>OY987225.1:15381491-15981491 GCA_963920705.1 Odiellus spinosus | reverse complement strand
AGATTACTTAAAAAACAGAACGCAATATGTCAAACTTGATGGACAATTAAGCACGGAAGAATTAGTTAAATGCGGTGTGCCACAAGGGACAGTATTAGGTCCCATATTGTTTTTGATATACATAAATAATTTTTGCGAGGCTAACTGCGCTGATTTTCTAATATCTTTCGCAGATGATACTGTCCTAGTGTTTATTGATGAAAATTGGAATTTGGTTACTCAAAAAACTAATCTGGGTTTGAAAAGGGCTAAGCAGTTACTGGATATGGATTTATTAAGTCTAAACTCGAATAAAACCAAAGCAATTACTTTTTCAGCAACAAAAGTAGGACAACCCACTTTGTTTACTTTAAAGGTACACAAAAAACAATGCAACGTCACTGATTTTGTGACTGAAAATTGTGACTGTACTGATCTTATTACTCGAGTGCAGAGTATTAAATATTTGGGTGTTCACTTTGATCAGCATATGAGGTGGAATTTTCACCTTGATAATATGGTTAAAACATTACGGTACTTATTATATAAATTTAGTCTTTTGAAAATTTTTTTGAACAAAAGTATTTTGAGGATCGTTTATTGCGCGTTGGTACAATCTGTACTATCTTATGGTATTACGTGTTGGGGGAACTGTACCAAGTCATTACTAAATAAAATTGGAAGGACACAAAATCGAATAGTTAGAACATGCCTAAAACAAAATTACCACTATCTAACTAATCTCGCTTACACTGACTTTAAGGTTTTAAATATTAAGGAGCTCTTTGTGCTAAGTGTGGCGTTGGAGTATCGTAAAACAATTTTGTTTATTAATCCTATCGAATTACCCATAAATCCCCCATATACCAGATCAGTAGCGCGATGTGATTTAAAGGTACCACGCGTATTTAAAGAAATTGGTAAAGGGCACATTCAATATATTGGACCAAAACTTTTTAATATTTTGCAGTTAAACTCTACTAAAAGTAAATCAACCAGCCAATTTAAAAAAATAGTTAACTCAAGTATTAAGAATATAGGAATCGATAACATAATGCGTCGTTTATCGTAATATTTTTTGTTTTTTGTTTTTTCTCTTTACGTAATCATACGTAAATTTAAATTTTTTGACAAGTGATTATAACCTGGTAATCTTTCTAATCTTACTACTATAACAAATATTAATTGTTAGGATGTCAAATAAGCCGCTCACCCGAAACATACTAAGCTTAGTGGGTGGGCGAGATATGCAATGTAATTTGGAATTGTTGATATAAAATTAAAAAAAAAAAAAAAAAATGGTTAGCGCGTTCGGCTGTTAACCGAAAGGTTTGGGGTTAGAGCCCACCCGGTGGCGGCTGGCAATTTTTTCTTTTCTAATTCATTGAAATTTTCCATCAGGATAATTTAAGGCGCAGGATTAAGATATGGCTTCCGTGGCGCAATGGTCAGCGCGTTTGGCTGTTAACCGAAAGGTTGGTGGTTCGAGCCCACCAGGGGGCGGCTGGCCATATTTTCTTTTCATATTCATTAAAATTTTCCACCAGGATAATTTAAGGCGCAAAGGTAAGAGGTGCACAATAGTTAGCGTGTTCGGCTGTTAACCAAAAGGTTGGTGGTTCGGGGGCGCCTACCAATATTTTGATCAAATTAATTGAAATTTTCCTTCAGGATAATTTAAGGCGCAGAATTAAGATATGGCCTCCATCAGGATAATTTAAGACGCACAATTAAGACATGGCCTCCGTGGCGCAATGGTTAGCGCGTTCGGCTGTTAACCGAAAGGTTGGTGGTTCGAGCCCACCCGGGGGCGCCTACCAACAATTTCATCAAATTAATTGAATTTTTCATCAGGATAATTTAAGGCGCACAATTAAGATATGGCCTCCGTGGCGCAATGGTTAGCGCGTTCGGCTGTTAACCGAAAGGTTGGTGGTTCGAGTCCACCCGGGGGCGGCTTGCAATATTTTCTTTTCAAATTCATTGAAATTTTCCATCAGGATAATTTTAGGCGCAAAATTAAGATGTGCACCATGGTTAGCGCGTTCGGCTGTTAACCGAAAGGTTGGTGGTTCGAGTCCACCCGGGGGCGGCTTGCAATATTTTCTTTTCAAATTCATTGAAATTTTCCACCAGGATAATTTAATGCGCAAAATTAAGATATGGCCTCCATCAGGATAATTTAAGGCGCAAAACCAAGATATGGCCTCCGTGGCGCAATGGTTAGTGCGTTCGGCTGATAACCGAAAGGTTGGTGGTTCGAGCCCACTCGGGGGCGGCTTGCAATATCTTCTTTTCAAATTCATTGAAATTTTCCATCAGGATAATTTTAGGCGCAAAATTAAGATGTGCACCATGGTTAGCGCGTTCGGCTGTTTAGCAAAAGGTTGGTGGTTCGAGCCCACCCGGGGGCGTCTGGCAATAATTTCTTTACAAATTCATTGAAATTTCCATCAGGATAATTTAGGGCGCTGGATCAAGAAAGGTTGGTGGTTCGAGCCTACCAATGTTTTCATCAAATTAATTGAAATTTTTCATCAGGATAATTTAAGGCGCACAATTAAGATATGGCCTCCGTGGCGCAATGGTTAGCGCGTTCGGCTGTTAACCGAAAGGTTGGTGGTTCGAGTCCACCCGGGGGCGGCTTGCAATATTTTCTTTTCAAATTCATTGAAATTTTCCATCAGGATAATTTTAGGCGCAAAATTAAGATGTGCACCATGGTTAGCGCGTTCGGCTGTTAACCGAAAGGTTGGTGGTTCGAGTCCACCCGGGGGCGGCTTGCAATATTTTCTTTTCAAATTCATTGAAATTTTCCACCAGGATAATTTAATGCGCAAAATTAAGATATGGCCTCCATCAGGATAATTTAAGGCGCAAAACCAAGATATGGCCTCCGTGGCGCAATGGTTAGTGCGTTCGGCTGATAACCGAAAGGTTGGTGGTTCGAGCCCACCCGGGGGCGGCTAGCAATATTTTCTTTTCAAATTCATTGAAATTTTCCATCAGGATAATTTAAGGCGCAGGATTAAGATATGGCTTCCGTGGCGCAATGGTCAGCGCGTTTGGCTGTTAACCGAAAGGTTGGTGGTTCGAGCCCACCAGGGGGCGGCTGGCCATATTTTCTTTTCATATTCATTAAAATTTTCTACCAGGATAATTTAAGGCGCAAAGGTAAGAGGTGCACAATAGTTAGCGTGTTCGGCTGTTAACCAAAAGGTTGGTGGTTCGGGGGCGCCTACCAATATTTTGATCAAATTAATTGAAATTTTCCTTCAGGATAATTTAAGGCGCAGAATTAAGATATGGCCTCCATCAGGATAATTTAAGACGCACAATTAAGACATGGCCTCCGTGGCGCAATGGTTAGCGCGTTCGGCTGTTAACCGAAAGGTTGGTGGTTCGAGTACACCCGGGGCGCCAGGCAATTTTTTCTTTTCTAATTCATTAAAATTTTCCACCAGGATAATTTAATGCGCAAAATTAAGATATGGCCTCCATCAGGATAATTTAAGGCGCAAAACCAAGATATGGCCTCCGTGGCGCAATGGTTAGTGCGTTCGGCTGATAACCGAAAGGTTGGTGGTTCGAGCCCACCCGGGGGCGGCTTGCAATATTTCCTTTTCAAATTCATTGAAATTTTCCATCAGGATAATTTTAGGCGCAAAATTAAGATGTGCACCATGGTTAGCGCGTTCGGCTGTTTAGCAAAAGGTTGGTGGTTCGAGCCCACCCGGGGGCGTCTGGCAATAATTTCTTTACAAATTCATTGAAATTTCCATCAGGATAATTTAGGGCGCTGGATCAAGAAAGGTTGGTGGTTCGAGCCTACCAATGTTTTCATCAAATTAATTGAAATTTTCCATCAGGATAATTTAAGGCGCACAGTTAAGATATGGCCTCCGTGGCGCAGTGGCTAGCGCGTTTGGCTGTAAACCGAAAGGTTGGTGGTTCGAGCCCACCCGGGGGCGTCTGTCAATTTTTTCTTTTCTAATTCATTGAAATTTTCCATCATGATAATTTAAAGTGCAAAATTGAGATGTGCGCAATGGTTAGCGCGTTCGGCTGTTAACCGAAAGGTTGGTGGTTCGAGCCCACCCGGGGGCGTCTCCTAATATTTTCATCAAATTAATTGAAATTTTCCATCAGGATAATTTAAGGCGCAGAATTAAGATATGGCCTCCATCAGGATAATTTAAGGCGCATAACTAAGATATGGCCTCCGTGGCGCAATGGTTAGCGCGTTCGGCTGTTAACCGAAAGGTTGGTGGTTCGGGGGCGCCTACCAATATTTTCATCAAATTAATTGAAATTTTCCATCAGGATAATTTAAGGCGCACAATTAAGATAAGGCCTCCGTGGCGCAATGGTTAGCGCGTTCGGCTGTTAACCGAAAGGTTGGTGGTTCGTGCTCACCCGGGGGCGTTTGGCAATTTTTTCTTTTCTAATTCATTGAAATTTTCCATCAGGATAATTTAAGGTGCAAAATAAAGATGTGCACGATAGTTAGCGCGATCGGCTGTTAACCGAAAGGTTGGTGGTTCGAGCCCACCCGGGGGCGTCTGACAATTTTTTTTTTTCTAATTCATTGAAATTTTCCATCAGGATAATTTAACTAACTATTGTGCACATCTTTATTTTGCACCTTAAATTATCCTGATGGAAAATTTCAATGAATTAGAAAAGAAAAAATTGTCAGACGCCCCCGGGTAGGTTCGAACCACCAACCTTTCGGTTAACAGCCGAACGCGCAATTCATTGCGCCGCGGACGCCATATCTTTACTTTGCGCCTTAAAATATCCTGATAGAGACCATATCTTAATTCTGCGCCTTAAATTATCCTGATGGAAAATTTCAATTAATTTGATGAAAATGTTTGCAGGCGCCCCCGGGTGGGCTCGAACCACTAACCTTTCGGTTAACACCCGAACGCGCTAACCATTGCGCCACGGAGGCCATATCTAAATACTGCGCCTTAAATTATCCTGAAGGAAAATTTCAAAGAATTTGAAAAGAAAATATCGCCAGGCACGTCTTAATTTTGCGCCTTAAATTATTCTGGTGGAAAATTTCAATGAATTTGAAAAGAAAATATTGCCAGCCGCCCCCGGGTGGGCTCGAACCAACAACATTTCGGTTAACAGCCGAACGTGCTAACCATTGCGCCACGGAGGCCATGTCAAACTACTTCGCTTTAAATTATCCTGAAGGAAAATTTCAAAGAATTTGAAAAGAAAATATCGCCAGGCACTTCTTAATTTTGCGCCTTAAATTATTCAGGTGGAAAATTTCAATGAATTTGAAAAGAAAATATTGCCAGCCGCCCCCGGGTGGGCTCGAACCACCAACCTTTCGGTTAACAGCCGAACGCGCAAACCATTGCGCTACGGATGCCATATCTTTATTTTGCGCCTTAAAATATCCTGATAGAGACCATATCTTAATTCTTCGCCTTAAATTATCCCAATGGAAAATTTCAATTAATTTGATGAAAATATTTGTAGGCGCCCCCGGTTGTGCTCAAACCACCAACCTTTCGGTTAACAGCCGAACGCGCTAACAATTGCGCCACGGAGGCCATTTCTGAATACTGCGCCTTAAATTATCCTGAAGGAAAATTTCAAAGAATTTGAAAAGAAAATATCGCCTGGCACGTCGTAATTTTGCGCCTTAAATTATTCTGGTGGAAAATTTCAATGAATTTGAAAAGAAAATATTGCCAGCCGCCCCCGGGTAGGCTCGAACCACCAAGCTTTCGGTTAACAGAAGAACGCGCTAACCATTGCGCTACGGTCGCCATATCTTTATTTTAAGCCTTAAATTATACTGATAGAGACCATTGCTTAATCCTGCGCCTTAAATTATCCTGACAGAAAATTTCAATTAATTTGATGAAAATATTTGTAGGCGCCCCCGTTTGGGCTCGAACCACCAACCTTTCGGTAAACATCCGAACGCGCTAACCATTGCGCCACGGAGGCCATAACTACAAACTGCGCCTTAAATTATCCTGAATTATCAAAGAATTTGAAAAGAAAATATCGCCAGGCACGTCTTAATTTTGCGCCTTTAATAATTCTGGTGGAAAATTTCAATGAATTTGAAAAGAAAATATTGCCAGCCGCCCCCGGGTGGGCTCGAACCAACATCATTTCGGTTAACAGAAGAACGCGCTAACCATTGCGCCACGGAGGCCATATCGTGATTGTGCGCCTTAAATTATTCTGGTGCAAAATTTCAATGAATAGTTGTAGGCGCCCCAGGTTGGGCTCGAACCACCAACCTTTCAGTTAATAGCCGAACGCGCAAACCATTGCGCCACGGAGGCCATATCTTACTTTTGCGCCTCAAATTATCCTGATAGAGACAATATCTTAATTTTGCGCCTTAAATTATCCTGATAGAGACAATATCTTAATTCTGCGCCTTAATTTATCCTGATGGAAAATTTCAATTAATTTGATGAAAATATTTGTAGGCGCCCCCGGGTGGGCTCGAACCACCAACCTTTCGGTTAACAGCCGAACGCGCTAACCAGCGCGCCACGGAGGCCATATCGTAATTGTGCGCCTTAAATTATTCTGGTGGAAAATTTCAATGAATTTGAAAAGAAGATATACCCAGCCGCCCCCGGGTGGGCTCGAACCACCAACTTTTAAGTTAACAGCCGAATGCGCTAACCATTGCGCCACGGAGGCCAAATCTTGATCCAGCGCCCTAAATTATCCTGATGGAAAATTTCAATGAATTTGAAAAGAATATATTGCCACCCGACCCCTGGTGGGCTCGAACCACCAACCTTTCGGTAACAGCCGAACGCGCTAACTATTGTGCACATCTTTATTTTGCACCTTCAATTATCATGATGGAAAATTTCAATGAATTAGAAAAGAAAAAATTGTCAGACGCCCCCTGGTGGGCTCGAACCACCAACCTTTCGGTTAACAGCCGAACGCGCTAACCATTGCTCCACGGAGGCCATATCTTAAGTTTGCGCCTTAAATTATCCTGATGGAGGCCATATCTTAATTCTGCGCCTTAAATTATCCTGATGGAGAAGTTCAATTAATTTGATGAAAATATTAGGAGACGCCCCCGGGTAATTTAAGGCGCAAAATTAAGATATGGCGTCCGTGGCGCAATGGTTAGCGCGTTCGGCTGTTAATCGAAAGGTTGGTAGTTCGAGCCCACCCTGGGGCGCCTACAAATATTTTCAACAAATTAATTGAAATTTTCCATCAGGATAATTTAAGGCGTAGAATTAGGATATGGTCTCTATCAGGATAATTTAAGACGCAAAATTAAGATATGGCCTCCGTGGCACAATGGTTAGCGCGTTCGGCTGTTAACCGAAAGGTTGGTGGTTGCGTCTCCTTATATTTTCATCAAATTAATTGAAATTTTCCATCAGGATAATTTAAGGCGCAGAATTAAGATATGACCTCCATCAGGATAATTTAAGTCGCAAACTTAACATATGGCCTCCGTGGCGCAATGGTTAGCGCGTTCGGCTGTTAACCGAAAGGTTGGTTGTTCGAGCCCACCCGGGGGCGTCTGACAATTTTTTCTTTTCTAATTTTTTTTTTTTTTTTAATTTATTGATATCGCTGATTGTTTACAAAATAAATATTTACAAGCAATGATATCTTCTCATTGGCCACATGAGCAATATTGCTCGTGCGTGGCCGAGAGTCTTTTATAACAATTTATATATATTACACTTAATTAACGGGTTAGTTCACAGAATTCTAAATTTGGGCGAAATTATAGGAGTAGCTTAAAAGTTCATAAAAGTATATAATTTAGTTATGCCAAAGTTTATTATACAAGTAGTGATCTTCTTTTTGAACACGTTAAATAACACGCACTTTTTTATGTTATTGTCTATAACATTATAGAGTTTTGGTCCCAGATAAGACGCGTGCTTTTGTCCAATGCATTTATTCATTCGTTCCCCTAGTAGATTTCCACTATTTACACTTCTTGTATTATGACAAATATTAGGAGGTAATATAGTATGTCTTATGTTAAATGTATAAAGCAAGATTAGTTTCGAATATAATTGTCTTACTGTGAGGATTTTAAAATCTGCGTATAACACTAAACGAGACTCTAAATTATTTCTCTTTAAGCAAATTTGTATTACCTTTCTCTGTAAAATTCTAAACGGTCTATATATGTGCTATACGTTCCTCCCCATCCAATGATTCCATATAATAAAATAGATTGCGCTATAGCATAGTATACCATTTTCAACCAAGGTAATGTAAGAAAATTTCGCAATTCATTGAAATTTTCCATCAGGATAATTTAAGGTGCAAAATAAAGATGTGCACAATAGTTAGCGCGTTCGGCTGTTAACCGAAAGGTTGGTGGTTCGGGGGCGCCTACCAATATTTTCATCAAATTAATTGAAATTTTCCATCAGGATAATTTAAGGCATAGAATTAAGATATGGCCTCCGTGGCGCAATGGTTAGCGCGTTTGGCTGTGAACCGAAAGGTTTATGGTTCGAGCCCACCCGGGGGCGCCTAGAAATATTTTCATCAAATCAATTGAAATTTTCCATCAGGATAATTTAAGGCGCAAAATTAAGGTATGGCCTCCGTGGCGCAATGGTTAGCGCGTTCGGCTGTTAACAGAAAGGTTGGTGGTTCGAGCCCACCCGGGGGCGGCTACCAATATTTTCATCAAATTAATTGAATTTTTCCATCAGGATAATTTAAGGCGCAGAATTAAGATATGTTCTCTATCAGGATATTTTAAGGCGCAAAATAAAGATTTGGCGTCCGTGGCGCAATCGTTAGCGCGTTTGGCAGTTAACCGAAAGGTTGGTGGTTCGAGCCCACCCGGGGGCGTCTGACAATTTTTTCTTTTCTAATTCATTGAAATTTTCCATCAGGATAATTTAAGGTGCAAAATAAAGATGTGCACAATAGCTAGCGCGTTCGGCTGTTAACCGAAAGGTTGGTGGTTCCGGGGCGCCTACCAATATTTTCATCAAATTAATTCAAATTTTCCATCAGGATAATTTAAGGCATAGAGGTTAACAGCCGAACGCGCTAACCATTGCGCCACGGAGGCCATAACTAAATACTGCACCTTAAATTATCCTGAAGGGAAATTTCAAAGAATTTGAAAAGAAAATATCGCCTGGCACGTCTTAATTTTGCGCCTTAAATTATTCTGGTGGAAAATTTCAATGAATTTGAAAAGAAAATATTGCCAGCCGCCCCCGGGTGGGCTCGAACCACCAACTTTCGGTTAACAGCCGAACGCGCAAACAATTGCTCCACGGTGGCCATATCTTAATTGTTAACAGCCAAACGCGCTAACCATTGCGCCACGGAGGCCATGGCTTAA
Source organism: Odiellus spinosus (assembly GCA_963920705.1). Lineage (NCBI taxonomy): Eukaryota > Metazoa > Arthropoda > Arachnida > Opiliones > Phalangiidae > Odiellus > Odiellus spinosus. The sequence goes on along the minus strand of OY987225.1, from coordinate 15,972,148 downwards.
CTTTGTGCCTTAAATTATCCTGATGGAGGCCATATCTTAATTCTGCGCCTTAAATTATCCTGATGGAAAATTTTAATTAATTTAGTGAAAATATTTGTAGGCGCCCCCGGGTGGGCTCGAACCATAAACCTCTCGCTTAACAGCCAAACGCGCTAACCATTGCGCCACGGAGGCCATATCTTAATTCTATGCCTTAAATTATCCTGATGGAAAATTTCAATTAATTTGATGAAAATATTGGTAGGCGCCCCCGAACCACCAACCTTTCGGTTAACAGCCGAACGCGCTAACTATTGTGCACATCTTTATTTTGCACCTTAAATTATCCTGATGGAAAATTTCAATGAATTGCGAAATTTTCTTACATTACCTTGGTTGAAAATGGTATACTATGCTATAGCGCAATCTATTTTATTATATGGAATCATTGGATGGGGAGGAACGTATAGCACATATATAGACCGTTTAGAATTTTACAGAGAAAGATAATACGAATTTGCTTAAAGAGAAATAATTTAGAGTCTCGTTTAGTGTTATACGCAGATTTTAAAATCCTCACAGTAAGACAATTATATTCGAAACTAATCTTGCTTTATACATTTAACATAAGACATACTAATATTTGTCATAATACAAGAAGTGTAAATAGTGGAAATCTACAAGGGGAACGAATGAATAAAGGCATTGGACAAAAGCACGCGTCTTATCTGGGACCAAAACTCTATAATGTTATAGACAATAACATAAAAAAGTGCGTGTTATTTAACGTGTTCAAAAAGAAGATCACTACTTGTATAATAAACTTTGGCATAACTAAATTATATACTTTTATGAACTTTTAAGCTACTCCTATAATTTCGCCCAAATTTAGAATTCTGTGAACTAGCCCGTTAATTAAGTGTAATATATATAAATTGTTATAAAAGACTCTCGGCCACGCACGAGCAATATTGCTCATGTGGCCAATGAGAAGATATCATTGCTTGTAAATATTTATTTTGTAAACAATCAGCGATATCAATAAATTAAAAAAAAAAAAAAAATTAGAAAAGAAAAAATTGTCAGACGCCCCCGGGTGGGCTCGAACAACCAACCTTTCGGTTAACAGCCGAACGCGCTAACCATTGCGCCACGGAGGCCATATGTTAAGTTTGCGACTTAAATTATCCTGATGGAGGCCATATCTTAATTCTGCGCCTTAAATTATCCTGATGGAAAATTTCAATTAATTTGATGAAAATATTAGGAGACGCCCCCGGGTGGGCTCGAACCACCAACCTTTCGGTTAACAGCCGAACGCGCTAACCATTGTGCCACGGAGGCCATATCTTAATTTTGCGTCTTAAATTATCCTGATAGAGACCATATCTTAATTCTACGCCTTAAATTATCCTGATGGAAAATTTCAATTAATTTGTTGAAAATATTCGTAGGCGCCCCAGGGTGGGCTCGAACCACCAACCTTTCGATTAACAGCCGAACGCGCTAACCATTGCGCCACGGACGCCATATCTTAATTTTGCGCCTTAAATTACCCGGGGGCGTCTCCTAATATTTTCATCAAATTAATTGAACTTCTCCATCAGGATAATTTAAGGCGCAGAATTAAGATATGGCCTCCATCAGGATAATTTAAGGCGCAAACTTAAGATATGGCCTCCGTGGCGCAATGGTTAGCGCGTTCGGCTGTTAACCGAAAGGTTGGTGGTTCGAGCCCACCAGGGGGCGTCTGACAATTTTTTCTTTTCTAATTCATTGAAATTTTCCATCATGATAATTGAAGGTGCAAAATAAAGATGTGCACAATAGTGAGCGCGTTCGGCTGTTAACCGAAAGGTTGGTGGTTCGAGCCCACCAGGGGTCGGGTGGCAATATTTTCTTTTCAAATTCATTGAAATTTTCCATCAGGATAATTTAGGGCGCTGGATCAAGATATGGCCTCCGTGGCGCAATGGTTAGCGCGTTCGGCTGTTAACTTAAAAGTTGGTGGTTCGAGCCCACCCGGGTGCGGCTGGCAATATCTTCTTTTCAAATTCATTGAAATTTTCCACCAGAATAATTTAAGGCGCACAATTACGATATGGCCTCCGTGGCGCGCTGGTTAGGGCGTTCGGCTTTTAACCGAAAGGTTGGTGGTTCGAGCCCACCCGGGGGCGCCTACAAATATTTTCATCAAATTAATTGAAATTTTCCATCAGGATAAATTAAGGCGCAGAATTAAGATATTGTCTCTATCAGGATAATTTAAGGCGCAAAATTAAGATATTGTCTCTATCAGGATAATTTAAGGCGCAAAATTAAGATATGGCCTCCGTGGCGCAATGGTTTGCGCGTTCGGCTATTAACCGAAAGGTTGGTGGTTCGAGCCCACCCTGGGGCGCCTACAACTATTCATTGAAATTTTGCACCAGAATAATTTAAGGCGCACAATTACGATATGGCCTCCGTGGCGCAATGGTTAGCGCGTTCTTATGTTAACCGAAATGATGTTGGTTCGAGCCCACCCGGGGGCGGCTGGCAATATTTTCTTTTCAAATTCATTGAAATTTTCCACCAGAATAATTAAAGGCGCAAAATTAAGACGTGCCTGGCGATATTTTCTTTTCAAATTCTTTGATAATTCAGGATAATTTAAGGCGCAGTTTGTAGTTATGGCCTCCGTGGCGCAATGGTTAGCGCGTTCGGGTGTTAACCGAAAGGTTGGTGGTTCGAGCCCAAACGGGGGCGCCTACAAATATTTTCATCAAATTAATTGAAATTTTCTGTCAGGATAATTTAAGGCGCAGAATTAAGATATGGCCTCCATCAGGATAATTTAATTCACAAAGTTAAGCCATGGCCTCCGTGGCGCAATGGTTAGCGCGTTTGGCTGTGAACCGAAAGGTTTACGGTTCGAGCCCACCCGGGGGCGCCTAGAAATATTTTCATCAAATCAATTGAAATTTTCCATCAGGATAATTTAAGGCGCAAAATTAAGGTATGGCCTCCGTGGCGCAATGGTTAGCGCGTTCGGCTGTTAACAGAAAGGTTGGTGGTTCGAGCCCACCCGGGGGCGGCTACCAATATTTTCATCAAATTAATTGAATTTTTCCATCAGGATAATTTAAGGCGCAGAATTAAGATATGTTCTCTATCAGGATATTTTAAGGCGCAAAATAAAGATTTGGCGTCCGTGGCGCAATCGTTAGCGCGTTTGGCAGTTAACCGAAAGGTTGGTGGTTCGAGCCCACCCGGGGGCGTCTGACAATTTTTTCTTTTCTAATTCATTGAAATTTTCCATCAGGATAATTTAAGGTGCAAAATAAAGATGTGCACAATAGCTAGCGCGTTCGGCTGTTAACCGAAAGGTTGGTGGTTCCGGGGCGCCTACCAATATTTTCATCAAATTAATTCAAATTTTCCATCAGGATAATTTAAGGCATAGAGGTTAACAGCCGAACGCGCTAACCATTGCGCCACGGAGGCCATAACTAAATACTGCACCTTAAATTATCCTGAAGGGAAATTTCAAAGAATTTGAAAAGAAAATATCGCCTGGCACGTCTTAATTTTGCGCCTTAAATTATTCTGGTGGAAAATTTCAATGAATTTGAAAAGAAAATATTGCCAGCCGCCCCCGGGTGGGCTCGAACCACCAACCTTTCGGTTAACAGCCGAACGCGCAAACAATTGCGCCACGGTGGCCATATCTTAATTGTTAACAGCCAAACGCGCTAACCATTGCGCCACGGAGGCCATGGCTTAACTTTGTGCCTTAAATTATCCTGATGGAGGCCATATCTTAATTCTGCGCCTTAAATTATCCTGATGGAAAATTTTAATTAATTTAGTGAAAATATTTGTAGGCGCCCCCGGGTGGGCTCGAACCATAAACCTCTCGCTTAACAGCCAAACGCGCTAACCATTGCGCCACGGAGGCCATATCTTAATTCTATGCCTTAAATTATCCTGATGGAAAATTTCAATTAATTTGATGAAAATATTGGTAGGCGCCCCCGAACCACCCGGGGGCGGCTGGCAATATTTTCTTTTCAAATTCATTGAAATTTTCCACCAGAATAATTTAAGGCGCAAAATTACGACGTGCCAGGCGATATTTTCTTTTCAAATTCTTTGAAATTTTCCTTCAGGATAATTTAAGGCGCAGTATTCAGCAATGACCTCCGTGGCGCAATGGTTAGCGCGTTCGGCTGTTAACCGAAAGGTTGGTGGTTCGAGCCCAACCGGGGGCGCCTACAAATATTTTCATCAAATTAATTGAAATTTTCCATCGGGATAATTTAAGGCGCAGAATTAAGATATGGTCTCTATCAGGATATTTTAAGGCGCAAAATAAAGATATGGCGTCCGTAGCGCAATAGTTTGCGCGTTCGGCTGTTAACCGAAAGGTTTGTGGTTCGAGCCCACCCGGGGGCGGCTGGCAATATTTTCTTTTCAAATTCATTGAAATTTTCCACCAGAATAATTAAAGGCGCAAAATTAAGACGTGCCTGGCGATATTTTCTTTTCAAATTCTTTGATAATTCAGGATAATTTAAGGCGCAGCTTGTAGTTATGGCCTCCGTGGCGCAATGGTTAGCGCGTTCGGATGTTAACCGAAAGGTTGGTGGTTCGAGCCCAAACGGGGGCGCCTACAAATATTTTCATCAAATTAATTGAAATTTTCTGTCAGGATAATTTAAGGCGCAGGATTAAGCAATGGTCTCTATCAGGATATTTTAAGGCTTAAAATAAAGATATGGCGTCCGTAGCGCAATGGTTAGTGCGTTCTTCTGTTAACCGAAAGCTTGGTGGTTCGAGCCTACCCGGGGGCGGCTGGCAATATTTTCTTTTCAAATTCATTGAAATTTTCCACCAGAATAATATAAGGCGCAAAATTAAGACGTGCCTGGCGAAATTTTTTTTTCAAATTCTTTGAAATTTTCCTTCAGTATAATTTAAGGCGCAGGATTTAGTTATGGCCTCCGTGGCGCAATGGTTAGCGCGTTCGGGTGTTAACCGAAAGGTTGGTGGTTCGAGACCACCCGGGGGCGCCTACAAATATTTTCATCAAATTAATTGAAATTTTCCGTCAGGATAATTTAAGGCGCAGAATTAAGATACGGTCTCTATCAGGATAATTTAAGGCGCAAAATAAAGATATGGCTGTGCGGCTGTTAACCGAAAGGTTGGTGGTTCGAGCCCACCCGGGGGCGGCTGGCAATATTTTCTTTTCAAATTCATTGAAATTTTCCACCAGAATAATTTAAGGCGCAAAATTACGACGTGCCAGGCGATATTTTCTTTTCAAATTCTTTGAAATTTTCCTTCAGGATAATTTAAGGCGCAGTATTTAGATGTTGCCTCCGTGGCGCATTGCTTAGCGCGTTCGGATATTAACCGAAAGGTTGGTGGTTCGAGCCCACCCGGGGGCGCCTACAAAAATATAATTTAAGGCGCAGAATTAAGATATGGTCTCTATCAGGATATTTTAAGGCGCAAAATAAAGATATGGCGTCCGTGGCGCAATGGTTAGCGCGTTCGGCTGCCAACCGAAAGGTTGGTGGTTCGAGCCCAACCGGGGGCGCCTACAACTATTTACATCAAATTAATTGAAATTTTAAATCAGGATAATTTAATGCGCAGAATTAAGATATGGCCTCCATCAGGATAATTTAAGGCGCAAAATTAAGATATGGCCTCCGTGGCGCAATGGTTAGCGCGTTCGGCTGTTAACCGAAAGGTTGGTGGTTCGGGGGCGACTACCAATATTTTCATCAAATTAATTGAAATTTTAAATCAGGATAATTTAAGGCGCAGAATTAAGATATGGCCTCCATCAGGATAATTTAAGGCGCAAAATTAAGATATGGCCTCCGTGGCGCAATGGTTAGCGCGTTCGGCTGTTAACCGAAAGGTTGGTGGTTCGGGGGCGACTACCAATATTCTCATCAAATTAATTGAAATTTTCCATCAGGATAATTTAAGGCGCACAATTAAGATGGGGCCTCCGTGGCGCAATGGTTAGCGCGTTCGGCTGTTATCCGAAAGGTTGGTGGTTCGAGCCCACCCGGGGGCGTATTCTAATATTTTCATCAAATTAATTGAACTTTTCCATCAGGATAATTTAAGGCGCAGAATTAAGATATGGCCTCCATCAGGATAATTTAAGGCGCAAAATTAAGATATGGCCTCCGTGGCGCAATGGTTAGCGCGTTCGGCTGTTAACTGAAAGGTTGGTGGTGCGGGGGCGACTACCAATATTTTCATCAAATTAATTGAAATTTTCCATCAGGATAATTTAAGGCGCACAGTTAAGATATGGCCCCCGTGGCGCAATGGTTAGCGCGTTCGGCTGTTAACCGAAAGGTTGATGGTTCGAGCCCACCCGGGGCGTCTGACAATTTTTTCTTTTCTAATTCATTGAAATTTTCCATCATGATAATTTAAGGTGCAAAATAAAGATGTGCACAATAGTTAGCGCGTTCGGCTGTTAACCGAAAGGTTGGTGGTTCGGGGGCGCCTACCAATATTTTCATCAAATTAATTGAAATTTTCCATCAGGATAATTTAAGGCATAAATTAATATATGGCCTCCGTAGCGCAATGGTTAGCGCGTTCGGCTGTTAACCGAAAGGTTTATGGTTCGAGCCCACCCGGGGGCGCCTACAAATATTTTCACTAAATTAATTGAAATTTTCCATCAGGATAATTTAAGGCGCAGAATTAAGATATGGCCTCCATCAGGATAATTTAAGGCGCAAAATTAAGACATGGCCTCCGTGGCGCAATGGTTAGCGCGGTCGGCTGTTAACCGAAAGGTTGGTGGTTCGAGCCCACCCGGGGGCGCCTACAAATATTTTCACTAAAAATTGTCAGACGCCCCCGGGTGGGCTCGAACCACCAACCTTTCGGTTAACAGCCGAACGCGCTAATCATTTCGCAACGGAGGCCATATCATAAGTTTGCGCCTTAAATTATCCTGATGGAGGCCATATCTTAATTCTGCGCCTTAAATTATCCTGATGGAAAATTTCAATTAATTTGATGAAAATAATGGGAGACGCCCCCGGGTGGGCTCGAAGCACCAACCTTTCGGTTAACAGCCGAACGCGCTAACCATTGCGCCACGGAGGCCATATCTTAATTGTGCGCCTTAAATTATCCTGATGGAAAATTTCAATTAATTTGATGAAAACATTGGTAGTCGCCCCCGAACCACCAACCTTTCGGTTAACAGCCGAACGCGCTAACCATTGCGACACGGAGGCCATATCTTAATTTTGCGCCTTAAATTATCCTGATGGAGGCCATATCTTAATTCTGCTCCTTAAATTATCCTGATTTAAAATTTCAATTAATTTGATGTAAATAGTTGTAGGCGACCCCGGGTGGGCTCGAACCACCAACCTTTCGGTTAACAGCCGAACGCGCTAACCATTGCGCCACGGAGGCCATAGCTTAATTCTTTGCCTTAAATTATCCTGATGGAAAATTTCAATTAATTTGATGAAAATATTGGTAGGCGCCCCCGAACCACTAACATTTCGGTTAACAGCCGAACGCGCTAACCATTGCGCCACGGAGGAAATATCTTAATTTTGCGCCTTAAATTATCCTGATGGAGGCGCCTTAAATTATGCTGATGGAAAATTTCAATTAAATTAGTGAAAATATTTGTAGGCGCCCCCGGGTGGGCTCGAACCATAAACCTTTCGGTTAACAGACGAACGCTTTTTTTTTTTTTTTTTTTTTTTTTTTTTGATTCGAAAACGCAACCTTTTAATACGGAGTACAACTTTTTTTTTTTTTTTTTTTCGGTTAACAGACGAACGCGCTAACCATTGCGCTAACCATTGCGCCACGGAGGACATATCTTAATTCTATGCCTTTTCTATCTTGATGGAAAATTTCAATTAATTTGATGAAAATATTGGTAGGCGCCCCCGAACCACCAACCTTTCGCTTAACAGCCGAACGCGCTAACTATTGTGCATATCTTTATTTTGCACCTTAAATTATCCTGATGGAAAATTTAAATGAATTAGAAAAGAAAAAATTGTCAGACGCCCACGGCTGGGCTCGAACCACCAACCTTTCGGTTAACAGCCGAACGCGCTAACCATTGCGCCACAGAGGTCATATCTTAATTGTGCGCCTTAAATTATCCTGATGGAAAATTTCAATTAATTTGATGAAAATATTGGTAGGCGCCCCCTAACCACCAACCTTTCGGTTAACAGCCGAACGCGCAAACCATTGCGACACGGAGGCCATATCTTAATTTTGCGCCTTAAATTATCCTGATAGAGACCATATCTTAATTCTGCGCCTTAAATTATCCTGATGGAAAATTTCAATTAATTTGATGAAAATATTTGTAGGCGCCCCCGGGTGGGCTCGAACCACCAACCTTTCCTTTAACAGCCGAACGTTCTAACCACTGCGCCACGGAGGCCATGTCTAAATACTGAGCATAAATTATCCTCAAGGAAAATTTCAAAGAATTTGAAAAGAAAACATCGCCAGGCACCTCTTAATTTTGCGCCTTAAATTATTCTGGTGGAAAATTTCAAAGAATTTGAAAAGAAAATATTGCCAGCCGCCCCCGGGTGGGCTCGAACCGCCAACCTTTCGGTTAACAGCCGAACGCGCTAACCATTGCGCCACGGGGGCCATGTCTAAATACTGAGCATAAATTATCCTCAAGGAAAATTTCAAAGAATTTGAAAAGAAAACATCGCCAGGCACGGCTTAATTTCGCGCCTTAAATTATTCTGGTGGAAAATTTCAATGAATTTGAGAAGAAAATATTGCCAGCCGCCCCCGGGTTGGCTCGAACCAACAACATTTCGGTTAACAGCCGAACGCGCTAACCATTGCGCCACGCAGGCCATATCTATATACATCGTCTTAAATTATCCTGAAGGAAAATTTCAAAGAATTTGAAAAGAAAATATCGCCTGGTACGTCTTAATTTTGCGCCTTAAATTATTCTGGTGGAAAATTTCAATTAATTAGAAAAGAAAAAATTGCCAGACGCCCCCGGGTGGGCTCGAACAACCAACCTTTCGGTTAACAGCCGAACGCGCTAACCATCGCGCCACGGAGGTAATATCTTAGGTTTGCGCCTTAAATTATCCTGATGGAGGCCATATCTTAATTCTGCGCCTTAAATTATCCTGATGGAAAATTTCATTAATTTGATGAAAATATTGGGAGGCGCCCCCGGGTGGGCTCGAACCATCAACCATTCGGTTAACAGCCGAACGCGCTAACCATTGTGCACATCTTAATTTTGCGCCTTAAATTATCCTGGTGGAAAATTTCAATGAATTTGAAAAGAAAAAATTGCCAGCCGCCCCCGGGTGGGCTCGAACCACCAACCTTTCGGTTAACAGCCGAACGCGCTAACCATTGCGCCACGGAGGCCATATTTTAATTTTGCGCCTTAAATTATCCTGATCGAGGCCATATCTTAATTCTGTGCCTTAAATTGTCCTGATAGAGACCATATCATAAATCTCCGCCTTAAATTATCCTGATGGAAAATTTCAATTAATTTGATGAAAATATTTCTAGGCGCCCCCGGGGGGGGGGGGGAGACGGTTCGAACCACCAACCTTTCGGTTAACAGCCGAACGCGCTAACCATTGCGCCAGGCAGGCCATATCTATATACTCCGCCTTAAATTATCCTGAAGGAAAATTTAAAAGAATTTGAAAAGAAAATATCGCCTGGCACGTCTTAATTTTGCGACTTAAATAATTCTGGTGGAAAATTTCAATGAATTTGAAAAGAAAATATTGCCAGCCGCCCCCGGGTTGGCTCGAACCAACAACATTTCGGTTAACAGCCGAACGCGCAAACCATTGCACCACGAAGGCCATTGCTTAGTTTTTCGCCTTAAATTATCCTGATGGAAAATTTCAATGAATTAGAAAACGAAAAATAACCAGACGCCCCCGGGTGGTCTCGAAATATCAACCATTCGGTTAACAGCCGAACGCGCTAACCATTGCGCCACGGAGGTAATGTCATAAATTTGCGCCTTAAATTATCCTGATGGAAAATTTCAATTAATTTGATGAAAATATTTGTAGGCGCCCGCGGGTGTGCTCGAACCACCAACCTTTCGGTTAACAGCCGAACGCGGTAAGCATTGCGCCACGGAGGCCGTATGTTGATTCTATGCCTTAAATTATCCTAATGGAAAATTTCAATTAATTTGATGAAAATATTGGTAGGCGCCCCCGAACCACCAACCTTTCGGTTAACAGCCGAACGTGCTAACTATTGTGCACATCTTTATTTTGCACCTTAAATTATCCTGATGGAAAATTTCAATGAATTAGAAAAGAAAAAATTGCCAGACGCCCCCGGGTGGGCTCGAACAACCATCCTTTCGGTTAACAGCCGCCACGGAGGTAATATCTTAGTTTTGCGCCTTAAATTATCCTGATGGAGGCCATATCTTAATTCTGCGCCTTAAATTATCCTGATGGAAAATTTCATTAATTTGATGAAAATATTGGGAGGCGCCCCCGGGTGGGCTCGAACCACCAACCTTTCGGTTAACAGCCGAACGCGCTAACCATTGCGCCACGGAGGCCATATATTAATTCTATGCCTTAAATTATCCTGATGGAAAATTTCAATTAATTTGATGGAAATATTGGGAGGCGCCCCCGGGTGGGCTCGAACCACCAACCTTTCGGTTAACAGCCGAACGCACTAACCATTGCGCCATGGAGGCCATATCTTAATTGTGCGCCTTAAATTATAATGATGGAAAATTTCAATTAATTTGATGAAAATATTGGTAGGCGCCCCCGAATAAACCAACCTTTCGGTTAACAGCGGAACGCGCTAACCATTGCGCCACGGAGGCCATATCTTAATTTTGCGCCTTAAATTATCCTGATGGAAAATTTCAATGAATTAGAAAAGAAAAAATTGCCAGACGCCCCCGGGTGGGCTCGAACAACCAACCTTTCGGTTAACAGCCGAACGCGCTAACCATCGCGCCACGGAGGTAATATCTTAGGTTTGCGCCTTAAATTATCCTGATGGAGGCCATATCTTAATTCTGCGCCTTAAATTATCCTGATGGAAAATTTCATTAATTTGATGAAAATATTGGGAGGCGCCCCCGGGTGGGCTCGAACCACCAACCATTCGGTTAACAGCCGATCGCGCTAACTATCGTGTACATCTTTATTTTGCACCTTAAATTATCCTGATGGAAAATTTCAATGAATTAGAAAAGAAAAAATTGCCAAACGCCCCCGGGTGAGCACGAACCACCAACCTTTCGGGTAACAGCCGAACGCGCTAACCATTGCGCCACGGAGGCCTTATCTTAATTGTGCGCCTTAAATTATCCTGATGGAAAATTTCAATTAATTTGATGAAAATATTGGTAGGCGCCCCCGAACCACCAACCTTTCGGTTAACAGCCGAACGCGCTAACCATTGCGCCATGGAGGCCATATCTTAGTTATGCGCCTTAAATTATCCTGATGGAGGCCATATCTTAATTCTGCTCCTTAAATTATCCTGATGGAAAATTTCAATTAATTTGATGAAAATATTAGGAGACGCCCCCGGGTGGGCTCGAACCACCAACCTTTCGGTTAACAGCCGAACGCGCTAACCATTGCGCACATCTCAATTTTGCACTTTAAATTATCATGATGGAAAATTTCAATGAATTAGAAAAGAAAAAATTGTCAGACGCCCCCGGGTGGGCTCGAACCACCAACCTTTCGGTTAACAGCCGAACGCGCGAATCATCTCGTCACGGAGGTAATATCTTAGATATGCGCCTTAAATTATCCTGATGGAGGCCATATCTTAATTCTGCGCCCTAAATTATCCTGAAGGAAAATTTCAATTAATTTGATGAAAATTTTGGGAGGCGCCCCCGGGTGGGCTCGAACCACCAACCTTTCGGCTAGCAGCCAAACGCGCTTACCATTGCGCCACGGAGGCCATATCCAAATTCTGCGCCTTAAATTATCCTGAAGGAAAATTTGAAAGAATTTGAAAAGAAAATATCGCCAGGCACGTCATAATTTTGCGCCTTAAATTATTCTGGTGGAAAATTTCAATGAATTTGAAAATAAAATATTACCAGCCGCCCCCGGGTGGGCTCGAACCAACAACATTTCGGTTAACAGCCGAACGCGCTAACCATTGCGCCACGGAGGCTATATCTTTATTCTGCGCCTTAAATTATCCTGATGGAGGCCATATCTTAATTGTGCGCCTTAAATTATCCTGATGGAAAATTTCAATTAATTTGATGAAAATATTGGTAGGCGCTCCCGAATAAACCAACCTTTCGGTTAGCAGCCGAACGCGCTAACCATTGCGCCACGGAGGCCATATCTTAATTCTATGCCTTAAATTATCCTAATGGAAAATTTCAATTAATTTGATGAAAATATTGGTAGGCGCCCCCGAACCACCAACCTTTCGGTTAACAGCCGAACGCGCTAACCATGGCGTAACGGAGGCCATGTCTAAATACCGCGCCTTAAATTTTCCTGAAGGAAAATTTCAATTAATTTCATTAAAATATTGGTAGGCGCCCCCGGGTGGTCTCGAACCACCAACCTTTTGGTTATCAGCCGAATGCGCTAACCATTGTGCACAATGGCATATCTTAATTTTGCGCCTTTTGGTAAACAGCCATTGCGCCACGGAGGTCATATCTTAATTCTACGCCTTAAATTATCCTGATGGAAAACTTTTATGAATTTGACAAGAAAATATTGCCAGACGCCCCCGGGGGCTCCAACCTTTAGGTTAACAGCCGAACGCGCTAACCATTGCGCCACGGCGGCCATATCTTAACTGTGCGCCTTAAATTATCCTGATGGAAAATTTCAATTAATTTGATGAAAACATTGGTAGGCTCGAACCACCAACCTTTCGGTTAACAGCCGAACTCGCTAACCATTGCGCCACGGAGGCCATATCTTAACTGTGCGCCTTAAATTATCCTGATGAAAAATTTCAATTAATTTGATGAAAACATTGGTAGGCTCGAACCACCAACCTTTCGGTTAACGGCCGAACTCGCTAACTATTGTGCACATCTTAATTTTGCGCCTTAAATTATCCTGGTGGAAAATTTCAATGAATTAGAAAAGAAAAAATTGCCAGGCGCCCCCGGGTGGGCTCGAACCACCAACCTTTCGATTAACAGCCGAACGCGCTAACCATTGCGCCACGGAGGCCATGTCTAAATACCGCGCCCTAAATTATCCTGATGGAAATTTCAATGAATTTGTAAAGAAATTATTGCCAGACGCCCCCGGGAGAGCACGAACCACCAACCTTTCGGTTAACAACCGAACGCGCTAACCATTGCGCCACGGAGGCCATATCTTAATTTTGCGTCTTAAATTATCCTGATGTAGGCCATATCTTAATTCTGCGCCTTAAATTATCCTGATGGAAAATTTCAATTAATTTGCTGAAAATATTTGTAGGCGCCCCCGGGTGGGCTCGAACCACTAACCTTTCGGTTAACAGCCGAACGCGCTAACCATTGCGCCACGGAGGCCATAACTTATTTTTATGCCTTAAATTATCCTAATGGAAAATTTCAATTAATTTGATGAAAATATTGGTAGGCGCCCTGGAACCACCAACCTTTCGGTTAAAAGCCGAACGCGCTAACTATTGTGCACATCTTTATTTTGCACCTTAAATTATCCTGATGGAAAATTTCAATGAATTAGAAAAGAAAAAATTGCCAGACGCCCCCGGGAGAGCACGAACCACCAACCTTTCAGTTAACAGCCGAACGCGCAAACCATTGCGCCACGGAGGCCATGACTAAACACTGCGCCTTAAATTTTCCTGATGGAGGCCATATCTTAATTCTGCGCCTTAAATTATCCTGATGGAAAATTTCAATTAATTTGATGAAAATATTTGTAGGCGCCCCCGGGTGGGCTCGAACCACCAACCTTTCGGTTAAAAGCCGAACGCGCTAACCATTGCGCACAACTCTATTTTGCACCTTGAACTTTTTCTTGATGGAAAATTTCAATAAATTAGAAAATAAAGAATTGTCAGAGGTCCCCGGGTGGGCTCGAACCACCAACCTTCTGGTTAACAGCCGAACGCGCTAACCATGGCGTAACGGAGGCCATGTCTAAATACCGCGCCTTAAATTTTCCTGAAGGAAAATTTCAATTAATTTCATTAAAATATTGGTAGGCGCCCCCGGGTGGTCTCGAACCACCAACCTTTTGGTTATCAGCCGAATGCGCTAACCATTGTGCACAATGGCATATCTTAATTTTGCGCCTTTTGGTAAACAGCCATTGCGCCACGGAGGTCATATCTTAATTCTACGCCTTAAATTATCCTGATGGAAAACTTTTATGAATTTGACAAGAAAATATTGCCAGACGCCCCCGGGGGCTCCAACCTTTAGGTTAACAGCCGAACGCGCTAACCATTGCGCCACGGCGGCCATATCTTAACTGTGCGCCTTAAATTATCCTGATGGAAAATTTCAATTAATTTGATGAAAACATTGGTAGGCTCGAACCACCAACCTTTCGGTTAACAGCCGAACTCGCTAACCATTGCGCCACGGAGGCCATATCTTAACTGTGCGCCTTAAATTATCCTGATGAAAAATTTCAATTAATTTGATGAAAACATTGGTAGGCTCGAACCACCAACCTTTCGGTTAACGGCCGAACTCGCTAACTATTGTGCACATCTTAATTTTGCGCCTTAAATTATCCTGGTGGAAAATTTCAATGAATTAGAAAAGAAAAAATTGCCAGGCGCCCCCGGGTGGGCTCGAACCACCAACCTTTCGATTAACAGCCGAACGCGCTAACCATTGCGCCACGGAGGCCATGTCTAAATACCGCGCCCTAAATTATCCTGATGGAAATTTCAATGAATTTGTAAAGAAATTATTGCCAGACGCCCCCGGGAGAGCACGAACCACCAACCTTTCGGTTAACAACCGAACGCGCTAACCATTGCGCCACGGAGGCCATATCTTAATTTTGCGTCTTAAATTATCCTGATGTAGGCCATATCTTAATTCTGCGCCTTAAATTATCCTGATGGAAAATTTCAATTAATTTGCTGAAAATATTTGTAGGCGCCCCCGGGTGGGCTCGAACCACTAACCTTTCGGTTAACAGCCGAACGCGCTAACCATTGCGCCACGGAGGCCATAACTTATTTTTATGCCTTAAATTATCCTAATGGAAAATTTCAATTAATTTGATGAAAATATTGGTAGGCGCCCTGGAACCACCAACCTTTCGGTTAAAAGCCGAACGCGCTAACTATTGTGCACATCTTTATTTTGCACCTTAAATTATCCTGATGGAAAATTTCAATGAATTAGAAAAGAAAAAATTGCCAGACGCCCCCGGGAGAGCACGAACCACCAACCTTTCAGTTAACAGCCGAACGCGCAAACCATTGCGCCACGGAGGCCATGACTAAACACTGCGCCTTAAATTTTCCTGATGGAGGCCATATCTTAATTCTGCGCCTTAAATTATCCTGATGGAAAATTTCAATTAATTTGATGAAAATATTTGTAGGCGCCCCCGGGTGGGCTCGAACCACCAACCTTTCGGTTAAAAGCCGAACGCGCTAACCATTGCGCACAACTCTATTTTGCACCTTGAACTTTTTCTTGATGGAAAATTTCAATAAATTAGAAAATAAAGAATTGTCAGAGGTCCCCGGGTGGGCTCGAACCACCAACCTTCCGGTTAACAGCCGAACGCGCTAACCATGGCGTAACGGAGGCCATGTCTAAATACCGCGCCTTAAATTTTCCTGAAGGAAAATTTCAATTAATTTCATTAAAATATTGGTAGGCGCCCCCGGGTGGTCTCGAACCACCAACCTTTTGGTTATCAGCCGAATGCGCTAACCATTGTGCACAATGGCATATCTTAATTTTGCGCCTTTTGGTAAACAGCCATTGCGCCACGGAGGTCATATCTTAATTCTACGCCTTAAATTATCCTGATGGAAAACTTTTATGAATTTGACAAGAAAATATTGCCAGACGCCCCCGGGGGCTCCAACCTTTAGGTTAACAGCCGAACGCGCTAACCATTGCGCCACGGCGGCCATATCTTAACTGTGCGCCTTAAATTATCCTGATGGAAAATTTCAATTAATTTGATGAAAACATTGGTAGGCTCGAACCACCAACCTTTCGGTTAACGGCCGAACTCGCTAACTATTGTGCACATCTTAATTTTGCGCCTTAAATTATCCTGGTGGAAAATTTCAATGAATTAGAAAAGAAAAAATTGCCAGGCGCCCCCGGGTGGGCTCGAACCACCAACCTTTCGATTAACAGCCGAACGCGCTAACCATTGCGCCACGGAGGCCATGTCTAAATACCGCGCCCTAAATTATCCTGATGGAAATTTCAATGAATTTGTAAAGAAATTATTGCCAGACGCCCCCGGGAGAGCACGAACCACCAACCTTTCGGTTAACAACCGAACGCGCTAACCATTGCGCCACGGAGGCCATATCTTAATTTTGCGTCTTAAATTATCCTGATGTAGGCCATATCTTAATTCTGCGCCTTAAATTATCCTGATGGAAAATTTCAATTAATTTGCTGAAAATATTTGTAGGCGCCCCCGGGTGGGCTCGAACCACTAACCTTTCGGTTAACAGCCGAACGCGCTAACCATTGCGCCACGGAGGCCATAACTTATTTTTATGCCTTAAATTATCCTAATGGAAAATTTCAATTAATTTGATGAAAATATTGGTAGGCGCCCTGGAACCACCAACCTTTCGGTTAAAAGCCGAACGCGCTAACTATTGTGCACATCTTTATTTTGCACCTTAAATTATCCTGATGGAAAATTTCAATGAATTAGAAAAGAAAAAATTGCCAGACGCCCCCGGGAGAGCACGAACCACCAACCTTTCGGTTAACAGCCGAACGCGCTAACCATTTCGCCACGGAGGCCATATTTAAATACTGCGCCTTAAATTATCCTGAAGGAAAATTTCAATGAATTTGAAAAGAAGATATCGCCAGGCGCCCCCGGGTGGGCACGAACCACCAACCTTTTGGTAAACAGCCGAACGCGCTAACCATTGTGCACATCTTAACTTTGCGCCTCAAATTATCCTGGTGGAAAATTTCAATGAATTTGAAAAGAAAACATGGCCAGCCGCCCCCGGGTGGGCTCGAACCACCAACCTTTCGGTTAACGGCCGAACGCGCTAACCATTGCGCCACGGAGGCCATATCTTAATCCTGCGCCTTAAATTATTCTGGTGGAAAATTTCAATGAATTAGAAAAGAAAAAATTGCCAGACGCCCCCGGGAGAGCACGAACCACCAACCTTTCGGTTAACAGCCGAGCGCGCTAACCATTGCGCCACGGAGGCCTTATCTTAACTGTGCGCCTTAAATTATCCTGATGGAAAATTTCAATTAATTTGATGAAAACATTGGTAGGCTCGAATCACCAACCTTTCGGTTAACAGCCGAACGCGCTAACCATTGCGCCACGGAGGCCATATCGTAATCCTGCACCTTAAATTATCCTGATGGAAAATTTCAATGAATTAGAAAATAAAAAATTGCTAGACGCCCCCGGGTGGGCTCGAACCACCAACCTTTCGGTTAACAGCCGAAGGCGCTAACAATTGCGCCACGGAGGCCATGTCTAAATACTGCGCCTTAAAATTATTCTAATGGAAAATATCAATGAATTTGAAAAGAAAATATTGCCAGGCGCCCCCGGGAGGGCTCGAACAACCAAACTTTTGGTAAAAAGCCGAACGCGCTAACCATTGCGCACATCTTAATTTTGCGCCTTAAATTATTCTGGTGGAAAATTTCAATTAATTTGATTAAAATATTGGTAGGCGCCCCCGGGTGGGCCCGAACCACCAACCTTTTGGTTAACAGCCGAACGCGCTAACTATTGGCCACCTCTTAAATTTGCGCCTTAAATTATCCTGGTGGAAAATTTCAATGAATTAGAAAAGAAAAACTTGCCAGACGCCCCCGGGTGGGCTCGAACCACCAACCTCTCGGTTAACAGCCGAACGCGCTAACCATTGCGCCACGGAGGCCATATTTAAATACTGCGCCTTAAATTATCCTGAAGGAAAATTTCAATGAATTTGAAAAGAAGATATCGCCAGGCGCCCCCGGGTGGGCTCGAACCACCAACCTTTTGGTAAACAGCCGAACGCGCAAACCATTGTGCACATCTTAACTTTGCGCCTTAAATTATCCTGGTGGAAAATTTCAATGAATTTGAAAAGAAAACATGGCCAGCCGCCCCCGGGTGGGCTCGACCCAGATTAGTTTTTTGAGTAACCAAATTCCAATTTTCATCAATAAACACTAGGACAGTATCATCTGCGAAAGATATTAGAAAATCAGCGCAGTTAGCCTCGCAAAAATTATTTATGTGTATAAAAAACAATATGGGACCTAATACTGTCCCTTGTGGCACACCGCATTTAACTAATTCTTCCGTGCTTAATTGTCCATCAAGTTTGACATATTGCGTTCTGTTTTTTAAGTAATCTGTGAACCAGTCTAGTGCCAAGCCTCTAATCCCGATATTTTTCAATTTGTTAAAGAGAATTTCATGACTGATTGTATCGAAAGCTTTCGCGAGATCTAAAAATACAGCCCCAACCTTTTTATTTTTATCTAAGTTTTCTATGATTATGGAATTAAGGAGCGCCATAGCGTTCGCAGTCGAGGAATTCTCTTGAAATCCAAACTTTGTTTTACAAATTATTCGATATGAGCTTAGATAGTTAACTAGTCTAGTCTTCATGCATTTTTCTATTAATTTAGAAATATGGTTTAAGATGGAGATTGGTCTATAGTTACTCAGTAGTCTGTGATCACCTGATTTATATATAGGGATAATTATAGCCTTCTTACAAGTATCAGGAAATACTCCAGTCTCGAGACTTAAATTTATTATATAAGTAAGTGGTTGAGTAATATTGTCTCGCACTTTTTTTAGTAGTACCGCGCTAATGTTATCATTTCCCATAGAGGAAGTAGTTTTCAAAGCATTGATATGTGATTTCACCTCGAGGCTATCTACAGGTGCTAAGAAAATGGAGTTGGGGTATCGTTTACATTCGACTGGTCCTACGTATCTATCATCAGGCCTGTCTATTTTATCCGCAAGATTAATACCAATATTGGTGAAGTATTCATTCAAATGACAAGCAGCTAATTCCGGGTTTTTCGCAACATCTACATCTATTTCATTCACTTTCAAAGTTTTTATCGTTTTTTTATTCTTAGCACGAGCCAAAACACTGTTAATAATTTTCCAGGTTTTATTACTGTCATTACCCGCTTGTTTTATTTGATTATCATAATATTTCCATTTAACCTTTTTTAAAAGTATACTTAGATAATTTCGGTATTTTAAAAATTTATGTTTTAATTCTAAGTTAAGCGGATTTTTTATAACTTTTTGTTTCATTGCATTTATTTTGTTTATACATCGAATTAGACCTTTAGTAATCCAGGGCTTTATCTTTCTATCCGACCCTTTGTTATTATTAACTTTTTTAGTCGTTGTAGACAAATTTACATAAAAATTCAGAGTATCATAGAATTCAGCAATCGCGTCATTAACTTTAGTTTTATTATAAACATTTATCCATGGCTCAAATCCAATTAATAATTTTAATTTATCATAATCAATAATTTTCAAAGATTTTTCTTTCTCGGGCGTGTTATTCGTTAATAGTGCAATCTTGACGTCTATCTTGGCCAACGTCTCGAAATGGTCTGTAGTGTATGTTTTTAAGACCATGGTGGTGGGGATTACCTCTGGGGGTGCTTTAATAAAACAGTGATCAAGACAAGATTTACTAGTAGGTGTTACTCTAGTATAATCCAGTATATATGGTAGAAAGCCATTGCCATTTAGGATAGATAAGTACTCATTCGCACTATCATCAGGATCCCTAATATCAATATTCATATCCCCCATAATTATCACGTTAAACTTGCTATTAAGACTGATAACGTATCTTTCAAACGAATCTAAAAAACTCTTTAAATTAGAAGAGGGAGATCTATAAATTGCAATGACTTTCAGAATACAATTATCGAGATTTAAATCAATGTCTAATAAGCTAATATCGTGAATCTTAACTTCGCTAAAGTTAAATGAAAAAGAGTTTTTAATAAAAACCAGAATTCCATCATTCTGGTTTAAAAATTGAGTAGTTGAAATGTGGGTGTAATTTGTTAAGTTATACAGGCTAATTTCTTTATCTAACAACCAACATTCAGTTAAGATTATCAAGTCAAAGTTCGCTTCAATGCTTTCCAAAAGTACACACAGTTCATTAAAGTTTTTTGAAACACTTCTAATATTTAGATGAAAAAACGATACACCATTTTTATTTTCATATATTTCGTAAGTCAAACCATTTGAGTAAGCAACTCTCTCTTGTTGCAAATAAGAAAAGTCAATTTCATCCAAAAAATGTATGGTCATTAAAAGGTATACATTTTAATCATTTTATAGACTTAAAAAATAAATTATCTGAATTATATTACTTTAGGGTTCAAGGTCAAATCATCCATACCTCTTACATGAATAGCTTGGGATCCCTCTTTAACCCTCAAATAAATATGCCCATTTTGAACCCATACAAATTTTACACCATTATTTTTAGAGAACATCTTTGCTTCGTATAATAATTTTTTATTAATGGGTGTAAGTTTTTCATTAATAAAAATTCGCTCTTTTTTTAAGGAGTTGTCAACGTCAGAAGCAAATAATCCTGTAGATTTAATTTTTTTAAACTCCCTAAGCCATGCATAAGGGTATTTATCATTAGTAAATTTAATTGCAATAAATCTCGGTTTCAATTGATTTACATTTTTAGCCGGAAAGCGATAAATATCAATAATATCTTTTTTCTTAATTCGTAATCCTAAGGCAACAGCTACATTACCAGCAATCTCTAACAAATCTTCATTTTGTTTTTCCTCAATACCAGCTATCTCAACCATATTTTTAAATCGGCTTTGATCAATTTCATTTATTCTAAGATCCATTGTCGCAACCTTTTTTTCTAGAACATTGTTCTTTATTTTAAGGTCAGCGTTCTCCTTTTTAAGATTATCTATTAGACCTGTACAGTTCTGCACATCTTTACTAAAATCATCGATTTTACCAGAGCAAAATAGCACTGCCTTTTCAAAGTCTTGCATTTTATTTTCAATTTGGTCAAATTTATTAAGCTTCATATCCATGTTGTTGAGTTTTTCAAATATTTTTAAAAGATGTGTATTTTCTGACTCACTGGTTATTTGATCCTCGCCTGCTTCGCCAATTTCACTCAAATTCTTTTCAGCAGATTTGCAGCTATCGCATCGCCACGTTGTTTTCTTCGAACCAAGCTTTCTAATATTTTCCTCACTTTTTAGAGTAGTACATTTAGCGTGAAAGTACTGTGCACAGAAACCCTTGCATTGTATAATTTCTTTGATGCCAGCAGAGGCCAGGGAATATTTGCATGAGCCGCAGCTATCTTTCATTGTTACGTAGTTAAACCGATAAAAAATAACTTAGTAATCTTTTGAAACCGGCCGCGATTAATCTAATCAATCTACAAGGAGCGATCTTTCTTTGCGACCGCTCTCATCGACAGCCATATGTTATTTTGCGCCTTAAATTATCCAGATGGAGGCCATATCTTAATTCTGCGCCTTAAATTATCCCGATGGAAAATTTCAATTAATTTGATGAAAATATTGGTAGGCGAACCCGAACCACCAACCTTTCGGTTAACAGCCGAACGCGTTAACCATTGCGCCACGGAGGCCATATCTTAATTTTGCGCCTTAAATCATCCTGATGGAGGCCATGTCTTAATTCTGCGCCTTAAATTATCCTGATGGAAAATTTCAATTAATTTGATGAAAATATTGGTAGGCGCCCCCGAACCACCAACCTTTCGGTTAACAGCCGAACGCGCTAACTATTATGCACATCTTTATTTTGCACCTTAAATTATCCTGAAGGAAAATTTCAATGAATTTGAAAAGAAGATATTGCCAGGCGCCCCCGGGTGGGCTCGAACCACCAACCTTTTGGTAAACAGCCGAACGCGCTAACCATTGTGCACATATTAACTTTGCGCCTTAAATTATCCTGGTGGAAAATTTCAATGAATTTGAAAAGAAAAAATTCCCAGCCGCCCCTGGGTGTGCTCGAACCACCAACCTTTCGGTTAACAGCCGAACGCGCTAAATAGTGCGCAACGGAGGCCAAATCTTAATTGTTCGCCTTAAATTATCCTGATGGAAAATTTCAATTAATTTGATGAAAATATTGGTAGGCGTCCCCGAACCACCAACCTTTCGGCTAACAGCTGAACGCGCTAACCATTGCGCCACGGAGGCCATTTCTTAATTTTGCGCCTTAAATCATCCTGATGGAGGCCATATCTTAATTCTGCGCCTTAAATTATCCTGATGGAAAATTTCAATTAATTTGATGAAAATATTTGTAGGCGCCCCCGGGTGGGCTCGAACCACCAACCTTTCGGTTAACAGCCGAACGCGCTAACCATTGCGCCACGGAGGCCATAACTTAATTCTATGCCTTAAATTATCCTAATGGAAAATTTCAATTAATTTGATGAAAATATTGGTAGGCGCCCTGGAACCACCAACCTTTCGGCTAGCAGCCGAACGCTCTAACCATTGCGCAAGGGAGTCCATTTCTAAATTCTGCGCCTTAAATTATCCTGATGCAAAATTTCTATGAATTTGAAAAGAAAATAATGCAAGGCGCCCACGGGTGGACTCGAACCACCTACCTTTCGGGTAACAGCCGAACGCGCTAACCATTGCGGCACGGAGGCCATGGCTTAATTCTGCGCCTTAAATTATCCTGACTCAAAATTTCTATGAATTTGAAAAGGAACTATTGCCAGCCGCCCCCGGGTGGGCTCGAACCACCAACCTTTCGGTTAACAGCCGAACGCGCTAACCATTGCGCCACGGAGGCCATATTTTCATTCTGCGACTTAAATTATCCTGATGGAAAATTTCAATGAATTTGAAAATAAATTATATCCAGACGCCCCCGGGTGGGCTCGAACCACCATCCTTTCACTAAACAGCCGAACGCGCTAACCATTGTGCACTAGGGCATATCTTAATTTTGCGCCTTAAAATTATCCTGATGGAAAATATCAATGAATTTGAAAAGAAAATATTGCCATGCGCCCCCGGGTGGGCTCGAACAACCAAACTTTTGGTAAACAGCCGAACGCGCTAACCATTGCGCACATCTTAATTTTGCGCCTTAAATTATCCTGATGGAAAATTTCAATGAATTTGAAAAGAAAATATGGCCAGCTGCTCCCGGGTGGGCTCGAACCACCAACCTTTCGGTTAACAGCCGAACGCGCTAACCATTGCGCTACGGAGGCTGTATCTTAATCCTGCGCCTTAAATTATCCTGATGGAAAATTTCAATGAATTTGAAAATAAATTATATCCAGACGCCCCCGGGTGGGCTCGAACCACCATCCTTTCACTAAACAGCCGAACGCGCTAACCATGGTGCACATCTTAATTTTGCGCCCTAAATTATCCTGATGGAAAATTTCAATGAATTTGAAAAGAAAATATAGAAAGCCGCCCCCGGGTGGGCTCGAACCACCAACCTTTCGGTTACCAGCCGAACGCGCTAACCATTGCGCCACGGAGGCCATATCGTAATCCTGCGCCTTAAATTATCCTGATGGAAAATTTCAATGAATTAGAAAATAAAAAATTGCTAGACGCCCCCGGGTGTGCTCGAACCACCAACCTTTCGGTTAACAGCCGAAGGCGCTAACAATTGCGCCACGGAGGCCATGTCTAAATACTGCGCCTTAAAATTATTCTAATGGAAAATATCAATGAATTTGAAAAGAAAATATTGCCAGGCGCCCCCGGGAGGGCTCGAACAACCAAACTTTTGGTAAAAAGCCGAACGCGCTAACCATTGCGCACATCTTAATTTTGCGCCTTAAATTATTCTGGTGGAAAATTTCAATTAATTTGATTAAAATAATGGTAGGCGCCCCCGGGTGGGCCCGAACCACCAACCTTTTGGTTAACAGCCGAACGCGCTAACTATTGGCCACCTCTTAAATTTGCGCCTTAAATTATCCTGGTGGAAAATTTCAATGAATTAGAAAAGAAAAACTTGCCAGACGCCCCCGGGTGGGCTCGAACCACCAACCTTTCGGTTAACAGCCGAACGCGCTAACCATTGCGCCACGGAGGCCATATTTAAATACTGCGCCTTAAATTATCCTGAAGGAAAATTTCAATGAATTTGAAAAGAAGATATCGCCAGGCGCCCCCGGGTGGGCTCGAACCACCAACCTTTTGGTAAACAGCCGAACGCGCTAACCATTGCGCACATCTTAACTTTGCGCCTTAAATTATCCTGGTGGAAAATTTCAATGAATTTGAAAAGAAAACATGGCCAGCCGCCCCCGGGTGGGCTCGAACCACCAACCTTTCGGTTAACAGCCGAACGCGCTAACCATTGCGCCACGGAGGCCATATCTTAATCCTGCGCCTTAAATTATCCTGGTGGAAAATTTCAATGAATTTGAAAAGAAAACATGGCCAGCCGCCCCCGGGGTGGGCTCGAACCACCAACCTTCCGGTTAACAGCCGAACGCGCTAACCATTGCGCCACGGAGGCCATATCTTAATCCTGCGCCTTAAATTATCCTGATGGAAAATTTCTATTAATTTGATGAAAATATTGGTAGGCGCCCCCGAAACCACCAACCTTTCTGTTAACAGCCGAACGCGCTAACCATTGCGCCAGGGAGGCCATATCTTAATTTTGCGTCTTAAATTATCCTGATGGAGGCCATATCTTAAATCTGCGCCTTAAATTATCCTGATGGAAAATTTCAATTAATTTGATGAAAATATTTGTAGGCGCCCCCGGGTGGGCTCGAACCACTAACCTTTCGGTTTACAGCCAAACGCGCTAACCATTGCGCCACGGAGGCCATATCTTAACTGTGCGCCTTAAATTATCCTGATGGAAAATTTCAATTAATTTGATGAAAACATTGGTAGGCTCGAACCACCAACCTTTCTTGATCCAGCGCCCTAAATTATCCTGATGGAAATTTCAATGAATTTTTAAAGAAATTATTGCCAGACGCCCCCGGGTGGGCTCGAACCACCAACCTTTTGCTAAACAGCCGAACGCGCTAACCATGGTGCACATCTTAATTTTGCGCCTAAAATTATCCTGATGGAAAATTTCAATGAATTTGAAAAGAAAATATTGCAAGCCGCCCCCGGGTGGGCTCGAACCACCAAACTTTCGGTTATCAGCCGAACGCACTAACCATTGCGCCACGGAGGCCATATCTTGGTTTTGCGCCTTAAATTATCCTGATGGAGGCCATATCTTAATTTTGCGCATTAAATTATCCTGGTGGAAAATTTCAATGAATTAGAAAAGAAAAAATTGCCTGGCGCCCCGGGTGTACTCGAACCACCAACCTTTTGGTAAACAGCCGAACGCGCTAACCATTGTGCACATATTAACTTTGCGCCTTAAATTATCCTGGTGGAAAATTTCAATGAATTTGAAAAGAAAAAATTCCCAGCCGCCCCTGGGTGTGCTCGAAC
Organism: Odiellus spinosus; assembly: GCA_963920705.1. Taxonomy (NCBI): domain Eukaryota; kingdom Metazoa; phylum Arthropoda; class Arachnida; order Opiliones; family Phalangiidae; genus Odiellus; species Odiellus spinosus. The sequence goes on along the minus strand of OY987225.1, from coordinate 15,946,440 downwards.
CACCAACCTTTCGGTTAACAGCCGAACGCGCTAAATAGTGCGCAACGGAGGCCATATCTTAATTGTGCGCCTTAAATTATCCTGATGGAAAATTTCAATTAATTTGATGAAAATATTGGTAGGCGTCCCCGAACCACCAACCTTTCGGCTAACAGCTGAACGCGCTAACCATTGCGCCACGGAGGCCATTTCTTAATTTTGCGCCTTAAATCATCCTGATGGAGGCCATATCTTAATTCTGCGCCTTAAATTATCCTGATGGAAAATTTCAATTAATTTGATGAAAATATTTGTAGGCGCCCCCGGGTGGGCTCGAACCACCAACCTTTCGGTTAACAGCCGAACGCGCTAACCATTGCGCCACGGAGGCCATAACTTAATTCTATGCCTTAAATTATCCTAATGGAAAATTTCAATTAATTTGATGAAAATATTGGTAGGCGCCCTGGAACCACCAACCTTTCGGCTAGCAGCCGAACGCTCTAACCATTGCGCAAGGGAGTCCATTTCTAAATTCTGCGCCTTAAATTATCCTGATGCAAAATTTCTATGAATTTGAAAAGAAAATAATGCAAGGCGCCCACGGGTGGACTCGAACCACCTACCTTTCGGTTAACAGCCGAACGCGCTAACCATTGCGACACGGAGGCCATGGCTTAATTCTGCGCCTTAAATTATCCTGACTCAAAATTTCTATGAATTTGAAAAGGAACTATTGCCAGCCGCCCCCGGGTGGGCTCGAACCACCAACCTTTCGGTTAACACCCGAACGCGCTAACCATTGCGCCACGGAGGCCATATTTTCATTCTGCGACTTAAATTATCCTGACGGAAAATTTCAATGAATTTGAAAATAAATTATATCCAGACGCCCCCGGGTGGGCTCGAACCACCATCCTTTCACTAAACAGCCGAACGCGCTAACCATTGTGCACTAGGGCATATCGTAATCCTGCGCCTTAAATTATCCTGATGGAAAATTTCAATGAATTAGAAAATAAAAAATTGCTAGACGCCCCCGGGTGGGCTCGAACCACCAACCTTTCGGTTAACAGCCGAAGGCGCTAACAATTGCGCCACGGAGGCCATGTCTAAATACTGCGCCTTAAAATTATTCTAATGGAAAATATCAATGAATTTGAAAAGAAAATATTTCCAGGCGCCCCCGCGAGGGCTCGAACAACCAAACTTTTGGTAAAAAGCCGAACGCGCTAACCATTGCGCACATCTTAATTTTGCGCCTTAAATTATTCTGGTGGAAAATTTCAATTAATTTGATTAAAATAATGGTAGGCGCCCCCGGGTGGGCCCGAACCACCAACCTTTCGGTTAACAGCCGAACGCGCTAACTATTGGCCACCTCTTAAATTTGCGCCTTAAATTATCCTGGTGGAAAATTTCAATGAATTAGAAAAGAAAATCTTTCCAGACGCCCCCGGGTGGGCTCGAACCACCATCCTTTCACTAAACAGCCGAACGCGCTAACCATTGTGCACTAGGGCATATCTTAATTTTGCGCCTTAAAATTATCCTGATGGAAAATATCAATGAATTTGAAAAGAAAATATTGCCATGCGCCCCCGGGTGGGCTCGAACAACCAAACTTTTGGTAAACAGCCGAACGCGCTAACCATTGCGCACATCTTAATTTTGCGCCTTAAATTATCCTGATGGAAAATTTCAATGAATTTGAAAAGAAAATATGGCCAGCTGCTCCCGGGTGGGCTCGAACCACCAACCTTTCGGTTAACAGCCGAACGCGCTAACCATTGCGCCACGGAGGCTGTATCTTAATCCTGCGCCTTAAATTATCCTGATGGAAAATTTCAATGAATTTGAAAATAAATTATATCCAGACGCCCCCGGGTGGGCTCGAACCACCATCCTTTCACTAAACAGCCGAACGCGCTAACCATGGTGCACATCTTAATTTTGCGCCCTAAATTATCCTGATGGAAAATTTCAATGAATTTGAAAAGAAAATATGGCCAGCCGCCCCCGGGTGGGCTCGAACCACCAACCTTTCGGTTAACAGCCGAACGCGCTAACCATTGCGCCACGGAGGCCATATCGTAATCCTGCGCCTTAAATTATCCTGATGGAAAATTTCAATGAATTAGAAAATAAAAAATTGCTAGACGCCCCCGGGTGGGCTCGAACCACCAACCTTTCGGTTAACAGCCGAAGGCGCTAACAATTGCGCCACGGAGGCCATGTCTAAATACTGCGCCTTAAAATTATTCTAATGGAAAATATCAATGAATTTGAAAAGAAAATAATGCCAGGCGCCCCCGGGAGGGCTCGAACAACCAAACTTTTGGTAAAAAGCCGAACGCGCTAACCATTGCGCACATCTTAATTTTGCGCCTTAAATTATTCTGGTGGAAAATTTCAATTAATTTGATTAAAATAATGGTAGGCGCCCCCGGGTGGGCCCGAACCACCAACCTTTTGGTTAACAGCCGAACGCGCTAACTATTGGCCACCTCTTAAATTTGCGCCTTAAATTATCCTGGTGGAAAATTTCAATGAATTAGAAAAGAAAATCTTTCCAGACGCCCCCGGGTGGGCTCGAACCACCAACCTTTCGGTTAACAGCCGAACGCGCTAACCATTGCGCCACGGAGGCCATATTTAAATACCGCGACTTAAATTATCCTGAAGGAAAATTTCAATGAATTTGAAAAGAAGATATCGCCAGGCGCCCCCGGGTGGGCTCGAACCACCAACCTTTTGGTAAACAGCCGAACGCGCTAACCATTGTGCACATCTTAACTTTGCGCCTTAAATTATCCTGGTGGAAAATTTCAATGAATTTGAAAAGAAAATATGGCCAGCCGCCCCCGGGTGGGCTCGAACCACCAACCTTTCGGTTAACAGCCGAACGCGCTAACCATTGCGCCACGGAGGCCATATCTTAATCCTGCGCCTTAAATTATCCTGATGGAAAATTTCAATGAATTAGAAAATAAAAAATTGCTAGACGCCCCCGGGTGGGCTCGAACCACCAACCTTTCGGTTAACAGCCGAAGGCGCTAACCATTGCGCCACGGAGGCCATGTCTAAATACTGCGCCTTAAAGAAAATATTGCCAGGCGCCCCCGGGTGGGCTCGAACAACCAAACTTTGGTAAACAGCCGAACGCGCTAACTATTGGCCACCTCTTAAATTTGCGCCTTAAATTATCCTGGTGGAAAATTTCAATGAATTAGAAAAGAAAAACTTGCCAGACGCCCCCGGGTGGGCTCGAACCACCAACCTTTCGGTTAACAGCCGAACGCGCTAACCATTGCGCCACGGAGGCCATACCTTGATGCAGCGCCTAAATTATCCTGATGGAAATTTCAATGAATTTGAAAAGAAATTATATCCAGACGCCTCCGGGTAGGCTCGAACCACCAACCTTTTGCTAAACAGCTGAACGCGCTTACCATTGTGCACAACGGCATATCTTAATTCTGCGCCTTTTGGTAAACAGCCATTGCGCCACGGAGGTCATATCTTAACTCAGCACCTAAAATTATCTAGAAGAAAAATTTTAATGAATTTGAAAAGAAAATATCGCCATGCGCCCCCGGATGGGCTCGAACCACCAACCTTTCGGTTAACAGCCGAACGCGCTAACAATGCGCCACGGAGGCCATATCGTAATCCTGCGCCTTAAATTATCCTGATGGAAAATTTCAATGAATTAGAAAATAAAAAATTGCTAGACGCCCCCGGGTGGGCTCGAACCACCAACCTTTCGGTTAACAGCCGAAGGCGCTAACAATTGCGCCACGGAGGCCATGTCTAAATACTGCGCCTTAAAATTATTCTAATGGAAAATATCAATGAATTTGAAAAGAAAATATTGCCAGGCGCCCCCGGGAGGGCTCGAACAACCAAACTTTTGGTAAAAAGCCGAACGCGCTAACCATTGCGCACATCTTAATTTTGCGCCTTAAATTATTCTGGTGGAAAATTTCAATTAATTTGATTAAAATAATGGTAGGCGCCCCCGGGTGGGCCCGAACCACCAACCTTTTGCTTAACAGCCGAACGCGCTAACTATTGGCCACCTCTTAAATTTGCGCCTTAAATTATCCTGGTGGAAAATTTCAATGAATTAGAAAAGAAAAACTTGCCAGACGCCCCCGGGTGGGCTCGAACCACCAACCTTTCGGTTAACAGCCGAACGCGCTAACCATTGCGCCACGGAGGCCATATTTAAATACTGCGCCTTAAATTATCCTGAAGGAAAATTTCAATGAATTTGAAAAGAAGATATCGCCAGGCGCCCCCGGGTGGGCTCGAACCACCAACCTTTTGGTAAACAGCCGAACGCGCTAACCATTGTGCACATCTTAACTTTGCGCCTTAAATTATCCTGGTGGAAAATTTCAATGAATTTGAAAAGAAAACATGGCCAGCCGCCCCCGGGTGGGCTCGAACCACCAACCTTTCGGTTAACAGCCGAACGCGCTAACCATTGCGCCACGGAGGCCATATTTAAATACTGCGCCTTAAATTATCCTGAAGGAAAATTTCAATGAATTTGAAAAGAAGATATCGCCAGGCGCCCCCGGGTGGGCTCGAACCACCAACCTTTTGGTAAACAGCCGAACGCGCTAACCATTGTGCACATCTTAACTTTGCGCCTTAAATTATCCTGGTGGAAAATTTCAATTAATTTGAAAAGAAAACATGGCCAGCCGCCCCCGGGTGGGCTCGAACCACCAACCTTTCGGTTAACAGCCGAACGCGCTAACCATTGCGCCACGGAGGCCATATCTTAATCCTGCGCCTTAAATTATCCTGATGGAAAATTTCTATTAATTTGATGAAAATATTGGTAGGCGCCCCCGAAACCACCAACCTTTCTGTTAACAGCCAAACGCGCTAACCATTGCGCCACGGAGGCCATATCTTAACTGTGCGCCTTAAATTATCCTGATGGAGGCCATATCTTAAATCTGCGCCTTAAATTATCCTGATGGAAAATTTCAATTAATTTGATGAAAATATTTGTAGGCGCCCCCGGGTGGGCTCGAACCACTAACCTTTCGGTTTACAGCCAAACGCGCTAACCATTGCACCACGGAGGCCATATCTTAACTGTGCGCCTTAAATTATCCTGATGGAAAATTTCAATTAATTTGATGAAAACATTGGTAGGCTCGAACCACCAACCTTTCTTGATCCAGCGCCCTAAATTATCCTGATGGAAATTTCAATGAATTTTTAAAGAAATTATTGCCAGACGCCCCCGGGTGGGCTCGAACCACCAACCTTTTGCTAAACAGCCGAACGCGCTAACTATGGTGCACATCTTAATTTTGCGCCTAAAATTATCCTGATGGAAAATTTCAATGAATTTGAAAAGAAAATATTGCAAGCCGCCCCCGGGTGGGCTCGAACCACCAAACTTTCGGTTATCAGCCGAACGCACTAACCATTGCGCCACGGAGGCCATATCTTGGTTTTGCGCCTTAAATTATCCTGATGGAGGCCATATCTTAATTTTGCGCATTAAATTATCCTGGTGGAAAATTTCAATGAATTAGAAAAGAAAAAATTGCCTGGCGCCCCGGGTGTACTCGAACCACCAACCTTTTGGTAAACAGCCGAACGCGCTAACCATTGTGCACATATTAACTTTGCGCCTTAAATTATCCTGGTGGAAAATTTCAATGAATTTGAAAAGAAAAAATTCCCAGCCGCCCCTGGGTGTGCTCGAACCACCAACCTTTCGGTTAACAGCCGAACGCGCTAAATAGTGCGCAACGGAGGCCATATCTTAATTGTGCGCCTTAAATTATCCTGATGGAAAATTTCAATTAATTTGATGAAAATATTGGTAGGCGTCCCCGAACCACCAACCTTTCGGCTAACAGCTGAACGCGCTAACCATTGCGCCACGGAGGCCATTTCTTATTTTTGCGCCTTAAATCATCCTGATGGAGGCCATATCTTAATTCTGCGCCTTAAATTATCCTGATGGAAAATTTCAATTAATTTGATGAAAATATTTGTAGGCGCCCCCGGGTGGGCTCGAACCACCAACCTTTCGCAAGGGAGTCCATTTCTAAATTCTGCGCCTTAAATTATCCTGATGCAAAATTTCTATGAATTTGAAAAGAAAATAATGCAAGGCGAACACGGGTGGACTCGAACCACCTACCTTTCGGTTAACAGCCGAACGCGCTAACCATTGCGACACGGAGGCCATGGCTTAATTCTGCGCCTTAAATTATCCTGACTCAAAATTTCTATGAATTTGAAAAGGAACTATTGCCAGCCGCCCCCGGGTGGGCTCGAACCACCAACCTTTCGGTTAACAGCCGAACGCGCTAACCATTGCGCCACGGAGGCCATATTTTCATTCTGCGACTTAAATTATCCTGATGGAAAATTTCAATGAATTTGAAAATAAATTATATCCAGACGCCCCCGGGTGGGGTCGAACCACCATCCTTTCACTAAACAGCCGAACGCGCTAACCATTGTGCACTAGGGCATATCTTAATTTTGCGCCTTAAAATTATCCTGATGGAAAATATCAATGAATTTGAAAAGAAAATATTGCCATGCGTCCCCGGGTGGGCTCGAACAACCAAACTTTTGGTAAACAGCCGAACGCGCTAACCATTGCGCACATCTTAATTTTGCGCCTTAAATTATCCTGATGGAAAATTTCAATGAATTTGAAAAGAAAATATGGCCAGCTGCTCCCGGGTGGGCTCGAACCACCAACCTTTCGGTTGACAGCCGAACGCGCTAACCATTGCGCCACGGAGGCTGTATCTTAATCCTGCGCCTTAAATTATCCTGATGGAAAATTTCAATGAATTTGAAAATAAATTATATCCAGACGCCCCCGGGTGGGCTCGAACCACCATCCTTTCACTAAACAGCCGAACGCGCTAACCATGGTGCACATCTTAATTTTGCGCCCTAAATTATCCTGATGGAAAATTTCAATGAATTTGAAAAGAAAATATGGCCAGCCGCCCCCGGGTGGGCTCGAACCACCAACCTTTCGGTTAACAGCCGAACGCGCTAACCATTGCGCCACGGAGGCCATATCGTAATCCTGCGCCTTAAATTATCCTGATGGAAAATTTCAATGAATTAGAAAATAAAAAATTGCTAGACGCCCCCGGGTGGGCTCGAACCACCAACCTTTCGGTTAACAGCCGAAGGCGCTAACAATTGCGCCACGGAGGCCATGTCTAAATACTGCGCCTTGAAATTATTCTAATGGAAAATATCAATGAATTTGAAAAGAAAATATTGCCAGGCGCCCCCGGGAGGGCTCGAACGACCAAACTTTTGGTAAAAAGCCGAACGCGCTAACCATTGCGCACATCTTAATTTTGCGCCTTAAATTATTCTGGTGGAAAATTTCAATTAATTTGATTAAAATAATGGTAGGCGCCCCCGGGTGGGCTCGAACCACCAACCTTTCGGTTAACAGCCGAACGCGCTAACCATTGCGCCACGGAGGCCATATTTGAATACCGCGACTTAAATTATCCTGAAGGAAAATTTCAATGAATTTGAAAAGAAGATATCGCCAGGCGCCCCCGGGTGGGCTCGAACCACCAACCTTTTGGTAAACAGCCGAACGCGCTAACCATTGTGCATAGCTTAATTTTGCACCTTAAATTATCCTGGTGGAAAATATCAATGAATTAGAAAAGAAAAAATTGCCAGGCGCCCCCGGGTGGGCTCGAACCACCAACCTTTTGGTAAACAGCCGAACGCGCTAACCATTGTGCACATCTTAACTTTGCGCCTTAAATTATCCTGGTGGAAAATTTCAATGAATTTGAAAAGAAAACATGGCCAGCCGCCCCCGGGTGGGCTCGAACCACCAACCTTTCGGTTAACAGCCGAACGCGCTAACCATTGCGCCACGGAGGCCATATCTTAATCCTGCGCCTTAAATTATCCTGGTGGAAAATTTCAATGAATTTGAAAAGAAAACATGGCCAGCCGCCCCCGGGTGGGCTCGAACCACCAACCTTTCGGTTAACAGCCGAACGCGCTAACCATTGCGCCACGGAGGCCATATCTTAATCCTGCGCCTTAAATTATCCTGATGGAAAATTTCTATTAATTTGATGAAAATATTGGTAGGCGCCCCCGAAACCACCAACCTTTCTGTTAACAGCCAAACGCGCTAACCATTGCGCCACGGAGGCCATATCTTAACTGTGCGCCTTAAATTATCCTGATGGAGGCCATATCTTAAATCTGCGCCTTAAATTATCCTGATGGAAAATTTCAATTAATTTGATGAAAATATTTGTAGGCGCCCCCGGGTGGGCTCGAACCACTAACCTTTCGGTTTACAGCCAAACGCGCTAACCATTGCACCACGGAGGCCATATCTTAACTGTGCGCCTTAAATTATCCTGATGGAAAATTTCAATTAATTTGATGAAAACATTGGTAGGCTCGAACCACCAACCTTTCTTGATCCAGCGCCCTAAATTATCCTGATGGAAATTTCAATGAATTTTTAAAGAAATTATTGCCAGACGCCCCCGGGTGGGCTCGAACCACCAACCTTTTGCTAAACAGCCGAACGCGCTAACTATGGTGCACATCTTAATTTTGCGCCTAAAATTATCCTGATGGAAAATTTCAATGAATTTGAAAAGAAAATATTGCAAGCCGCCCCCGGGTGGGCTCGAACCACCAAACTTTCGGTTATCAGCCGAACGCACTAACCATTGCGCCACGGAGGCCATATCTTGGTTTTGCGCCTTAAATTATCCTGATGGAGGCCATATCTTAATTTTGCGCATTAAATTATCCTGGTGGAAAATTTCAATGAATTAGAAAAGAAAAAATTGCCTGGCGCCCCGGGTGTACTCGAACCACCAACCTTTTGGTAAACAGCCGAACGCGCTAACCATTGTGCACATATTAACTTTGCGCCTTAAATTATCCTGGTGGAAAATTTCAATGAATTTGAAAAGAAAAAATTCCCAGCCGCCCCTGGGTGTGCTCGAACCACCAACCTTTCGGTTAACAGCCGAACGCGCTAAATAGTGCGCAACGGAGGCCATATCTTAATTGTGCGCCTTAAATTATCCTGATGGTAAATTTCAATTAATTTGATGAAAATATTGGTAGGCGTCCCCGAACCACCAACCTTTCGGCTAACAGCTGAACGCGCTAACCATTGCGCCACGGAGGCCATTTCTTATTTTTGCGCCTTAAATCATCCTGATGGAGGCCATATCTTAATTCTGCGCCTTAAATTATCCTGATGGAAAATTTCAATTAATTTGATGAAAATATTTGTAGGCGCCCCCGGGTGGGCTCGAACCACCAACCTTTCGCAAGGGAGTCCATTTCTAAATTCTGCGCCTTAAATTATCCTGATGCAAAATTTCTATGAATTTGAAAAGAAAATAATGCAAGGCGCCCACGGGTGGACTCGAACCACCTACCTTTCGGTTAACAGCCGAACGCGCTAACCATTGCGACACGGAGGCCATGGCTTAATTCTGCGCCTTAAATTATCCTGACTCAAAATTTCTATGAATTTGAAAAGGAACTATTGCCAGCCGCCCCCGGGTGGGCTCGAACCACCAACCTTTCGGTTAACAGCCGAACGCGCTAACCATTGCGCCACGGAGGCCATATTTTCATTCTGCGACTTAAATTATCCTGATGGAAAATTTCAATGAATTTGAAAATAAATTATATCCAGACGCCCCCGGGTGGGGTCGAACCACCATCCTTTCACTAAACAGCCGAACGCGCTAACCATTGTGCACTAGGGCATATCTTAATTTTGCGCCTTAAAATTATCCTGATGGAAAATATCAATGAATTTGAAAAGAAAATATTGCCATGCGTCCCCGGGTGGGCTCGAACAACCAAACTTTTGGTAAACAGCCGAACGCGCTAACCATTGCGCACATCTTAATTTTGCGCCTTAAATTATCCTGATGGAAAATTTCAATGAATTTGAAAAGAAAATATGGCCAGCTGCTCCCGGGTGGGCTCGAACCACCAACCTTTCGGTTGACAGCCGAACGCGCTAACCATTGCGCCACGGAGGCTGTATCTTAATCCTGCGCCTTAAATTATCCTGATGGAAAATTTCAATGAATTTGAAAATAAATTATATCCAGACGCCCCCGGGTGGGCTCGAACCACCATCCTTTCACTAAACAGCCGAACGCGCTAACCATGGTGCACATCTTAATTTTGCGCCCTAAATTATCCTGATGGAAAATTTCAATGAATTTGAAAAGAAAATATGGCCAGCCGCCCCCGGGTGGGCTCGAACCACCAACCTTTCGGTTAACAGCCGAACGCGCTAACCATTGCGCCACGGAGGCCATATCGTAATCCTGCGCCTTAAATTATCCTGATGGAAAATTTCAATGAATTAGAAAATAAAAAATTGCTAGACGCCCCCGGGTGGGCTCGAACCACCAACCTTTCGGTTAACAGCCGAAGGCGCTAACAATTGCGCCACGGAGGCCATGTCTAAATACTGCGCCTTAAAATTATTCTAATGGAAAATATCAATGAATTTGAAAAGAAAATATTGCCAGGCGCCCCCGGGAGGGCTCGAACAACCAAACTTTTGGTAAAAAGCCGAACGCGCTAACCATTGCGCACATCTTAATTTTGCGCCTTAAATTATTCTGGTGGAAAATTTCAATTAATTTGATTAAAATAATGGTAGGCGCCCCCGGGTGGGCTCGAACCACCAACCTTTCGGTTAACAGCCGAACGCGCTAACCATTGCGCCACGGAGGCCATATTTGAATACCGCGACTTAAATTATCCTGAAGGAAAATTTCAATGAATTTGAAAAGAAGATATCGCCAGGCGCCCCCGGGTGGGCTCGAACCACCAACCTTTTGGTAAACAGCCGAACGCGCTAACCATTGTGCATAGCTTAATTTTGCACCTTAAATTATCCTGGTGGAAAATATCAATGAATTAGAAAAGAAAAAATTGCCAGACGCCCCCGGGTGGGCTCGAACCACCAACCTTTCGTTTAACAGCCTAACGCGCTAACCATTGCGCCACGGAGGCCATATCTTAATCATGCGCCTTAAATTATCCTGATGGAAAATTTCAATGAATTAGAAAATAAAAAATTGCTAGACGCCCCCGGGTGGGCTCGAACCACCAACCTTTCGGTTAACAGCCGAAGGCGCTAACCATTGCGCCACGGAGGCCATGTCTAAATACTGCGCCTTAAAGAAAATATTGCCAGGCGCCCCCGGGTGGGCTCGAACAACCAAACTTTTGGTAAACAGCCGAACGCGCTAACTATTGGCCACCTCTTAAATTTGCGCCTTAAATTATCATGGTGGAAAATTTCAATGAATTAGAAAAGAAAAACTTGCCAGACGCCCCCGGGTGGGCTCGAACCACCAACCTTTCGGTTAACAGCCGAACGCGCTAACCATTGCGCCACGGAGGCCATACCTTGATGCAGCGCCTAAATTATCCTGATGGAAATTTCAATGAATTTGAAAAGAAATTATCTCCAGACGCCTCCGGGTAGGCTCGAACCACCAACCTTTTGCTAAACAGCTGAACGCGCTTACCATTGTGCACAACGGCATATCTTAATTTTGCGCCTTTTGGTAAACAGCCATTGCGCCACGGAGGTCATATCTTAACTCAGCACCTAAAATTATCTAGAAGAAAAATTTTAATGAATTTGAAAAGAAAATATCGCCATGCGCCCCAGGATGGGCTCGAACCACCAACCTTTCGGTTAACAGCCGAACGCGCTAAACATTGCGCCACGGAGGCCATATCGTAATCCTGCGCCTTAAATTATCCTGATGGAAAATTTCAATGAATTAGAAAATAAAAAATTGCTAGACGCCCCCGGGTGGGCTCGAACCACCAACCTTTCGGTTAACAGCCGAAGGCGCTAACAATTGCGCCACGGAGGCCATGTCTAAATACTGCGCCTTAAAGAAAATATTGCCAGGCGCCCCCGGGTGGGCTCGAACAACCAAACTTTTGGTAAACAGCCGAACGCGCTAACTATTGGCCACCTCTTAAATTTGCGCCTTAAATTATCCTGGTGGAAAATTTCAATGAATTAGAAAAGAAAAACTTGCCAGACGCCCCCGGGTGGGCTCGAACCACCAACCTTTCGGTTAACAGCCGAACGCGCTAACCATTGCGCCACGGAGGCCATACCTTGATGCAGCGCCTAAATTATCCTGAAGGAAAATTTCAATGAATTTGAAAAGAAGATATCGCCAGGCGCCCCCGGGTGGGCTCGAACCACCAACCTTTTGGTAAACAGCCGAACGCGCTAACCATTGTGCATAGCTTAATTTTGCACCTTAAATTATCCTGGTGGAAAATATCAATGAATTAGAAAAGAAAAAATTGCCAGACGCCCCCGGGTGGGCTCGAACCACCAACCTTTCGTTTAACAGCCTAACGCGCTAACCATTGCGCCACGGAGGCCATATCTTAATCATGCGCCTTAAATTATCCTGATGGAAAATTTCAATGAATTAGAAAATAAAAAATTGCTAGACGCCCCCGGGTGGGCTCGAACCACCAACCTTTCGGTTAACAGCCGAAGGCGCTAACCATTGCGCCACGGAGGCCATGTCTAAATACTGCGCCTTAAAGAAAATATTGCCAGGCGCCCCCGGGTGGGCTCGAACAACCAAACTTTTGGTAAACAGCCGAACGCGCTAACTATTGGCCACCTCTTAAATTTGCGCCTTAAATTATCCTGGTGGAAAATTTCAATGAATTAGAAAAGAAAAACTTGCCAGACGCCCCCGGGTGGGCTCGAACCACCAACCTTTCGGTTAACAGCCGAACGCGCTAACCATTGCGCCACGGAGGCCATACCTTGATGCAGCGCCTAAATTATCCTGATGGAAATTTCAATGAATTTGAAAAGAAATTATCTCCAGACGCCTCCGGGTAGGCTCGAACCACCAACCTTTTGCTAAACAGCTGAACGCGCTTACCATTGTGCACAACGGCATATCTTAATTTTGCGCCTTTTGGTAAACAGCCATTGCGCCACGGAGGTCATATCTTAACTCAGCACCTAAAATTATCTAGAAGAAAAATTTTAATGAATTTGAAAAGAAAATATCGCCATGCGCCCCAGGATGGGCTCGAACCACCAACCTTTCGGTTAACAGCCGAACGCGCTAAACATTGCGCCACGGAGGCCATATCGTAATCCTGCGCCTTAAATTATCCTGATGGAAAATTTCAATGAATTAGAAAATAAAAAATTGCTAGACGCCCCCGGGTGGGCTCGAACCACCAACCTTTCGGTTAACAGCCGAAGGCGCTAACAATTGCGCGACGGAGGCCATGTCTAAATACTGCGCCTTAAAATTATTCTAATGGAAAATATCAATGAATTTGAAAAGAAAATATTGCCAGCCGCCACCGGGTGGGCTCTAACCCCAAACCTTTCGGTTAACAGCCGAACGCGCTAACCATTTTTTTTTTTTTTTTTTTTTTTTTTTTTTTTTTTTTTTTAATTTTATATCAACAATTCCAAATTACATTGCATATCTCGCCCACCCACTAAGCTTAGCTTGTTTCGGGTGAGCGGCTTATTTTACATCCTAACAATTAATATTTGTTTTAGTAGTAAGATTAGAAAGATTACCAGGTTATAATCACTTGTCAAAAAATTTAAATTTACATATGATTACGTAAAGAGAAAAAACAAACAAGTTGGGAAAACCCAAAATGGTACCTCCCCGAGTACTAACCGAACCTGATTTCTAGCACGTTCGGCTTCAGCATATTCTACCTCTTGGCGTCTAAAAGCCTTCGCCGACTGATTTCTAGCACGTTCGGCTTCTGTATATTCTACCTCTTGGCGTCTAAAAGCCATCGCCGACTGATTTCTAGCACGTTCGGCTTCTGTATATTCTACCTCTTGGCGTTTAAAACCCATCGCTAACTGATTTCTAGCACGTTCTGCTTCAGTATATCCTACATCTTGGCGTTTATCAGCCATTGCCAACTGACTTCTAGCCCGTTCTGCTTCTGTATATCTTACCTCTTGGCGTTTATCAGCCATGGCTAGCCTTTTTCTAGCACGTTCTACTTCTGTATATTCTGCGTCTTTGCGCGAATTTTTTTTCGCTAGCGAAACTGCACTATTGTTGACCCTCGGTTCTGAGTTAGAGGTGGAAGGTTGATTTTCATCCTTTGAAGAAGTTATAAAACCCTCCATTACCTGTATTCCTACCACTTCAGTATTGCTTTAAACTACATTGGTAGATGGCGGTACTTTGTAATTATCTTGCCTAGCAATAGCGCGTGATAAGATCACTTCAGTCGGAGTAACAGTTATTTTAGTACCGGACACAATGACTTTCTTTTGGGCCGCTAAATCTTTCCTTCTTTCACATTCTCTCCTACGATATTCTGGATCAGCTCTGCGTTCTCTCATTCTCTCTCTAGCTTTACGCTTTCTTAATTCCTCTTTACTAATATCTTCGTCTCCCATTTTTTATGATTAAAATTTTTAAAGTAAATAATACCCAAACGCAATAATAAAAATCCAAATCGAAGTTGAATGAATTCAAAACTACAATCTCAAGAAAGTGTTAAATAACTCTTAACACAAAGTAAAATAAATTACTAACGAATACAAAAACAAAATAGAGAGTAACTACTTTGATCTTCAAAGTAAACATTAAACTCGTACACTGAGTAACAAAAAATATATCAGAATTCAATCGGTAAAGCGTAAAATAATATTTTACGAAAATAGAAATTTATAACTTTAGAAAAAAAAAATAATGAATCGGAAATAACCATTGTTTTTCAACAATTATTCCAATTCTAAACTCAATAATAAATCGAAACAAAATTAGAATTCAAGCGATTGAAAATAGCAATCTTCAGTAAATATTTGGTACAGATATAATAAGAATATCTCAATTAAACACTAAATACATCAATTAAATAATTGAAAGGAAAAATTAATTTGTTACCGAGAATAAGTTGAATTCGAAGAATCCAAAATTTCTTAGAGGGAATTTTTATGTAAACTAGCTTGATCAAGAAGTAAATAAATTATGGATTAAGCAAGTCTTTCAAGAATTAAAATCAATTAAAAAGCAAAAAAGGTCAAGGTTCCTCTGATAAAACCATATGGGAAATACGGTACTAGAGTATTTGTAAACCAAGTAACGCCGATAAGCAAAACTTTATATGCATGACTTCGGAATAGTTGACACAATCCTAAGCAAACCTGTTCAATAAACAATAAACACATTATCTTTCCTCGTGTGAGGCTAAAACAAGGCTTATGGCGTAAAATTTCGGTTTTTGGTGATACTCGGTCTATAGATACGCAATTAAATGACGGCCGAATCAGTATTTCGCGCTTATATATGCGCCGAGAAACGATAAACTAATTAAAAAATTCAATCCCATGATAAAAGAAACACCTACAATTTTAACAACGGTGGCTAAGCTAAAAAATTAAATCAATCTATCAAAATTATATACAAGAGTATAGACATTTGTATAAAACTTGTATTAGATTTTCAATCCACCCTGAGTTTGCAGCAAGCCTAAGCCTAGAGTACCGTTATACCTATGCTTTTTGAACTAAATGGTATATGGAAAATAGCCTAGCGCGTGCTGCCAACTCTAGCTGGTTACATAACACTCATTTTTCTTTAAATTTTGGACTATTTCTTAAATATCTTCTAAACTATCTCCAATTTTAAATTTAATTTTCAACTAAATTATAAATTAGATTAAGTGAAACAATTGTAATATTTTTAATTACATTTTAAATTAATATTACGTTTCAATTCACCAAAAGATATCCCGGCATAAGGCAACTTTACACTTTACGCTTCCAAAGAGACTATAAAAGCGAATCGAATGCCATTATATAGTATCCGATTGTGGTAAGATCTGTTGGACACCCCACCTTATCAAAGCTCAAAGGTTCTGGCATTGAGTGTTCACGTGTCGGTCAATTTACCCTTGGGGGGCGATGTTTGGAGAGTGGATGGTTGACGTGGACCATATTAGTGAGGGACGCCTCGCTAGTATGGCCCGCTGAGATCGGAAACTGGAGGTTGGACCTTGGTGTGTGGATGGTCGGAGGTGATTATAACAGTGGGAGACGTCCCATTGGCTATAATCGCCTTCAACTGTCCGGCATCGAGGTTCGACCATGATGTGGATGGTGGAAGGTGATAATATGCAATGGGTGACGTCCGGTTGCATAATATTGCACGACACCTGAAACTCAATTTGGCAGCCAGATTATAGGAATTCCCGTTGAACGGAATTGAACGATAAGAAGGCATGATTACGTCACTAGACTTTTGATCCGATTATTAAGGTCACGTGATATCCGGTTACACCGGAAATTGTGTACACCGGAAGCCACAAACACACACACAGACACACACACAGACTGACACGACGAACGTAATACCTCCCCGTGAACTAGTTCACTCGGGGAGGTAAAAACAAAAAAATATTACGATAAACGACGCATTATGTTATCGATTCCTATATTCTTAATACTTGAGTTAACTATTTTTTTAAATTGGCTGGTTGATTTACTTTTAGTAGAGTTTAACTGCAAAATATTAAAAAGTTTTGGTCCAATATATTGAATGTGCCCTTTACCAATTTCTTTAAATACGCGTGGTACCTTTAAATCACATCGCGCTACTGATCTGGTATATGGGGGATTTATGGGTAATTCGATAGGATTAATAAACAAAATTGTTTTACGATACTCCAACGCCACACTTAGCACAAAGAGCTCCTTAATATTTAAAACCTTAAAGTCAGTGTTAGCGAGATTAGTTAGATAGTGGTAATTTTGTTTTAGGCATGTTCTAACTATTCGATTTTGTGTCCTTCCAATTTTATTTAGTAATGACTTGGTACAGTTCCCCCAACACGTAATACCATAAGATAGTACAGATTGTACCAACGCGCAATAAACGATCCTCAAAATACTTTTGTTCAAAAAAATTTTCAAAAGACTAAAGTTATTCTTAGAACCCGGTAGGGTTCTATGTATTGGGCCCATCATCATCTGTAATGCTATTTTGATTTCCTAAAAAATTCAGTCTCTAGCCAATCAAAACGCTCCATTCTCCCATAGAATAACATTAAAATCGACTCTTTCGAGGACAAGTCCAGTGATTGACAGAACTAAAAGAGGAATTATTTGTTACAGATATAATCACTTTTAAATGGTAGAGCAAGGTTCGAATGTTGAACTTTTCAAGTTTCATTTAAAAATATTAAGTCTAAGTATTTTAAAATTAATTCTAAAGTTGACCCTTTTTTTGGTACTTAGCTGGTTTCGCGCATGGCCAAATCGTAATGTTATTCTATGGGATTTGGTTTTTTGAAAGTGGCTTACCTTTCAGATTTATTTTCTAATACTTCCGGATATTTTTCAGACTTGGATTTTCCGTGTGGTATGAATTAAGATTCGAGCTTTATTTTAAGACTAATTTCATAATTTTACACCAATTAGATGGCCCACAATCTATTTATGAAAACGGAGGGAACAACAAGGCGGAGAAATAGATTCGCCAAAAACCTAAGCCTAATTTGACAAATTAGGCTTAGGTTTTATATGGCTTTTTAAAATCACGAGCACGAGCGCGCGCGCTTGATTTGGAGGCTATGGGTATTGAACTCTAATGACTTAATTTCTCCTTCTTCATATTTTTGCCGTTTATAGACTGTGACCAAACTAATCGGTATAAAATTATGAAATTAGTCTTAAAATAAAGCCTGTAAAATATTTGGAAGCATTAGAAAATAAATCTGAAAGGTAAGTCTCTTGCAAAAAATCTAAATCCCATAGAATAACATTAATTTTCAATTTCTCCGCCTTAAAAGTACTCTCCTTTTTAAAAATGAGTGAAATTCCGAACGACTTGCCATTCCGAACGGCAATAAGGAAGGTATTAACATCAAAAATAATGAAAAAATTAATTGGAATTTGGTTTAAAGGGCAATGGGGAAAATATAAAGATTTCGCTGCGGCTGTCGGAGGTATTAACATCAAAATTGCTGAAATAATTAATTTAAATTTGGTTTAAAGGGCAATGGGGAAAATATAAAGATTTCATTGCGGCTGTCGGAGGTATTAACATCAAAATTGCTGAAATAATTAATTTAAATTTGGTTTAAAGGGCAATGGGGAAAATATAAAGATTTCACTGCGGCTGTCGGAGGTATTAACATCAAAATTGATGAAAAATTTAATTTAAATTTGGTTTAAAGGGCAATGGGGAAAATATAATGATTTCGCTGCGGCTGTCGGAGGTATTAACATCAAAATTGATGAAAAAATTAATTTTAATTGGGTTTAAAGGGCAATGGGGAAAATGTAGAGATCTGACTGAATCAAGTGAGGCTGCCCCAGCTATTAACATCAAAAATTATGAAAAAATTAATTTTAATTGGGTTTAAAGGGCAATGGTAAAAATGTAGAAATTTGACTAAATCAAGTGCGGCTGCCCCAGCCATTAACATCAAAAATTATGAAAAAATTAATTTTAATTGGGTTTAAAGGGCAATGGTAAAAATGTAGAAATTTGACTAAATCAAGTGCGGCTGCCGCAGCTATTAACATCAAAAATTATGAAAAAATTTAGTTTAATTAGGTTTAAAGGGCAATGGTAAAAATGTAGAAATTTGACTAAATCAAGTGCGGCTGCCCCAGCTATTAACATCAAAAATAAGGAAAAATGGGAGAAAATCGTCTGTTATGTTTTTCTTAAATATTTCCGAGTGAATAAAATCAGTTGTATTGAAATTTGAAACTCTAAATCGTGCCAGATTGTGATTATATTTAAATTTCGTTTTAAAAGAAAATCTAATTGTATTTAAATTTCATGTTTTAAAAGAAAATTTAATTGTATTTAAATTTAATGTTTTAAAAGAAAATTAAATATCTGTCACTTCAGACATTCAAGGCCATAACATGTCCTTCTGGGTCTTTGTTCGCAAAGACATTTTTGATATATATAATAAGTACCGTAATGTTTTAACCATATTATCAAGGTGAAAATTCCACCTCATATGCTGATCAAAGTGAACACCCAAATATTTAATACTCTGCACTCGAGTAATAAGATCAGTACAGTCACAATTTTCAGTCACAAAATCAGTGACGTTGCATTGTTTTTTGTGTACCTTTAAAGTAAACAAAGTGGGTTGTCCTGATGGAAAATTTCAATTAATTTGATGAAAATATTGATAGTCGCCCCCGAACCACCAACCTTTCGGTTAACAGCCGAACGCGCTAACCATTGCGCCACGGAGGCCATATCTTAATTTTGCGCCTTAAATTATCCTGATGGAGGCCATATCTTAATTCTGCGCCTTAAATTATCCTGATTTAAAATTTCAATTAATTTGATGTAAATAGTAGGGCTCGAACCACCAACCTTTCGGTTAACAGCCGAACGCGCTAACCATTGCGCCACGCAGGCTATATCTAAATACTGCATCTTAAATTATCCTGAAGGAAAATTTCAAAGAATTTGAAAAGAAAATATCGCCTGGCACGTCTTAATTTTGCGCCTTAAATTATTCTGGTGGAAAATTTCAATGAATTTGAAAAGAAAATATTGCCAGCCGCCCCCGGGTAGGCTCGAACCACCAACCTTTCGGTTAACAGCCGCACAGCCATATCTTTATTTTGCGCCTTATATTATCCTGATAGAGACCATATCTTAATTCTGCGCCTTAAATTATCCTGTCGGAAAATTTCAATTAATTTGATAAAAAAATTTGTAGGCGCCCCCGGGTGGGCTCGAACCACCAACCTTTCGGTTAACACCCGAACGCGCTAACCATTGCGCCACGGAGGCCATAACTAAATACTGCGCCTTAAATTATTCTGAAGGAAAATTTCAATGAATTTGAAAAGAAAATATTGCCAGCCGCCCCCGAGTGGGCTCGAACCAACAACATTTCGGTTAACAGAAGAACGCGCTAACCATTGCGCCACGGAGGCCATATCGTAATTGTGCGCCTTAAATTATTCTGGTGCAAAATTTCAATGAATTTGAAAAGAAAATATTACCAGCCGCCCCCGGGTGGGCTCGAACCACCAACCTTTCGGTTAATAGCCGAACGCGCAAACCATTGCGCCACGGAGGCCATGTCTTAATTTTGCGCCTTAAATTATCCTGATAGAGACCATATCTTAATTCTGCGCCTTAATTTATCCTGATGGAAAATTTCAATTAATTTGATGAAAATATTTGTAGGCGCCCCCGGGTGGGCTCGAACCACCAACCTTTCGGTTAGCAGCCGAACGCGCTAACCATCGCGCCATGGAGGCCATGTCTAAATATTGCGCCTTAAATTACCCTGAAGGAAAAATTCAAAGAATTTGAAAAGAAAATATCGCCAGGCATGTCTTAATTTTGCGCCTTAAATTATTATGCAAAAACGTTGTTTTGCTTCGCACTTCAAAAAAGTGCATTTATAATTAAGAATATCAAACCGGTGAAGGGACAGAAATTATAAATTATCGTTGATAGAAATATGAATGTCACAGTCTAAGAAATCAGAAAGCTATAATGAAATAATTAATATGAATAAAAAAATTACATATAAATTCGGCCTATCGAAACTTTAAATTATGTAGAGTTAAAGAATGTAAAGGTTATAAAAAGTCGAGTGTTTGCTTTTACAAGCTGGAAACTGCAACCATCACCATAAGATATCACCAAAGTCTAGGAGAAGGGAAAAAGTAAGAATCAACTAAACTTTGGCAGAGGTGTCAGGTGACGATAAGGCACAAGTAAAGGTTTGTTAGTGTATACCCCGTGGTGAAACATGCTCAAAATCTCGAGTGGCATCCAAACGGCAACCCCTCTTAAGGTACTATAATTCTTCACCCTAAGAACTAAACATTTCAAAAGCGACAGCTTAAACTAATTGGTATTACGCAATTCTACCATTAAACGCATAGTAGGCTTTAAGTTACCCTTTCCAAGAGTGATTTCTACGAATGACTTCTACATAATTTAAAGTTTCGATATTCCGAATTTATATGTAATTTTTTTATTCATATTAATTATTTCATTATAGCTTTCTGATTTCTTAGACTGTGACATTCATATTTCTTTCAACGATAATTTATAATTTCTGTCCCTTCACGGGTTTGATATTCTTACCTATAAATGCACTTTTTTGAAGAGCGAAGCAAAACAACGTTTTTGTATAATTAGTGTTTGCTTTTGGAAAAATTAAACACTAGTAAATCAATTAACCCATTTTTTTTTATTTAGAGGTAGGTAATTAAAAATGCAAATTTACAAGTTTAAATTGAAATGATTTAAAATATATGATTATTTTATATTGTACAAACTTTATAATCGGTTATTATTGTTCTAAATTATGGGGCCCTATAACTGTGGTTTAAGATCCTATGGTGCACGCGACATCATTTTTAATCTCGATCGCAGCACGTTATTCGATCTTTTTATAAGTAAATTGATTAAGTTCTTGTTTTTGCCATATTCAAAAATATTCCCTCGAGCCACCGCAGAACGAACACGTCAATACTCTCAGCATAAAACTATAGTTATTAAATTTCATTTCACACAGTTTAATTCAGAAGTGCTTTCGATTTAGATGAATATTAGCATCGCTTAAGCCGTTGTTTTCATTTTGATGGTTTATACCGTTTAATTTTCATTTTTCACTTAGATTTAAAATGAAACCATTCAGTTTATTTGCCGGTTAATGAAAATTGTTAACAACACTTAATAAATTCTGATCTGCCATGGTGCACCTCATGGGTTATTAGATTAATAGTTTTGACCTAATTAACTGGTACCCTTTTAAAATAGCTTTGAACTCACTCGTTTTCCTGTGAGGACGTGTTACACGACGCGCACAAATAATGGTGGACGGACGCGCACAATTAAAGATTGAAATGTATACAGAATACTGGTCGCTACCGTCTCGTCATCGCGTGATTTCGAATCATCCGATTAGATTTTATTTTGTACATGGCGATCGAGCCTTTTTCTTACTCCGTAGATTGAAACTCAATTTAAAAATTATGACCTCTCGCTTTTAAGTCTCCAGTCCAACCTCAGGATACCAGTAAGTAGAAAAATATATAATTGGTACCATGCTTCGGCATACGCGGTCAAGGCAATTTAAAGCTTTCTTAAAATTGAGTACACATATAACCGATTTATAAAAAAAGGAAGACCATGTGCAAAAAAAACCATTACAACTCTAACCTCCGACCTCGCGCTAGCTAGATACGCGTATCGGAAGACCTAAAAGAAGAAACACCCTACGACTGTAATTGTCCTGGGGGGAGTCTCTGCCGTTTACAAATAAAAGTATTTATGAATTAAAGGGTAGGAGTCAAAGATTTTAAAGGTTATATAGGAAAATATAAATAAAGTCCGAATTTGCCGTTTCATATAATATGATGACTCTTTCTTTGTATCCATCCATTTATTCATCCACTACGCTTAGTTTAGAATAAGAACGACGAAAGCGGCACCTCGTAACAAATCCGCGCATAACGAAGTTATACCTCAATCGCGCCATGGCTCTGGAAGATTCGCTTCAATTCCGAACTCGTCAATTACAAGAGAGAAGGGTGATACCAAGGGATTACTAGCTAAAGGGATATTGGCTAATTCGAGTGATAAATTATACTAACCTTACGTGACCTTACTAGCGTTGTTTTAATCTGCTAACTTAAAGATAACTAGAAGTGTTAACCATGAACTAAAATACCTACTCGAGAATTAACGAGACGATCGAGACCGGAATAAACATTAAACTTTATTATTACAAGTATAATTCTCATAAATTCAGAGTGCCCTGCTTAAAAAAGAAAACGAAGTCGTAAAAACAACATCGGGTTAAAGAACATATTTGCAAAAAACTATGCTAAGTCCTCCGCACTGTTCCCAAAGAAACGGAAGTCCTCCTTTACTCTGCTGTCCAAGAGATGTACTGGATGATGGCCCCAGGCATCTTTCCAGTACTTGTCCTCCACTTGGCCTATCATAATCCTTGAAGGCTAGGACATTCTAGGCGTCACCACGGAACTTGCACCTCTGCAGCAGGCTAGGGACGTTGACTTTTTTTTACACGATGTTGAACGCATGAATGACAGAGAGAGAAGGTGTTCTATCCATAGGCGCAAATGACTTTTATCTCACGAAAAACTACGTCGACGTCCATTAAAAAACGGATTTGGCCTACTGGCGATAGGTCAACTGAAAAACGTATTTACATCCCATTGTAAGAATTGGACGACGAGTCCGAAAGTTCGTTATGTCGAACACGTGATAGTACCGAAAGTTCGAATACTCTAAAGGGGTGGACTTCGCGTCGACTGCAACTAAATCAGACTGAGACTGTTGCACTCTACTAACGTAACCTAACCTATAATATTATAAGAGGGATGGGTTAGAGCGAGTGTTTAACTAGTTGGAGGGATGACGTAGTTCGAGTGATAAACTAACGTAACCTTACCTAAAATATTACAAGAAGGGCAAGGAAACAAAATGTCCATTCGAGGTTGTGAACTATCGATAAAGATTCCACTTGAGATTATGTACATGAAGATTATGGTCTATTAAGATTGTGTCGCATCGACATTATGTTCTGTCGAGATTGCGTCCCATCGAGATTATATCCCATCGTTATTGTGTCCTATCGCGCGTGTGTCCAATTTTGTTCTTATATCCGTATCCTTTCTAGACTCCTTTAAATTCTGCAGCATAATTTAAATTTCCCGCCAACTTTTATAACTAAATCAATTTATTGTACGTCTGTCTCAGAGTCCATTTTCTAAGACATTTCAAAGTCTCACCGTTATATACCATTTGGGCTAATGTATAATACCCAAGTTTATGTACCCTGCGGCTTATAATCATTGATAAAAAAATTCAGTTCGCACTATAAACGTTAACAAGTTGGGAAACCAAAATATAACCTCCCCGACCCCGACGTTAAGGTAACATAACCTAACCTAACCTCACCTAAAATAAAAGATGAAAAGAAATGTAGAGTAGTACAAGAAAAAGCGTGCATTTCAATCACACTTCTCTATTTCCCATCTAGGTTACGGAGTACATGTATTTTCCCTTAACCTCAAGGATTCAGAGAATGCAAAAGAGTGTCCTGCGTTATCCATAATTATACGCGGCAGGTGGTAGACTTCTTAAAATACACACCAAATGAAATGTCCTGCGTTACCCATAATTATATGCGGCAGGGCATAGATTTCTTAATAGACAAACCAATTGAAATGTTTATTTTATAGGTAAAAATGTAAAATACAAGTTCTTGTAATATAAATTAACACTTGAGTATAGGCTGCACTGTGTGATTATCTTTGATAATCCACTGATTTGATAAAGATGAAGAATTTAGTCTGGGATGGCAAGGAAGACAATGAATGAAAACGACGAAGATATGGTAGCAAGTTCCTCTTGGACAAACCAAGGAATATTGTAGACTGAATGTTCCATTTACAACCCATTGTCGGTAGATGATTGGTAATTACTTCCGGTACAATTTTCGTCTGAAATTCTTGATTTGACGTGCTAATAGAGGACCATTACTGATATTCTCATCATACAAGTGATCCCAGTCAATGGAAGAATCCAAGGATTGAGCTGGTTGAGAGGTTATTTTCCAAACCGGTTACAAGACGTTAGCTTCCACTCCTATGATAAAAAAATATCTTAAAAGACTGAAAGTAGACTAATTTCCATACCGTTAGAATAGCTTCTTTTATGTTTACAATTACGAGGCCATACGAAGAACTGCCGAGCTTTTACTGACTGTAGGTATCTCATATGTCGAGTCCGAAAACACTAACTGCTTGCACGTTTCAATTCTTCGTAGCCGGGCCGTCTCTTTCTTGTGATAAATGGAAGCCGTGTCGCTGCTCTGATGACTTCAAATGGTTGATTATCTCCCTTAAGTCATTATAGCTCTCTTTCGTCTGGTCTGGCCTCGTCTCGTCTCCTCTTGTCTCCTCTCCTCTCCTCTCCTCTCCTCTCCTCTCCTCTCCTCTCCTCTCCTCTCCTCTCCTCTCCTCTCCTCTCCTCTCCTCTCCTCTCCTCTCCTCTCCTCTCCTCTCCTCTCCTCTCCTCTCCTCTCCTCTCCTCTCCTCTCCTCTCCTCTCCTCTCCTCTCCTCTCCTCTCCTCTCCTCTCCTCTCCTCTCCTCTCCTCTCCTCTCCTCTCCTCTCCTCTCCTCTCCTCTCCTCTCCTCTCCTCTCATCTCCTCTCCTCTCCTCCCCTCCCCTCCCCTCCCCTCCCCTCCCCTCCCCTCCCCTTCGTTTATCAGCCGAACGCGCTAACCATTGCGCCACGGAGGCCATATCTTAATTGTGCGCCTTAAATTATCCTGATGGAAAATTTCAATTAATTTGATGAAAATATTGGTATGGGCCCGAACCACAAACTTTTCGGTTATCAGCCGAACGCTCTAACCATTGCGTCACGGAGTCCATATCTTAATTGTGCGCCTTAAATTATCCTGATGGAAAATTTCTATTAATTTGATGAAAATTTTGGTAGGGGCCCGAACCACAAACTTTTCGGTTATCAGCCGAACGCGCTAACCATTGCGCCACGGAGGCCAAATGTTAATTTTGCGCCTTAAATTATCCTGATATAGGCCATATCTTAATTCTGCGCCTTAAATTATCCTGTAGGAAAATTTCAATTAATTTGATCAAAATATTGGTAGGCGGCCCCGGGTGGGCTCGAACCACCAACCTTTCGGTTAACAGCCGAATGCGCTAACCATTGCGCCACGGAGGCCATGTTTAAGTACTGCGCCTCAAATTATCCTGAAGGAAAATTTCAATGAATTTGATGAAAATATTGGTAGGCGCCACCGGGTGGGCTCGAACCACCAACTTTTCGGTTAACAGCCGAACGCGCTAACCATTGCGCCACGGAGGCCATATCTTGATTGTGCGCCTTAAATTATCCTGATGGAAAATTTCAATTAATTTGATGAAAATATTGGTAGGCGCCCCGAACCACAAACTTTTCGATTAACAGCTGAACGCTTTAACCATTGCGTCACGGAGTCCATATCTTAATTGTGCGCCTTAAATTATCCTGATGGAAAATTTCAATTAATTTGATGAAAATATTGGTAGGCGCCCCCGGGTGGGCTCGAACCACCAACTTTTCGGTTAACAGCCGAACGCGCTAACCATTGCGCCACGGAGGACATATGGTAATATTGCGCCTTAAATTATCCTGATGGAGGCCATATCTTAATTCTGCGCCTTAAACTATCCTGTAGGAAAATTTCAATTAATTTGATCAAAATATTGGTAGGCGCCCTCGGGTGGGCTCGAACCACCAACCTTTCGGTTAACAGCCGAATGCGCTAACCATTGCGCCACGGAGGCCATGTTTAGGTACTGCGCCTCAAATTATCCTGAAGGAAAATTTCAATGAATTTGAAAAGAAGATATCGCCAGGCGCCCCCGGGTGGGCTCGAACTACCAACCTTTTGGTAAACAGCCGAACGCGCTAACCATTGTGCACATCTTAACTTTGCACCTTAAATTATCCTGTTGGAAAATTTCAAAGAATTTGAAAAGAAAATATGGCCAGCCGCCAACGGGTGGGCTCGAACCACCAACCTTTCGGTTAACAGCCGAACGCGCTAACCATTGCGCCACGGAGGCCATAACTTAATCCTGCACCTTAAATTATCCTGATGGAAAATTTCAATGAATTAGAAAAGAAAAAATTGCCAGACGCCCCCGGGTGGGCTCGAACCACCAACCTTTCGGTTAACAGCCGAACGCGCTAACTATTGTGCATAGCTTAATTTTGCACCTTAAATTATCCTGGTGGAAAATATCAATGAATTAGGAAAGAAAAAATTGCCAGACGCCCCCGGGTGGGCTCGAACCACCAACCTTTCGTTTAACAGCCGAACGCGCTAACCATTGCGCCACGGAGGCCATATCTTAATACAGCGCCTTAAATTATCCTGATGGAAAATTTCAATGAATTAGAAAAGAAAAAATTGCCAGCCGCCCCCGGGTGGGCTCGAACCCCCAACATTTCGGTTAACAGCCGAACGCGCTAACCATTGCGCCACGGAGGCCATATCTTAAATGTGCGCCTTAAATTATCCTGATGGAAAATTTCAATTAATTTGATGGAAATATTTGTAGGCGCCCCCGGGCGGGCTCGAACCACCAACCTTTCGGTTATCAGCCGAACACGCTAACCATTGCGCCACGGAGGCCATATCTAAATACAGCGCCTTAAATTATCCTGAGGGAAAATTTCAAAGAATTTGAAAAGAAACTATCGCCAGGCACGTCTTAATTTTGCGCCTTAAATTATTCTGGTGGAAAATTTCAATGAATTTGAAAGGAAGATATTGCCAGCTGCCCCCGGGTGGGCTCGAACCAACAACATTTCGGTTAGCAGCCGAACGCGCAAACCATTGCGCCACGGAGGCAATATCTTAATTGTGCGACTTAAATTATCCTGATGGAAAAATTCAATTAATTTGATGAAAATATTGGTAGGCGCCCCTGGATGCGCTCGAACCACCAACCTTTCGGTTAACAGCCGAACGCGCTAACCATTGCGCCACGGAGGCCATATCTTAATTGTGCGCCTTAAATTATCCTGATGGAAAATTTCATTTAATTTGATGAAAATATTGGTAGGCGCCCCGAACCACAAACTTTTCGTTAACAGCCAATCGCGCTAACCATTGCGCCACGGAAGCCATGTGTTAATTTTGCCCCTCAAATTATCCTGATGTAGGCCATATCTTAATTCTGCGCTTTAAATTATCCTGAAGGAAAATTTCAATTAATTTGATCAAAATATTGCTAGGCGCCCCCGGGTGGGCTCGAACCACCAACCTTTCGGTTAACAGCCGAACACGCTAACCATTGCGCCACAGAGGCCATATCTTAATCCTGCGCCTTAAATTATCCTGATGGAAAATTTCAATAAATTTGAAAAGATAAAATTGGCTAGCGCCCCCGGTGGGCTCGAACCACCAACCTTTCGTTTAACAGCCGAACGCGCTAACCATTGCGTTACGGATTCCATATCTTAATTGTGCGCCTTAAATTATCCTGATGGAAAAATTCAATTAATTTGATGAGAATTTTGGTAGCCTCCCCCGGGTGGGCTCGAACCACCAACCTTACGTTTAACAGCCGAACGCGCTAACCATTGCGCCACGGAGGCCATATCTTAGTTTTGCGCCTTAAATTATCCTGATGGAAAATTTCAATTAATTTGATGAAAATATTGGTAGGCGCCCCGAACCACAAACTTTTCGGTTAACAGCCGAACGCTCTAACCATTGCGCCACGGATGCCATATCTTAATTGCGCGCCTTAAATTATCCTGATGGAAAATTTCAATTAATTTGATGAAAATATTGATAGGCGCCCCCGGGTGGGCTCGAACCACCAACCTCTCGTTTAACAGCCGAACGCGCTAACCATTGCGTCACGGTGTCCATATCTTAATCCTGCGCCTTAAATTATCCTGATGGAAAATTTCAATGAATTAGAAAAAATTGCCTAGCACCCCCGGTGGGCTCGAACCACCAACCTTTCGGTTAACAGCCGAACGCGCTAACCATTGCGTCACGGAGGCCATATCTTAATTGTGCGCCTTAAATTATCCTGATGGAAAATTTCAATTAATTTGATGAAAATATTGGTAGGCGCCCCGAACCACAAACTTTTCGGTTATCAGCCGAACGCTCTAACCATTGCGCCACGGAGGCCATATAATAATTTTGCGCCTTAAATTATTTCAATTAGTTAGATGAAAATATTGGTAGGCGCCCCCGGGTGGGCTCGAACCACCAACTTCTCGGTTAACAGCCGAACGCGCTAACCATTGCGCCACGAAGGCCATATCTTAATTGTGCGCCTTAAATTATCCTGATGGAAAATTTCAATTAATTTGATGAAAATATTGGTAGGCGCCCCGAACCACAAACTTTTCGGTTAACAGCCGAACGCTCTAACCATTGCGTCACGGAGTCCATATCTTAATCGTGCGCCTTAAATTATCCTGATGGAAAAATTCAATTAATTTGATGAAAATATTGGTAGGCGCCCCTGGGTGGGCTCGAACAACACACCTTTCGTTTATCAGCCGAACGCGCTAACCATTGCGCCACGTAGGCCATATCTTAATTGTGCGCCTTAAATTATCCTGATGGAAAATTTCAATTAATTTGATGAAAATATTGGTAGGGGCCCGAACCACAAACTTTTCGGTTATCAGCCAAACGCGCTAACCATTGCGCCACAGAGGCGCCTTAAATTATCCTGATGGAGGCCATATCTTAATTCTGCGCCTTAAATTATCCTGAAGGAAAATTTCAATTAATTTGATCAAAATATTGGTAGGCGCCCCCGGGTGGGTTCGAACCACCAACCTTTCGATTAACAGCCGAATGTTATGCGCTAACCATTGCGCCACAGAGGCCATGTTTAAGTAATGCGCCTCAAATTATCCTGAAGGAAAATTTCAATTAATTTGATGAAAATATTGGTAGGCGCCCCGAACCACAAACTTTTCGGTTAACAGCCGAACGCTCTAACCATTGCGTCACGGAGTCCATATCTTAATTGTGCGCCTTAAATTATCCTGATGGAAAATTTCAATAAATTTGATGAAAATATTAGTAGGCGCCCCCGGGTGGGCTCGAACCACCAACTTTTCGGTTAACAGCCGAACGCGCTAACCATTGCGCCACGGAGGCCATATGTTAATTGTGCGCCTTAAATTATCCTGATGGAAAATTTCAATTAATTTGATGAAAATATTGGTAGGCGCCCCGAACCACAATCTTTTCGGTAAACAGCCGAACGCTCTAACCATTGCGTCACGGAGTCCATATCTTAATTCTGCGCCTTAAATTATCCTGATGGAAAATTTCAATAAATTTGATGAAAATATTGGTAGGGGCCCCCGGGTGGGCTCGAACCACCAACTTTTCGGTTAACAGCCGAACGCGCTAACCATTGCGACACGGAGGCCATATCTTAATTGGTCGCCTTAAATTATCCTGATGGAAAATATCAATTAATTTGATGGAAATATTGGTAGGCGCCCCGAACCACAAACTTTTCGGTAAACAGCCGAACGCTGTAACCATTGCGTCACGGAGTCCATATCTTAATTGTGCGCCTTAAATTATCCTGATGGAAAAACTCAATTAATTTGATGAAAATATTGGTAGGCGCCCCTGGGTGGGCTCGAACAACCAACCTTTCGTTTATCAGCCGAACGCGCTAACCATTGCGCCACGGAGGCCATATCTTAATTGTGCGCCTTAAATTATCCTGATGGAAAATTTCAATTAATTTGATGAAAATATTGGTATCGGCCCGAACCACAAACTTTTCGGTTATCAGCCGAACGCGCTAACCATTGCGCCACGGAGGCCATATGTTAATTTTGCGCCTTAAATTATCCTGATGGAGGCCATTTCTTAATTCTGCGCCTTAAATTATCCTGTAGGAAAATTTCAATTAATTTGATCAAAATATTGGTGGCGCCCCCGGGTGGGCTCGAACCACCAACCTTTCGGTTAACAGCCGAATGCGCTAACCATTGCGCCACGGAGGCCATAACTTAATCCTGCACCTTAAATTATCCTGATGGAAAATTTCAATGAATTAGAAAAGAAAAAATTGCCAGACGCCCCGGGTGGGCTCGAACCACCAACCTTTCGGTTAACAGCCGAACGCGCTAACTATTGTGCATAGCTTAATTTTGCACCTTAAATTATCCTGGTGGAAAATATCAATGAATTAGAAAAGAAAAAATTGCCAGACGCCCGCGGGTGGGCTCGAACCACCAACCTTTCGGTTAACAGCCGAACGCGCTAAACATTGCGCCACGGAGGCCAAATCTTGATACTGCGCCTTAAATTATCCTGATGGAAAATTTCAATGAATTAGAAAAGAAAAAATTGCCAGACGCCCCCGGGTGGGCTCGAACCATCAACCTTTCGGTTAACAGCCGAACGTGCTAACTATTGTGCATAGCTTAATTTTGCACCTTAAATTATCCTGGTGGAAAATATCAATGAATTAGAAAAGAAAAAATTGCCAGACGCCCCCGGGTGGGCTCGAACCACCAACCTTTCGGTTAACAGCCGAACACGCTAACCATTGCGCCACGGAGGCCATATCTTAATCCTGCGCCTTAAATTATCCTGATGGAAAATATCAATGAATTAGAAAAGAAAAAATTGCCAGACGCCCCCGGATGGGCTCGAACCACCAACCTTTCGTTTAACAGCCGAACGCGCTAACCATTGCGTCACGGAGTCCATATCTTAATCGTGCGCCTTAAATTATCCTGATGGAAAAATTCAATTAATTTGATGAAAATATTGGTAGGCGCCCCTGGGTGGGCTCGAACAACCAACCTTTCGGTTAACAGCCGAACGCGCTAACCATTGCGCCACGGAGGCCAAATCTTGATACTGCGCCTTAAATTATCCTGATGGAAAATTTCAATAAATTTGATGAAAATATTGGTAGGCGCCCCCGGGTGGGCTCGAACCACCAACTTTTCGGTTAACAGCCGAACGTGCTAACCATTGCGCCACGGAGGCCATATGTTAATTGTGCGCCTTAAATTATCCTGATGGAAAATTTCAATTAATTTGATGAAAATATTGGTAGGCGCCCCGAACCACAAACTTTTCGGTAAACAGCCGAACGCTCTAACCATTGCGTCACGGAGTCCATATCTTAATTGTGCGCCTTAAATTATCCTGATGGAAAAATTCAATTAATTTGATGAAAATATTGGTAGGCGCCCCTGGGTGGGCTCGAACAACCAACCTTTCGTTTATCAGCCAAACGCGTTAACTATTGCGCCACGGAGGCCATATCTTAATTGTGCGCCTTAAATTATCCTGATGGAAAATTTCAATTAATTTGATGAAAATATTGGTAGGGGCCCGAACCACAAACTTTTCGGTTATCAGCCGAACGCGCTAACCATTGCGCCACGGAGGCCATATGTTAATTTTGCGCCTTAAATTATCCTGATGGAGGCCATATCTTAATTCTGCGCCTTAAATTATCCTGAAGGAAAATTTCAATTAATTTGATCAAAATATTGGTAGCCGCCCCCGGGTGTGCTCGAACCACAAACTTTTCGGTTAACAGCCGAACGCTCTAACCATTGCGTCACGGAGTCCATATCTTAATTGTGCGCCTTAAATTATCCTGATGGAAAATTTCAATTAATTTGATGAAAATATTGGTAGGCGCCCCCGGGTGGGCTCGAACCACCAACTTTTCGGTTAACAGCCGAACGCGCTAACCATTGCGACACGGAGGCCATATCTTAATTGTGCGCCTTAAATTATCCTGATGGAAAATTTCAATTAATTTGATGAAAATATTGGTAGGCGCCCCGAACCACAAACTTTTCGGTAAATAGCCGAACGCTGTAACCATTGCGTCACGGAGTCCATATCTTAATTGTGCGCCTTAAATTATCCTGATGGAAAAACTCAATTAATTTGATGAAAATATTGGTAGGCGCCCCTGGGTGGGCTCGAACAACCAACCTTTCGTTTATCAGCCGAACGCGCTAACCATTGCGTCACGGAGACCATATCTTAATTGTGCGCCTTAAATTATCCTGATGGAAAATTTCAATTAATTTGATGAAATTATTGGTAGGGGCCCGAACCACAAACTTTTCGGTTATCAGCCGAACGCGCTAACCATTGCGCCACGGAGGCCATGTTTAAGTACTGCGCCTCAAATTATCCTGAAGGAAAATTTCAATGAATTTGATGAAAATATTGGTAGGCGCCCCCGGGTGTGCTCGAACCACAAACTTTTCGGTTAACAGCCGAACGCTCTAACCATTGCGTCACGGAGTCCATATCTTAATTGTGCGCCTTAAATTATCCTGATGGAAAATTTCAATTAATTTGATGAAAATATTGGTAGGCGCCCCCGGGTGGGCTCGAACCACCAACTTTTCGGTTAACAGCCGAACGCGCTAACCATTGCGACACGGAGGCCATATCTTAATTGTGCGCCTTAAATTATCCTGATGGAAAATTTCAATTAATTTGATGAAAATATTGGTAGGCGCCCCGAACCACAAACTTTTCGGTAAATAGCCGAACGCTGTAACCATTGCGTCACGGAGTCCATATCTTAATTGTGCGCCTTAAATTATCCTGATGGAAAATTTCAATTAATTTGATGAAAATATTGGTAGGCGCCCCGAACCACAAACTTTTCGGTAAATAGCCGAACGCTGTAACCATTGCGTCACGGAGTCCATATCTTAATTGTGCGCCTCAAATTATCCTGAAGGAAAATTTCAATTAATTTGATGAAAATATTGGTAGGGGCCCGAACCACAAACTTTTCGGTTATCAGCCGAACGCGCTAACCATTGCGCCACGGAGGCCATGTTTAAGTACTGCGCCTCAAATTATCCTGAAGGAAAATTTCAATGAATTTGATGAAAATATTGGTAGGCGCCCCCGGGTGTGCTCGAACCACAAACTTTTCGGTTAACAGCCGAACGCTCTAACCATTGCGTCACGGAGTCCATATCTTAATTGTGCGCCTTAAATTATCCTGATGGAAAATTTCAATTAATTTGATGAAAATATTGGTAGGCGCCCCCGGGTGGGCTCGAACCACCAACTTTTCGGTTAACAGCCGAACGCGCTAACCATTGCGACACGGAGGCCATATCTTAATTGTGCGCCTTAAATTATCCTGATGGAAAATTTCAATTAATTTGATGAAAATATTGGTAGGCGCCCCGAACCACAAACTTTTCGGTAAATAGCCGAACGCTGTAACCATTGCGTCACGGAGTCCATATCTTAATTGTGCGCCTTAAATTATCCTGATGGAAAAACTCAATTAATTTGATGAAAATATTGGTAGGGGCCCGAACCACAAACTTTTCGGTTATCAGCCGAACGCGCTAACCATTGCGCCACGGAGGCCATGTTTAAGTACTGCGCCTCAAATTATCCTGAAGGAAAATTTCAATGAATTTGATGAAAATATTGGTAGGCGCCCCCGGGTGTGCTCGAACCACAAACTTTTCGGTTAACAGCCGAACGCTCTAACCATTGCGTCACGGAGTCCATATCTTAATTGTGCGCCTTAAATTATCCTGATGGAAAAACTCAATTAATTTGATGAAAATATTGGTAGGCGCCCCACGGTGGGCTCGAACAACCAACCTTTCGTTTATCAGCCGAACGCGCTAACCATTGCGTCACGGAGACCATATCTTAATTGTGCGCCTTAAATTATCCTGATGGAAAATTTCAATTAATTTGATGAAAATATTGGTAGGGGCCCGAACCACAAACTTTTCGGTTATCAGCCGAACGCGCTAACCATTGCGCCACGGAGGCCATGTTTAAGTACTGCGCCTCAAATTATCCTGAAGGAAAATTTCAATGAATTTGATGAAAATATTGGTAGGCGCCCCCGGGTGTGCTCGAACCACAAACTTTTCGGTTAACAGCCGAACGCTCTAACCATTGCGTCACGGAGTCCATATCTTAATTGTGCGCCTTAAATTATCCTGATGGAAAATTTCAATTAATTTGATGAAAATATTGGTAGGCGCCCCCGGGTGGGCTCGAACCACCAACTTTTCGGTTAACAGCCGAACGCGCTAACCATTGCGACACGGAGGCCATATCTTAATTGTGCGCCTTAAATTATCCTGATGGAAAATTTCAATTAATTTGATGAAAATATTGGTAGGCGCCCCGAACCACAAACTTTTCGGTAAATAGCCGAACGCTGTAACCATTGCGTCACGGAGTCCATATCTTAATTGTGCGCCTTAAATTATCCTGATGGAAAATTTCAATTAATTTGATGAAAATATTGGTAGGCGCCCCGAACCACAAACTTTTCGGTAAATAGCCGAACGCTGTAACCATTGCGTCACGGAGTCCATATGTTAATTGTGCGCCTCAAATTATCCTGAAGGAAAATTTCAATTAATTTGATGAAAATATTGGTAGGGGCCCGAACCACAAACTTTTCGGTTATCAGCCGAACGCGCTAACCATTGCGCCACGGAGGCCATGTTTAAGTACTGCGCCTCAAATTATCCTGAAGGAAAATTTCAATGAATTTGATGAAAATATTGGTAGGCGCCCCCGGGTGTGCTCGAACCACAAACTTTTCGGTTAACAGCCGAACGCTCTAACCATTGCGTCACGGAGTCCATATCTTAATTGTGCGCCTTAAATTATCCTGATGGAAAATTTCAATTAATTTGATGAAAATATTGGTAGGCGCCCCCGGGTGGGCTCGAACCACCAACTTTTCGGTTAACAGCCGAACGCGCTAACCATTGCGACACGGAGGCCATATCTTAATTGTGCGCCTTAAATTATCCTGATGGAAAATTTCAATTAATTTGATGAAAATATTGGTAGGCGCCCCGAACCACAAACTTTTCGGTAAATAGCCGAACGCTGTAACCATTGCGTCACGGAGTCCATATCTTAATTGTGCGCCTTAAATTATCCTGATGGAAAAACTCAATTAATTTGATGAAAATATTGGTAGGGGCCCGAACCACAAACTTTTCGGTTATCAGCCGAACGCGCTAACCATTGCGCCACGGAGGCCATGTTTAAGTACTGCGCCTCAAATTATCCTGAAGGAAAATTTCAATGAATTTGATGAAAATATTGGTAGGCGCCCCCGGGTGTGCTCGAACCACAAACTTTTCGGTTAACAGCCGAACGCTCTAACCATTGCGTCACGGAGTCCATATCTTAATTGTGCGCCTTAAATTATCCTGATGGAAAATTTCAATTAATTTGATGAAAATATTGGTAGGCGCCCCCGGGTGGGCTCGAACCACCAACTTTTCGGTTAACAGCCGAACGCGCTAACCATTGCGACACGGAGGCCATATCTTAATTGTGCGCCTTAAATTATCCTGATGGAAAATTTCAATTAATTTGATGAAAATATTGGTAGGGGCCCGAACCACAAACTTTTCGGTTATCAGCCGAACGCGCTAACCATTGCGCCACGGAGGCCATGTTTAAGTACTGCGCCTCAAATTATCCTGAAGGAAAATTTCAATTAATTTGATGAAAATATTGGTAGGGGCCCGAACCACAAACTTTTCGGTTATCAGCCGAACGCGCTAACCATTGCGCCACGGAGGCCATGTTTAAGTACTGCGCCTCAAATTATCCTGAAGGAAAATTTCAATGAATTTGATGAAAATATTGGTAGGCGCCCCCGGGTGTGCTCGAACCACAAACTTTTCGGTTAACAGCCGAACGCTCTAACCATTGCGTGACGGAGTCCATATCTTAATTGTGCGCCTTAAATTATCCTGATGGAAAATTTCAATTAATTTGATGAAAATATTGGTAGGCGCCCCCGGGTGGGCTCGAACCACCAACTTTTCGGTTAACAGCCGAACGCGCTAACCATTGCGACACGGAGGCCATATCTTAATTGTGCGCCTTAAATTATCCTGATGGAAAATTTCAATTAATTTGATGAAAATATTGGTAGGCGCCCCGAACCACAAACTTTTCGGTAAATAGCCGAACGCTGTAACCATTGCGTCACGGAGTCCATATCTTAATTGTGCGCCTTAAATTATCCTGATGGAAAATTTCAATTAATTTGATGAAAATATTGGTAGGCGCCCCCGGGTGGGCTCGAACCACCAACTTTTCGGTTAACAGCCGAACGCGCTAACCATTGCGACACGGAGGCCATATCTTAATTGTGCGCCTTAAATTATCCTGATGGAAAATTTCAATTAATTTGATGAAAATATTGGTAGGCGCCCCGAACCACAAACTTTTCGGTAAATAGCCGAACGCTGTAACCATTGCGTCACGGAGTCCATATCTTAATTGTGCGCCTTAAATTATCCTGATGGAAAAACTCAATTAATTTGATGAAAATATTGGTAGGCGCCCCTGGGTGGGCTCGAACAACCAACCTTTCGTTTATCAGCCGAACGCGCTAACCATTGCGTCACGGAGACCATATCTTAATTGTGCGCCTTAAATTATCCTGATGGAAAATTTCAATTAATTTGATGAAAATATTGGTAGGGGCCCGAACCACAAACTTTTCGGTTATCAGCCGAACGCGCTAACCATTGCGCCACGGAGGCCATGTTTAAGTACTGCGCCTCAAATTATCCTGAAGGAAAATTTCAATGAATTTGATGAAAATATTGGTAGGCGCCCCCGGGTGTGCTCGAACCACAAACTTTTCGGTTAACAGCCGAACGCTCTAACCATTGCGTCACGGAGTCCATATCTTAATTGTGCGCCTTAAATTATCCTGATGGAAAATTTCAATTAATTTGATGAAAATATTGGTAGGCGCCCCCGGGTGGGCTCGAACCACCAACTTTTCGGTTAACAGCCGAACGCGCTAACCATTGCGACACGGAGGCCATATCTTAATTGTGCGCCTTAAATTATCCTGATGGAAAATTTCAATTAATTTGATGAAAATATTGGTAGGCGCCCCGAACCACAAACTTTTCGGTAAATAGCCGAACGCTGTAACCATTGCGTCACGGAGTCCATATCTTAATTGTGCGCCTTAAATTATCCTGATGGAAAAACTCAATTAATTTTATGAAAATATTGGTAGGCGCCCCTGGGTGGGCTCGAACAACCAACCTTTCGTTTATCAGCCGAACGCGCTAACCATTGCGTCACGGAGACCATATCTTAATTGTGCGCCTTAAATTATCCTGATGGAAAATTTCAATTAATTTGATGAAAATATTGGTAGGGGCCCGAACCACAAACTTTTCGGTTATCAGCCGAACGCGCTAACCATTGCGCCACGGAGGCCATGTTTAAGTACTGCGCCTCAAATTATCCTGAAGGAAAATTTCAATGAATTTGATGAAAATATTGGTAGGCGCCCGAACCACAAACTTTTCGGTTATCAGCCGAACGCGCTAACCATTGCGCCACGGAGGCCATGTTTAAGTACTGCGCCTCAAATTATCCTGAAGGAAAATTTCAATTAATTTGATGAAAATATTGGTAGGCGCCCCCGGGTGTGCTCGAACCACAAACTTTTCGGTTAACAGCCGAACGCTCTAACCATTGCGTCACGGAGTCCATATCTTAATTGTGCGCCTTAAATTATCCTGATGGAAAATTTCAATTAATTTGATGAAAATATTGGTAGGCGCCCCCGGGTGGGCTCGAACCACCAACTTTTCGGTTAACAGCCGAACGCGCTAACCATTGCGACACGGAGGCCATATCTTAATTGTGCGCCTTAAATTATCCTGATGGAAAATTTCAATTAATTTGATGAAAATATTGGTAGGCGCCCCGAACCACAAACTTTTCGGTAAATAGCCGAACGCTGTAACCATTGCGTCATGGAGTCCATATCTTAATTGTGCGCCTTAAATTATCCTGATGGAAAAACTCAATTAATTTGATGAAAATATTGGTAGGCGCCCCTGGGTGGGCTCGAACAACCAACCTTTCGTTTATCAGCCGAACGCGCTAACCATTGCGTCACGGAGACCATATCTTAATTGTGCGCCTTAAATTATCCTGATGGAAAATTTCAATTAATTTGATGAAAATATTGGTAGGGGCCCGAACCACAAACTTTTCGGTTATCAGCCGAACGCGCTAACCATTGCGCCACGGAGGCCATGTTTAAGTACTGCGCCTCAAAGTATCCTGAAGGAAAATTTCAATGAATTTGATGAAAATATTGGTAGGCGCCCCCGGGTGTGCTCGAACCACAAACTTTTCGGTTAACAGCCGAACGCTCTAACCATTGCGTCACGGAGTCCATATCTTAATTGTGCGCCTTAAATTATCCTGATGGAAAATTTCAATTAATTTGATGAAAATATTGGTAGGCGCCCCCGGGTGGGCTCGAACCACCAACTTTTCGGTTAACAGCCGAACGCGCTAACCATTGCGACACGGAGGCCATATCTTAATTGTGCGCCTTAAATTATCCTGATGGAAAATTTCAATTAATTTGATGAAAATATTGGTAGGCGCCCCGAACCACAAACTTTTCGGTAAATAGCCGAACGCTGTAACCATTGCGTCACGGAGTCCATATCTTAATTGTGCGCCTTAAATTATCCTGATGGAAAAACTCAATTAATTTGATGAAAATATTGGTAGGCGCCCCTGGGTGGGCTCGAACAACCAACCTTTCGTTTATCAGCCGAACGCGCTAACCATTGCGTCACGGAGACCATATCTTAATTGTGCGCCTTAAATTATCCTGATGGAAAATTTCAATTAATTTGATGAAAATATTGGTAGGGGCCCGAACCACAAACTTTTCGGTTATCAGCCGAACGCGCTAACCATTGCGCCACGGAGGCCATGTTTAAGTACTGCGCCTCAAATTATCCTGAAGGAAAATTTCAATTAATTTGATGAAAATATTGGTAGGGGCCCGAACCACAAACTTTTCGGTTATCAGCCGAACGCGCTAACCATTGCGCCACGGAGGCCATGTTTAAGTACTGCGCCTCAAATTATCCTGAAGGAAAATTTCAATGAATTTGAAGAAAATATTGGTAGGCGCCCCCGGGTGTGCTCGAACCACAAACTTTTCGGTTAACAGCCGAACGCTCTAACCATTGCGTCACGGAGTCCATATCTTAATTGTGCGCCTTAAATTATCCTGATGGAAAATTTCAATTAATTTGATGAAAATATTGGTAGGCGCCCCCGGGTGGGCTCGAACCACCAACTTTTCGGTTAACAGCCGAACGCGCTAACCATTGCGACACGGAGGCCATATCTTAATTGTGCGCCTTAAATTATCCTGATGGAAAATTTCAATTAATTTGATGAAAATATTGGTAGGCGCCCCGAACCACAAACTTTTCGGTAAATAGCCGAACGCTGTAACCATTGCGTCACGGAGTCCATATCTTAATTGTGCGCCTTAAATTATCCTGATGGAAAAACTCAATTAATTTGATGAAAATATTGGTAGGCGCCCCTGGGTGGGCTCGAACAACCAACCTTTCGTTTATCAGCCGAACGCGCTAACCATTGCGTCACGGAGACCATATCTTAATTGTGCGCCTTAAATTATCCTGATGGAAAATTTCAATTAATTTGATGAAAATATTGGTAGGGGCCCGAACCACAAACTTTTCGGTTATCAGCCGAACGCGCTAACCATTGCGCCACGGAGGCCATGTTTAAGTACTGCGCCTCAAATTATCCTGAAGGAAAATTTCAATGAATTTGATGAAAATATTGGTAGGCGCCCCCGGGTGTGCTCGAACCACAAACTTTTCGGTTAACAGCCGAACGCTCTAACCATTGCGTCACGGAGTCCATATCTTAATTGTGCGCCTTAAATTATCCTGATGGAAAATTTCAATTAATTTGATGAAAATATTGGTAGGCGCCCCCGGGTGGGCTCGAACCACCAACTTTTCGGTTAACAGCCGAACGCGCTAACCATTGCGACACGGAGGCCATATCTTAATTGTGCGCCTTAAATTATCCTGATGGAAAATTTCAATTAATTTGATGAAAATATTGGTAGGCGCCCCGAACCACAAACTTTTCGGTAAATAGCCGAACGCTGTAACCATTGCGTCACGGAGTCCATATCTTAATTGTGCGCCTTAAATTATCCTGATGGAAAAACTCAATTAATTTGATGAAAATATTGGTAGGCGCCCCTGGGTGGGCTCGAACAACCAACCTTTCGTTTATCAGCCGAACGCGCTAACCATTGCGTCACGGAGACCATATCTTAATTGTGCGCCTTAAATTATCCTGATGGAAAATTTCAATTAATTTGATGAAAATATTGGTAGGGGCCCGAACCACAAACTTTTCGGTTATCAGCCGAACGCGCTAACCATTGCGCCACGGAGGCCATATGTTAATTTTGCGCCTTAAATTATCCTGATGGAGGCCATATCTTAATTCTGCGCCTTAAATTATCCTGTAGGAAATTTTCAATTAATTTGATCAAAATATTGGTGGCGCCCCCGGGTGGGCTCGAACCACCAACCTTTCGGTTAACAGCCGAATGCGTTAACCATTGCGCCACGGAGGCCATAACTTAATCCTGCACCTTAAATTATCCTGATGGAAAATTTCAATGAATTAGAAAAGGAAAAATTGCCAGACGCCCCCGGGTGGGCTCGAACCACCAACCTCTCGGTTAACAGCCGAACGCGCTAACTATTGTGCATAGCTTAATTTTGCACCTTAAATTATCCTGGTGGAAAATATCAATGAATTAGAAAAGAAAAAATTGCCAGACGCCCCCGGGTGGGCTCGAACCACCAACCTTTCGGTTAACAGCCGAACGCGCTAACCATTGCGCCACGGAGGCCATATCTTAATACTGCGCCTTAAATTATCCTGATGGAAAATTTCAATGAATTAGAAAAGAAAAAATTGCCAGACGCCCCCGGGTGGGCTCGAACCATCAACCTTTCGGTTAACAGCCGAACGCGCTAACTATTGTGCATAGCTTAATTTTGCACCTTAAATTATCCTGGTGGAAAATATCAATGAATTAGAAAAGAAAAAATTGCCAGACGCCCCCGGGTGGGCTCGAACCACCAACCTTTCGGTTAACAGCCGAACACGCTAACCATTGCGCCACGGAGGCCATATCTTAATCCTGCGCCTTAAATTATCCTGATGGAAAATATCAATGAATTAGAAAAGAAAAAATTGCCAGACGCCCCCGGATGGGCTCGAACCACCAACCTTTCGTTTAACAGCCGAACGCGCTAACCATTGCGTCACGGAGTCCATATCTTAATTGTGCGCCTTAAATTATCCTGATGGAAAAATTCAATTAATTTGATGAAAATTTTGGTTGGCGCCCCCGGGTGGGCTCGAACCACCAACCTTTCGTTTAACAGCCGAACGCGCTAACCATCGCGCCACGGAGGCCATGGCTTACTTGTGCGCCTTAAATTATCCTGATGGAAAATTTCAATAAATTTGATGAAAATATTGGTAGGCGCCCCGAACCACAAACTTTTCGGTAAACAGCCGAACGCTGTAACCATTGCCCCACGGAGGCCATATTTAAGTACTGCGCCTCAAATTATCCTGAAGGAAAATTTCAATTAATTTGAAAAGAAGATATCGCCAGGCGCCCCCGGGTGGGCTCGAACTACCAACCTTTTGGTAACAGCCGAACGCGCTAACCATTGTGCACCTTAAATTATCCTGTTGGAAAATTTCAAAGAATTTGAAAAGAAAATATGGCCAGCCGCCAACGGCTGGGCTCGAACCACCAACCTTTCGGTTAACAGCCGAACGCGCTAACCATTGCGCCACGGAGGCCATAACTTAATCCTGCACCTTAAATTATCCTGATGGAAAATTTCAATGAATTAGAAAAGAAACAAGTTGGGAAACCAAAATAATACCTCCCCGACAACCACGTGATGTTAACTAACCTAACCTTACCTAAAATATTAAAATTTATGGCATTTGTGGAAGACGAAGATTGAAAGCAAAAAGAAATAATATCTCAATTAAACACTAAATATATTAAACCAATAATTCAGATCAAAAATATACTTCTTATCAAGATAAATTTGAATGCAAAAGAATCAAACTTAATTCAAAATAAAATTTTGAGAACCAGAGTCGGAAAAAAAATTTGCTGAATAATGAATTAATTTTAATATAAATGCGTATCGAGTAAAATAAGCAAGGTCAAGGTTCTTCTTTTAAAACCATATAATAATTTTGAAGGCTCTAGAGTATTTGCAGACCAAGTAACGCCAATAGGCAAAATATTATATCACATTGAACCTATATGCATTTCTTCAGTATACCAACAAAACCCTAAATAATTCTCTACTTAAAACCAAACCTAACTAGAGAAAAAAAGGAAAATAAATAAGATATAACCACATAGATTTCAAGATAAATAATCCAGTCCATAATTCAGTATTAAAACAAAAAAAATCAGAATTAAGACAACTGAAATTAGCAATCTTTGGTAATATGTAAAATAGCCCTTACACGAACAATTTAAGTAAAGCAAATTATCAAATAAACGCCAAATAAGTCAATTAATTAAAATGAAAAATATTAATCTTACCACTACCAAATAGCGGGCAGAAAACACAGACATCAAGATAACATTAGCAAAATAAATTTTCAACACCGGTAATCCTGAGAACTAGATTCTACAAAATCTTCCTGAATAATAAATTTATTTTAATCTAAAAAATATAAAATCTTAAAAAATATCTATACAAATAACATATTGATAAACCAATTAAAATTAGATGCGAAAAACATTTAATCTCGATATGAGATTAAATACACAAGGTCAAGGTTCTTCTTTTAAAACCATATCAGAATTTTGACGGTTGTAGAGTATTTGTAGACCAAGTAACGTGAAAAGGCAAAATGTTATATCAAATTGAACCTATACATGGCTTTAGTGTACAACACAAGTTGTGAAACAAACGTTATTTTACGTGACTACACACTAGCTAAAACGTCACCGAAAATAAACGACAGTAAGCATTAACAAGTTTGTGGCAGGTTATTCAACATGTAGACCTCAATTATCATGTCTCCTATCCTACGTGGTAATAGTTGGTTTGTTATTCAATGGCGAATTATTAAAGATTGGGTTTAAAGCACATTCCAGTCACGGAAATCAAAGTAGGTAATGGAGAAGTTTAAGTTAGATATACGGGTACATTCGCTCCAAAAGTCAAGTGCAAATCACCCATAAGACCTTACATTATATGAGGCTTTTGCGCAGGCCTTAAGGTTATGTGCAAGTACGAAGCCCAAACACACGTGTATTAGCTCTCCTCGACACCGAGGTAAAGGAGGTATCACTCCACGGAGAGAAACGCCAGTCGAAGCAGCTAAGAGCCGCTGTCGAATTACCATCACACTAGTGAATTGGTACGGCGAGCGAAAAGGTAACCAGCTCTTCGATCCCAGCTTTTTCTCTGACGGCCGAAATAGTATTTCACGCTTTTATATATGCGATAAACAAAATAAAAAAAAAAACACCTACACATTTTAATAACTGAGGCTAAGCTAAAAAATTAAATCAATCAATTAAAATAGATAAAAAACAAGTTTATAGAAATTGGCGTAGAATTGTTATTAAGATTCTTCAATCCACCCCGAGTTTGCAGCAAGCCTAAGCATATACGGCCAGTGATACCTTTGCTTTTTTGAATAAATGATGTATGGAAAATAGCTTAGCGCGTCCTGCCAACTCTAGCTGGTATTAAACAGTCAAATTTCTCAAAATTCTTAGACAATTTCTTAAATATCTTCTAAACTATTTCCAATTTCAAATTTAATT
Source organism: Odiellus spinosus (assembly GCA_963920705.1). Lineage (NCBI taxonomy): Eukaryota > Metazoa > Arthropoda > Arachnida > Opiliones > Phalangiidae > Odiellus > Odiellus spinosus. Next base: position 15,902,007 of record OY987225.1, on the reverse strand, counting down.
TTCAGCTACATTTTTAATTAGATTAAGTGAAACAATTTGAATATTTTTAAGTATACCTTAAATAATTATTACGTTTAAATTTACTAAAAGATATCACGCCAAATGATACTACACTTCCAAAAAGGGTTATATAAGGGGTTCGACTAGCATTATATAGTAACCGATTGTGATAAAATCTTGTGAAGTTCTCACCTGATAAATGCTCAGACGTTTCTCGTAACCCTGGGTGCCACTGTCGGCCAATTTACCCTTGGGGGGCGATGTTTGGAGAGTGGAAGGTTGATGTGGACCATATTAGTGAGGGACGCCTCGCTAGTATGGCCCGCTGAGATCGGAAACTGGAGGTTGGACCTTGGCGCGTGAGGATGGTCGGAGGTGATTATAACAGTGGGAGACGTCCCATTGGCTATAATCGCCTTCAACTGTCCAGCATCGAGGTTCAACCATGATGCTGATGGTGGAAGGCGATAATATGCAATGGGAGACGTCCGGTTGCATAATATTGCACGACACTTGAAGCTCATTAATGTGGCAGCCTGATTATAGGAATTCCCGTTGAACGGAATTGAACGATATGACGGCATGATTACGTCTTGTTACCCAAGATTTTTGCTCCACGAGCTAGGTCACGTGATATCCGGTTACACAGGAAGGGACACACACACACACACACATACACACACACATACACACACACACACAGACAGACACGACCAGTGTAAAACCTCCCCCTAAACTAAAGTTCAGTCGGGGAGGTAAAAATTGCCAGACGCCCCCGGGTGGGCTCGAACCACCAACCTTTCGGTTAACAGCCGAACGCGCTAACTATTTTGCATAGCTTAATTTTGCACCTTAAATTATCCTGGTGGAAAATATCAATGAATTAGAAAAGAAAAAATTGCCACACGCCCCCGCGTAGGCTCGAACCACCAACCTTTCGGTTAACAGCCGAACGCGCTAACCATTGCGCCACGGAGGCCATATCTTAATGCTGCGCCTTAAATTATCCTGATGGAAAATTTCAATAAATTAGAAAAGAAAAAATTGCCTAGCGCCCCCGGTGGGCTCGAACTACCAACCTTTCGTTTAACAGCCGAACGCGCTAACCATTGCGTCACGGAGTCCATATCTTAATTGTGCGCCTTAAATTATCCTGATGGAAAATTTCAATTAATTTGATGAAAATATTGGTAGGCGCCCCGAACCACAAACTTTTCGGTTAACAGCCGAACGCTCTAACCATTGCGCCACGGAGGCCATATCTTAATTTTGCACCTTAAATTATCCTGGTGGAAAATATCAATGAATTAGAAAAGAAAAAATTGCCAGACGCCCCCGGGTGGGCTCGAACCACCAACCTCTCGTTTAACAGCCGAACGCGCTAACCATAGCGCCACGGAGGCCACATCTTAATCCTGCGCCTTAAATTATCCTGATGTAAAATTTCAATGAATTAGAAAAAATTGCCTAGCACTCCCGGTGGGCTCGAACCCCCAACATTTCGGTTAACAGCCGAACGCGCTAACCATTGCGCCACGGAGGCCATATCTTAAATGTGCGCCTTAAATTATCCAGATGGAAAATTTCAATTAATTTAATGAAAATATTTGTAGGCGCCCCCGGGCGGGCTCGAACCACCAACCTTTCGGTTATCAGCCGAACACGCTAACCATTGCGCCACGGAGGCCATATCAAAATACAGCGCCTTAAATTATCCTGAGGGAAAATTTCAAAGAATTTGAAAAGAAACTATCGCCAGGCACGTGTTAATTTTGCGCCTTAAATTATTCTGGTGGATAATTTCAATGAATTTGAAAGGAAGATATTGCCAATTGCCCCCGGGTGGGCTCGAACCAACAACATTTCGGTTAGCAGCCGAACGCGCAAACCATTGCGCCACGGAGGCAATATCTTAATTGTGCGACTTAAATTATCCTGATGGAAAATTTCATTTAATTTGATGAAAATATTGGTAGGCGCCCCGAACCACAAACTTTTCGTTAACAGCCAATCGCGCTAACCATTGCGCCACGGAAGCCATATGTTAATTTTGCGCCTCAAATTATCCTGATGTAGGCCATATCTTAATTCTGCGCCTTAAATTATCCTGAAGGAAAATTTCAATTAATTTGATCAAAATATTGCTAGGCGCCCCCGGGTGGGCTCGAACCACCAACCTTTCGGTTAACAGCCGAACGCGCTAACCATTGCGCCACGGAGGCCATATCTTAATCCTGCGCCTTAAATTATCCTGATGGAAAATTTCAATAAATTAGAAAAGAAAAAATTGCCTAGCGCCCCCGGTGGGCTCGAACCACCAATCTTTCGTTTAACAGCCGAACGCGCTAACCATTGCGTTACGGAGTCCATATCTTATTTGTGCGCCTTAAATTATCCTGATGGAAAAATTCAATTAATTTGATGAGAATTTTGGTAGGCGCCCCGGGTGGGCTCGAACCACCAACCTTTTGTTTAACAGCCGAACGCGCTAACCATTGCGCCACGGAGGCCATATCTTAGTTTTGCGCCTTAAATTATCCTGATGGAAAATTTCAATTAATTTGATGAAAATATTGGTAGGCGCCCCGAACCACAAACTTTTCGGTTAACAGCCGAACGCTCTAACCATTGCGCCACGGAGGCCATATCTTAATTGCGCGCCTTAAATTATCCTGATGGAAAATTTCAATTAATTTGATGAAAATATTGATAGGCGCCCCCGGGTGGGCTCGAACCACCAACCTCTCGTTTAACAGCCGAACGCGCTAACCATTGCGTCACGGTGTCCATATCTTAATCCTGCGGCTTAAATTATCCTGATGGAAAATTTCAATGAATTAGAAAAAATTGCCTAGCACCCCCGGTGGGCTCGAACCACCAACCTTTCGGTTAACAGCCGAACGCGCTAACCATTGCGTCACGGAGTCCATATATTAATTGTGCGCCTTAAATTATCCTGATGGAAAAATTCAATTAATTTGATGAAAATATTGGTAGGCGCCCCTTGGTGGGCTCGAACAACCAACCTTTCGTTTATCAGCCGAACGCGCTAACCATTGCGCCACGGAGGCCATATCTTAATTGTGCGCCTTAAATTATCCTGATGGAAAATTTCAATTAATTTGATGAAAATATTGGTAGGGGCCCGAACCACAAACTTTTCGGTTATCACCCGAACGCGCTAACCATTGCGCCACGGAGGCGCCTAAAATTATCTTGATGGAGGCCATATCTTAATTCTGCGCCTTAAATTATCCTGAAGAAAAATTTCAATTAATTTGATCAAAATATTGGAAGGCGCCCCCGGGTGGGCTCGAACCACCAACCTTTCGATTAACAGCCGAATGTTATGCGCTAACCATTGCGCCACAGAGGCCATGTTTAAGTAATGCGCCTCAAATTATCCTGAAGGAAAATTTCAATGAATTTGATGAAAATATTGATAGGCGCCCCCGGGTGGGCTCGAACCACCAACTTTTCGGTTAACAGCCGATCGCGCTAACCATTGCGCCACGGAGGCCATATGTTAATTGTGCGCCTTAAATTATCCTGATGGAAAATTTCAATTAATTTGATGAAAATATTGGTAGGCGCCCCGAACCACAAACTTTTCGGTAAACAGCCGAACGCTCTAACCATTGCGTCACGGAGTCCATATCTTAATTGTGCGCCTTAAATTATCCTGATGGAAAAATTCAATTAATTTGATGAAAATATTGGTAGGCGCCCCTGGGTGGGCTCGAACAACCAACCTTTCGTTTATCAGCCAAACGCGCTAACCATTGCGCCACGGAGGCCATATCTTAATTGTGCGCCTTAAATTATCCTGATGGAAAATTTCAATTAATTTGATGAAAATATTGGTAGGGGCCCGAACCACAAACTTTTCGGTTATCAGCCGAACGCGCTAACCATTGCGCCACGGAGGCCATATGTTAATTTTGCGCCTTAAATTATCCTGATGGAGGCCATATCTTAATTCTGCGCCTTAAATTATCCTGAAGGAAAATTTCAATTAATTTGATCAAAATATTTGTAGCCGCCCCCGGGTGGGCTCGAACCACCAACCTTTCGGTTAACAGCCGACTGCGCTAACCATTGCGCCACGGAGGCCATGTTTAAGAACTGCGCCTCAAATTATCCTGAAGGAAAATTTCAATGAATTTGATGAAAATATTGGTATGCGCCCCCGGGTGTGCTCGAACCACAAACTTTTCGGTTAACAGCCGAACGCTCTAACCATTGCGTCACGGAGTCCATATCTTAATTGTGCGCCTTAAATTATCCTGATGGAAAATTTCAATTAATTTGATGAAAATATTGGTAGGCGCCCCCGGGTGGGCTCGAACCACCAACTTTTCGGTTAACAGCCGAACGCGCTAACCATTGCGACACGGAGGCCATATCTTAATTGTGCGCCTTAAATTATCCTGATGGAAAATTTCAATTAATTTGATGAAAATATTGGTAGGCGCCCCGAACCACAAACTTTTCGGTAAACAGCCGAACGCTGTAACCATTGCGTCACGGAGTCCATATCTTAATTGTGCGCCTTAAATTATCCTGATGGAAAAACTCAATTAATTTGATGAAAATATTGGTAGGCGCCCCTGGGTGGGCTCGAACAACCAACCTTTCGTTTATCAGCCGAACGCGCTAACCATTGCGCCACGGAGGCCATATCTTAATTGTGCTTCTTAAATTATCCTGATGGAAAATTTCAATTAATTTGATGAAGATATTGGTAGGGGCCCGAACCACAAACTTTTCGGTTATCAGCCGAACGCGCTAACCATTGCGCCACGGAGGCCATATGTTAATTTTGCGCCTTAAATTATCCTGATGGAGGCTATATCTTAATTCTGCGCCTTAAATTATCCTGTAGGAAAATTTCAATTAATTTGATCAAAATATTGGTGGCGCCCCCGGGTGGGCTCGAACCACCAACCTTTCGGTTAACAGCCGAATGCGCTAACCATTGCGCCACGGAGGCCATAACTTAATCCTGCACCTTAAATTATCCTGATGGAAAATTTCAATGAATTAGAAAAGAAAAAATTGCCAGACGCCCCCGGGTGGGCTCGAACCACCAACCTTTCGGTTAACAGCCGAACGCGCTAACTATTGTGCATAGCTTAATTTTGCACCTTAAATTATCCTGGTGGAAAATATCAATGAATTAGAAAAGAAAAAATTGCCAGACGCCCCCGGGTGGGCTCGAACCACCAACCTTTCGGTTAACAGCCGAACGCGCTAACCATTGCGCCACGGAGGCCATATCTTAATACTGCGCCTTAAATTATCCTGATGGAAAATTTCAATGAATTAGAAAAGAAAAAATTGCCAGACGCCCCCGGGTGGGCTCGAACCATCAACCTTTCGGTTAACAGCCGAACGCGCTAACTATTGTGCATAGCTTAATTTTGCACCTTAAATTATCCTGGTGGAAAATATCAATGAATTAGAAAAGAAAAAATTGCCAGACGCCCCCGGGTGGGCTCGAACCACCAACCTTTCGGTTAACAGCCGAACACGCTAACCATTGCGCCACGAAGGCCATATCTTAATCCTGCGCCTTAAATTATCCTGATGGAAAATATCAATGAATTAGAAAAGAAAAAATTGCCAGACGCCCCCGGATGGGCTCGAACCACCAACCTTTCGTTTAACAGCCGAACGCGCTAACCATTGCGTCACGGAGTCCATATCTTAATTGTGCGCCTTAAATTATCCTGATGGAAAAATTCAATTAATTTGATGAAAATTTTGGTTGGCGCCCCCGGGTGGGCTCGAACCACCAACCTTTCGTTTAACAGCCGAACGCGCTAACCATCGCGCCACGGAGGCCATGGCTTACTTGTGCGCCTTAAATTATCCTGATGGAAAATTTCAATTAATTTGATGAAAATATTGGTAGGCGCCCCGAACCACAAACTTTTCGGTAAACAGCCGAACGCTGTAACCATTGCGCCACGGAGGCCATATTTAAGTACTGCGCCTCAAATTATCCTGAAGGAAAATTTCAATTAATTTGAAAAGAAGATATCGCCAGGCGCCCCCGGGTGGGCTTGAACTACCAACCTTTTGGTAACAGCCGAACGCGCTAACCATTGTGCACCTTAAATTATCCTGTTGGAAAATTTCAAAGAATTTGAAAAGAAAATATGTCCAGCCGCCAACGGCTGGGCTCGAACCACCAACCTTTCGGTTAACAGCCGAACGCGCTAACCATTGCGCCACGGAGGCCATAACTTAATCCTGCACCTTAAATTATCCTGATGGAAAATTTCAATGAATTAGAAAAGAAACAAGTTGGGAAACCAAAATAATACCTCCCCGACAACCACGTGATGTTAACTAACCTAACCTTACCTAAAATATTAAAATTTATGGCATTTGTGGAAGACGAAGATTGAAAGCAAAAAGAAATAATATCTCAATTAAACACTAAATATATTAAACCAATAATTCAGATCAAAAATATACTTCTTATCAAGATAAATTTGAATGCAAAAGAATCAAACTTAATTCAAAATAAAATTTTGAGAACCAGAGTCGGAAAAAAAATTTGCTGAATAATGAATTAATTTTAATATAAATGCGTATCGAGTAAAATAAGCAAGGTCAAGGTTCTTCTTTTAAAACCATATAATAATTTTGAAGGCTCTAGAGTATTTGCAGACCAAGTAACGCCAATAGGCAAAATATTATATCACATTGAACCTATATGCATTTCTTCAGTATACCAACAAAACCCTAAATAATTCTCTACTTAAAACCAAACCTAACTAGAGAAAAAAAGGAAAATAAATAAGATATAACCACATAGATTTCAAGATAAATAATCCGGTCCATAATTCAGTATTAAAACAAAAAAAATCAGAATTAAGACAACTGAAATTAGCAATCTTTGGTAATATGTAAAATAGCCCTTACACGAACAATTTAAGTAAAGCAAATTATCAAATAAACGCCAAATAAGTCAATTAATTAAAATGAAAAATATTAATCTTACCACTACCAAATAGCGGGCAGAAAACACAGACATCAAGATAACATTAGCAAAATAAATTTTCAACACCGGTAATCCTGAGAACTAGATTCTACAAAATCTTCCTGAATAATAAATTTATTTTAATCTAAAAAATATAAAATCTTAAAAAATATCTATACAAATAACATATTGATAAACCAATTAAAATTAGATGCGAAAAACATTTAATCTCGATATGAGATTAAATACACAAGGTCAAGGTTCTTCTTTTAAAACCATATCAGAATTTTGACGGTTGTAGAGTATTTGTAGACCAAGTAACGTGAAAAGGCAAAATGTTATATCAAATTGAACCTATACATGGCTTTAGTGTACAACACAAGTTGTGAAACAAACGTTATTTTACGTGACTACACACTAGCTAAAACGTCACCGAAAATAAACGACAGTAAGCATTAACAAGTTTGTGGCAGGTTATTCAACATGTAGACCTCAATTATCATGTCCCCTATCCTACGTGGTAATAGTTGGTTTGTTATTCAATGGCGAATTATTAAAGATTGGGTTTAAAGCACATTCCAGTCACGGAAATCAAAGTAGGTAATGGAGAAGTTTAAGTTAGATATACGGGTACATTCGCTCCAAAAGTCAAGTGCAAATCACCCATAAGACCTTACATTATATGAGGCTTTTACGCAGGCCTTAAGGTTATGTACAAGTACGAAGCCCAAACACACGTGTATTAGCTCTCCTCGACACCGAGGTAAAGGAGGTATCACTCCACGGAGAGAAACGCCAGTCGAAGCAGCTAAGAGCCGCTGTCGAATTACCATCACACTAGTGAATTGGTACGGCGAGCGAAAAGGTAACCAGCTCTTCGATCCCAGCTTTTTCTCTGACGGCCGAAATAGTATTTCACGCTTTTATATATGCGATAAACAAAATAAAAAAAAAAACACCTACACATTTTAATAACTGAGGCTAAGCTAAAAAATTAAATCAATCAATTAAAATAGATAAAAAACAAGTTTATAGAAATTGGCGTAGAATTGTTATTAAGATTCTTCAATCCACCCCGAGTTTGCAGCAAGCCTAAGCATATACGGCCAGTGATACCTTTGCTTTTTTGAATAAATGATGTATGGAAAATAGCTTAGCGCGTCCTGCCAACTCTAGCTGGTATTAAACAGTCAAATTTCTCAAAATTCTTAGACAATTTCTTAAATATCTTCTAAACTATTTCCAATTTCAAATTTAATTTTCAGCTACATTTTTAATTAGATTAAGTGAAACAATTTGAATATTTTTAATTATACCTTAAATAATTATTACGTTTAAATTTACTAAAAGATATCACGCCAAATGATACTACACTTCCAAAAAGGGTTATATAAGGGGTTCGACTAGCATTATATAGTAACCGATTGTGATAAAATCTTGTGAAGTTCTCACCTGATAAATGCTCAGACGTTTCTCGTAACCCTGGGTGCCACTGTCGGCCAATTTACCCTTGGGGGGCGATGTTTGGAGAGTGGAAGGTTGATGTGGACCATATTAGTGAGGGACGCCTCGCTAGTATGGCCCGCTGAGATCGGAAACTGGAGGTTGGACCTTGGCGCGTGAGGATGGTCGGAGGTGATTATAACAGTGGGAGACGTCCCATTGGCTATAATCGCCTTCAACTGTCCAGCATCGAGGTTCAACCATGATGCTGATGGTGGAAGGCGATAATATGCAATGGGAGACGTCCGGTTGCATAATATTGCACGACACTTGAAGCTCATTAATGTGGCAGCCTGATTATAGGAATTCCCGTTGAACGGAATTGAACGATATGACGGCATGATTACGTCTTGTTACCCAAGATTTTTGCTCCACGAGCTAGGTCACGTGATATCCGGTTACACAGGAAGGGACACACACACACACACATACACACACACACACACACACATACACACACACACACAGACAGACACGACCAGTGTAAAACCTCCCCCTGAACTAAAGTTCAGTCGGGGAGGTAAAAATTGCCAGACGCCCCCGGGTGGGCTCGAACCACCAACCTTTCGGTTAACAGCCGAACGCGCTAACTATTTTGCATAGCTTAATTTTGCACCTTAAATTATCCTGGTGGAAAATATCAATGAATTAGAAAAGAAAAAATTGCCAGACGCCCCCGGGTGGGCTCGAACCACCAACCTTTCGGTTAACAGCCGAACGCGCTAACCATTGCGCCACGGAGGCCATATCTTAATGCTGCGCCTTAAATTATCCTGATGGAAAATTTCAATAAATTAGAAAAGAAAAAATTGCCTAGCGCCCCCGGTGGGCTCGAACTACCAACCTTTCGTTTAACAGCCGAACGCGCTAACCATTGCGTCACGGAGTCCATATCTTAATTGTGCGCCTTAAATTATCCTGATGGAAAATTTCAATTAATTTGATGAAAATATTGGTAGGCGCCCCGAACCACAAACTTTTCGGTTAACAGCCGAACGCTCTAACCATTGCGCCACGGAGGCCATATCTTAATTTTGCACCTTAAATTATCCTGGTGGAAAATATCAATGAATTAGAAAAGAAAAAATTGCCAGACGCCCCCGGGTGGGCTCGAACCACCAACCTCTCGTTTAACAGCCGAACGCGCTAACCATAGCGCCACGGAGGCCACATCTTAATCCTGCGCCTTAAATTATCATGATGTAAAATTTCAATGAATTAGAAAAAATTGCCTAGCACTCCCGGTGGGCTCGAACCCCCAACATTTCGGTTAACAGCCGAACGCGCTAACCATTGCGCCACGGAGGCCATATCTTAAATGTGCGCCTTAAATTATCCAGATGGAAAATTTCAATTAATTTGATGAAAATATTTGTAGGCGCCCCCGGGCGGGCTCGAACCACCAACCTTTCGGTTATCAGCCGAACACGCTAACCATTGCGCCACGGAGGCCATATCAAAATACAGCGCCTTAAATTATCCTGAGGGAAAATTTCAAAGAATTTGAAAAGAAACTATCGCCAGGCACGTGTTAATTTTGCGCCTTAAATTATTCTGGTGGATAATTTCAATGAATTTGAAAGGAAGATATTGCCAATTGCCCCCGGGTGGGCTCGAACCAACAACATTTCGGTTAGCAGCCGAACGCACAAACCATTGCGCCACGGAGGCAATATCTTAATTGTGCGACTTAAATTATCCTGATGGAAAATTTCATTTAATTTGATGAAAATATTGGTAGGCGCCCCGAACCACAAACTTTTCGTTAACAGCCAATCGCGCTAACCATTGCGCCACGGAAGCCATATGTTAATTTTGCGCCTCAAATTATCCTGATGTAGGCCATATCTTAATTCTGCGCCTTAAATTATCCTGAAGGAAAATTTCAATTAATTTGATCAAAATATTGCTAGGCGCCCCCGGGTGGGCTCGAACCACCAACCTTTCGGTTAACAGCCGAACGCGCTAACCATTGCGCCACGGAGGCCATATCTTAATCCTGCGCCTTAAATTATCCTGATGGAAAATTTCAATAAATTAGAAAAGAAAAAATTGCCTAGCGCCCCCGGTGGGCTCGAACCACCAATCTTTCGTTTAACAACCGAACGCGCTAACCATTGCGTTACGGAGTCCATATCTTAATTGTGCGCCTTAAATTATCCTGATGGAAAAATTCAATTAATTTGATGAGAATTTTGGTAGGCGCCCCGGGTGGGCTCGAACCACCAACCTTTTGTTTAACAGCCGAACGCGCTAACCATTGCGCCACGGAGGCCATATCTTAGTTTTGCGCCTTAAATTATCCTGATGGAAAATTTCAATTAATTTGATGAAAATATTGGTAGGCGCCCCGAACCACAAACTTTTCGGTTAACAGCCGAACGCTCTAACCATTGCGCCACGGAGGCCATATCTTAATTGCGCGCCTTAAATTATCCTGATGGAAAATTTCAATTAATTTGATGAAAATATTGATAGGCGCCCCCGGGTGGGCTCGAACCACCAACCTCTCGTTTAACAGCCGAACGCGCTAACCATTGCGTCACGGTGTCCATATCTTAATCCTGCGCCTTAAATTATCCTGATGGAAAATTTCAATGAATTAGAAAAAATTGCCTAGCACCCCCGGTGGGCTCGAACCACCAACCTTTCGGTTAACAGCCGAACGCGCTAACCATTGCGTCACGGAGTCCATATATTAATTGTGCGCCTTAAATTATCCTGATGGAAAAATTCAATTAATTTGATGAAAATATTGGTAGGCGCCCCTTGGTGGGCTCGAACAACCAACCTTTCGTTTATCAGCCGAACGCGCTAACCATTGCGCCACGGAGGCCATAGCTTAATTGTGCGCCTTAAATTATCCTGATGGAAAATTTCAATTAATTTGATGAAAATATTGGTAGGCGCCCCGAACCACAAACTTTTCGGTTATCAGCCGAACGCTCTAACCATTGCGCCACGGAGGCCATATGTTAATTTTGCGCCTTAAATTATTTCAATTAATTTGATGAAAATATTGGTAGGCGCCCCCGGGTGGGCTCGAACCACCAACTTCTCGGTTAACAGCCGAACGCGCTAACCATTGCGCCACGGAGGCCATTTCTTAATTGTGCGCCTTAAATTATCCTGATGGAAAATTTCAATTAATTTGATGAAAATATTGGTAGGCGCCCCGAACCACAAACTTTTCGGTTAACAGCCGAACGCTCTAACCATTGCGTCACGGAGTCCATATCTTAATCGTGCGCCTTAAATTATCCTGATGGAAAAATTCAATTAATTTGATGAAAATATTGGTAGGCGCCCCTGGGTGGGCTCGAACAACCAACCTTTCGTTTACCAGCCGAACGCGCTAACCATTGCGCCACGGAGGCCATATCTTAATTGTGCGCCTTAAATTATCCTGATGGAAAATTTCAATTAATTTGATGAAAATATTGGTAGGGGCCCGAACCTCAAACTTTTCGGTTATCACCCGAACGCGCTAACCATTGCGCCACGGAGGCGCCTAAAATTATCTTGATGGAGGCCATATCTTAATTCTGCGCCTTAAATTATCCTGAAGGAAAATTTCAATTAATTTGATCAAAATATTGGAAGGCGCCCCCGGGTGGGCTCGAACCACCAACCTTTCGATTAACAGCCGAATGTTATGCGCTAACCATTGCGCCACAGAGGCCATGTTTAAGTAATGCGCCTCAAATTATCCTGAAGGAAAATTTCAATGAATTTGATGAAAATATTGATAGGCGCCCCCGGGTGGGCTCGAACCACCAACTTTTCGGTTAACAGCCGAACGCGCTAACCATTGCGCCACGGAGGCCATATGTTAATTGTGCGCCTTAAATTATCCTGATGGAAAATTTCAATTAATTTGATGAAAATATTGGTAGGCGCCCCGAACCACAAACTTTTCGGTAAACAGCCGAACGCTCTAACCATTGCGTCACGGAGTCCATATCTTAATTGTGCGCCTTAAATTATCCTGATGGAAAAATTCAATTAATTTGATGAAAATATTGGTAGGCGCCCCTGGGTGGGCTCGAACAACCAACCTTTCGTTTATCAGCCAAACGCGCTAACCATTGCGCCACGGAGGCCATATCTTAATTGTGCGCCTTAAATTATCCTGATGGAAAATTTCAATTAATTTGATGAAAATATTGGTAGGGGCCCGAACCACAAACTTTTCGGTTATCAGCCGAACGCGCTAACCATTGCGCCACGGAGGCCATATGTTAATTTTGCGCCTTAAATTATCCTGATGGAGGCCATATCTTAATTCTGCGCCTTAAATTATCCTGAAGGAAAATTTCAATTAATTTGATCAAAATATTGGTAGGCGCCCCCGGGTGGGCTCGAACCACCAACCTTTCGGTTAACAGCCGAATGCGCTTACCATTGCGCCACGGAGGCCATGTTTAAGTACTGCGCCTCAAATTATCCTGAAGGAAAATTTCAATGAATTTGATGAAAATATTGGTAGGCGCCCCCGGGTGTGCTCGAACCACAAACTTTTCGGTTAACAGCCGAACGCGCTAACCATTGCGCCACGGAGGCCATATGTTAATTTTGCGCCTTAAATTATCCTGATGGAGGCCATATCTTAATTCTGCGCCTTAAATTATCCTGAAGGAAAATTTCAATTAATTTGATCAAAATATTGGTAGGCGCCCCCGGGTGGGCTCGAACCACCAACCTTTCGGTTAACAGCCGAACGCGCTAACCATTGCGCCACGGAGGCCATATCTTAATCCTGCGCCTTAAATTATCCTGATGGAAAATTTCAATAAATTAGAAAAGAAAAAATTGCCTAGCGCCCCCGGTGGGCTCGAACCACCAATCTTTCGTTTAACAGCCGAACGCGCTAACCATTGCGTTACGGAGTCCATATCTTAATTGTGCGCCTTAAATTATCCTGATGGAAAAATTCAATTAATTTGATGAGAATTTTGGTAGGCGCCCCGGGTGGGCTCGAACCACCAACCTTTTGTTTAACAGCCGAACGCGCTAACCATTGCGCCACGGAGGCCATATCTTAGTTTTGCGCCTTAAATTATCCTGATGGAAAATTTCAATTAATTTGATGAAAATATTGGTAGGCGCCCCGAACCACAAACTTTTCGGTTAACAGCCGAACGCTCTAACCATTGCGCCACGGAGGCCATATGTTAATTGCGCGCCTTAAATTATCCTGATGGAAAATTTCAATTAATTTGATGAAAATATTGATAGGCGCCCCCGGGTGGGCTCGAACCACCAACCTCTCGTTTAACAGCCGAACGCGCTAACCATTGCGTCACGGTGTCCATATCTTAATCCTGCGCCTTAAATTATCCTGATGGAAAATTTCAATGAATTAGAAAAAATTGCCTAGCACCCCCGGTGGGCTCGAACCACCAACCTTTCGGTTAACAGCCGAACGCGCTAACCATTGCGTCACGGAGTCCATATATTAATTGTGCGCCTTAAATTATCCTGATGGAAAAATTCAATTAATTTGATGAAAATATTGGTAGGCGCCCCTTGGTGGGCTCGAACAACCAACCTTTCGTTTATCAGCCGAACGCGCTAACCATTGCGCCACGGAGGCCATATCTTAATTGTGCGCCTTAAATTATCCTGATGGAAAATTTCAATTAATTTGATGAAAATATTGGTAGGCGCCCCGGGTGGGCTCGAACCACCAACCTTTTGTTTAACAGCCGAACGCGCTAACCATTGCGCCACGGAGGCCATATCTTAGTTTTGCGCCTTAAATTATCCTGATGGAAAATTTCAATTAATTTGATGAAAATATTGGTAGGCGCCCCGAACCACAAACTTTTCGGTTAACAGCCGAACGCTCTAACCATTGCGCCACGGAGGCCATATCTTAATTGCGCGCCTTAAATTATCCTGATGGAAAATTTCAATTAATTTGATGAAAATATTGATAGGCGCCCCCGGGTGGGCTCGAACCACCAACCTCTCGTTTAACAGCCGAACGCGCTAACCATTGCGTCACGGTGTCCATATCTTAATCCTGCGCCTTAAATTATCCTGATGGAAAATTTCAATGAATTAGAAAAAATTGCCTAGCACCCCCGGTGGGCTCGAACCACCAACCTTTCGGTTAACAGCCGAACGCGCTAACCATTGCGTCACGGAGTCCATATATTAATTGTGCGCCTTAAATTATCCTGATGGAAAAATTCAATTAATTTGATGAAAATATTGGTAGGCGCCCCTTGGTGGGCTCGAACAACCAACCTTTCGTTTATCAGCCGAACGCGCTAACCATTGCGCCACGGAGGCCATATCTTAATTGTGCGCCTTAAATTATCCTGATGGAAAATTTCAATTAATTTGATGAAAATATTGGTAGGCGCCCCGAACCACAAACTTTTCGGTTATCAGCCGAACGCTCTAACCATTGCGCCACGGAGGCCATATGTTAATTTTGCGCCTTAAATTATTTCAATTAATTTTATGAAAATATTGGTAGGCGCCCCCGGGTGGGCTCGAACCACCAACTTCTCGGTTAACAGCCGAACGCGCTAACCATTGCGCCACGGAGGCCATTTCTTAATTGTGCGCCTTAAATTATCCTGATGGAAAATTTCAATTAATTTGATGAAAATATTGGTAGGCGCCCCGAACCACAAACTTTTCGGTTAACAGCCGAACGCTCTAACCATTGCGTCACGGAGTCCATATCTTAATCGTGCGCCTTAAATTATCCTGATGGAAAAATTCAATTAATTTGATGAAAATATTGGTAGGCGCCCCTGGGTGGGCTCGAACAACCAACCTTTCGTTTACCAGCCGAACGCGCTAACCATTGCGCCACGGAGGCCATATCTTAATTGTGCGCCTTAAATTATCCTGATGGAAAATTTCAATTAATTTGATGAAAATATTGGTAGGGGCCCGAACCACAAACTTTTCGGTTATCACCCGAACGCGCTAACCATTGCGCCACGGAGGCGCCTAAAATTATCTTGATGGAGGCCATATCTTAATTCTGCGCCTTAAATTATCCTGAAGGAAAATTTCAATTAATTTGATCAAAATATTGGAAGGCGCCCCCGGGTGGGCTCGAACCACCAACCTTTCGATTAACAGCCGAATGTTATGCGCTAACCATTGCGCCACAGAGGCCATGTTTAAGTAATGCGCCTCAAATTATCCTGAAGGAAAATTTCAATGAATTTGATGAAAATATTGATAGGCGCCCCCGGGTGGGCTCGAACCACCAACTTTTCGGTTAACAGCCGAACGCGCTAACCATTGCGCCACGGAGGCCACATGTTAATTGTGCGCCTTAAATTATCCTGATGGAAAATTTCAATTAATTTGATGAAAATATTGGTAGGCGCCCCGAACCACAAACTTTTCGGTAAACAGCCGAACGCTCTAACCATTGCGTCACGGAGTCCATATCTTAATTGTGCGCCTTAAATTATCCTGATGGAAAAATTCAATTAATTTGATGAAAATATTGGTAGGCGCCCCTGGGTGGGCTCGAACAACCAACCTTTCGTTTATCAGCCAAACGCGCTAACCATTGCGCCACGGAGGCCATATCTTAATTGTGCGCCTTAAATTATCCTGATGGAAAATTTCAATTAATTTGATGAAAATATTGGTAGGGGCCCGAACCACAAACTTTTCGGTTATCAGCCGAACGCGCTAACCATTGCGCCACGGAGGCCATATGTTAATTTTGCGCCTTAAATTATCCTGATGGAGGCCATATCTTAATTCTGCGCCTTAAATTATCCTGAAGGAAAATTTCAATTAATTTGATCAAAATATTGGTAGGCGCCCCCGGGTGGGCTCGAACCACCAACCTTTCGGTTAACAGCCGAATGCGCTTACCATTGCGCCACGGAGGCCATGTTTAAGTACTGCGCCTCAAATTATCCTGAAGGAAAATTTCAATGAATTTGATGAAAATATTGGTAGGCGCCCCCGGGTGTGCTCGAACCACAAACTTTTCGGTTAACAGCCGAACGCTCTAACCATTGCGTCACGGAGTCCATATCTTAATTGTGCGCCTTAAATTATCCTGATGGAAAATTTCAATTAATTTGATGAAAATATTGGTAGGCGCCCCCGGGTGGGCTCGAACCACCAACTTTTCGTTTAACAGCCGAACGCGCTAACCATTGCGACACGGAGGCCATATCTTAATTGTGCGCCTTAAATTATCCTGATGGAAAATTTCAATTAATTTGATGAAAATATTGGTAGGCGCCCCGAACCACAAACTTTTCGGTAAACAGCCGAACGCTGTAACCATTGCGTCACGGAGTCCATATCTTAATTGTGCGCCTTAAATCATCCTGATGGAAAAACTCAATTAATTTGATGAAAATATTGGTATGCGCCCCTGGGTGGGCTCGAACAACCAACCTTTCCTTTATCAGCCGAACGCGCTAACCATTGCGCCACGGAGGCCATATCTTAATTGTGCACCTTAAATTATCCTGATGGAAAATTTCAATTAATTTGATGAAAATATTGGTAGGCGCCCTGAACCACAAACTTTTCGGTTATCAGCCGAACGCTCTAACCATTGGGCCACGGAGGCCATATGTTAATTTTGCGCCTTAAATTATCCTGATGGAGGCCATATCTTAATTCTGCGCCTTAAATTATCCTGAAGGAAAATTTCAATTAATTTGATCAAAATATTGGTAGGCGCCCCCGGGTGGGCTCGAACCACCAACCTTTCGGTTAACAGCCGAATGCGCTAACCATTGCGCCACGGAGGCCATAACTTAATGCTGCACCTTAAATTATCCTGATGGAAAATTTCAATGAATTAGAAAAGAAAAAATTGCCAGACGCCCCCGGGTGGGCTCGAACCACCAACCTTTCGGTTAACAGCCGAACGCGCTAACTATTGTGCATAGCTTAATTTTGCACCTTAAATTATCCTGGTGGAAAATATCAATGAATTAGAAAAGAAAAAATTGCCAGACGCCCCCGGGTGGGCTCGAACCACCAACCTTTCGTTTAACAGCCGAACGCGCTAACCATTGCGCCACGGAGGCCATGGCTTACTTGTGCGCCTTAAATTATCCTGATGGAAAATTTCAATTAATTTGATGAAAATATTGGTAGGCGCCCCGAACCACAAACTTTTCGGTTAACAGCCTAACGCTCTAACCATTGCGCCACGGAGGCCATATCTTAATTTTGCACCTTAAATTATCCTGGTGGAAAATATCAATGAATTAGAAAAGAAAAAATTGCCAGACGCCCCCGGGTGGGCTCGAACCACCAACCTCTCGTTTAACAGCCGAACGCGCTAACCATAGCGCCACGGAGGCCACATCTTAATCCTGCGCCTTAAATTATCCTGATGTAAAATTTCAATGAATTAGAAAAAATTGCCTAGCACCCCCGGTGGGCTCGAACCACCAACCTTTCGGTTAACAGCCGAACGCGCTAACCATTGCGTCACGGAGTCCATATCTTAATTGTGCGCCTTAAATTATCCTGATGGAAAATTTCAATGAATTAGAAAAGAAAAAATTGCCAGACGCCCCCGGGTGGGCTCGAACCACCAACCTTTCGGTTAACAGCCGAACGCGCTAACTATTGTGCATAGCTTAATTTTGCACCTTAAATTATCCTGGTGGAAAATATCAATGAATTAGAAAAGAAAAAATTGCCAGACGCCCCCGGGTGGGCTCGAACCACCAACCTTTCGTTTAACAGCCGAACGCGCTAACCATTGCGCCACGGAGGCCATGGCTTACTTGTGCGCCTTAAATTATCCTGATGGAAAATTTCAATTAATTTGATGAAAATATTGGTAGGCGCCCCGAACCACAAACTTTTCGGTTAACAGCCTAACGCTCTAACCATTGCGCCACGGAGGCCATATCTTAATTTTGCACCTTAAATTATCCTGGTGGAAAATATCAATGAATTAGAAAAGAAAAAATTGCCAGACGCCCCCGGGTGGGCTCGAACCACCAACCTCTCGTTTAACAGCCGAACGCGCTAACCATAGCGCCACGGAGGCCACATCTTAATCCTGCGCCTTAAATTATCCTGATGTAAAATTTCAATGAATTAGAAAAAATTGCCTAGCACCCCCGGTGGGCTCGAACCACCAACCTTTCGGTTAACAGCCGAACGCGCTAACCATTGCGTCACGGAGTCCATATCTTAATTGTGCGCCTTAAATTATCCTGATGGAAAAATTCAATTAATTTGATGAAAATATTGGTAGGCGCCCCTTGGTGGGCTCGAACAACCAACCTTTCGTTTATCAGCCGAACGCGCTAACCATTGCGCCACGGAGGCCATATCTTAATTGTGCGCCTTAAATTATCCTGATGGAAAAATTCAATTAATTTGATGAAAATATTGGTAGGCGCCCTGAACCACAAACTTTTCGGTTATCAGCCGAACGCTCTAACCATTGCGCCACGGAGGCCATATGTTAATTTTGCGCCTTAAATTATCCTGATGGAGGCCATATCTTAATTCTGCGCCTTAAATTATCCTGAAGGAAAATTTCAATTAATTTGATCAAAATATTGGTAGGCGCCCCCGGGTGGGCTCGAACCACCAACCTTTCGGTTAACAGCCGAATGCGCTAACCATTGCGCCACGGAGCTCATGTTTAAGTACTGCGCCTTAAATTATCCTGAAGGAAAATTTCAATGAATTTGAAAAGAAGATATCGCCAGGCGCCCCCGGGTGGGCTCGAACCACCAACCTTTTGGTAAACAGCCGAACGCGCTAACCATTGTGCACATCTTAACTTTGCACCTTAAATTATCCTGTTGGAAAATTTCAAAGAATTTGAAAAGAAAATATGGCCGGCCGCCCCCGGGTGGGCTCGAACCACCAACCTTTCGGTTAACAGCCGAACGCGCTAACAATTGCGCCACGGAGGCCATACCTTAATCCAAAATATAACCTCCCCGCCCCCGCCGTTAAGGTAATCTAACCTAACCTAACCCTACCTAAAATAAAAGATGAAAAGAAATGTAGAGTATTGGATGAGTAGAGGAAACAGCGTGCATTTAATCATTATTCTCTACTTTACGGAGTATAAGTATTTTCCCTTAACCTCTAGGATACAGAGAATGCAAAAGAATGTCATGCGTTACCCATAATTATATGCGGCAGGTCGTAGACTCTTTAATATACACACCAAATGAAATGTACTGCGTTACCCATAATTATATGCGGCATGGCGTAGATTTCATAATTGACACACCAAATGAAATTTAATTTCTAAATAAATATGTAAAATACATGTTCTTATAATATAAATTATCATTAGAGCAGGGGTTGTACTGTGTGATTATCTTTGAGATAATCCACTGATTTGATAAAGACGAAGGATTTAGTCTGGGATGGCAATGAAGACAAGGAATTAAAACGACGAAGATTTTGAAGCAAGTTCCTCTTAGACAAACCAAGAAATATTGTAGACTGAATGTTTCATTTACAACCCATTTTCGGTAGATGATCGGCAATTACTTCCGGTACAGATTTCGTCTAAAATTCTTGTTTTGACGTGCTAATAGTGGACCATTACTGATATTTTCATCATGCAAGTGATCCCAGTCATTGGAAGAATCAAAGGATTGAGCTGGTCGAAAGGTTATTTTCCAAACCGGCTGACAAGACGTTAGCTTCCACTCCTATGATAAAAAAATATCTTGAATACTGAAATAGACTAATTTCCATACCGTTAATATTTATACTTGAATAGCTCCTTTTATGTTTAGAATAACGAGGCCGTATGAAGAACTGTTGAGCTTTTACTGACTGTAAGAATCTCATATGTCGAGTCCGAAAACACTCACTGCTTGCATGTTTCAATTCTTCGTAGCCAGGCCGTCTCTTTCTGGTGATAAATGAAAGCCGTGTCGCTGCTCTGTTGACTTCAAATGGTGATGACATTCTGCGCTGGTTGATTTTCTCACTTAAGTCACTATAGCTCTCTTTCGTCTGGTCTCGTCTTGTCTTGTCTCGTCTTGTCTTGTCTCGTCTCGTCTCCTGGTCTGCTAACGAAGTTCACTCTACACGGCTTCTTTTGATTATGAAAATAATCGGAAATGTTTCTTGGTTTTATAGTGGAGAAATCTGAAGCCTATTTTTTTCCAACATCATTTTTTATTCAAAACTGATGTTTTTTTAAACACGGGAAACCTACTGTACTTCTGTCCAAGGGGAGTTTTCACGACTATAATTTTTCTTAGGAGGTTTAACATTTTGTATCAATCCGCCTCAGCTTTAAATCTTATGTCGTTTCTATCTTGGATGCCCGTGTAAACGTACCTTTATTTAGATTCTTCAATCCACCCCAAGTTTGCAGCAAGCCTTAGCCTATACTGCCCGTTATACCTTTGCTTTTTGGACTAAATGATATATGGAAAACAGCTTAGCGCGTGTTGCCAACTCAAGCTGGTATTAAACGGTCACATTTCATTAAATCTTTGTTTAACTAAGAGAAGCACTCGTAAACAATAAACTATACTTTCTCTCTATTAGCTCGAATTCAATGGATATTCCTTATCATTCTACTGTTTAAGAAATAAAATTTTTGTTTATCATTTTGAAGCAATTAATAAAAATAGGCTAAGCTTATGATTTCACCCTTTTGTAACCAATTCAGGCACCTTACTCTCTATTACTTCATATAATTTATCAATATTTCATTATTTAAATCTGTGTTTAACTAGAGAAACTCTCGTACCGAAAGAAGTCTTATCAAATTTTGTCAAAGTACCTTTGTCTGTATTAATTCGAATTCAGTGGACGGTGGGATACCCGTGTAAACGCACTTTTATTTAGATTCTTCAATCCACCCCAAGTTTGCAGCAAGACTAAGCCTATACTACCCGTTATACCTTTGCTTTTTGGACTAAATGATATATGGAAAACAGCTAAGCGCGTGTTGCCAACTCAAGCTGGTATTAAAAGGTCACATTTCATTACATTTTTGGGAAATGAACAACAGCAACTCCCCATAAGAGTCTGGGTCCACGTAATGTTAAAAATTTTCGTCTCTTTTATGATAAATTCGTATTATATTATTAAAATAGGGTAGTTGGGGGATAATTTAAAGCTAAAATTCGAGCTCACAACTGTAAATTTTGGGAATTACAACGAATGGAAGGTTTCTTCCATAATGTAAAGAATAGGAAGAATCTATGACTTCCGTGCCGGATATGAAAGCCTTCCCCCACACGAAAATCTTGAACGGTTATTATTTTAGATTCATAATTATGTTAGGAAAATATTAGGAAAGAATTATTTTGTAACTGCCACGGGTATAGTGCTGGCGGCAAAATGAAATTCGTATATTTTTGGTCTACTATTCCTCGAAATCCTCGAAAACGCCTGTAGAAGTGTTCCACTTGTCAAGCATTCATGCAGTAGGCGTGTTTACTTGCTTCTCGCCTTTAGACAAGAACGAAGGCATTTGTAAATCCACACCCAGTTCAGTCAGTACGCTGTTGGAGTCTCGAAAACCGCGGTCTGCCAGTACAACGTCACCAACTTGAAAGAAAGACTGGAGTTCTTCTCTCTTTTTGATAGAATGGTTTAAAATGCGCGCGTCGTTATTGCGGCCATTAGCAAAGTAGGGTCCGATTATATCTATTATGTAACCCGTAGTTGTTACCATTAACATTGGCTAGAGGATATGCTGGCCTTTGTGCACACAGAAGGATTTGTGAAGAACGGTATAGTCCTTGGATCTTCCAACCTTGATATAGGTGCCATCTACAATGGTAATAAGACAATTAAGCTTGTTGTTAGCAAAGAGTTTTACTGCTGCTCCAGATTGATGGTTTGTTATCAGATTGTCACGTGATAAGTGTTGCAGGCCAAAATTATGTGGCACGAAATGCTCCGATAAAGCCATAATAACCGCTTTTACCGTGTTTGATACCGATCTTTCAGTTAAAAGAAATAAAGTTGATAAAGACGTCTTTAATATTTTTTGCCAGCCAGGTTGGCGAAAAATATTAAAGACGTCTTTAATATTTTTTGCCAGCCAGGTTGGCGAAAAATAATTAAACCTGTTTTTATAAACATTAAAAAAATTGTAATATCTGGTTTGAACCATGATCTTAAGAACTTTCCTTATCAATAACATCAATGTGAGAGTCACTTGGAATTTGGAGATGGCTCCAAATACATGTTACGCGTGCAATCGGAAAGTTACCAATAGTACAAGTAGAGGTATAGGCACTCACGTAAAGGCTGGCTTTCTTCGTTTTAGTAAAGGGTTATTACCACTTGTAATTAATAGCAAAACAACGAAGATTTGTTTAAAGTGCTCGGGTCTGTCACGAAAGTTTCAAACGTTCTTAAATGCTAGCGAATCGTCCTTCAGTAGTGATCATGGCTCTTCAACGTCATCGTCTTCACCACAAAAACGAAGACAAATGACGCAAGTATCTAATCCATCAACGTCAACAGTACCTGAGCCATCAACGTCCACAGTACCTGAGCCATCAACGTCCACAGTACCTGAACCAACAAAGTCCACAGTATCTAATCCATCACCGTCACCAATACCTCAGCCATCAACGTCGCAATTACCACGAAAGCGTACGTCATCAAACACTATTGCCATAAAGCACAGTTGTGTTCGGCCCCTGCCAAAGACTTGCTTCATTTGCGGTGTTAGTACACGAACCAGGGTAAAAGCCGAAGTGAGAACAAGTATATTTGTGGAAAGAGCCATATTTATTCATCGGGACAACAGAATGTGCTCCACGCATCTCGCTAACGGAGAGCTTCCCACCGAAATAATTGCTGGAATTCAGGTTTCCGCTAGATCAACCATTATGACTGCCACGGACATTGAGCAACTATTACAGGACCTCAGGAAATGTGTTAACGACCTACGGACGCCGAGCTTTGACAACTTCATACAAAGTGATGAAGACTGTAAAGTATTAACTTCATTGTCCCTGCACGAGTTCCTAGAGTTGCATTCGACTATTGAGGACATTATTCGTACCATCAGATGCTGTTCGTCGAAGACAGCTCTAGCAGTATTATTGGTGAAATTACGATTGGGTATCTCCAATAAGGTGTTATCAACTTTATTTCATTTAACTGAAAGATCGGTATCAAACACGGTAAAAGCGGTTATTATGGCTTTATCGGAGCATTTCGTGCCACATAATTTTGGCCTGCAACACTTATCACGTGACAATCTGATAACAAACCATCAATCTGGAGCAGCAGTAAAACTCTTTGCTAACAACAAGCCTAATTGTCTTATTACCATTGTAGATGGCACCTATATCAAGGTTGGAAGATCCAAGGACTATACCGTTCTTCACAAATCCTTCTGTGTGCACAAAGGCCAGCATACCCTCTAGCCAATGTTAATGGTAACAACTACGGGTTACATAATAGATATAATCGGACCCTACTTTGCTAATGGCCGCAATAACGACGCGCGCATTTTAATCCATTCTATCAAAAAGTGAGAAGAACTCCAGTCTTTCTTTCAAGTTGGTGACGTTGTACTGGCAGACCGCGGTTTTCGAGACTCCAACAGCGTACTGACTGAACTGGGTGTGGATTTACAAATGCCTTCGTTCTTGTCTAAAGGCGAGAAGCAAGTAAACACGCAAGAAGTTAATCGTTCCCGACAAGTAACGTACCTCAGGTGGCCGGTTGAAGTTAGGAATGGGCATTTGCAGACGGTGAATAGTTTTTTTCAAAACCGTATACCTGTGCATATGTTACCATTAGTTCCAGAACTTCTTCAAATTGCTGCTGCGCTGTTGAACGCCTACCACCCGGAGTTACATCTTAAAGGTTCCTGGGAAGACTCCGTCGAAAAAATGCTGGCAGTCTCTACGAAAGAAAATCCTCTTAAGGAAGTAGTCGAGCGCGATAATCTGCTTCGCAAACCGTCTAAATGGCAACGAATTGAGGATAGTGAATTTCAAGACTTCCCTGTACTTCGTGAAAGTGATGTACGTGAGGTGGTAATGAGCGACTTTAAAACGAAACGCGCTGAATCTTATGTGGCGTTGACTATAGAGAAATCCGGCTCTTTCAGCGTCGAAGTGTCCAAAGTTGAACATGACTTAATTCGTATACGCGTGCCTGGTCAATTTTCCACCTCAGCTGTTCACCAAGCTCTAATTCGTTATGTACCGAACGGGACAGGTGCAAATGCCATTAAAGGCTGGTATTGCAATTGCAAAGGTGGTAGTTTGACGATAGGTACTTGTGTTCACGTTAGCAGCGTAATCTGGTATCTTGGTTATCGTCGCCATGAAGATCGAGGCAGTTGGTACCAGTCAAAATTGCGTGTAGTGTGTGAAGATGCCACTGAGCTTGAACTACCAGACATACGTTAAACGTAGAAAACCTTAGCGTTAAATGAATAATTTGTCCGTTTTATACAAGTGTGTTTTGTTTAATATGAAATTAAAATTAAAGATACTACTCCAGTGTCTTCTAATTGGTATGATTTCTCTATTTATTTTTCGAGTTTCTTATACACCAAAGACTATTCAAGTAAGCTATATAGTCTTTGCACGGCCCCTGTAAAGCTAGCAAAAGCCTACTGCATGAATGCTTGACAAGTGGAACACTTCTACAGGCGTTTTCGAGGATTTCGAGGCATAGTAGACCAAAAATATACGAATTTCATTTTGCCGCCAGCACTATACCCGTGGCAGTTACAAAATAATTCTTTCCTAATATTTTCCTAACATAATTATGAATCTAAAATAATAACCGTTCAAGATTTTCGTGCGGGGGAAGGCTTTCATATCCGGCACGGAAGTCATAGATTCTTCCTATTCTTTACATTATGGAAGAAACCTTCCATTCGTTGTAATTCCCAAAATTTACAGTTGTGAGCTCGAATTTTAGCTTTAAATTATCCCCCAACTACCCTATTTTAATAATATAATACGAATTTATCATAAAAGAGACGAAAATTTTTAACATTACGTGGACCCAGGCTCTTATGGGGAGTTGCTGTTGTTCTTTCCCAAAAATGTAATGAAATGTGACCGTTTAATACCAGCTTGAGTTGGCAACACGCGCTTAGCTGTTTTCCATATATCATTTAGTCCAAAAAGCAAAGGTATAACGGGTAGTATAGGCTTAGTCTTGCTGCAAACTTGGGGTGGATTGAAGAATCTAAATAAAAGTGCGTAACCCTAGGCATTCGGTAACTGCACCACAAAGACCCGTAGAGGGAGGAGATGACTGGAGTGGAAGGTTGATGTGGACTATATTAGTGAGGGACGCCTCGCTAATATGGCCCG
This sequence comes from Odiellus spinosus, assembly GCA_963920705.1. NCBI lineage: Eukaryota > Metazoa > Arthropoda > Arachnida > Opiliones > Phalangiidae > Odiellus > Odiellus spinosus. Next base: position 15,876,222 of record OY987225.1, on the reverse strand, counting down.
CTGAGATCGGACACTAGAGGTTGGACCTTGGTGTGAGGATGGTCGGAGGTGATTATAACAGTGGGAGACGTCCCATTGCGTATAATCACCTTCAACTGTCCAGCATCGAGGTTTGACCGTAAAGTGGATGGTGGCATGCGATAATATACAATTGGAGACGTCCTGTTGTATATAATTGCACGACACCTGAAACTCATTGTGGCAGCCACGCTTAAAGGAGGTAATTCCCGTTAAACGGAATTGAACGATAAGCTGGTATGATAATGTCTCTAGACTTTTGGCTCCACGAGCTAGGTCACGTGATTTCCGGTTACACAGGATATCCGCTTACACAGGAAGTGACACACACAGACACACAGACACACACACAGACACGACCAGTGTAAAACCTCCCCCTGAACTAAAGTTCAGTCGGGGAGGAAAAAATTGCCAGACGCCCCCGGGTGGGCTCGAACCACCAACCTTTCGGTTAACAGCCGAACGCGCTAACTATTGTGCACATCTAATTTTGCACCTTAAATTATCCTGGTGGAAAATATCAATGAATTAGAAAACAAAAAATTGCCAGACGCCCCCGGGTGGGCTCGAACCACCAACCTTTCGGTTAACAGCCGAACGCGCTAACCATTGCGCCACAGAGGCCATATCTTAATCGTGCGCCTTAAATTATCCTGATGGAAATTTTCAATGAATTAGAAAAGAAAAAATTGCCAGCCGCCCCCGGGTGGGCTCTAACCCCCAATATTTCGGTTATCAGCCGAACGCGCTAACCATTGCGCCACGGAGGCCATATCTAAATACAGCGCCTTAAATTATCCTGAGGGAAAATTTCAAAGAATTTGAAAAGAAACTATCGCCAGGCACGTCTTAATTTTGCGCCTTAAATTATTCTGGTGGAAAATTTCAATGAATTTGAAAGGAAAATATTGCCAGCCGCCCCCGGGTGGGCTCGAACCAACAACATTTCGGTTAACAGCCGAACGCGCTAACCATTGCGCCACGGAGGCCATATCTTAATTGTGCGCCTTAAATTATCCTGATGGAAAATTTCAATTAATTTGATGAAAATATTTGTAGGAGCCCCCGGGCGGGCTCAAACCACCAACCTTTCGGTTAACAGCCGAACGCGCCATACCTTAATCCTGCACCTTAAATTATCCTGATGGAAAATTTCAATGAATTAGAAAAGAAAAAATTGCCAGACGCCCCCGGGTGGGCTCGAACCACCAACCTTTCGGTTAACAGCTCAACGCGCTAACTATTGTGCACATCTTAATTTTGCACCTTAAATTATCCTGGTGGAAAATATCAATGAATTTGAAAACAAAAAATTGCCAGACGCCCCCGTGTGGGCTCGAACCACCAACCTTTCGGTTAACAGCCGATCGCGCTAACCATTGCGCCACAGAGGCCATATCTTAAACGTGCGCCTTAAATTATCCTGATGGAAATTTTCAATGAATTAGAAAAGAAAAAATTGCCAGCCGCCCCCTGGTGGGCTCTAACCCCCAATATTTCGGTTATCAGCCGAACACGCTAACCATTGCGCCACGGAGGCCATATCTTAATTGTGCGCCTTAAATTATCCTGATGGAAAATTTCAATTAATTTGATGAAGATATTGGTAGCCGCCCTGAACCACAAACTTTTCGGTTATCAGCCGAACGCTCTAACCATTGCGCCACGGAGGCCATATGTTAATTTTGCGCCTTAAATTATCCTGATGGAGGCCATATCTTAATTCTGCGCCTTAAATTATCCTGGAGGAAAATTTCAATTAATTTGATCAAAATATTGGTAGGCGCCCCCATGTGGGCTCGAACCACCAACCTTTCGGTTAACAGCCGAACGCGCTAACAATTGCGCCACGAAGGCCATATCTTAATCCTGCGCCTTAAATTATCCTGATGGAAATTTTCAATGAATTAGAAAAGAAAAAATTGACAGCCGCCCCCGGGTGGGCTCTAACCCCCAACATTTCGGCTAACAGCCGAACGCGCTAACCATTGCGCCACGGAGGCCATAACTTAATTGTGCGCCTTAAATTATCCTGATGGAAAATTTCAATTAATTTGATGAAAATATTTGTATGCGCCCCCGGGCGGGCTCGAACCACCAACCTTTCGGTTATCAGCCGAACACGCTAACCAGTGCGCCACGGAGGCCATATCTAAATTCAGCGCCTTAAATTATCCTGAGGGAAAATTTCAAAGAATTTGAAAAGAAACTATCGCCAGGCACGTCTTAATTTTGCGCCTTAAATTATTCTGGTGGAAAATTTCAATAAATTTGAAAGGAAAATATTGCCAGCCGCCCCCGGGTGGGCTCGAACCTACAACATTTCGGTTAACAGCCGAACGCGCTAACCATTGCGCCACGGAAGCCATATCTTAATTGTGCGCCTTAAATTATCCTGATGGAAAATTTCAATGAATTTGAAAAGAAGATATCGCCAGGCGCCCACGGGTGGGCTCGAACCACCAACCTTTTGGTAAACAGCCGAACGCGCTAACCATTGTGCAAATCTTAACTTTGCGCCTTAAATTATCCTGGTGGAAAATTTCAAAGAATTTGAAAAGAAAATATGGCCAGCCGCCCCGGGTGGGCTCGAACCACCAACCTTTCGGTTAACAGCCGAACGCGCTAACCATTGCGCCACGGAGGCCATATCATAATCCTGCGCCTTAAATTATCCTGATGGAAAATTTCAATGAATAAGAAAAGAAAAAATTGCCAGACGCCCCCGGGTGGGCTCGAACCACCAACCTTTCGGTTAACAGCCGAACGCGCTAACTATTGTGCACATTTTAATATTGCACCTTAAATTATCCTGGTGGAAAATATCAATGAATTAGAAAAAAAAAAAAATTGCGAGACGCCCCCGGGTGGGCTCGAACCACCAGCCTTTCGGTTAACAGCCGAACGCGCTAACCATTTCGCCACGGAGGCCATATCTTAATACCGCGCCTTAAATTATCCTGAAGGAAAATTTTAATCAATTCGAAATGAAAACATCGCCTGGCGCCCCCGGGTGGCCTCAACCACCAACCTTTTGGTAAACAGCCGAACGCGCTAACCATTGTGCACATCTTAAATTATCCTGGTGGAAAATTTCAATTAATTTAGTGAAAATACTTGTAGGCGCCCCCGGGTGGGCTCGAACCACCAACCTTTCGGTTAACACCCGAACGCGCTAACTATTGTGCACATCTTTATTTTGCACCTTAAATTATCCTGATGGAAAATTTCAATGAATTAGAAAAGAATAAATTGAAGAGGTGCACAATAGTTAGCGCGTTCGGCTGTTAACCAAAAGTTTGGTGGTTCGGGCCCACCCGGGGGCGCCTCCCAATATTTTCATAAATTAATTGAATTTTTCCATCAGGATAATTTAAGGCGCACAATTAACATATGGCCCCCGTGACGCAATGGTTAGCGCGTTCGGCTGTTAACCGAAAGGTTGGTGGTTCGAGCCCACCGGGGGCGCCAGGCAATTTTTTCTTTTCTAATTCATTGAAATTTTCCACCAGGATAATTTAAGGCGCAAAATTAAGATGTGCACAATAGTTAGCGAGTTCGGCTGTTAACCGAAAGGTTGGTGGTTCGAGCCTACCAATGTTTTCATCAAATTAATTGAAATATTCCATCAGGATAATTTAAGTCACAGAATTAAGATATGCCCTCCGTGGCGCAATGGTTAGCGCGTTCGGTTAGTAGTTCGAGCCCACCCGTGGGCGCCTACAGATATTTTCATCAAATTAATTGAAATTTTCCATCAGGATAATTTAAGGCGCAGAATTAAGATATGGCCTCCATCAGGATAATTTAAGGCTCAAAATTAAGATATGGCCTCCGTGGCGCAATGGTTAGCGCGTTCGGCTGTTAACCCAAAAGTTGGTCGTTCGAGGCACCTACCAATATTTTCATTAAATTAATTGAAATTTTCCATCAGGATAATTTAAGGCGCAAAATTAAGATATGGCCTCCGTGGCGCAATGGTTAGCGCGTTCGGCTGTTAACCGAAAGGTTGGTGGTTCGAGGCGCCTACCAATATTTTCATCAAATTAATTGAAATTTTCCACCAGGATAATTTAAGGCGCACAATTAAGATATGGCCTCCGTGGCGCAATGGTTAGCGCGTTCGGCTGTTAACCGAAAGGTTGGTGGTTCGAGCCCACCCGGGGGCGCCCACCAATATTTTCATCAAATTAATTGAAATTTTTCATCACGATAATTTAAGGCACACTAATAAGCTATTGCCTCCGTGGCGCAATGGTTAGCGCGTTCGGCTGTTAACCGAATGGTTGTGGTTCCAGCACTCCCGGAGGCGGCTGGCAATATTTTCTTTTCAAATTCATTGAAATTTTCCACCAGGATAATTTAAGGCGCACAATTAAGATATGGCCTCCGTGGCACAATGGTTAGCGCGTTCGGCTGTTAACCGAAAGGTTGGTGGTTCGATCCCACCCGGGGGCGGCTGGTAATATTTTCTTTTCAAATTCAATGAAATTTTCCACCAGGATAATTTAAGGCGCAAAATTAAGATGTGCACAATGGTTAGCGCGTTCGGCTGTTAACCGAAAGGTTGGTGGTTCGAACCCACCCGGAGGCGTCTGGCAATTTTTTCATCAAATTAATTGAAATTTTCCATCAGGATAATTTAAGGTGCAAAGTAAGATATGGCCTCCGTGGCGCAATGGTTAGCGCGTTCGGCTGTTAACAGAAAGGTTGGTGGTTCGAGCCCACCCGGGGGCGGCTGGCAATATTTTCTTTTCAAATTCATTGAAATTTTCCACCAGGATAATTTAAGGCGCAAAATTAAGATGTGCACAATGGTTAGCGCGTTCGGCTGTTAACCGAAAGGTTGGTGGTTCGATCCCACCCGGGGGAACATGGCGGTATTTTCTTTTCAAATTCATTAAAATTTTCCATCAGGATAATTTTAGGTGCTGAATTAAGATATGGCGCGTTCGGCTGTTAACCGAAAGGTTGGTGGTTTGAGCCCACCAGGGGGCGTCTGGCAATATTTTCTTTTCAAATTCATCGAAATTTTCCATCAGGATAATTTCAGGCGCAGAGTTAAGATATGACCTCCGTGGCGCAATGGCTGTTTACCAAAAGGCGCAAATTTAAGATTTGCCGTTGTGCACAATGGTTAGCGCGTTTGGCTGTTTAGCAAAAGTTTGGTGTTTCGAGCCCACCCGGGGGCGTATCCCAATATTTTCATCAAATTAATTGAAATTTTCCAACAGGATAATTTAAGGCGCAGAATTAAGATATGGCCTCCGTGGCGCAACCCTTACCAAAAAAAGAGTTGGCTTCTGGTATGCATTTAGTATGAATGTGCATTATAAGTAGGTATTATCTTTGTTATTAGTAGTCTCAAGTTGTCCATATATTTTGGTTAACTTTTAATAGTAGCAAAAGGTTGGTTTCCAGTTGGCAGTAAAAAAGTTAATTTTTTCAGGTTAGCAATTAGTTGGTTTAAAGTATTCAGAAATTTTCTGTGTTTTTTAAGTGTGTATTAAGTTGGTTCTATTTTGCAAAAAAGGTTTTAGCAGTTTTAGGAATTACTTTTCTAACAGACAACTTAATAACAAGTAACTCAATACTAACTTATAGTTGGTATTAAGTTTGGCGCAGTTAGCCTTTCATTGTCAAGTTAGCATTTAGTTGGTTTAAAATAGTAAGAAATATTCTTTTTTCTTTTAAGTTTGTATTAAGTTTGTTTTCTTTCGCATAATGGTTTTAAAAGTTTTTCGAAATATTTATCTAAAGAACAACTTATTAATAACTAAATCTAACGTCAATTTTAGTTGGTATTAAGTTAGTGTCGTCTATGCTTTATTTCCCTCCGAGTGGCAAAGTATTTTTTATGTTGATAATAAGTGGGTTTCTCGTTGTAGGTGTTAAGACGAATCTTTTCCCTCTTAAATTGAATTCCTTTCAAGTAATCTTAAAAAGTATTCTTATTTTTAAGTTTGTATTAAGTGGGCCCTTAGTTGGCCCTTAATTGGCAATACCTAACCCCGAAGGTTTGAATGGATTACTGAAAAGGCACAGTATATTAGAGGCGTGGTTGGTTGTTAAAAGAAAAAGGGTCCCATAAAATGAAGTTCGACCTTGGATTTAAGAGTGAAAAAAATGTTAATTGCAAGCTTGGATAGCATTCTACTTCCCATAGAAAACAAGTTATTTTCATTGGGAACGGGAGAATACTCGAAGGTAAAAAGTATTATTATTTTTTAGTTTGAATTAAGTTGGCCCTAAGTTGGCCCTTAAGTGGCATACCTAATACCAAATGTTTGAATAGATTTTTGATAAGTCACAGGATATTAGAGGCGTGGTTGTTGTCAAAAGAAAAAGAGTACCATACAATTGTTTTTCCGGCCTTGGATTTAAGAGAGTGAAGAAGATGTTGCGAGCTTGGATAGCATTCTCCTTCCCATAGAAAACAAGTTATTTTCATTAGGAACGGGAGAATTCTCAAAGGTTGCTATTTGCGAAGTTTAGACCTTGCGCGCGATTTTGCTTATGGTGAGGAAGAATAAACTGAAGATAAAAATCGTCACGATTTTCAAATGCTTCTTTCTTGAGTATTTTAAAGCAAATATAATATTATTAACATGTAAACTATATATAGCAGTGTTCACCCCTTTGATTTGTGATAACCCGGATAGTGGGTATGGCCCTATTCTCTTTTTTTTTCTAATGGGGCGAGAGGAACCCAAGGAAATAGGAGGGGAAGAGTTCCGTTTATTTTTAAGAAACGAGTATTGTATAAAGACGTAAATGGAATTGTGTGGATTTTATATTATATTTAAGTACGCGAACTTTTTCATAGACGCGAATGGCCGGTTATCCAGTTAGCTTAAAACTTAACGGTGTTCGCGTGTACAAGAACAGCAACAGAGCTTTTTGGAAATTTATGAGGTAATGTAAATTTTGTTGATTAAATTTAACAGTACAAAAATTAAGGTAAAGCTATACGGTTCAACCGAAAAGTATACAGTGGTATCTTGATTTCTTGACTATGTATTGACGTGAAAGATTTTATTATAAAGCTACATTATTGTTTAATATATTGCCCGGTTTCATATTAATGGGCTTAAACCTAATTTATAAAATAAGATCGATTAGGTGTTTTTCCCTAATTCATTGTTCACAATTCTCAATGGTTTAATAGGAAAGAATAATCGGATTAGGTCTGGGAATATATTAATTACGTTTGCGTTCATTTTAAAATATTCCTCGACAGAATACGATATGCCTTTCCAATTAAAATATGGAGCATTTTAAACCATGATTTAGGGAAAACACTTGATCGACCCAAATTACATCTTAATTTATATATTACGTTTGGAGCTCATAATATTATATGTATTATACCTATTTCAGTAGTCTGTTGAACAGACCTATTCTCGAATCAACATTATAGCTTTACCTTAAATATATTTTTCAATTAAATGTTACAAACTGGACACTATGATATATAATACATTAATTTTCATTTTCAGCTGAACCAGATAGAAGCTATTCGCCCTTCAACGACGCTACTTTTTCAACAGCTCAGCATGGAAATCTACTCTACTCCTTAAACACGCTTTTTTTCGGAATATTTAAGCAACAAACTTTTAAACGTCAATACCGGTGAATACTATATGTAATTAACTCTTAATTTTCTATAAATATATTTTAATATTCTGCTATATTTATTGTTTTCTGTTCAAGCAGGCAGTTCTTGACAATTTTTGCTTTAGAGAATCTAATAAAATACTTTTTAAAATACTTAAGTGGTTTAAATGAAATTAATTTACATTCGTTTACTTACATCTGTTTTTTAAGGGTTAGGTGTGAACATTGTTGGATTTGAAACTTTGTAATAATTTTTCTGTGTTTTGTAATATATATTTTGGTTGGTTTAAAGTCCCTATAAGTCTAATTATTAAGTTGGTTCTAAGTGGTTGGGGTTAAGTCCGAATTGAGTTGGATTTAAGTCTTCTATAAATAGCAAGTATAAAGTTGGTTGTAAGTTGGGTATGTTTGGTAGGTATTAACTTGGTTTTAAGTGGTTTATATTTGGTAAGTATTGAGTGGGTTTTTAATAGTCTGTATTCTATTAGCATTAAGTTCGTTATAAGTAGTCTATATATGGTTAGTATTAAGTTGATTGTAAGTTGTATATTTTTAGTTCCTATTGAGTTAGTTTTAAGTTGTCTATGTTTGTTCGGTATTGAGTTGGTTTTCAGTGGTCAGTATTTGGTTAGTAACAAGTTGGTTTCGGGTAATAAGTTGCTTTTTATTTGGTTAGTATTAAGTTTAAGTTTAGTTGTCCATATCAATTTCGAATAGTATTTAGGTACTTATTTAAGTTGTATATAAGTACGCATTTGTTCCAAATACCAACTTAATAATAAGAAAGTTTACAATTTGTTTTAAGTAGTTTTTTGCAAACTTATTTTTTGGTAAGGGAATGGTTAGCGCGTTCGGCTGTTAACCGAAAGATTGGTCGTTCGGGGCGCCTACCAATATTTTCATCAAATTAATTGAAATTTTCCATCGGGATAATTTAAGGAGCACAAGTAAGACATGGCCTCCGTGGCGCAATGGTTAGCGCGTTCGGCTGTTAACCGAAAGGTTGGTGGTTCGAGCCCACCGGGGGGCGTCTGACAATCTTTTCTTTTCTAATTCATAGAAATTTTCCATCAGGATAATTTAAGGTGCAAAATAAAGATGTGCACAATAGTTAGCGCGTTCGGCTGTTAACCGAAAGGTTGGTGGTTCGGGGGCGCCTACCAATATTTTCATCAAATTAATTGAAATTTACCATCAGGATAATTTAAGGCATAGAATTAAGATATGGCCTCCGTGGCGCAATGGTTAGCGCGTTCGGCTGTTAACCGAAAGGTTGGTGGTTCGAGCCCACCCGGGGGCGAGTACCAATATTTTCAACAAATTAATTGAATTTTTCATCAGGATAATGTAAGGCGCACAATTAAGATATGGCCTCCGTGGCGCAATGGTTAGCGCGTTCGGCTGTTAACCGAAAGGTTGGTGGTTCGAGCCCACCCGGGGGCGGCGGGCAATATTTTCTTTTCAAATTCATTAAAATTTTCCACCAGGATAATTTAAGGCGCAAAATTAAGATGTGCACAATGGTTAGCGCGTTCGGCTGTTGACCGAAAGGTTGGTGGTTCGAGCCCACCCGGGGGAACATGGCGGTGTTTTCTTTTCAAACTCATTAAAATTTTCCATCAGGATAATTTTAGGTGCTGAATTAAGATATGGCGCGTTCGGCTGTTAACCGAAAGGTTGGTGGTTTGAGCCCACCCGGGGGCGTCTGGCAATATTTTCTTTTCAAATTCATCGAAATTTTCCATCAGGATAATTTCAGGCGCTGTATTAAGATATGACCTCCGTGGCGCAATGGCTGTTTACCAAAAGGCGCAAATTTAAGATATGCCGTTGTGCACAATGGTTAGCGCGTTCGGCTGTTTAGCAAAAGGTTATTGGTTCGAGCCCACCGGGTGCGCCTACAAATATTTTCATCTAATTAATTGAAATTTTCCATCAGGATAATTTAAGGCGCAGAATTAAGATATGGTCCCTATCAGGATAATTTAAGGCGCAAAATTAACTTATGGCCTCCGTGGCGCAATGGTTTGGGCGTTCGGCTGTTAACCGAAAGGTTGGTGGTTCGAGCCCACCCGGGGGCGGCTGGCAATATTTTCTTTTCAAATTCATTGAAATTTTCCACCAGGATAATTTAAGGCGCAAAATTAAGATGTGCACAATGGTTAGCGCGTTCGGCTGTTGAACGAAAGGTTGGTGGTTCGAGCCCACCCGGGGGAACATGGCGGTATTTTCTTTTCAAATTCATTAAAATTTTCCATCAGAATAATTTTAGGTGCTGAATTAAGATATGGCGCGTTCGGCTGTTAACCGAAAGGTTGGTGGTTTGAGCCCACCCGGGGGCATCTGGCAATATTTTCTTTTCAAATTCATCGAAATTTTCCATCAGGATAATTTCAGGCGCAGAATTAAGATATGACCTCCGTGGCGCAATGGCTGTTTACCAAAAGGCGCAAATTTAAGATTTGCCGTTGTGCACAATGGTTAGCGCGTTTGGCTGTTTAGCAAAAGTTTGGTGTTTCGAGCCCACCCGGGGGCGTATCCCAATATTTTCATCAAATTAATTGAAATTTTCCAACAGGATAATTTAAGGCGCAGAATTAAGATATGGCCTCCGTGGCGCAAAATGGTTAGCGCGTTCGGCTGTTAACCGAAAGATTGGTCGTTCGGGGCGCCTACCAATATTTTCATCAAATTAATTGAAATTTTCCATCGGGATAATTTAAGGCGCACAAGTAAGACATGGCCTCCGTGGCGCAATGGTTAGCGCGTTCGGCTGTTAACCGAAAGGTTGGTGGTTCGAGCCCACCGGGGGGCGTCTGACAATCTTTTCTTTTCTAATTCATTGAAATTTTCCATCAGGATAATTTAAGGTGCAAAATAAAGATGTGCACAATAGTTAGCGCGTTCGGCTGTTAACCGAAAGGTTGGTGGTTCGGGGGCGCCTACCAATATTTTCATCAAATTAATTGAAATTTACCATCAGGATAATTTAAGGCATAGAATTAAGATATGGCCTCCGTGGCGCAATGGTTAGCGCGTTCGGCTGTTAACCGAAAGGTTGGTGGTTCGAGCCCACCCGGGGGCGAGTACCAATATTTTCAACAAATTAATTGAATTTTTCATCAGGATAATGTAAGGCGCACAATTAAGATATAGCCTCCGTGGCGCAATGGTTAGCGCGTTCGGCTGTTAACCGAAAGGTTGGTGGTTCGAGCCCACCCGGGGGCGGCGGGCAATTTTTTCTTTTCAAATTCATTAAAATTTTCCACCAGGATAATTTAAGGCGCAAAATTAAGATGTGCACAATGGTTAGCGCGTTCGGCTGTTGACCGAAAGGTTGGTGGTTCGAGCCCACCCGGGGGAACATGGCGGTATTTTCTTTTCAAACTCATTAAAATTTTCCATCAGGATAATATTAGGTGCTGAATTAAGATATGGCGCGTTCGGCTGTTAACCGAAAGGTTGGTGGTTTGAGCCCACCCGGGGGCGTCTGGCAATATTTTCTTTTCAAATTCATCGAAATTTTCCATCAGGATAATTTCAGGCGCTGAATTAAGATATGACCTCCGTGGCGCAATGGCTGTTTACCAAAAGGCGCAAATTTAAGATATGCCGTTGTGCACAATGGTTAGCGCGTTCGGCTGTTTAGCAAAAGGTTATTGGTTCGAGCCCACCGGGTGCGCCTACAAATATTTTCATCTAATTAATTGAAATTTTCCATCAGGATAATTTAAGGCGCAGAATTAAGATATGGTCCCTATCAGGATAATTTAAGGCGCAAAATTAACTTATGGCCTCCGTGGCGCAATGGTTTGGGCGTTCGGCTGTTAACCGAAAGGTTGGTGGTTCGAGCCCACCCGGGGGCGGCTGGCAATATTTTCTTTTCAAATTCATTGAAATTTTCCACCAGGATAATTTAAGGCGCAAAATTAAGATGTGCACAATGGTTAGCGCGTTCGGCTGTTGAACGAAAGGTTGGTGGTTCGAGCCCACCCGGGGGAACATGGCGGTATTTTCTTTTCAAATTCATTAAAATTTTCCATCAGGATAATTTTAGGTGCTGAATTAAGATATGGCGCGTTCGGCTGTTAACCGAAAGGTTGGTGGTTTGAGCCCACCCGGGGGCATCTGGCAATATTTTCTTTTCAAATTCATCGAAATTTTCCATCAGGATAATTTCAGGCGCAGAATTAAGATATGACCTCCGTGGCGCAATGGCTGTTTACCAAAAGGCGCAAATTTAAGATTTGCCGTTGTGCACAATGGTTAGCGCGTTTGGCTGTTTAGCAAAAGTTTGGTGTTTCGAGCCCACCCGGGGGCGTATCCCAATATTTTCATCAAATTAATTGAAATTTTCCAACAGGATAATTTAAGGCGCAGAATTAAGATATGGCCTCCGTGGCGCAAAATGGTTAGCGCGTTCGGCGGTTAACCGAAAGATTGGTCGTTCGGGGCGCCTACCAATATTTTCATCAAATAAATTGAAATTTTCCATCGGGATAATTTAAGGCGCACAAGTAAGACATGGCCTCCGTGGCGCAATGGTTAGCGCGTTCGGCTGTTAACCGAAAGGTTGGTGGTTCGAGCCCACCGGGGGTGCGTCTGACAATCTTTTCTTTTCTAATTCATTGAAATTTTCCATCAGGATAATTTAAGGTGCAAAATAAAGATGTGCACAATAGTTAGCGCGTTCGGCTGTTAATCGAAAGGTTGGTGGTTCGGGGGCGCCTACCAATATTTTCATCAAATTAATTGAAATTTACCATCAGGATAATTTAAGGCATAGAATTAAGATATGGCCTCCGTGGCGCAATGGTTAGCGCGTTCGGCTGTTAACCGAAAGGTTGGTGGTTCGAGCCCACCCGGGGGCGAGTACCAATATTTTCAACAAATTAATTGAATTTTTCATCAGGATAATGTAAGGCGCACAATTAAGATATGGCCGCCGTGGCGCAATGGTTAGCGCGTTCGGCTGATAACCGAAAGGTTGGTGGTTCGAGCCCACCCGGGGGCGGCGGGCAATATTTTCTTTTCAAATTCATTAAAATTTTCCACCAGGATAATTTAAGGCGCAAAATTAAGATGTGCACAATGGTTAGCGCGTTCGGCTGTTGACCGAAAGGTTGGTGGTTCGAGCCCACCCGGGGGAACATGGCGGTATTTTCTTTTCAAACTCATTAAAATTTTCCATCAGGATAATATTAGGTGCTGAATTAAGATATGGCGCGTTCGGCTGTTAACCGAAAGGTTGGTGGTTTGAGCCCACCCGGGGGCGTCTGGCAATATTTTCTTTTCAAATTCATCGAAATTTTCCATCAGGATAATTTCAGGCGCTGAATTAAGATATGACCTCCGTGGCGCAATGGCTGTTTACCAAAAGGCGCAAATTTAAGATATGCCGTTGTGCACAATGGTTAGCGCGTTCGGCTGTTTAGCAAAAGGTTATTGGTTCGAGCCCACCGGGTGCGCCTACAAATATTTTCATCTAATTAATTGAAATTTTCCATCAGGATAATTTAAGGCGCAGAATTAAGATATGGTCCCTATCAGGATAATTTAAGGCGCAAAATTAACTTATGGCCTCCGTGGCGCAATGGTTTGGGCGTTCGGCTGTTAACCGAAAGGTTGGTGGTTCGAGCCCACCCGGGGGCGGCTGGCAATATTTTCTTTTCAAATTCATTGAAATTTTCCACCAGGATAATTTAAGGCGCAAAATTAAGATGTGCACAATGGTTAGCGCGTTCGGCTGTTGAACGAAAGGTTGGTGGTTCGAGCCCACCCGGGGGAACATGGCGGTATTTTCTTTTCAAATTCATTAAAATTTTCCATCAGGATAATTTTAGGTGCTGAATTAAGATATGGCGCGTTCGGCTGTTAACCGAAAGGTTGGTGGTTTGAGCCCACCCGGGGGCGTCTGGCAATATTTTCTTTTCAAATTCATCGAAATTTTCCATCAGGATAATTTCAGGCGCAGAATTAAGATATGACCTCCGTGGCGCAATGGCTGTTTACCAAAAGGCGCAAATTTAAGATTTGCCGTTGTGCACAATGGTTAGCGCGTTTGGCTGTTTAGCAAAAGTTTGGTGTTTCGAGCCCACCCGGGGGCGCCTACCAATATTTTCATCAAATTAATTGAAATTTTCCATCAGGATAATTTAAGGCATAGAATTAAGATACGGCCTCCGTGGCGCAATGGTTAGCGCGTTCGGCTGTTAACCGAAAGGTTGGTGGTTCGAGCCCACCCGGGGGCGAGTACCAATATTTTAAACAAATTAATTGAATTTTTATCAGGATAATGTAAGGCGCAATGGTTAGCGCGTTCGGCTGTTAACCGAAAGGTTGGTGGTTCGAGCCCACCCGGGGGCGGCGGGCAATATTTTCTTTTCAAATTCATTGAAATTTTCCACCAGGATAATTTAAGGCGCAAAATTAAGATGTGCACAATGGTTAGCGCGTTCGGCTGTTGACCGAAAGGTTGGTGGTTCGAGCCCACCCGGGGGAACATGGCGGTATTTTCTTTTCAAACTCATTAAAATTTTCCATCAGGATAATTTTAGGTGCTGAATTAAGATATGGCGCGTTCGGCTGTTAACCGAAAGGTTGGTGGTTTGAGCCCACCCGGGGGCGTCTGGCAATATTTTCTTTTCAAATTCATCGAAATTTTCCATCAGGATAATATCAGGCGCAGAATTAAGATATGACCTCCGTGGCGCAATGGCTGTTTACCAAAAGGCGCAAATTTAAGATATGCCGTTGTGCACAATGGTTAGCGCGTTCGGCTGTTTAGCAAAAGGTTATTGGTTCGAGCCCACCGGGGGCGCCTACAAATTTTTTCATCTAATTAATTGAAATTTTCCATCAGGATAATTTAAGGCGCAAAATTAAGATATGGTCCCTATCAGGATAATTTAAGGCGCAAATTTAACTTATGGCCTCCATGGCGCAATGGTTTGGGCGTTCGGCTGTTAACCGAAAGGTTGGTGGTTCGAGCCCACCCGGGGGCGGTTACAAATATTTTCATCAAATTAATTGAAATTTTCCACCAGAATAATTTAAGGCGCAAAATTAAGACGTGCCTGGCGATATTTTCTTTTCAAATTCTTTGAAATTTTCCTTTAGGATAATTTAAGGCACAGTGTTTAGATATGCCATCCGTGGCGCAATGGTTAGCGCGTTCGGCTGTTAACCGAAAGGTTGGTGGTTCGGGCCCACCCGGGGGCGCATACCAACATTTTCATCAAATTAATTGAAATTTTCCATCAGGATAATTTAAGGCGCAAAATTAAGATATGGCCTCCGTGGCGCAATGGTTAGCGCGTTCGGCTGTTAACCAAAATGTTGGTGGTTCGAGCCCACCCGGGGGCGCGTACCAATATTTTCATCAAATTAATTGAATTTTTCCATCAGGATAATTTAAGGCGCTCAATTTAGATATGGACTCTGTGACGCAATGGTTAGCGCGTACGGCTGTTAACCGAAAGGTTGGTGGTTCGAGCCCACCCGGGGGCGGCTGGCAATATTTTCTTTTCAAATTCATTGAAATTTTCCACCAGAATAATTTAAGGCGCAAAATTAAGACGTGCCAGGCGATATTTTCTTTTCAAATTAATTGAAATTTTCCACCAGGATAATTTTACTTGCTGAATTAAGTTTAGCCTCCGTGGCGCAATGGTTAGCGCGTTCGGCTGTTAACCGAAATGTTGTCGGTTCGAACCCACCCGGGGGCGGCTGGCAATATTTTCTTTTCAAATTCATTGAAATTTTCCACCAGAATAATTTAAGGCGCAAAATTAAGACGTGCCAGGAGATATTTTCTTTTCAAATTAATTGAAATTTTCCACCAGGATAATTTTACTTGCTGAATCGAGATATGGCCTCCGTGGCGCAATGGTTAGCGCGTTCGGCTGTTATCCTAGAGGTTGGTGGTTCCAGCCCACCCGTGGGCGTCTGGCAGTATTTTCTTTCCAAATTCAAAAAAAGTTTTCCATCAGGATAATTTAAGGCGCAGATTTAAGATATGACCTCCGTGGCGCAATGGCTGTTTACCAAAAGGCGCAAAGTTAAGATATGCCATTGTGCACAATGGTTAGCGCGTTCGGCTGTTAACCAAAAGGTTGGTGGTTCGGGCCCACCCGGGGGCGCCTACAGCTATTTACATCAAATTAATTGAAATTTTCCATCAGGATGATTTAAGGCGCAGAATTAAGACATGGCCTCCATCAGGATAATTTAAGGAGCAAAATTAAGATATGGCCTCCATCAGGATAATTTAAGGCGCAAAATTAAGATATGGCCTCCGTGGCGCAATGGTTAGCGCGTTCGGCTGTTAACCGGAAGGTTGGTGGTTCGAGCCCACCCGGGGGCGTACCCAATATTTTCATCAAATTAATTGAAATTTTCCAACATGATAATTTAAGGCGCAGAATTAAGATATGGCCTCCGTGGCGCAATGGTTAGCGCGTTCGGCTGTTAACCGAAAGATTGGTCGTTCGGGGCGCCTACCAATATTTTCATCAAATTAATTGAAATTTTCCATCAGGATAATTTAAGGCGCACAAGTAAGACATGGCCTCCGTGGCGCAATGGTTAGGGCGTTCGGCTGTTAACCGAAAAGTTGGTGGTTCGAGCCCACCGGGGGGCGTCTGACAATCTTTTCTAATTCATTGAAATTTTCCATCAGGATAATTTAAGGTGCAAAATAAAGATGTGCACAATAGTTAGCGCGTTCGGCTGTTAACCGAAAGGTTGGTGGTTCGGGGGCGCCTACCAATAGTTTCATCAAATTAATTGAAATTTTCCATCAGGATAATTTAAGGCGCACAAGTAAGATATGGCCTCCGTGGCGCAATGGTTAGCGCGTTCGGCTGTTAACCGAAAGGTTGGTGGTTCGAGCCCACACGGGGGCGTATCCCAATGTTTTCATCAAATTAATTGAAATTTTCCAACATGATAATTTAAGGCGCAGAATTAAGATATGGCCTCCGTGGCGCAATGGTTAGCGCGTTCGGCTGTTTACCGAAAGATTGGTCGTTCGGGGCGCCTACCAATATTCTCATCAAATTAATTGAAATTTTCCATCAGGATAATTTAAGGCGCACAAGTAAGATATGGCCTCCGTGGCGCAATGGTTAGCGCGTTCGGCTGTTAACCGAAAGGTTGGTGGTTCAAGCCCACCCGGGGGCGCCTGCCAATTTTTTCATCAAATTAATTGAAATTTTCCATCAGGATAATTTAAGGCGCAAAATTAAGATATGGCCTCCATCAGGATAATTTAAGGCGCAAAATCAAGATATGGCCTCCGTGGCGCAATGGTTAGCGCGTTCGGCTGTTAACCGAAAGGTTGGTGGTTCGAGCCCACCCGGGGGCGGCTGGCAATATTTTCTTTTCAAATTCATTGAAATTTTCCACCAGGATAATTTAAGGCGCAAAATTAAGATGTGCACAATGGTTAGCGCGTTCGGCTGTTAACCGAAAGGTTGGTGGTTCGAGCCCAGCCGGGGGCGGCTGGCAATATTTTCTTTTCAAATTCATTGAAATTTTCCACCAGAATAATTTAAGGCGCAAAATTAAGACGTGCCAGGCGATATTTTCTTTTCAAATTAATTGAAATTTTCCACCAGGATAATTTTACTTGCTGAATTAGGATATGGCCTCCGGCTGGCAATATTTTCTTTTCAAATTCATTGAAATTTTCCACCAGAATAATTTAAGGAGCAAAATTAAGACGTGCCAGGCGATATTTTCTTTTCAAATTAATTGAAATTTTCCACCAGGATAATTTTACTTGCTGAGTCAAGATATGGCCTCCGTGGCGCAATGGTTAGCGCGTTCGGCTGTTAACCAAAAGGTTGGTGGTTCGGGCCCACCCGGGGGCGCCTACAACTATTTACATCAAATTAATTGAAATTTTCCATCAGGATAACTTAAGGCGCAGAATTAAAATATGGCCTCCATCAGGATAATTTAAGGCGCAAAATTAAGATATGGCCTCCGTGGCGCAATGGTTAGCGCGTTCGGCTGTTAACCGAAAGGTTGGTGGTTCGAGCCCACCCGGGGGCGTATCAAATTAATTGAAATTTTCCAACAGGATAATTCAAGGCGCAGAATTAAGATATGGCCTCCGTGGCGCAATGGTTAGCGCGTTCGGCTGTAAACCGAAAGATTGGTCGTTCAGGGCGCCTACCAATATTTTCATCAAATTCATTGAAATTTTCCATCAGGATAATTTAAGGTGCAAAATAAAGATGTGCACAATAGTTAGCGCGTTCGGCTGTTAACCGAAAGGTTGGTGGTTCGGGGGTGCCTACCAATATTTTCATCAAATTAATTGAAATTTTCCATCAGGATAATTTAAGGCGCAAAATTAAGATATGGCCTCCATCAGGATAATTTAAGGCGCAAAATCAAGATATGGCCTCCGTGGCGCAATGGTTAGCGCGTTCGGCTGATAACCGAAAGTTTGGTGGTTCGAGCCCACCCGGGGGCGGCTGGCAACATTTTCTTTTCAAATTCATTGAAATTTTCCACCAGGATAATTTAAGGCGCAAAATTAAGATGTGCACAATGGTTAGCGCGTTCGGCTGTTAACCGAAAGGTTGGTGGTTCGAGCCCAGCCGGGGGCGGCTGGCAATATTTTCTTTTCAAATTCATTGAAATTTTCCACCAGAATAATTTAAGGCGCAAAATTAAGACGTGCCAGGATAAATTTTCTTTTCAAATTAATTGAAATTTTCCACCAGGATAATTTTACTTGCTGAATTAAGATATGGCCTCCGTGGCGCAATGGTTAGCGCGTTCGGCTGTTAACCGAAATGTTGTTGGTTCGAACCCACCCGGGGGCGGCTGGCAATATTTTCTTTTCAAATTCATTGAAATTTTCCATCAGGATAATTTAAGGCGCAGAATTAAAATATGGCCTCCATCAGGATAATTTAAGGCGCAAAATTAAGATATGGCCTCCGTGGCGCAATGGTTAGCGCGTTCGACTGTTAACCGTAAGGTTGGTGGTTCGAGCCCACCCGGGGGCGTATCAAATTAATTGAAATTTTCCAACAGGATAATTTAAGGCGCAGAATTAAGATATGGCCTCCGTGGCGCAATGGTTAGCGCGTTCGGCTGTTAACCGAAAGGTTGGTGGTTCGAGCCCACCCGGGGGCGGCTGGCAATATTTTCTTTTCAAATTCATTGAAATTTTCCACCAGGATAATTTAAGGCGCAAAATTAAGATGTGCACAATGGTTAGCGCGTTCGGCTGTTAACCGAAAGGTTGGTGGTTCGAGCCCAGCCGGGGGCGGCTGGCAATATTTTCTTTTCAAATTCATTGAAATTTTCCACCAGAATAATTTAAGGCGCAAAATTAAGACGTGCCAGGCGATATTTTCTTTTCAAATTAATTGAAATTTTCCACCAGGATAATTTTACTTGCTGAATTAGGATATGGCCTCCGGCTGGCAATATTTTCTTTTCAAATTCATTGAAATTTTCCACCAGAATAATTTAAGGAGCAAAATTAAGACGTGCCAGGCGATATTTTCTTTTCAAATTAATTGAAATTTTCCACCAGGATAATTTTACTTGCTGAGTCAAGATATGGCCTCCGTGGCGCAATGGTTAGCGCGTTCGGCTGTTATACTAAAGGTTGGTGGTTCGAGCCCACCCGGGGGCGTCTGGCAGTATTTTCTTTTCAAATTCAAAAAAGTTTTCCATCAGGATAATTTAAGGCGCAGATTTAAGATATGACCTCCGTGGCGCAATGGTTGTTTACCAAAAGGCGCAAAATTAAGATATGCCATTGTGCACAATGGTTAGCGCGTTCGGCTGTTAACCAAAAGGTTGGTGGTTCGGGCCCACCCGGGGGCGCCTACAACTATTTACATCAAATTAATTGAAATTTTCCATCAGGATAACTTAAGGCGCAGAATTAAAATATGGCCTCCATCAGGATAATTTAAGGCGCAAAATTAAGATATGGCCTCCGTGGCGCAATGGTTAGCGCGTTCGGCTGTTAACCGAAAGGTTGGTGGTTCGAGCCCACCCGGGGGCGTATCAAATTAATTGAAATTTTCCAACAGGATAATTTAAGGCGCAGAATTAAGATATGGCCTCCGTGGCGCAATGGTTAGCGCGTTCGGCTGTAAACCGAAAGATTGGTCGTTCAGGGCGCCTACCAATATTTTCATCAAATTCATTGAAATTTTCCATCAGGATAATTTAAGGTGCAAAATAAAGATGTGCACAATAGTTAGCGCGTTCGGCTGTTAACCGAAAGGTTGGTGGTTCGGGGGTGCCTACCAATATTTTCATCAAATTAATTGAAATTTTCCATCAGGATAATTTAAGGCGCAAAATTAAGATATGGCCTCCATCAGGATAATTTAAGGCGCAAAATCAAGATATGGCCTCCGTGGCGCAATGGTTAGCGCGTTCGGCTGATAACCGAAAGTTTGGTGGTTCGAGCCCACCCGGGGGCGGCTGGCAACATTTTCTTTTCAAATTCATTGAAATTTTCCACCAGGATAATTTAAGGCGCAAAATTAAGATGTGCACAATGGTTAGCGCGTTCGGCTGTTAACCGAAAGGTTGGTGGTTCGAGCCCAGCCGGGGGCGGCTGGCAATATTTTCTTTTCAAATTCATTGAAATTTTCCACCAGAATAATTTAAGGCGCAAAATTAAGACGTGCCAGGATAAATTTTCTTTTCAAATTAATTGAAATTTTCCACCAGGATAATTTTACTTGCTGAATTAAGATATGGCCTCCGTGGCGCAATGGTTAGCGCGTTCGGCTGTTAACCGAAATGTTGTTGGTTCGAACCCACCCGGGGGCGGCTGGCAATATTTTCTTTTCAAATTCATTGAAATTTTCCATCAGGATAATTTAAGGCGCAGAATTAAAATATGGCCTCCATCAGGATAATTTAAGGCGCAAAATTAAGATATGGCCTCCGTGGCGCAATGGTTAGCGCGTTCGGCTGTTAACCGTAAGGTTGGTGGTTCGAGCCCACCCGGGGGCGGCTGGCAATATTTTCTTTTCAAATTCATTGAAATTTTCCACCAGGATAATTTAAGGCGCAAAATTAAGATGTGCACAATGGTTAGCGCGTTCGGCTGTTAACCGAAAGGTTGGTGGTTCGAGCCAAGCCGGGGGCGGCTGGCAATATTTTCTTTTCAAATTCATTGAAATTTTCCACCAGAATAATTTAAGGCGCAAAATTAAGACGTGCCAGGCGATATTTTCTTTTCAAATTAATTGAAATTTTCCACCAGGATAATTTTACTTGCTGAATTAGGATATGGCCTCCGGCTGGCAATATTTTCTTTTCAAATTCATTGAAATTTTCCACCAGAATAATTTAAGGAGCAAAATTAAGACGTGCCAGGCGATATTTTCTTTTCAAATTAATTGAAATTTTCCACCAGGATAATTTTACTTGCTGAGTCAAGATATGGCCTCCGTGGCGCAATGGTTAGCGCGTTCGGCTGTTATACTAAAGGTTGGTGGTTCGAGCCCACCCGGGGGCGTCTGGCAGTATTTTCTTTTCAAATTCAAAAAAGTTTTCCATCAGGATAATTTAAGGCGCAGATTTAAGATATGACCTCCGTGGCGCAATGGTTGTTTACCAAAAGGCGCAAAATTAAGATATGCCATTGTGCACAATGGTTAGCGCGTTCGGCTGTTAACCAAAAGGTTGGTGGTTCGGGCCCACCCGGGGGCGCCTACAACTATTTACATCAAATTAATTGAAATTTTCCATGAGGATAACTTAAGGCGCAGAATTAAAATATGGCCTCCATCAGGATAATTTAAGGCGCAAAATTAAGATATGGCCTCCGTGGCGCAATGGTTAGCGCGTTCGGCTGTTAACCGAAAGGTTGGTGGTTCGAGCCCACCCGGGGGCGTATCAAATTAATTGAAATTTTCCAACAGGATAATTTAAGGCGCAGAATTAAGATATGGCCTCCGTGGCGCAATGGTTAGCGCGTTCGGCTGTAAACCGAAAGATTGGTCGTTCAGGGCGCCTACCAATATTTTCATCAAATTCATTGAAATTTTCCATCAGGATAATTTAAGGTGCAAAATAAAGATGTGCACAATAGTTAGCGCGTTCGGCTGTTAACCGAAAGGTTGGTGGTTCGGGGGTGCCTACCAATATTTTCATCAAATTAATTGAAATTTTCCATCAGGATAATTTAAGGCGCAAAATTAAGATATGGCCTCCATCAGGATAATTTAAGGCGCAAAATTAAGATATGGCCTCCATCAGGATAATTTAAGGCGCAAAATCAAGATATGGCCTCCGTGGCGCAATGGTTAGCGCGTTCGGCTGATAACCGAAAGTTTGGTGGTTCGAGCCCACCCGGGGGCGGCTGGCAACATTTTCTTTTCAAATTCATTGAAATTTTCCACCAGGATAATTTAAGGCGCAAAATTAAGATGTGCACAATGGTTAGCGCGTTCGGCTGTTAACCGAAAGGTTGGTGGTTCGAGCCCAGCCGGGGGCGGCTGGCAATATTTTCTTTTCAAATTCATTGAAATTTTCCACCAGAATAATTTAAGGCGCAAAATTAAGACGTGCCAGGATAAATTTTCTTTTCAAATTAATTGAAATTTTCCACCAGGATAATTTTACTTGCTGAATTAAGATATGGCCTCCGTGGCGCAATGGTTAGCGCGTTCGGCTGTTAACCGAAATGTTGTTGGTTCGAACCCACCCGGGGGCGGCTGGCAATATTTTCTTTTCAAATTCATTGAAATTTTCCATCAGGATAATTTAAGGCGCAGAATTAAAATATGGCCTCCATCAGGATAATTTAAGGCGCAAAATTAAGATATGGCCTCCGTGGCGCAATGGTTAGCGCGTTCGGCTGTTAACCGTAAGGTTGGTGGTTCGAGCCCACCCGGGGGCGTATCTCAATATTTTCATCAAATTAATTGAAATTTTCCAACAGGATAATTTAAGGCGCAGAATTAAGATACGGCCTCCGTGGCGCAATGGTTAGCGCGTTCGGCTGTTAACCGAAAGATTGGTCGTTCGGGGCGCCTACCATTAGTTTCATCAAATTAATTGAAATTTTCCATCAGGATAATTTAAGGCGCAAAATCAAGATATGGCCTCCGTGGCGCAAAGGTTAACGCGTTCGGCTGTTAACCGTAAGGTTGGTGGTTCGAGCCCACCCGGGGGCGGCTGGCAATATTTTCTTTTCAAATTCATTGAAATTTTCCACCAGGATAATTTAAGGTGTAAAATTAAGATGTGCACAATGGTTAGCGCGTTCGTCTGTTGACCGAAAGGTTGGTGGTTCGAGCCCACCCGGGGGAACATGGCGGTATTTTCTTTTCAAATTCATTAAAATTTTCCATCAGGATAATTTTAGGTGCTGAATTAAGATATGGCGCGTTCGGCTCTTAACCGCAAGGTTGGTGGTTCGAGCCCACCCAGGGGCGTCTGGAAATTTTTTCTTTTCTAATTCATTGAAATTTTCCATCATCATAATTTAAGGTGCAAAATAGAGGTGTGCGCAATAGTTAGCGCGTTCGGCTGTTAACCGAAAGGATGGTGGTTCGAGCCCACCCGGTGGCGCCTACAACTATTTATATCAAATTAATTGAAATTTTCCATCAGGAAAATTTAAGGCGCAGTATTTAGACATGGCCTCCGTGGCTCAATGGTTAGCCCGTTCGGCTCTTAACCGCAAGGTTGGTGGTTCGAGCCCACCCTGGGGCGTCTGGAAATAATTTCTTTACAAATTCATTGAAATTTCCATCAGGATAATTTAGGGCGCTGGATCCAAATGTGGCCTCCGTGGCGCAATGGTTAGCGCGTTCGGCTGTTAACCGAAAGGTTATTGGTTCGAGCCCACCGGGGGCGCCTATAAATATTTTCATCTAATTAATTGAAATTTTCCATCAGCATAATTTCAGGCGCAGATTTAAGATATGGTCCCTATCAGGATAATTTAAGGTGCAAAATTAACTTATGGCCTCCGTGGCGCAATGGTTTGGGCGTTCGGCTGTTAACTGAAAGGTTGGTGGTTCGAGCCCACCCGGGGTCGGCTGGCAATATTTTCTTTTCAAATTCATTGAAATTTTCCATCAGCATAATTTAGGGCGCTAGATCAAGATATGGCCTCCGTGACGCAATGGTTAGCGCGTTCGGCTGTTAACCAAAAGGTTGGTGGTTCGAACCCACCCTGGGGCGTTTCCCAATATTTTCATCAAATTAATTGAAATTTTCCAACAGGATAATTTAAGGCGCAAAATTAAGATATGGCCTCCATCAGGATAATTTAAGGCGCAAAATCAAGATATGGCTTCCGTGGCGCAATGGTTAGCGCGTTCAGCTGTTAGCCGAAAGATTGGTCGTTCGGGACGCCTACCAATATTTTCATCAAATTAATTGAAATTTTCCATGAGGATAATTTAAGGCGCACACTTAAGATATCGCCTCCGTGGCGCAATGGTTAGCGCGTTCGGCTGTTAACCGAAAGGTTGGTGGTTTGAGCCCACCCGGGGGCGCCTACAAATATTTTCATCAAATTAATTGAAATTTTCCATCAGGATAATTTAAGGCGCAGAATTAAGATATGGTCCCTATCAGGATAATTTAAGGCGCAAAATTAACTTATGGCCTCCGTGGCGCAATGGTTTGGGCGTTCGGCTGTTAACCGAAAGGTTGGTGGTTCGAGCCCACCCGGGGGCGGCTGGCAATATTTTCTTTTCAAATTCATTGAAATTTTCCACCAGAATAATTTAAGGCGCAAAATTAAGACGTGCCTGGTGATATTTTCTTTTCAAATTCTTTGAAATTTTCCTTCAGGATAATTTAAGGCGCATTATTTATTCATGGCCTCCGTGGCGCAATGGTTAGCGCGTTCGGCTGTTAATCGAAATGTTGTTGGTTCGAACCACCCGGGGGCGGCTGGCAATATTTTCTTTTCAAATTCATTGAAATTTTCCACCAGAATAATTTATGGCGCAAAATTAAGACGTGCCAGGCGATATTTTCTTTTCAAATTAATTGAAATTTTCCACCAGGATAATTTTACTTGCTGAATTAAGATATGGCCTCCGTGGCGCAAGGGTTAGCGCGTTCGGCTGTTAACCGAAATGTTGTCGGTTCGAACCCACCCGGGGGCCGCTGGCAATATTTTATTTTCAAATTCATTGAAATTTTCCACCAGAATAATTTAAGGCGCAAAATTAAGACGTGCCAGGCGATATTTTCTTTTCTAATTAATTGAAATTTTCCACCAGGATAATTTTACTTGCTGAATCAAGATATGGCCTCCGTGGCGCAATGGTTAGCGCGTTCAGCTGTTAACCGAAAGGTTGGTGCTTCGAGCCCACCCGGGGGCGGCTGGCAATATTTTCTTTTCAAATTCATTGAAATTTTCCACCAGAATAATTTAAGGCGCAAAATTAAGACGTGCCAGGCGATATTTTCTTTTCAAATAAATTGAAATTTTCCACCAGGATAATTTTACTTGCTGAATTAGGATATGGCCTCCGGCTGGCAATATTTTCTTTTCAAACTCATTGAAATTTTCCACCAGAATAATTTAAGGAGCAAAATTAAGACGTGCCAGGCGATATTTTCTTTTCAAATTAAGATATGGCCTCCTTGGCACAATGGTTAGCGCGTTCGGCTGTTATACTAAAGGTTGGTGGTTCGAGCCCACCCGGGGGCGTCTGGCAGTATTTTCTTTTCAAATTCAAAAAAGTTTTCCATCAGGATAATTTAAGGCGCAGATTTAAGATATGACCTCCGTGGCGCAATGGCTGTTTACCAAAAGGCGCAAAATTAAGATATGCCATTGTGCACAATGGTTAGCGCGTTCGGCTGTTTACCAAAAGGTTGGTGGTTCGGGCCCACCCGGGGGCGCCTACAACTATTTACATCAAATTAATTGAAATTTTCCATCAGGATAATTTAAGGCGCAGAATTAAAATATGGCCTCCATCAGGATAATTTAAGGCGCAAAATTAAGATATGGCCTCCGTGGCGCAATGGTTAGCGCGTTCGGCTGTTAACCAAATGGTTGGTGGTTCGAGCCCACCCGGGGGCGTATCAAATTAATTGAAATTTTCCAACAGGATAATTTAAGGCGCAGAATTAAGATATGGCCTCCGTGGCGCAATGGTTAGCGCGTTCGGCTGTAAACTGAAAGATTGGTCGTTCGGGGCGCCTACCAATATTTTCATCAAATTCATTGAAATTTTCCATCAGGATAATTTAAGGTGCAAAATAAAGATGTGCACAATAGTTAGCGCGTTCGGCTGTTAACCGAAAGGTTGGTGGTTCGGGGGCGCCTACCAATATTTTCATCAAATTAATTGAAATTTTCCATCAGGATAATTTAAGGCGCAAAATTAAGATATGGCCTCCATCAGGATAATTTAAGGCGCATAATCAAGATATGGCCTCCGTGGCGCAATGGTTAGCGCGTTCGGCTGTTAACCGAAAGTTTGGTGGTTCGAGCCCACCCGGGGGCGGCTGGCAACATTTTCTTTTCAATTTCATTGAAATTTTCCACCAGGATAATTTAAGGCGCAAAATTAAGATGTGCACAATGGTTAGCGCGTTCGGCTGTTAACCGAAAGGTTGGTGGTTCGAGCCCAGCCGGGGGCGGCTGGCAATATTTTCTTTTCAAATTCATTGAAATTTTCCACCAGAATAATTTAAGGCGCAAAATTAAGACGTGCCAGGATAAATTTTCTTTTCAAATTAATTGAAATTTTCAACCAGGATAATTTTACTTGCTGAATTAAGATATGGCCTCCGTGGCGCAATGGTTAGCGCGTTCGGCTGTTAACCGAAATGTTGTTGGTTCGAACCCACCCGGGGGCGGCTGGCAATATTTTCTTTTCAAATTCATTGAAATTTTCCATCAGGATAATTTAAGGCGCAGAATTAAAATATGGCCTCCATCAGGATAATTTAAGGCGCAAAATTAAGGTATGGACTCCGTGGCGCAATGGTTAGCGCGTTCGGCTGTTAACCGTAAGGTTGGTGGTTCGAGCCCACCCGGGGGCGTATCAAATTAATTGAAATTTTCCAACAGGATAATTTAAGGCGCAGAATTAAGACATGGCCTCCGTGGCGCAATGGTTAGCGCGTTCGGCTGTAAACCGAAAGATTGGTCGTTCGGGGCGCCTACCAATATATTCATCAAATTAATTGAAATTTTCCATCAGGATAATTTAAGGCGCACAAGTAAGATATGGCCTCCGTGGCGCAATGGTTAGCGCGTTCGGCTGTTAACCGAAAGGTTGGTGGTTCGAGCCCACCGGGGGGCGTCTGACAATCTTTTGTTTTCTAATTCATTGAAATTTTCCATCAGGATAATTTAAGGTGCAAAATAAAGATGTGCACAATAGTTAGCGCGTTCGGCTGTTAACCGAAAGGTTAGTGGTTCGGGGGCGCCTACCAATATTTTCATCAAATTAATTGAAATTTTCCATCAGGATAATTTAAGGCATAGAATTAAGATATGGCCTCCGTGGCGCAATGGTTAGCGCGTTCGGCTGTTAACCGATAGGTTGGTGGTTCGAGCCCACCCGGGGGCGCCTACCAACACTTTCATCAAATTAATTGAATTTTTCATCGCAAAATTAAGATATGGCCTCTATCAGGATAATTTAAGGCGCAAATTCAAGATATGGCCTCCGTGGCGCAATGGTTAGCGCGTTCGGCTGTTAACCGAAAGGTTGGTGGTTCGAACCCACCCGGGGGCGTTTCCCAATATTTTCATCAAATTAATTGAAATTTTCCAACAGGGTATTTTGAGGCGCAAAATTAAGATATGGCCTCCATCAGGATAATTTAAGGCGCAAAATCATGATATGGCCTCCGTGGCGCAATGGTTAGCGCGTTCGGCTGTTAACCGAAAGGTTGGTGCTTCGAGCCCATCCGGGGGCGGCTGGCAATATTTTCTTTTCAAATTCATTGAAATTTTCCACCAGGATAATTTAAGGCGCAAAATTAAGATGTGCACAATGGTTAGCGCGTACGGCTGTTAACCGAAAGGTTGGTGGTTCGAGCCCACCCGGGGCGTCTGGCAATATTTTCTTTTCAAATTCATCGAAATTTTCCATCAGGATAATTTAAGGCGCAAAATCATAATATGGCCTCCGTGGCGCAATGGTTAGCGCGTTCGGCTGTTATCCGAAAGGTTGGTGCTTCGAGCCCACCCGGGGGCGGCTGGCAATATTTTCTTTTCAAATTCATTGAAATTTTCCACCAGGATAATTTAAGGCGCAAAATTAAGATGTGCACAATGGTTAGCGCGTACGGCTGTTAACCGAAAGGTTGGTGGTTCGAGCCCACCCGGGGCGTCTGGCAATATTTTCTTTTCAAATTCATCGAAATTTTCCATCAGGGTAATTTCAGGCGCAGAATTAAGATATGACCTCCGTGGCGCAATGGCTGTTTACCAAAAGGCGCAAATTAAAGATATGCCGTTGTGCACAATGGTTAGCGTGTTCGGCTGTTTAACAAAAGGTTGGTGGTTCGAGCCCACCCTGTTGCGTCTGGCAATAACTTCCTACAAATTCATTGAAATTTCCATCAGGATAATTTAGGGCGCAAAATTAAGACGTGCCAGGAGATATTTTCTTTTCAAATTAATTGAAATTTTCCACCAGGATAATTTTACTTGCTGAATCGAGATATGGCCTCCGTGGCGCAATGGTTAGCGCGTTCGGCTGTTATCCTAGAGGTTGGTGGTTCCAGCCCACCCGTGGGCGTCTGGCAGTATTTTCTTTTCAAATTCAAAAAAAGTTTTCCATCAGGATAATTTAAGGCGCAGATTTAAGATATGACCTCCGTGGCGCAATGGCTGTTTACCAAAAGGCGCAAAATTAAGATATGCCATTGTGCACAATGGTTAGCGCGTTCGGCTGTTAACCAAAAGGTTGGTGGTTCGGGCCCACCCGGGGGCGCCTACAGCTATTTACATCAAATTAATTGAAATTTTCCATCAGGATGATTTAAGGCGCAGAATTAAGACATGGCCTCCATCAGGATAATTTAAGGAGCAAAATTAAGATATGGCCTCCATCAGGATAATTTAAGGCGCAAAATTAAGATATGGCCTCCGTGGCGCAATGGTTAGCGCGTTCGGCTGTTAACCGGAAGGTTGGTGGTTCGAGCCCACCCGGGGGCGTACCCAATATTTTCATCAAATTAATTGAAATTTTCCAACATGATAATTTAAGGCGCAGAATTAAGATATGGCCTCCGTGGCGCAATGGTTAGCGCGTTCGGCTGTTAACCGAAAGATTGGTCGTTCGGGGCGCCTACCAATATTTTCATCAAATTAATTGAAATTTTCCATCAGGATAATTTAAGGCGCACAAGTAAGACATGGCCTCCGTGGCGCAATGGTTAGGGCGTTCGGCTGTTAACCGAAAAGTTGGTGGTTCGAGCCCACCGGGGGGCGTCTGACAATCTTTTCTAATTCATTGAAATTTTCCATCAGGATAATTTAAGGTGCAAAATAAAGATGTGCACAATAGTTAGCGCGTTCGGCTGTTAACCGAAAGGTTGGTGGTTCGGGGGCGCCTACCAATAGTTTCATCAAATTAATTGAAATTTTCCATCAGGATAATTTAAGGCGCACAAGTAAGATATGGCCTCCGTGGCGCAATGGTTAGCGCGTTCGGCTGTTAACCGAAAGGTTGGTGGTTCGAGCCCACCCGGGGGCGTATCCCAATATTTTCATCAAATTAATTGAAATTTTCCAACATGATAATTTAAGGCGCAGAATTAAGATATGGCCTCCGTGGCGCAATGGTTAGCGCGTTCGGCTGTTAACCGAAAGATTGGTCGTTCGGGGCGCCTACCAATATTCTCATCAAATTAATTGAAATTTTCCATCAGGATAATTTAAGGCGCACAAGTAAGATATGGCCTCCGTGGCGCAATGGTTAGCGCGTTCGGCTGTTAACCGAAAGGTTGGTGGTTCGAGCCCACCCGGGGGCGGCTGGCAATATTTTCTTTTCAAATTCATTGAAATTTTCCACGAGGATAATTTAAGGCGCAAAATTAAGATGTGCACAATGGTTAGCGCGTTCGGCTGTTAACCGAAAGGTTGGTGGTTCGAGCCCAGCCGGGGGCGGCTGGCAATATTTTCTTTTCAAATTCATTGAAATTTTCCACCAGAATAATTTAAGGCGCAAAATTAAGACGTGCCAGGCGATATTTTCTTTTCAAATTAATTGAAATTTTCCACCAGGATAATTTTTCTTGCTGAATTAGGATATGGCCTCCGGCTGGCAATATTTTCTTTTCAAATTCATTGAAATTTTCCACCAGAATAATTTAAGGAGCAAAATTAAGACGTGCCAGGCGATATTTTCTTTTCAAATTAATTGAAATTTTCCACCAGGATAATTTTACTTGCTGAGTCAAGATATGGCCTCCGTGGCGCAATGGTTAGCGCGTTCGGCTGTTATACTAAAGGTTGGTGGTTCGAGCCCACCCGGGGGCGTCTGGCAGTATTTTCTTTTCAAATTCAAAAAAGTTTTCCATCAGGATAATTTAAGGCGCAGATTTAAGATATGACCTCCGTGGCGCAATGGTTGTTTACCAAAAGGCGCAAAATTAAGATATGCCATTGTGCACAATGGTTAGCGCGTTCGGCTGTTAACCAAAAGGTTGGTGGTTCGGGCCCACCCGGGGGCGCCTACAACTATTTACATCAAATTAATTGAAATTTTCCATCAGGATAACTTAAGGCGCAGAATTAAAATATGGCCTCCATCAGGATAATTTAAGGCGCAAAATTAAGATATGGCCTCCGTGGCGCAATGGTTAGCGCGTTCGGCTGTTAACCGAAAGGTTGGTGGTTCGAGCCCACCCGGGGGCGTATCAAATTAATTGAAATTTTCCAACAGGATAATTTAAGGCGCAGAATTAAGATATGGCCTCCGTGGCGCAATGGTTAGCGCGTTCGGCTGTAAACCGAAAGATTGGTCGTTCAGGGCGCCTACCAATATTTTCATCAAATTCATTGAAATTTTCCATCAGGATAATTTAAGGTGCAAAATAAAGATGTGCACAATAGTTAGCGCGTTCGGCTGTTAACCGAAAGGTTGGTGGTTCGGGGGTGCCTACCAATATTTTCATCAAATTAATTGAAATTTTCCATCAGGATAATTTAAGGCGCAAAATTAAGATATGGCCTCCATCAGGATAATTTAAGGCGCAAAATCAAGATATGGCCTCCGTGGCGCAATGGTTAGCGCGTTCGGCTGATAACCGAAAGTTTGGTGGTTCGAGCCCACCCGGGGGCGGCTGGCAACATTTTCTTTTCAAATTCATTGAAATTTTCCACCAGGATAATTTAAGGCGCAAAATTAAGATGTGCACAATGGTTAGCGCGTTCGGCTGTTAACCGAAAGGTTGGTGGTTCGAGCCCAGCCGGGGGCGGCTGGCAATATTTTCTTTTCAAATTCATTGAAATTTTCCACCAGAATAATTTAAGGCGCAAAATTAAGACGTGCCAGGATAAATTTTCTTTTCAAATTAATTGAAATTTTCCACCAGGATAATTTTACTTGCTGAATTAAGATATGGCCTCCGTGGCGCAATGGTTAGCGCGTTCGGCTGTTAACCGAAATGTTGTTGGTTCGAACCCACCCGGGGGCGGCTGGCAATATTTTCTTTTCAAATTCATTGAAATTTTCCATCAGGATAATTTAAGGCGCAGAATTAAAATATGGCCTCCATCAGGATAATTTAAGGCGCAAAATTAAGATATGGCCTCCGTGGCGCAATGGTTAGCGCGTTCGGCTGTTAACCGAAAGGTTGGTGGTTCGAGCCCACCCGGGGGCGGCTGGCAATATTTTCTTTTCAAATTCATTGAAATTTTCCACCAGGATAATTTAAGGCGCAAAATTAAGATGTGCACAATGGTTAGCGCGTTCGGCTGTTAACCGAAAGGTTGGTGGTTCGAGCCCAGCCGGGGGCGGCTGGCAATATTTTCTTTTCAAATTCATTGAAATTTTCCACCAGAATAATTTAAGGCGCAAAATTAAGACGTGCCAGGATAAATTTTCTTTTCAAATTAATTGAAATTTTCCACCAGGATAATTTTACTTGCTGAATTAAGATATGGCCTCCGTGGCGCAATGGTTAGCGCGTTCGGCTGTTAACCGAAATGTTGTTGGTTCGAACCCACCCGGGGGCGGCTGGCAATATTTTCTTTTCAAATTCATTGAAATTTTCCATCAGGATAATTTAAGGCGCAGAATTAAAATATGGCCTCCATCAGGATAATTTAAGGCGCAAAATTAAGATATGGCCTCCGTGGCGCAATGGTTAGCGCGTTCGGCTGTTAACCGTAAGGTTGGTGGTTCGAGCCCACCCGGGGGCGTATCAAATTAATTGAAATTTTCCAACAGGATAATTTAAGGCGCAGAATTAAGATATGGCCTCCGTGGCGCAATGGTTAGCGCGTTCGGCTGTAAACCGAAAGATTGGTCGTTCGGGGCGCCTACCAATATTTTCATCAAATTAATTGAAATTTTCCATCAGGATAATTTAAGGCGCACAAGTAAGACATGGCCTCCGTGGCGCAATGGTTAGCGCGTTCGGCTGTTAACCGAGCCCACCGCGGGCGTCTGACAATCTTTTGTTTTCTAATTCATTGAAATTTTCCATCAGGATAATTTAAGGTGCAAAATAAAGATGTGCACAATAGTTAGCGCGTTCGGCTGTTAACCGAAAGGTTAGTGGTTCGGGGGCGCCTACCAATATTTTCATCAAATTAATTGAAATTTTCCATCAGGATAATTTAAGGCATAGAGTTAAGATAAGGCCTCCGTGGCGCAATGGTTAGCGCGTTCGGCTGTTAACCGATAGGTTGGTGGTTCGAGCCCACCCGGGGGCGCCTACCAACACTTTCATCAAATTAATTGAATTTTTCATCAGGTTAATATAAGACGAACAATTAAGATATGGCCTCTATCAGGATAATTTAAGGCGCAAAATCAAGATATGGCCTCCGTGGCGCAATGGTTAGCGCGTTCGGCTGTTAACCGAAAATTTGGTGGTTCGAGCCCACCCGGGGGCGGCTGGCAATATTTTCTTTTCAAATTCATTGAAATTTTCCACCAGGATAATTTAAGGCGCAAAATTAAGATGTGCACAATGGTTAGCGCGTTCGGCTGTTAACCGAAAGGTTGGTGGTTCGGGGGCGCCTACCAATATTTTCATCAAATTAATTGAAATTTTCCATCAGGATAATTTAAGGCGCAAAATTAAGATATGGCCTCCATCAGGATAATTTAAGGCGCAAAATCAAGATATGGCCTCCGTGGCGCAATGGTTAGCGCGTTCGGCTGTTAACCGAAAGGTTATTGGTTCGAGCCCACCGGGGGCGCCTATAAATATTTTCATCTAATTAATTGAAATTTTCCATCAGGATAATTTCAAGCGCAGATTTAAGATATGGTCCCTATCAGGATAATTTAAGGTGCAAAATTAACTTATGGCCTCCGTGGCGCAATGGTTTGGGCGTTCGGCTGTTAACTGAAAGGTTGGTGGTTCGAGCCCACCCGGGGTCGGCTGGCAATATTTTCTTTTCAAATTCATTGAAATTTTCCATCAGCATAATTTAGGGCGCTAGATCAAGATATGGCCTCCGTGACGCAATGGTTAGCGCGTTCGGCTGTTAACCAAAAGGTTGGTGGTTCGAACCCACCCTGGGGCGTTTCCCAATATTTTCATCAAATTAATTGAAATTTTCCACCAGAATAATTTAAGGCGCAAAATTAAGACGTGCCAGGCGATATTTTCTTTTCAAATTAATTGAAATTTTCCACCAGGATAATTTTACTTGCTGAATTAGGATATGGCCTCCGGCTGGCAATATTTTCTTTTCAAACTCATTGAAATTTTCCACCAGAATAATTTAAGGAGCAAAATTAAGACGTGCCAGGCGATATTTTCTTTTCAAATTAAGATATGGCCTCCTTGGCGCAATGGTTAGCGCGTTCGGCTGTTATACTAAAGGTTGGTGGTTCGAGCCCACCCGGGGGCGTCTGGCAGTATTTTCTTTTCAAATTCAAAAAAGTTTTCCATCAGGATAATTTAAGGCGCAGATTTAAGATATGACCTCCGTGGCGCAATGGCTGTTTACCAAAAGGCGCAAAATTAAGATATGCCATTGTGCACAATGGTTAGCGCGTTCGGCTGTTTACCAAAAGGTTGGTGGTTCGGGCCCACACGGGGGCGCCTACAACTATTTACATCAAATTAATTGAAATTTTCCATCAGGATAATTTAAGGCGCAGAATTTAAATATGGCCTCCATCAGGATAATTTAAGGCGCAAAATTAAGATATGGCCTCCGTGGCGCAATGGTTAGCGCGTTCGGCTGTTAACCAAAAGGTTGGTGGTTCGAGCCCACCCGGGGGCGGCTGGCAACATTTTCTTTTCAATTTCATTGAAATTTTCCACCAGGATAATTTAAGGCGCAAAATTAAGATGTGCACAATGGTTAGCGCGTTCGGCTGTTAACCGAAAGGTTGGTGGTTCGAGCCCAGCCGGGGGCGGCTGGCAATATTTTCTTTTCAAATTCATTGAAATTTTCCACCAGAATAATTTAAGGCGCAAAATTAAGACGTGCCAGGATAAATTTTCTTTTCAAATTAATTGAAATTTTCCACCAGGATAATTTTACTTGCTGAATTAAGATATGGCCTCCGTGGCGCAATGGTTAGCGCGTTCGGCTGTTAACCGTAAGGTTGGTGGTTCGAGCCCACCCGGGGGCGTATCAAATTAATTGAAATTTTCCAACAGGATAATTTAAGGCGCAGAATTAAGACATGGCCTCCGTGGCGCAATGGTTAGCGCGTTCGGCTGTAAACCGAAAGATTGGTCGTTCGGGGCGCCTACCAATATATTCATCAAATTAATTGAAATTTTCCATCAGGATAATTTAAGGCGCACAAGTAAGATATGGCCTCCGTGGCGCAATGGTTAGCGCGTTCGGCTGTTAACCGAAAGGTTGGTGGTTCGAGCCCACCCGGGGGCGGCTGGCAATATTTTCTTTTCAAATTCATTGAAATTTTCCACCAGGATAATTTAAGGCGCAAAATTAAGATGTGCACAATGGTTAGCGCGTTCGGCTGTTAACCGAAAGGTTGGTGGTTCGAGCCCACCCGGGGGCGGCTGGAAATATTTGCTTTTCAAATTCATTGAAATTTTCCACCAGAATAATTTAAGGCGCAAAATTAAGACGTGCCAGGCGATATTTTCTTTTCAAATTAATTGAAATTTTCCACCAGGATAATTTTACTTGCTGAATTAAGATTTGGCCTCCGTGGCGCAATGGTTAGCGCGTTCGGCTGTTATCCTAAAGTTTGGTGGTTCAAGCCCACCCGGGGGCGTCTGGCAGTATTTTCTTTTCAAATTCAAAAAAGTTTTCCATCAGGATAATTTAAGGCGCAGATTTAAGATATGACCTCCGTGGCGCAATGGCTGTTTACCAAAAGGCGCAAAATTAAGATATTCCATTGTGCACAATGGTTAGCGCGTTCGGCTGTTAACCAAAAGGTTGGTGGTTCGGGCCCACCCGGGGGCGCCTACAACTATTTACATCAAATTAATGGAAATTTTCCATCAGGATAATTTAAGGCGCAGAATTAAGATATGGCCTCCATCAGGATAATTTAAGGCGCAAAATTAAGATGTGGCCTCCGTGGCGCATGGTTAGCGCGTTCGGCTGTTAACCGAAAGGTTGGTGGTTCGAGCCCACCCGGGGGCGTATCTCAATATTTTCATCAAATTAATTGAAATTTTCCAACAGGATAATTTAAGGCGCAGAATTAAGATATGGCCTCCGTGGCGCATTGGTTAGCGCGTTCGGGTGTTAACCGAAAGATTGGTCGCTCGGGGCGCCTACCAATAGTTTCATCAAATTAATTGAAATTTTCCATCAGGATAATTTAAGGCGCACAAGTAAAATATGGCCTCCGTGGCGCAATGGTTAGCGCGTTCGGCTGTTAACCGAAAGGTTGGTGGTTCGAGCCCACCCGGGGGCGTCTGACAATCTTTTCTAATTCATTGAAATTTTCCATCAGGATAATTTAAGGTGCAAAATAAAGATGTGCACAATAGTTAGCGCGTTCGGCTGTTAACCGAAAGGTTGGTGGTTCGGGGGCGCCTACCAATAGTTTCATCAAATTAATTGAAATTTTCCATCAGGATAATTTAAGGCGCACAAGTAAGATATGGCCTCCGTGGCGCAATGGTTAGCGCGTTCGGCTGTTAACCGAAAGGTTGGTGGTTCGAGCCCACCCGGGGGCGTATCAAATTAATTGAAATTTTCCAACAGGATAATTTAAGGCGCAGAATTAAGACATGGCCTCCGTGGCGCAATGGTTAGCGCGTTCGGCTGTTAACCGAAAGGTTGGTGGTTCGAGCCCACCGGGGGGCGTCTGACAATCTTTTCTTTTCTAATTCATTGAAATTTTCCATCAGGATAATTTAAGGTGCAAAATAAAGATGTGCACAATAGTTAGCGCGTTCGGCTGTTAACCGAAAGGTTGGTGGTTCGGGGGCGCCTACCAATATTTTCATCAAATTAATTGAAATTTTCCATCAGGATAATTTAAGGCGCAAAATTAAGATATGGCCTCCATCAGGATAATTTAAGGCGCAAAATCAAGATATGGCCTCCGTGGCGCAATGGTTAGCGCGTTCGGCTGTTAACCGAAAGGTTGGTGGTTCGAGCCCACCCGGGGGCAGCTGGCAATATTTTCTTTTCAAATTCATTGAAATTTTCCACCAGGATAATTTAAGGCGCAAAATTAAGATGTGCACAATGGTTAGCGCGTTCGGCTGTTAACCGAAAGGTTGGTGGTTCGAGCCCAGCCGGGGGCGGCTGGCAATATTTTCTTTTCAAATTCATTGAAATTTTCCACCAGAATAATTTAAGGCGCAAAATTAAGACGTGCCAGGCGATATTTTCTTTTCAAATTAATTGAAATTTTCCACCAGGATAATTTTACTTGCTGAATTAAGATATGGCCTCCGTGGCGCAATGGTTAGCGCGTTCGGCTGTTATCCTAAAGTTTGGTGGTTCGAGCCCACCCGGGGGCGTCTGGCAGTATTTTCTTTTCAAATTCAAAAAAGTTTTCCATCAGGATAATTTAAGGCGCAGATTTAAGATATGACCTCCGTGGCGCAATGGCTGTTTACCAAAAGGCGCAAAATTAAGATATGCCATTGTGCACAATGGTTAGCGCGTTCGGCTGTTAACCAAAAGGTTGGTGGTTCGGGCCCACCCGGGGGCGCCTACAACTATTTATATCAAATTAATGGAAATTTTCCATCAGGATAATTTAAGGCGCAGAATTAAGATATGGCCTCCATCAGGATAATTTAAGGCGCAAAATTAAGATGTGGCCTCCGTGGCGCAATGGTTAGCGCGTTCGGCTGTTAACCGAAAGGTTGGTGGTTCGAGCCCACCCGGGGGCGTATCTCAATATTTTCATCAAATTAATTGAAATTTTCCAACAGGATAATTTAAGGCGCAGAATTATGATATGGCCTCCGTGGTGCAATGGTTAGCGCGTTCGGCTGTTAACCGAAAGATTGGTCGTTCGGGGCGCCTACCAATAGTTTCATCAAATTAATTGAAATTTTCCATCAGGATAATTTAAGGCGCACAAGTAAAATATGGCCTCCGTGGCGCAATGGTTAGCGCGTTCGGCTGTTAACCGAAAGGTTGGTGGTTCGAGCCCACCCAGGGGCGCCTGCCAATTTTTTCATCAAATTAATTGAAATTTTCCATCAGGATAATTTAAGGCGCAAAATTAAGATATGGCCTCCATCAGGATAATTTAAGGCGCAAAATCATGATATGGCCTCCGTGGCGCAAAGGTTAGCGCGTTCGGCTGTTAACCGAAAGGTTGGTGGTTCGAGCCCACCCGGGGGCGGCTGGCAATATTTTCTTTTCAAATTCATTGAAATTTTCCACCAGGATTATTTAAGGTGCAAAATTAAGATGTGCACTATGGTTAGCGCGTTCGGCTGTTGACCGAAAGGTTGGTGGTTCGAGCCCACCCGGGGGAACATGGCGGTATTTTCTTTTCAAATTCATTAAAATTTTCCATCAGGATAATTTTAGGTGCTAAATTAAGATATGGCGCGTTCGGCTGTTAACCGAAAGGTTGGTGGTTTGAGCCCACCCGGGGGCGTCTGGCAATATTTTCTTTTCAAATTCATCGAAATTTTCCATCAGGATAATTTCAGGCGCAGAATTAAGATATGACCTCCGTGGCGCAATGGCTGTTTACCAAAAGGCGCAAATTTAAGATATGCCGTTGTGCACAATGGTTAGCGCGTTTGGCTGTTTAGCAAAAGTTTGGTGGTTCGAGCCCACCCGAGGGCGTCTGGCAATAATTTCTTTACAAATTCATTGAAATTTCCATCAGGATAATTTAGGGCGCTGAATCAAAATGCGGCCTCCGTGGCGCAATGGTTAGCGCGTTCGGCTGTTAACCGAAAGGTTATTGGTTCGAGCCCACCGGGGGCGCCTACAAATATTTTCATCTAATTAATTGAAATTTTCCATCAGGATAATTTAAGGCGCAGAATTAAGATATGGTCCCTATCAGGATAATTTAAGGCGCAAAATTAACTTATGGCCTCCGTGGCGCAATGGTTTAGGCGTTCGGCTGTTAACCGAAAGGTTGGTGGTTCGAGCCCACCCGGGGTCGGCTGGTAATATTTTCTTTTCAAATTCATTGAAATTTTCCATCAGGATAATTTAGGGCGCTAGAACAAGATATGGCCTCCGTGACGCAATGGTTAGCGCGTTCGGCTGTTAACTAAAAGGTTGGTGGTTCGAACCCACCCGGGGGCGTTTCCCAATATTTTCATCAAATTAATTGAAATTTTCCAACAGGATAATTTAAGGCGCAAAATTAAGATATGGCCTCCATCAGGATAATTTAAGGCGCAAAATCAAGATATGGCTTCCGTGGCGCAATGGTTAGCGCGTTCAGCTGTTAGCCGAAAGATTGGTCGTTCGGGGCGCCTACCAATATTTTCATCAAATTAATTGAAATTATCCATGAGGATAATTTAAGGCGCACAATTAAGATATCGCCTCCGTGGCGCGAGATCTTTGGTTTGGCTCTCGCCGCGAGCGGTTAGATTTTTCTTTCTCTCCGTGTTTCCAGCGTCGGCCTAATACCCCGCTTTTTTTCTCGGTTCCCGAGTTCTTTTTTTTTTTTCCGCGTCTTTTTGTAGTTTTTTATTTTTTTCTTCTGCTTAACGAGTTTAACTAACGACTTTGGGGCTCTGCCTTGGCGGGGCTCCCGAACTTCTACTAATCTACTTACCACAATGGAAGTGTTGAAGCGGTCGGTTTTCGTTGAATGCAAGGAGCGTGACGTTAGGAAAGTAGAAGAGGCATTGTCTTTGAGTTTTGGAGCGGATTGTTATTCGTCAGTAGTAAGTACCGCTGGCGGTTTCTTTATTACGTTTGTCACTTTGGAAGATGCTGATAATTGCGCGGAGATTGGGTTGTTTTTGGCGGAAGAGGATTGTCCTGTACGTAAAGTCGGTAGCCGTGAAGTCATTGCTACGTTTTTTGATATCCCGGAGTTTGTCACGGACGACGTTATCATTGCGAAATTGATAAGTCTCAAATGCGAGATAAAAAGTGGCATTATCTGGGATCGTAAAAACGGGAAGTATTACGGGCAAAGGTCAATAAAGATTATTTTGGCGGAGGGGATTTCGAGTCTGCCGTATAGTCTTCGGCTGGTGGACGTTATGGGCCTCGAAAGTTCCTACAAGGTCCGTCACGACCGTCAGAGTAAAGTTTGCAATAAATGTCTGTCCAGTAGTCATTTGTATAAAGACTGTCCGCAATTCCTTTGCCGCTCTTGCGAGGAACAGGGTCACGTGGCGCGCGTGTGCCCTAATAAGCGTCCCAGGGTCGCGCCGCTGCCGGCGGTCTTGTCTTTGCCGGAGCTGGCGCCCGCTGTTATTCCCGTTGCTACGCCCGTCTTGCCCATGGGCCTCGATGCCCCTCCGTCGTCTCCCGCCAGTCCGATTTCCCTTTCTGGGAATAAACGCTCTGCTTCGTTCAGCGACGGCGATACTTCCGTCCTTCCTCGTTTACCCGCCCAGTCGTTTCCTGACTTTATCCGCAAGCAACTTCCGAAGAAAGCGAAGGCTACGTCTGAGCTGGTGGGATCCGGGTCCCTGGCGGTGCCACAAATAGATACGTCGCGCTCGTCCTCCCCCATTCTTCCTCATGGTCAGACTGGTTTCGATTAACGTTCGCGGTCTTCGTTGCGTCTCTAAAATGCGGGAATTGGTGGAATGGGGGAAGTCTTTTGACGTTTTAGTTTTGCAAGAAACTCACTGGTCTCCGGTACATGCGGCTACTTTTCAAAATGTTTTCCGTGGTTCTTTTTATATTGACTGTGACACGGTTACGGGTTTTCGCGGGACGGCCATATGCATCCGTCCGGGACTAGACGTGTCCGTTTCGCGAGTTTTACGCAGCGGTACGGGGCGTTTTGTTTGCGTCTCTTTAACTCTCGAGAGGGAGGCTTTCAACATCGTTAATGTTTATATGCCGAATACGGCCGTGGAAAGGTCACCTCTTTTTGCCCAGTTGCTGGCCTTGCTTCCGGGTTTTGCGCGGCCCTTATTCTGTGGCGACTTTAATGACGTTTCCGATCGCCTGCTGGATCGGCAGCCGGTGCCCGTTTCGGCTTCCGGTGTTGGCCCCACTGCCCTTTCCTACTTTTTGAGGTCGTCGCACCTCGTGGATTGTTGGCGCGCAACGCACGCCTCCGCGTTCGATTGGTCTTGGTCGGGCTATGTTTTTGGTACGTACACGCAGTCGCGTATTGACTATATTTTGCTGTCGCCGCCCGAACGGAAAAACGTCACTCTCTGTCAGCTCATCGCGTGTCTATTCTCTGACCACCGCGGTGTGGAGCTCCGTTTTAATCTTGACGGGGTCAAGCTCGGGCCGAGCACGTGGTCGTTCAACGCGAGTTTCGTGAGCGTCGCACTTCATCGCGACGCGGTTTTGCGCATTATTCGCCGTTGGCGCGCGCGACTCCGGGACTATGCGGATATTATTGAATGGTACGAGCAACTTAAGGCATCACTCCGCGCCCATGCCATGCTTTTCGGTAAGGTTTCCGCGTCTCGCAAGCGGGACGCTCGGCGTACATTTGTCAAGTGCTTGTTTCAGTTCAGGATAAGGTGCGCAATGGTCAGGGTGACCTTGCTGACTGCACCCAGGCCATAGAAGACCTCAAGGACTTTGATCGTTCTGCTCTCCAAGGAGCGGTGGTGCGGTCGAATCAGCAATGGCGCGCCGAGGGTGAAAAACCTACAGCCTACTTCCTACGATTGAAAAAATATCGCCAAAGCGCTAAGTCGATCAAACACGTTTACTCTGCGGCCGGCCACCTCCTCGTCGATCCTGGGCCCGTCCGGCATCGTTATTTCGAGTATTTCGCGGACCTCTACGCCTCGCGCCCTACGGACCCCGCGATCATTCGTCACTATGCTTCCTTCGTTACCGACAAACTCTCCGCGGATGATGCAGCAAGTTGCGAGGGTTCACTTCGGTGGGCCGAGCTCTTCGCGGTTTTACACGGCTTACCTAATGGTAAGAGCCCAGGTACTGACGGTCTTACTAATGAGTTTTGGAAATTTGTTCTTCCTCTTATCAGGGTCGAGTTTATGGACCTCATCCGCTTCTGCCAGAGGGAGGGTCGTCTCCCTCCTTCTATGAAGGAGGGGATGATCATTCTCCTGGCTAAGGACGGTGACGTGCGCGAAGTTGCGAATCGGCGCCCAATCACGTTGTTAAACGCTGACTATAAAATACTGGCTAAGGCTCTCGGGGCCCGGCTTTCTGCCATTTTTCCATCGCTTATTCACGTTGCTCAGACGGGGGCTGTCAAATAGCGGTCGGCCACGAGTACTCCCGCTTTGCTTTTGGACACGATGGATTATTTGCGCCAGACTAACGCCCCGGGCGTTTTGCTGAAATTGGACCTGTCGAAAGCTTTCGATCGCGTGTCGTGGGACTATCTTTTCGCGGTGTTGGCGTCGTTCGGTTTCGGCCCACATTTCCGGAGCTGGATCCAGACCCTGCTGGTGGGCAGTAAATCCTGTCTTAAAATTAACGGGTATTTAACGGATTTCTTTCATCTTGGTCGTTCGGTACGGCAGGGCTGTCCCCTCAGTCCTTTGCTGTATGTTCTTGCTTCTGACCCGCTGTGTTATGCGTTGGATTCTCGAGCTACGATACTTCGCATTTCCTGGCCAGGTTTGGCTCGTCCGCCATTATTACGGGTTCACGTGGACGACAACACGGTACTGGTTCGCGATTCTCGGTCCTTTTCTGAAGTGGTTTCGGAGTATCAACATTACGGGCATGCTTCCGGCGCGATTTTAAACTTGGCCAAGTGCCGCGGTATGTGGCTCGGATGTCATCGCCTTCGGTCTCGCGAAGTGATCTCGCAAGTCGCAATTTCCACTGACCCCATGACCGTGTTGGGCGTCACATTGACCACTGACTACGCCGCCACACTGGATTCGAACTGGTCCGTTCGTCTGGCTAAATTCCAACGTACGCTTCGTGTTTGGAGGGGCCGTCACCTGTCTTTATCGGGCAAGATTGTTTTGGTCAACTCTTTGGCTATGTCTGCCTTATGGCATGTCCTGCGGTCGTTAACGCTCCCTAATCGTTTCGAGGCCTTGTTTCGCCGCGCGGTTTTGGATTTTCTGTGGGGCACCCGTGCTCACTCGGTGGCGTATCCTCTTTTGACGCGCCCCCGTTCGGCAGGGGGCTTGGGTTTGGTAGATTTGAAAGTCAAGACTCTCACATTCCGTTTTCAGGAACTACGCGATTACATGCGGCCGGGAAATCGAGATGTACTGGTTCTAGCACAATTTTTGCTAAACCCATTTCGCGTATCGGCGGATCCGGGTTTCGACATTTTATATTGCGTTTTGCCTGGAGGTTATCGGTCGCGGCTTTTCCCGCGTTACCGCGAAATATGGGAGGCTTGGACGACTTTTGTTGTATCACGGGGCCTTCGACTTTTGCCTCCGGTCGATCTTATGCGCGTACCGCTATTTTTCAATCCGGCCATCGACATTTCACGCGTTTCCCCGCGTGCGCGCTCGGTTTTTTTGTCTCATGGGCTTTTTCGCTTACGTGACTTTGCTTACGAAATCATCCCCGGGTTTTTACCTGTCCACAGCCTTGCAGATATCTGTGACTTGGATTCCGGCCCTGTATCCGTCCCCTGGTTGGGTCAAGCGTTCACGGCCCTTCGTCAGGCGTTGCCGGCGTCTTTTGTTAATCGGGTGGCTTCGGGTGCGACGCAAATTCGTTCCGAGTCCGTGGTGTTGGCCGATGCCGAGGGCGTGCCATTTGACTTTATTTCGTTGCGAAGCAGACAACTTTACGCTACCTTCATTCAGTCCACCATGATCGAGTCTGTTGGGGAACATCGTTGGCGGCAATTTTTCGGCGGGCCTCTTTTCCGGCCGGCTTGGACGACGCTACACTCTTTGCCTCTTACTTCAGAACAACAAGATGTGAACCTGAAAATACTCCATTGCGCAGTGTTTACGAACTCTAGACTGTATTCTATAGGCCTCATGCCAAACCCCAATTGTGTTTTTTGCCGCACCAGTATTGAGACTCTAGAACATTTATTGTTTCATTGTCCCTTTTCCAGGAAATTATGGTATTTTTTGTTTGTTACAAAGCTTGGGTTTAAGTCCACCAGCGCCTTTTGTGCTGCTGGCCCCTGTAGAGATTCTTACATAATTTTTCAAAATGTTTTGCCGGAGGCCTTAGGCACAGAACAGTGTAAAGTGGTCCAATATGTCACATCCTTATTTAAATGGTTGGTGTTGATACCTCGTTCCTTTTTACTAAGTCATGACCAGACCTCTTACTAGTGGTAGAAAAACGCTGTTATGCAATTTTAAAAAAAGAAATACGTTTGGTGCAAAAGAGTATTTTAGCTAGTTTTACTCGTGATGAAATTTTTATTCGTTATTTAAACTGCCTTTTGTAATTTAAAAAAAAAAAAAAAAAAAAAAAAAAAAAAAAAAAAGCGTTCGGCTGTTAACCGAAAGGTTGGTGGAAATTTTCCATCAGGATAATTTAAGGCGCAGAATTAAGATATGGTCCCTATCAGGATA
This sequence comes from Odiellus spinosus, assembly GCA_963920705.1. Lineage (NCBI taxonomy): Eukaryota > Metazoa > Arthropoda > Arachnida > Opiliones > Phalangiidae > Odiellus > Odiellus spinosus. The sequence goes on along the minus strand of OY987225.1, from coordinate 15,832,365 downwards.
ATTTAAGGCGCAAAATTAACTTATGGCCTCCGTGGCGCAATGGTTTGGGCGTTCGGCTGTTAACCGAAGGGTTGGTGGTTCGAGCCCAACCGGGGGCGGCTGGCAATATTTTCTTTTCAAATTCATTGAAATTTTCCACCAGAATAATTTAAGGCGCAAAATTAAGACGCGCCAGGCGATATTTTCTTTTCAAATTAATTGAAATTTTCCACCAGGATAATTTTACTTGCTGAATTAAGATATGGCCTCCGTGGTGCAAGGGTTAGCGCGTTCGGCTGTTAACCGAAATGTTGTCGGTTCGAACCCACCCGGGGGCGGCTGGCAATATTTTATTTTCAAATTCATTGAAATTTTCCACCAGAATAATTTAAGGCGCAAAATTAAGACGTGCCAGGCGATATTTTCTTTTCTAATTAATTGAAATTTTCCACCAGGATAATTTTACTTGCTGAATCAAGATATGGCCTCCGTGGCGCAATGGTTAGCGCGTTTGGCTGTTATCCTAAAGGTTGGTGGTTCGAGCCCACCCCGGGGGCGTCTGGCAGTATTTTCTTTTCAAATTCAAAAAAGTTTTCCATCAGGATAATTTAAGGCGCAGATTTAAGATATGACCTCCGAGGCGCAATGGCTGTTTACCAAAAGGCGCAAAATTAAGATATGCCATTGTGCACAATGGTTAGCGCGTTCGGCTGTTAACCAAAAGGTTGGTGGTTCGGGCCCACCCGGGGGCGCCTACAACTATTTACATCAAATTAATTGAAATTTTCCATCAGGATAATTTAAGGCGCAAAATTAAGATATGGCCTCTATCAGGATAATTTAAGGAGCAAAATTAAGACATGGCCTCCGTGGCGCAATGGTTAGCGCGTTCGGCTGTTAACCGAAAGGTTGGTGGTTCGAGCCCACCCGGGGCCGTATCCCAAAATTGTCATCAAATTAATTGAAATTTTCCAACATTATAATTTAAGGCGCAGAATTAAGATATGGCCTCCGTGGCGCAATGGATAGCGCGATCGGCTGTTAACCGAAAAATTGGTCGTTCGGGGCGCCTACCAAAATTGTCATCAAATTAATTGAAATTTTCCAACATGATAATTTAAGGCGCAGAATTGAGATATGGCCTCCGTGGCGCAATGGTTAGCGCGTTCGGCTGTTAACCGAAAGGTTGGTGGTTCGAGCCCACCGGGGGGCGTCTGACAATCTTTTCTAATTCATTGAAATTTTCCATCAGGATAATTTAAGGTGCAAAATAAAGATGTGCACAATAGTTAGCGCGTTCGGCTGTTAACCGAAAGGTTGGTGGTTCGGGGGCGCCTACCAATAGTTTCATCAAATTAATTGAAATTTTCCATCAGGATAATTTAAGGCGCACAAGTATGATATGGCCTCCGTGGCGCAATGGTTAGCGCGTTCGGCTGTTAACCGAAAGGTTGGTGGTTCGAGCCCACCCGGGGGCGCCTGCCAATTTTTTCATCAAATTAATTGAAATTTTCCACCAGGATAATTTAAGGCGCAAAATTAAGATGTGCACAATGGTTAGCGCGTTCGGCTGTTAACCGAAAGGTTGGTGGTTCGAGCCCAGCCGGGGGCGGCTGGCAATATTTTCTTTTCAAATTCATTGAAATTTTCCACCAGAATAATTTAAGGCGCAAAATTAAGACGTGCCAGGCGATATTTTCTTTTCAAATTAATTGAAATTTTCCACCAGGATAATTCAACTTGCTGAATTAAGATATGGCCTCCGTGGCGCAATGGATGTTTACCAAAAGGCGCAAAATTAAGATATGCCATTGTGCACAATGGTTAGCGCGTTCGGCTGTTAACCAAAAGGTTGGTGGTTCGTGCCCACCCGGGGGCGCCTACAACTATTTACATCAAATTAATGCAAATTTTCCATCAGGATAATTTAAGGCGCAGAATTAAGAAATGGCCTCCATGTGGATAATTTAAGGCGCAAAATTAAGATATGGCCTCCGTGGCGCAATGGTTAGCGCGTTCGGCTGTTAACCGAAAGGTTGGTGGTTCGAGCCCACCCGGGGGCGTATCCTAATATTTTCATCAAATTAATTGAAATTTTCCAACAGGATAATTTAAGGCGCAGAACTAAGATATGGCCTCCGTGGCGCAATGGTTAGCGCGTTCGGCTGTTAACCGGAAGATTGGTCGTTCGAGGCGCCTACCAATATTTTCATCAAATTAATTGAAATTTTCCATCAGGATAATTTAAGGCGCACAAGTAAGACATGGCCTCCGTGGCGCAATGGTTAGCGCGTTCGGCTGTTAACCGAAAGGTTAGTGGTTCGAGCCCACCGGGGGGCGTCTGACAATCTTTTCTTTTCTAATTCATTGAAATTTTCCATCAGGATAATTTAAGGTGCAAAATAAAGATGTGCACAATAGTTAGCGCGTTCGGCTGTTAACCGAAAGGTTGGTGGTTCGGGGGCGCCTACCAATATTTTCATCAAATTAATTGAAATTTTCCATCAGGATAATTTAAGGCATAGAATTAAAATATGGCCTCCGTGGCGCAATGGTTAGCGCGTTCGGCTGTTAACCGAAAGGTTGGTGGTTCGAGCCCACCCTGGGCGCCTACCAACATTTTCATTAAATTAATTGAATTTTTCATCAGGATAATGTAAGGCGCATAATTAAGATATGGCCTCCGTGGCGCAATGGTTAGCGCGTTCGGCTGTTAACCGAAAGGTTGGTGGTTCGAGCCCACCCGGGGGCGCCTGCCAATTTTTTCATCAAATTAATTGAAATTTTGCATCAGGATAATTTAAGGTGCAAAATTAAGATATGGCCTCCATCAGGATAATTTAAGGCGCAAAATCAAGATATGGCCTTCGTGGCGCAATGGTTAGCGCGTTCGGCTGTTAACCGAAAGGTTGGTGGTTCGAGCCCACCAGGGGGCGGCTGGCAATATTTTCTTTTCAAATTCATTGAAATTTTCCACCAGGATAATTTAAGGCGCAAAATTAAGATGTGCACAATGGTTAGCGCGTTCGGCTGTTGACCGAAAGGTTGGTGGTTCGAGCCCACCCGGGAGCGTCTGGAAATTTTTTCTTTTCTAATTCATTGAAATTTTCCATCATCATAATTTAAGGTGCAAAATAGAGATGTGCGCAATAGTTTAGCGCGTTCGGCTGTTAACCGAAAGGGCGCCTACAAATATTTTCATCAAATTAATTGAAATTTTCCATCAGGATAATTTAAGGCGCAGAATTAAGATATGGTCCCTATCAGGATAATTTAAGGCGCATTCAGCTTATGGCCTCCGTGGCGCAATGGTTTGGGCGTTCGGCTGTTAACCGAAAGATTGGTGGTTCGAGCCAACCCGGGGGCGGCTGGCAATATTTTCTTTTCAAATTCTTTGAAATTTTCCTTTAGGATAATTTAAGGCACAGTGTTTAGACATGGCATCCGTGGCGCAATGGTTAGCCCGTTCGGCTCTTAACCGCAAGGTTGGTGGTTCGAGCCCACCCATGGGCGTCTGGAAATTTTATCTTTTCTAATTCATTGAAATTTTCCATCATCATAATTTAAGGTGTAAAATAGAGATGTGCGCAATAGTTAGCGCGTTCGGCTGTTAACCGAAAGGGTGGTGGTTCGAGCCCACCCGGTGGCGGCTGGCAATATTTTCTTTTCAAATTCATTGAAATTTTCCACCAGAATAATTTAAGGCGCAAAATTAAGACGTGCCAGGCGATATTTTCTTTTCAAATTAATTGAAATTTTCCACCAGGATAATTCAACTTGCTGAATTAAGATATGGCCTCCGTGGCGCAATGGATGTTTACCAAAAGGCGCAAAATTGAGATATGCCATTGTGCACAATGGTTAGCGCGTTCGGCTGTTAACCAAAAGGTTGATGGTTCGTGCCCACCCGGGGGCGCCTACAACTATTTACATCAAATTAATGCAAATTTTCCATCAGGATAATTTAAGGCGCAGAATTAAGAAATGGCCTCCATGTGGATAATTTAAGGCGCAAAATTAAGATATGGCCTCCGTGGCGCAATGGTTAGCGCGTTCGGCTGTTAACCGAAAGGTTGGTGGTTCGAGCCCACCCGGGGGCGTATCCCAATATTTTCATCAAATTAATTGAAATTTTCCAACAGGATAATTTAAGGCGCAGAACTAAGATATGGCCTCCGTGGCGCAATGGTTAGCGCGTTCGGCTGTTAACCGGAAGATTGCTCGTTCGGGGCGCCTACCAATATTTTCATCAAATTAATTGAAATTTTCCATCAGGATAATTTAAGGCGCACAAGTAAGACATGGCCTCCGTGGCGCAATGGTTAGCGCGTTCGGCTGTTAACCGAAAGGTTGGTGGTTCGAGCCCACCCGGGGCCGTATCCCAAAATTGTCATCAAATTAATTGAAATTTTCCAACATTATAACTTAAGGCGCAGAATTAAGATATGGCCTCCATGGCGCAATGGTTAGCGCGATCGGCTGTTAACCGAAAAATTGGTCGTTCGGGGCGCCTACCAAAATTGTCATCAAATTAATTGAAATTTTCCAACATGATAATTTAAGGCGCAGAATTAAGATATGGCCTCCGTGGCGCAATGGTTAGCGCGTTCGGCTGTTAACCGAAAGGTTGGTGGTTCGAGCCCACCGGGGGGCGTCTGACAATCTTTTCTAATTCATTGAAATTTTCCATCAGGATAATTTAAGGTGCAAAATAAAGATGTGCACAATAGTTAGCGCGTTCGGCTGTTAACCGAAAGGTTGGTGGTTCGGGGGCGCCTACCAATAGTTTCATCAAATTAATTGAAATTTTCCATCAGGATAATTTAAGGCGCACAAGTATGATATGGCCTCCGTGGCGCAATGGTTAGCGCGTTCGGCTGTTAACCGAAAGGTTGGTGGTTCGAGCCCACCCGGGGGCGGCTGGCAATATTTTCTTTTCAAATTCATTGAAATTTTCCACCAGGATAATTTAAGGCGCAAAATTAAGATGTGCACAATGGTTAGCGCGTTCGGCTGTTAACCGAAAGGTTGGTGGTTCGAGCCCAGCCGGGGGCGGCTGGCAATATTTTCTTTTCAAATTCATTGAAATTTTCCACCAGAATAATTTAAGGCGCAAAATTAAGACGTGCCAGGCGATATTTTCTTTTCAAATTAATTGAAATTTTCCACCAGGATAATTCAACTTGCTGAATTAAGATATGGCCTCCGTGGCGCAATGGATGTTTACCAAAAGGCGCAAAATTAAGATATGCCATTGTGCACAATGGTTAGCGCGTTCGGCTGTTAACCAAAAGGTTGGTGGTTCGTGCCCACCCGGGGGCGCCTACAACTATTTACATCAAATTAATGCAAATTTTCCATCAGGATAATTTAAGGCGCAGAACTAAGAAATGGCCTCCATGTGGATAATTTAAGGCGCAAAATTAAGATATGGCCTCCGTGGCGCAATGGTTAGCGCGTTCGGCTGTTAACCGAAAGGTTGGTGGTTCGAGCCCACCCGGGGGCGTATCCTAATATTTTCATCAAATTAATTGAAATTTTCCAACAGGATAATTTAAGGCGCAGAACTAAGATATGGCCTCCGTGGCGCAATGGTTAGCGCGTTCGGCTGTTAACCGGAAGATTGGTCGTTCGAGGCGCCTACCAATATTTTCATCAAATTAATTGAAATTTTCCATCAGGATAATTTAAGGCGCACAAGTAAGACATGGCCTCCGTGGCGCAATGGTTAGCGCGTTCGGCTGTTAACCGAAAGGTTAGTGGTTCGAGCCCACCGGGGGGCGTCTGACAATCTTTTCTTTTCTAATTCATTGAAATTTTCCATCAGGATAATTTAAGGTGCAAAATAAAGATGTGCACAATAGTTAGCGCGTTCGGCTGTTAACCGAAAGGTTGGTGGTTCGGGGGCGCCTACCAATATTTTCATCAAATTAATTGAAATTTTCCATCAGGATAATTTAAGGCATAGAATTAAAATATGGCCTCCGTGGCGCAATGGTTAGCGCGTTCGGCTGTTAACCGAAAGGTTGGTGGTTCGAGCCCACCCGGGGGCGCCTACCAACATTTTCATTAAATTAATTGAAATTTTCCATCAGGATAATTTAAGGCGCACAAGTAAGACATGGCCTCCGTGGCGCAATGGTTAGCGCGTTCGGCTGTTAACCGAAAGGTTGGTGGTTCGAGCCCACCGGGGGGCGTCTGACAATCTTTTCTTTTCTAATTCATTGAAATTTTCCATCTAGATAATTTAAGGTGCAAAATAAAGATGTGCACAATAGTTAGCGCGTTCGGCTGTTAACCGAAAGGTTGGTGGTTCGGGGGCGCCTACCAATATTTTCATCAAATTAATTAAAATTTTCCATCAGGATAATTTAAGGCATAGAATTAAGATATGGCCTCCGTGGCGCAATGGTTAGCGCGTTCGGCTGTTAACCGAAAGGTTGGTGGTTCGAGCCCACCCTGGGCGCCTACCAACATTTTCATTAAATTAATTGAATTTTTCATCAGGATAATGTAAGGCGCATAATTAAGATATGGCCTCCGTGGCGCAATGGTTAGCGCGTTCGGCTGTTAACCGAAAGGTTGGTGGTTCGAGCCCACCCGGGGGCGGTTAATTTTTTCATCAAATTAATTGAAATTTTGCATCAGGATAATTTAAGGTGCAAAATTAAGATATGGCCTCCATCAGGATAATTTAAGGCGCAAAATCAAGATATGGCCTTCGTGGCGCGATGGTTAGCGCGTTCGGCTGTTAACCGAAAGGTTGGTGGTTCGAGCCCACCCGGGGGCGGCTGGCAATATTTTCTTTTCAAATTCATTGAAATTTTCCACCAGGATAATTTAAGGCGCAAAATTAAGATGTGCACAATGGTTAGCGTGTTCGGCTGTTGACCGAAAGGTTGGTGGTTCGAGCCCACCCGGGGGCGTCTGGAAATTTTTTCTTTTCTAATTCATTGAAATTTTCCATCATCATAATTTAAGGTGCAAAATAGAGATGTGCGCAATAGTTTAGCGCGTTCGGCTGTTAACCGAAAGGGCGCCTACAAATATTTTCATCAAATTAATTGAAATTTTCCATCAGGATAATTTAAGGCGCAGAATTAAGATATGGTCCCTATCAGGATAATTTAAGGCGCATTCAGCTTATGGCCTCCGTGGCGCAATGGTTTGGGCGTTCGGCTGTTAACCGAAAGGTTGGTGGTTCGAGCCAACCCGGGGGCGGCTGGCAATATTTTCTTTTCAAATTCTTTGAAATTTTCCTTTAGGATAATTTAAGGCACAGTGTTTAGACATGGCATCCGTGGCGCAATGGTTAGCCCGTTCGGCTCTTAACCGCAAGGTTGGTGGTTCGAGCCCACCTATGGGCGTCTGGAAATTTTATCTTTTCTAATTCATTGAAATTTTCCATCATCATAATTTAAGGTGTAAAATAGAGATGTGCGCAATAGTTAGCGCGTTCGGCTGTTAACCGAAAGGGTGGTGGTTCGAGCCCACCCGGTAGCGGCTGGCAATATTTTCTTTTCAAATTCATTGAAATTTTCCACCAGAATAATTTAAGGCGCAAAATTAAGACGTGCCAGGCGATATTTTCTTTTCAAATTAATTGAAATTTTCCACCAGGATAATTCAACTTGCTGAATTAAGATATGGCCTCCGTGGCGCAATGGATGTTTACCAAAAGGCGCAAAATTAAGATATGCCATTGTGCACAATGGTTAGCGCGTTCGGCTGTTAACCAAAAGGTTGGTGGTTCGTGCCCACCCGGGGGCGCCTACAACTATTTACATCAAATTAATGCAAATTTTCCATCAGGATAATTTAAGGCGCAGAATTAAGAAATGGCCTCCATGTGGATAATTTAAGGCGCAAAATTAAGATATGGCCTCCGTGGCGCAATGGTTAGCGCGTTCGGCTGTTAACCGAAAGGTTGGTGGTTCGAGCCCACCCGGGGGCGTATCCCAATATTTTCATCAAATTAATTGAAATTTTCCAACAGGATAATTTAAGGCGCAGAACTAAGATATGGCCTCCGTGGCGCAATGGTTAGCGCGTTCGGCTGATAACCGGAAGATTGGTCGTTCGGGGCGCCTACCAATATTTTCATCAAATTAATTGAAATTTTCCATCAGGATAATTTAAGGCGCACAAGTAAGACATGGCCTCCGTGGCGCAATGGTTAGCGCGTTCGGCTGTTAACCGAAAGGTTAGTGGTTCGAGCCCACCGGGGGGCGTCTGACAATCTTTTCTTTTCTAATTCATTGAAATTTTCCATCAGGATAATTTAAGGTGCAAAATAAAGATGTGCACAATAGTTAGCGCGTTCGGCTGTTAACCGAAAGGTTGGTGGTTCGGGGGCGCCTACCAATATTTTCATCAAATTAATTGAAATTTTCCATCAGGATAATTTAAGGCATAGAATTAAAATATGGCCTCCGTGGCGCAATGGTTAGCGCGTTCGGCTGTTAACCGAAAGGTTGGTGGTTCGAGCCCACCCGGGGGCGGCTGGCAATATTTTCTTTTCAAATTCATTGAAATTTTCCACCAGGATAATTTAAGGCGCAAAATTAAGATGTGCACAATGGTTAGCGCGTTCGGCTGTTAACCGAAAGGTTGGTGGTTCGAGCCCAGCCGGGGGCGGCTGGCAATATTTTCTTTTCAAATTCATTGAAATTTTCCACCAGAATAATTTAAGGCGCAAAATTAAGACGTGCCAGGCGATATTTTCTTTTCAAATTAATTGAAATTTTCCACCAGGATAATTCAACTTGCTGAATTAAGATATGGCCTCCGTGGCGCAATGGATGTTTACCAAAAGGCGCAAAATTAAGATATGCCATTGTGCACAATGGTTAGCGCGTTCGGCTGTTAACCAAAAGGTTGGTGGTTCGTGCCCACCCGGGGGCGCCTACAACTATTTACATCAAATTAATGCAAATTTTCCATCAGGATAATTTAAGGCGCAGAATTAAGAAATGGCCTCCATGTGGATAATTTAAGGCGCAAAATTAAGATATGGCCTCCGTGGCGCAATGGTTAGCGCGTTCGGCTGTTAACCGAAAGGTTGGTGGTTCGATCCCACCCGGGGGCGTATCCTAATATTTTCATCAAATTAATTGAAATTTTCCAACAGGATAATTTAAGGCGCAGAACTAAGATATGGCCTCCGTGGCGCAATGGTTAGCGCGTTCGGCTGTTAACCGGAAGATTGGTCGTTCGAGGCGCCTACCAATATTTTCATCAAATTAATTGAAATTTTCCATCAGGATAATTTAAGGCGCACAAGTAAGACATGGCCTCCGTGACGCAATGGTTAGCGCGTTCGGCTGTTAACCGAAAGGTTAGTGGTTCGAGCCCACCGGGGGGCGTCTGACAATCTTTTCTTTTCTAATTCATTGAAATTTTCCATCAGGATAATTTAAAGTGCAAAATAAAGATGTGCACAATAGTTAGCGCGTTCGGCTGTTAACCGAAAGGTTGGTGGTTCGGGGGCGCCTACCAATATTTTCATCAAATTAATTGAAATTTTCCATCAGGATAATTTAAGGCATAGAATTAAAATATGGCCTCCGTGGCGCAATGGTTAGCGCGTTCGGCTGTTAACCGAAAGGTTGGTGGTTCGAGCCCACCCGGGGGCGCCTACCAACATTTTCATTAAATTAATTGAAATTTTCCATCAGGATAATTTAAGGCGCACAAGTAAGACATGGCCTCCGTGGCGCAATGGTTAGCGCGTTCGGCTGTTAACCGAAAGGTTGGTGGTTCGAGCCCACCGGGGGGCGTCTGACAATCTTTTCTTTTCTAATTCATTGAAATTTTCCATCTAGATAATTTAAGGTGCAAAATAAAGATGTGCACAATAGTTAGCGCGTTCGGCTGTTAACCGAAAGGTTGGTGGTTCGGGGGCGCCTACCAATATTTTCATCAAATTAATTAAAATTTTCCATCAGGATAATTTAAGGCATAGAATTAAGATATGGCCTCCGTGGCGCAATGGTTAGCGCGTTCGGCTGTTAACCGAAAGGTTGGTGGTTCGAGCCCACCCTGGGCGCCTACCAACATTTTCATTAAATTAATTGAATTTTTCATCAGGATAATGTAAGGCGCATAATTAAGATATGGCCTCCGTGGCGCAATGGTTAGCGCGTTCGGCTGTTAACCGAAAGGTTGGTGGTTCGAGCCCACCCGGGGGCGCCTGCCAATTTTTTCATCAAATTAATTGAAATTTTGCATCAGGATAATTTAAGGTGCAAAATTAAGATATGGCCTCCATCAGGATAATTTAAGGCGCAAAATCAAGATATGGCCTTCGTGGCGCAATGGTTAGCGCGTTCGGCTGTTAACCGAAAGGTTGGTGGTTCGAGCCCACCCGGGGGCGGCTGGCAATATTTTCTTTTCAAATTCATTGAAATTTTCCACCAGGATAATTTAAGGCGCAAAATTAAGATGTGCACAATGGTTAGCGCGTTCGGCTGTTGACCGAAAGGTTGGTGGTTCGAGCCCACCCGGGGGCGTCTGGAAATTTTTTCTTTTCTAATTCATTGAAATTTTCCATCATCATAATTTAAGGTGCAAAATAGAGATGTGCGCAATAGTTTAGCGCGTTCGGCTGTTAACCGAAAGGGCGCCTACAAATATTTTCATCAAATTAATTGAAATTTTCCATCAGGATAATTTAAGGCGCAGAATTAAGATATGGTCCCTATCAGGATAATTTAAGGCGCATTCAGCTTATGGCCTCCGTGGCGCAATGGTTTGGGCGTTCGGCTGTTAACCGAAAGGTTGGTGGTTCGAGCCAACCCGGGGGCGGCTGGCAATATTTTCTTTTCAAATTCTTTGAAATTTTCCTTTAGGATAATTTAAGGCACAGTGTTTAGACATGGCATCCGTGGCGCAATGGTTAGCCCGTTCGGCTCTTAACCGCAAGGTTGGTGGTTCGAGCCCACCTATGGGCGTCTGGAAATTTTATCTTTTCTAATTCATTGAAATTTTCCATCATCATAATTTAAGGTGTAAAATAGAGATGTGCGCAATAGTTAGCGCGTTCGAGCCCACCCGGTAGCGGCTGGCAATATTTTCTTTTCAAATTCATTGAAATTTTCCACCAGAATAATTTAAGGCGCAAAATTAAGACGTGCCAGGCGATATTTTCTTTTCAAATTAATTGAAATTTTCCACCAGGATAATTCAACTTGCTGAATTAAGATATGGCCTCCGTGGCGCAATGGATGTTTACCAAAAGGCGCAAAATTAAGATATGCCATTGTGCACAATGGTTAGCGCGTTCGGCTGTTAACCAAAAGGTTGGTGGTTCGTGCCCACCCGGGGGCGCCTACAACTATTTACATCAAATTAATGCAAATTTTCCATCAGGATAATTTAAGGCGCAGAATTAAGAAATGGCCTCCATGTGGATAATTTAAGGCGCAAAATTAAGATATGGCCTCCGTGGCGCAATGGTTAGCGCGTTCGGCTGTTAACCGAAAGGTTGGTGGTTCGAGCCCACCCGGGGGCGTATCCCAATATTTTCATCAAATTAATTGAAATTTTCCAACAGGATAATTTAAGGCGCAGAGCTAAGATATGGCCTCCGTGGCGCAATGGTTAGCGCGTTCGGCTGATAACCGGAAGATTGGTCGTTCGGGGCGCCTACCAATATTTTCATCAAATTAATTGAAATTTTCCATCAGGATAATTTAAGGCGCACAAGTAAGACATGGCCTCCGTGGCGCAATGGTTAGCGCGTTCGGCTGTTAACCGAAAGGTTAGTGGTTCGAGCCCACCGGGGGGCGTCTGACAATCTTTTCTTTTCTAATTCATTGAAATTTTCCATCAGGATAATTTAAGGTGCAAAATAAAGATGTGCACAATAGTTAGCGCGTTCGGCTGTTAACCGAAAGGTTGGTGGTTCGGGGGCGCCTACCAATATTTTCATCAAATTAATTGAAATTTTCCATCAGGATAATTTAAGGCATAGAATTAAAATATGGCCTCCGTGGCGCAATGGTTAGCGCGTTCGGCTGTTAACCGAAAGGTTGGTGGTTCGAGCCCACCCGGGGGCGGCTGGCAATATTTTCTTTTCAAATTCATTGAAATTTTCCACCAGGATAATTTAAGGCGCAAAATTAAGATGTGCACAATGGTTAGCGCGTTCGGCTGTTAACCGAAAGGTTGGTGGTTCGAGCCCAGCCGGGGGCGGCTGGCAATATTTTCTTTTCAAATTCATTGAAATTTTCCACCAGAATAATTTAAGGCGCAAAATTAAGACGTGCCAGGCGATATTTTCTTTTCAAATTAATTGAAATTTTCCACCAGGATAATTCAACTTGCTGAATTAAGATATGGCCTCCGTGGCGCAATGGATGTTTACCAAAAGGCGCAAAATTAAGATATGCCATTGTGCACAATGGTTAGTGCGTTCGGCTGTTAACCAAAAGGTTGGTGGTTCGTGCCCACCCGGGGGCGCCTACAACTATTTACATCAAATTAATGCAAATTTTCCATCAGGATAATTTAAGGCGCAGAATTAAGAAATGGCCTCCATGTGGATAATTTAAGGCGCAAAAATAAGATATGGCCTCCGTGGCGCAATGGTTAGCGCGTTCGGCTGTTAACCGAAAGGTTGGTGGTTCGAGCCCACCCGGGGGCGTATCCCAATATTTTCATCAAATTAATTGAAATTTTCCAACAGGATAATTTAAGGCGCAGAACTAAGATATGGCCTCCGTGGCGCAATGGTTAGCGCGTTCGGCTGATAACCGGAAGATTACTTTTATATTTCTATACCCCACGCACCGTATTGGGTAATACACAACGGGGGTCTAATTATTCGCGTATCTAAGGATTTTTGATTGGCGAATCCTTAGATGTTTGTCCTTATCCTAACTTAATTACTAAGGGGAAAGGGAATTCATTGAGACGGGAGGCGGTGTAAAATGTAAATAGAGTAAAGTGTAAATTGTAAATAATGTAAAGTAGAACATGGCTGTAGCCGGTGTATATAGTAGTGAAGAGTGTAAATTTATTACCGTAATGGCGTGAGGACTAACCACAAAGTAATGATGGAAAATTATTGTTAATGATGGTGAGTAATGAATAAATAAATTAGAATTAATACGAGTAAAATTTGATTGAGGGTGAGAGAAATTAATCGGGAGATTAATTATGAATGTAAATATTTGTAAAATGAAATTAAATAAATTAAATTAGATAATATTTAGATTACATAATTTGTTCGTGAGACTCTTAATGAAATTTCCCGTTTATAACAGGGGCAATCAAGATCGAGACTGGAGTGTGCAGTGATGAATTTTGTAGAGCGGATGGAATTAGACTGCGAGCAATTGCGACAGTTCGGAGGAGACCCATGACACTTGGTATAGTGGTGTACACCAGCGCATAGAGTGCAATACTGGATAGAGCTAGAGCAAGTTGTTTGAGTGTGACCTAGTAGGCCACACTTATAACATTTTGGGACGTTGAAGTATTCCTTAATATAATGCGTTGTCCAACCGAGATGAACCCGGCGGAGCTTTTTAAAATGCTTAAAAGCAAGCGGAGAGCATTCGAAAACCCAATGTACGGTGCTGGATTTCCCTGTTAAGGGAAATCGAACCGTCACTTCGGACTTGTCAAAAGGGAGGTCATTCTGATCAAATAGAGAGTCCAGGACATCGTCCTTTGCAATTGAGCTGGCTACACCGAGTATTAAAATCTTCGGGTTTGACTTTTTGGGGGAGACTAACTGTAGGGAGCCTACAAGAGACGGAACGTGTTCAAGATGGTCTTTGAGGAGTACGGCATCAGCCGGCCTCCTACAGGTAAGGACTACACCATTGTTACGACAGGTGCGTATATTTTGAATTCCGACCTTTAACCGGCCGGGATTCACATTAGTTTGTAATGTACTTTTTAAGACATCGGACGTTACATCCGGTGCCGTCGGGTAAATAATGAGAACGGACTCATTGTCCGGCGGAATAAATTTGGTGGCTGCCTTACGAGGCGCCAAGGGAAGTTGAACTGTTCTGGAACCAACCGATGGTACGGGGTTCGCAGGAGCTTTCTTGGCAGCAGAACGCAGCCTTTTCTTTTGGGAACGTGAGATGACGGTTGCCCAAGTGGGAGCTGGAGGCTCAACCGCTGAAGGCAGCTGAAGTTCCTTGGGATTCGTTAGATCGAAAGGAAGATCTGGCTCCGTCTGTGTAGAAGAAGATTGGTCGTTCGGGGCGCCTACCAATATTTTCATCAAATTAATTGAAATTTTCCATCAGGATAATTTAAGGCGCACAACTAAGGCATGGCCTCCGTGGCGCAATGGTTAGCGCGTTCGGCTGTTAACCGAAAGGTTAGTGGTTCGAGCCCACCGGGGGGCGTCTGACAATCTTTTCTTTTCTAATTCATTGAAATTTTCCATCAGGATAATTTAAGGTGCAAAATAAAGATGTGCACAATAGTTAGCGCGTTCGGCTGTTAACCGAAAGGTTGGTGGTTCGGGGGCGCCTACCAATATTTTCATCAAATTAATTGAAATTTTCCATCAGGATAATTTAAGGCATAGAATTAAAATATGGCCTCCGTGGCGCAATGGTTAGCGCGTTCGGCTGTTAACCGAAAGGTTGGTGGTTCGAGCCCACCCGGGGGCGGCTGGCAATATTTTCTTTTCAAATTCATTGAAATTTTCCACCAGGATAATTTAAGGCGCAAAATTAAGATGTGCACAATGGTTAGCGCGTTCGGCTGTTAACCGAAAGGTTGGTGGTTCGAGCCCAGCCGGGGGCGGCTGGCAATATTTTCTTTTCAAATTCATTGAAATTTTCCACCAGAATAATTTAAGGCGCAAAATTAAGACGTGCCAGGCGATATTTTCTTTTCAAATTAATTGAAATTTTCCACCAGGATAATTCAACTTGCTGAATTAAGATATGGCCTCCGTGGCGCAATGGATGTTTACCAAAAGGCGCAAAATTAAGATATGCCATTGTGCACAATGGTTAGCGCGTTCGGCTGTTAACCAAAAGGTTGGTGGTTCGTGCCCACCCGGGGGCGCCTACAACTATTTACATAAAATTAATGCAAATTTTCCATCAGGATAATTTAAGGCGCAGAATTAAGAAATGGCCTCCATGTGGATAATTTAAGGCGCAAAATTAAGATATGGCCTCCGTGGCGCAATGGTTAGCGCGTTCGGCTGTTAACCGAAAGGTTGGTGGTTCGAGCCCACCCGGGGGCGTATCCTAATATTTTCATCAAATTAATTGAAATTTTCCAACAGGATAATTTAAGGCGCAGAACTAAGATATGGCCTCCGTGGCGCAATGGTTAGCGCGTTCGGCTGTTAACCGGAAGATTGGTCGTTCGAGGCGCCTACCAATATTTTCATCAAATTAATTGAAATTTTCCATCAGGATAATTTAAGGCGCACAAGTAAGACATGGCCTCCGTGGCGCAATGGTTAGCGCGTTCGGCTGTTAACCGAAAGGTTAGTGGTTCGAGCCCACCGGGGGGCGTCTGACAATCTTTTCTTTTCTAATTCATTGAAATTTTCCATCAGGATAATTTAAGGTGCAAAATAAAGATGTGCACAATAGTTAGCGCGTTCGGCTGTTAACCGAAAGGTTGGTGGTTCGGGGGCGCCTACCAATATTTTCATCAAATTAATTGAAATTTTAAATCAGGATAATTTAAGGCATAGAATTAAAATATGGCCTCCGTGGCGCAATGGTTAGCGCGTTCGGCTGTTAACCGAAAGGTTGGTGGTTCGAGCCCACCCGGGGGCGCCTACCAACATTTTCATTAAATTAATTGAAATTTTCCATCAGGATAATTTAAGGCGCACAAGTAAGACATGGCCTCCGTGGCGCAATGGTTAGCGCGTTCGGCTGTTAACCGAAAGGTTGGTGGTTCGAGCCCACCGGGGGGCGTCTGACAATCTTTTCTTTTCTAATTCATTGAAATTTTCCATCTAGATAATTTAAGGTGCAAAATAAAGATGTGCACAATAGTTAGCGCGTTCGGCTGTTAACCGAAAGGTTGGTGGTTCGGGGGCGCCTACCAATATTTTCATCAAATTAATTAAAATTTTCCATCAGGATAATTTAAGGCATAGAATTAAGATATGGCCTCCGTGGCGCAATGGTTAGCGCGTTCGGCTGTTAACCGAAAGGTTGGTGGTTCGAGCCCACCCGGGGGCGCCTGCCAATTTTTTCATCAAATTAATTGAAATTTTGCATCAGGATAATTTAAGGTGCAAAATTAAGATATGGCCTCCATCAGGATAATTTAAGGCGCAAAATCAAGATATGGCCTTCGTGGCGCAATGGTTAGCGCGTTCGGCTGTTAACCGAAAGGTTGGTGGTTCGAGCCCACCCGGGGGCGGCTGGCAATATTTTCTTTTCAAATTCATTGAAATTTTCCACCAGGATAATTTAAGGCGCAAAATTAAGATGTGCACAATGGTTAGCGCGTTCGGCTGTTAACCGAAAGGTTGGTGGTTCGAGCCAACCCGGGGGCGGCTGGCAATATTTTCTTTTCAAATTCTTTGAAATTTTCCTTTAGGATAATTTAAGGCACAGTGTTTAGACATGGCATCCGTGGCGCAATGGTTAGCCCGTTCGGCTCTTAACCGCAAGGTTGGTGGTTCGAGCCCACCCATGGGCGTCTGGAAATTTTATCTTTTCTAATTCATTGAAATTTTCCATCATCATAATTTAAGGTGTAAAATAGAGATGTGCGCAATAGTTAGCGCGTTCGGCTGTTAACCGAAAGGGTGGTGGTTCGAGCCCACCCGGTGGCGCCTACAACTATTTATATCAAATTAATTGAAATTTTCCATCAGGATAATTTAAGGCGCAGAATTAAGATATGGCCTCCATCAGGATAATTTAAGGCGCAAAAATAAGATAAGACCTCCGTGGCGCAATGGTTAGCGCGTTCGGCTGTTAACCGAACGGTTGGTGGTTCGAACCCACCCGGGGGCGTTTCCCAATATTTTCATCAAATTAATTGAAATTTTCCAACAGGATATTTTAAGGCGCAAAATTAAGATATGGCCTCCATCAGGATAATTTAAGGCGCATAATCAAGATATCCTCCGTGGCGCAATGGCTAGCGCGTTCGGCTGTTAACCGAAAGGTTGGTGCTTCGAGCCCACCCGGGGGCGGCTGGCAATATTTTCTTTTCAAATTCTTTGAAATTTTCCACCAGGATAATTTAAGGCGCAAAATTAAGATGTGCACAATGGTTAGCACGTACGGCTGTTAACCGAAAGGTTGGTGGTTCGAGCCCACCCGGGGGCGTCTGGCAATATTTTCTTTTCAAATTCATCGAAATTTTCCATCAGGATAATTTCAGGCGCAGAATTAAGATATGACCTCCGTGGCGCAATGGCTGTTTACCAAAAGGCGCAAATTTAAGATATGCCGTTGTGCACAATGGTTAGCGCGTTCGGCTGTTTAGCAAGAGGTTGGTGGTTCGAGCCCACCCTGGGGCGTCTGGCAATAATTTCTTTACAAATTCATTGAAATTTAAATCAGGATAATTTAGGGCGCTGTTTCGGCTAACCATTGCGCCACGGAGGCCATGTCTAAATACTGCGCCTTAAATTTTCCTGAAGGAAAATTTCAATTAATTTGATTAAAATATTGGTAGGCGCCCCCGGGTGGGCTCGAACCACCAACCTTTCGGTTAACAGCCGAACGCGCTAACCATTGCGCCACGGAGCCCATATCTTAATTTTGCGCCTTAAATTATCCTGATGGAAAATTTCAATTAATTTGATGAAAATGCTGGTATGCGCCCCCGGGTGGGCCCGAACCACCAACCTTTCGGTTAACAGCCGAACGCGCTAACCATATCTTGATCTAGCGCCCTAAACTATCCTGATGGAAAATTTCAATGAATTTGAAAAGAAAATATTGCCAGCCGACCCCGGGTGGGCTCGAACCACCAACCTTTCGGTTAACAGCCGAACGCCCAAACCATTGCGCCACGGAGGCCATAACTTAATTTTGCGCCTTAAATTATCCTGATAGGGACCATATCTTAATTCTGCGCCTTAAATTATCCTGATGGAAAATTTCAATTAATTAGATGAAAATATTTGTAGGCGCCCCCGGTGGGCTCGAACCAATAACCTTTTGGTTAACAGCCGAACGCGCTAACCATTGTGCACAACGGCATATCTTAAATTTGCGCCTTTTGGTAAACAGCCATTGCGCCACGGAGGTCATATCTTAACTCTGCGCCTGAAATTATCCTGATGGAAAATTTCGATGAATTTGAAAAGAAAATATTGCCAGACGCCCCCGGGTGGGCTCGAACCACCAACCTTTCGGTTAACAGCCGTACGTGCTAACCATTGTGCACATCTTAATTTTGCGCCTTAAATTATCCTGGTGGAAAATTTCAATAAATTTGAAAAGAAAATATTGCCAGCCGCCCCCGGGTGGGCTCGAAGCACCAACCTTTCGGTTAACAGCCGAACGCGCTAGCCATTGCGCCACGGTGGCCATATCTTCATTATGCGCCTTAAATTATCCTGATGGAGGCCATATCTTAATTTTACGCCTTAAAATATCCTGTTGGAAAATTTCAATTAATTTGATGAAAATATTGGGAAACGCCCCCGGGTGGGTTCGAACCACCAACCGTTCGGTTAACAGCCGAACGCGCTAACCATTGCGCCACGGAGGCCATATCTTATTTTTGCGCCTTAAATTATCCTGATGGAGGCATATCTTAATTCTGCGCCTTAAATTATCCTGATGGAAAATTTCAATTAATTTGATATAAATAGTTGTAGGCGCCACCGGGTGAGCTCGAACCACCACCCTTTCGGTTAACAGCCGAACGCGCTAACTATTGCGCACATCTCTATTTTGCACCTTAAATTATGATGATGGAAAATTTCAATGAATTAGAAAAGAAAAAATTTCCAGACGCCCCTGGGTGGGCTCGAACCACCAACCTTGCGGTTATGAGCCGAACGGGCTAACCATTGCGCCACGGAGGCCATGTCTAAATACTGCGCCTTAAATTTTCCTGAAGGAAAATTTCAATTAATTTGATTAAAATATTGGTAGGCACCTCCGGGTGGGCTCGAACCACCAACCTTTCGGTTAACAGCCGAACGCGCTAACCATTGCGCCACGGAGGCCATATCTTTATTTTGCGCCTTAAATTATCCTGATGGAAAATTTCAATTAATTTGATGAAAATGCTGGTATGCGCCCCGGGTGGGCCCGAACCACCAACCTTTCGGTTAACAGCCGAACGCGCTAACCATTGCGCCACGTATGGCATGTCTAAACACTGTGCCATAAATTATCCTAAAGGAAAATTTCAAAGAATTTGAAAAGAAAATATTGCCAGCCGCCCCCGGGTGGGCTCGAACCACCAACCTTTCGGTTAACAGCCGAACGCCCAAACCATTGCGCCACGAAGGCCATAAGTTGAATGCGCCTTAAATTATCCTGATAGGGACCATATCTTAATTCTGCGCCTTAAATTATCCTGATGGAAAATTTCAATTAAAAATATTTGTAGGCGCCCTTTCGGTTAACAGCCGAACGCGCTAAACTATTGCGCACATCTCTATTTTGCACCTTAAATTATGATGATGGAAAATTTCAATGAATTAGAAAAGAAAAAATTTCCAGACGCCCCCGGGTGGGCTCAAACCACCAACCTTTCGGTTAACAGCCGAACGCGCCATATCTTAATTCAGCACCTAAAATTTTCCTGATGGAAAATTTTAATGAATTTGAAAGGAAAATAACGCCATGTTCCCCCGGGTGGGCTCGAAACACCAACCTTTAGGTCAACAGCCGAACGCGCTAACCATTGTGCACATCTTAATTTTGCGCCTTAAATAATCCTGGTGGAAAATTTCAATGAATTTGAAAAGAAAATATTGCCAGCCGCCCCCGGGTGGGCTCGAACCACCAACCTTTCGGTTAACAGCCGAACGCGCTAACCATTGCGCCACGGAGGCCATATCTGGATTTTGCGCCTTAAATTATCCTGATGGAAAATTTCAATTAATTAGAAAAGAAAAAATTTCCAGACGCCCCCGGGTGGGCTCAAACCACCAACCTTTCGGTTAACAGCCGAACGCGCCATATCTTAATTCAGCACCTAAAATTTTCCTGATGGAAAATTTTAATGAATTTGAAAGGAAAATAACGCCATGTTCCCCCGGGTGGGCTCGAAACACCAACCTTTAGGTCAACAGCCGAACGCGCTAACCATTGTGCACATCTTAATCTTGCGCCTTAAATTATCCTGGTGGAAAATTTCAATGAATTTGAAAAGAAAATATTGCCAGCCGCCCCCGAGTGGGCTCGAACCACCAACCTTTCGGTTAACAGCCGAACGCGCTAACCATTGCGCCACGGAGGCCATATCTTACTTGTGCGCCTTAAATTATCCTGATGGAAAATTTCAATTAATTTGATGAAACTATTGGTAGGCGCCCCGAACGACCAATCTTTCGGTTAACAGCCGAACGCGCTAACCATTGCGCCACGGAGGCCATATATTAATTGTGCGCCTTACATTATCCTGATGAAAAATTCAATTAATTTAATGAAAATGTTAGTAGGCGCCCCCGGGTGGGCTCGAACCACCAACCTTTCGGTTAACATCCGAACGCGCTAACCATTGCGCCACGGAGGCCATATATTAATTCTATGCCTTAAATTATCCTGATGGAAAATTTCAATTAATTTGATGAAAATATTAGTAGGCGCCCCCGAACCACCAACCTTTCGGTTAACAGCCGAACGCGCTAACCATTGCGCCACGGAGGCCATATCTTACTTGTGCGCCTTAAATTATCCTGATGGAAAATTTCAATTAATTTGATGAAACTATTGGTAGGCGCCCCGAACGACCAATCTTTCGGTTAACAGCCGAACGCGCTAACCATTGCGCCACGGAGGCCATATCTTAATTGTGCGCCTTACATTATCCTGATGAAAAATTCAATTAATTTGATGAAAATATTGGTAGGCGCCCCCGAACCACCAACCTTTCGGTTAACAGCCGAACGTGCTAACTATTGTGCACATCTTTATTTTGCACCTTAAGTTATCCTGATGGAAAATTTCAATGAATTAGAAAAGATTGTCAGACGCCCCCCCGTGGGCTCGAACCACCAACCTTTCGGTTAACAGCCGAACGCGCTAACCATTGCGCCACGGAGGCCATGACTTACTGGTGCGCCTTAAATTATCCTGTTGGAAAATTTAATTAATTTGATGAAAATATTGGGATACGCCCCCGGGTGGGCTCGAACCACCAACCTTTCGGTTAACAGCCGAACGCGCTAACCATTGCGACACGGAGGCCATAGGTTAATTTTGCTCCTTAAATTATCCTGATGGAGGCCGTATCTTAATTTTGCGCCTTAAATTAACCTGATGGAGGAAATACCTTAATTCTGCGCCTTAAATTATCCTGATGGAAAATTTCAATTAAATTGATGTAAATAGTTGTAGGCGCCCCGGGTGGGCTCGAACCACCAACCTTTAGGATAACAGCCGAACGCGCTAACCATTGCCCCACGGAGGCCATATCTTGATTCAGCAAGTAAAATTATCCTGGTGGAAAATTTCAATTAATTAGAAGAGAAAATATCGCCTGGCACGTCTTAATTTTGCGCCTTAAATTATTCTGGTGGAAAATTTCAATGAATTTGAAAAGAAAATATTGCCAGCCGCCCCGGGTGGGTTCGAACCGACAACATTTCGGTTAACAGCCGAACGCGCTAACCATTGCGCCACGGAGGCCATATCTTAATTCAGCAAGTAAAATTATCCTGGTGGAAAATTTCAATTAATTTGAAAAGAAAATATCGCCTGACACGTCTGAATTTTGCGCCTTAAATAATTCTGGAGGAAAATTTCAATGAATTTGAAAAGAAAATATTGCCAGCCGCCCCCGGGTGGGTTCGAACCAACAACATTTCGATTAACAGCCGAACGCGCTAACCATTGCGCCACGGAGGCCATGAGTAAATAATGCGCCTTAAATTATCCTGAAGGAAAATTTCAAAGAATTTGAAAAGAAAATATCACCAGGCACGTCTTAATTTTGCGCCTTAAATTATTCTGGTGGAAAATTTCAATGAATTTGAAAAGAAAATATTGCCAGCCGCCCCCGGGTGGGCTCGAACCACCAACCTTTCGGTTAACAGCCGAACGCCCAAACCATTGCGCCACGGAGGCCATAAGTTAATTTGGCGCCTTAAATTATCCTGATAGGGACCATATCTTAATTCTGCGCCTTAAATTATCCTGATGGAAAATTTCAATTAATTTGATGAAAATATATGTAGGCGCCCCCGGGTGGGCTCGAACCACCAACCTTTTGGTTAACAGCCGAACGCGCTAACCATTGCGCCACGGGGGCCACATTGTGATCAAGCGCCCTAAATTATCCTGATGGAAATTTCAATGAATTTGTAAAGAAATTATTGCCAGACGCCCCCGGGTGGGCTCGAACCACCAACCTTTTGCTAAACAGCCGAACGCGGTAACCATTGTGCACAACGGCATATCTTAAATTTGCGCCTTTTGGTAAACAGCCATTGCGCCACGGAGGTCATATCTTAATTCTACGCCTACCAATGTAAGGCGCACATATAAGATATGGCCTCCGTGGCGCAATGGTTAGCGTGTTCGGCTGTTAACCGAAAGATTGGTTGTTCGGGGCGCCTACCAATAGTTTCATCAATTTAATTGAAATTTTCCATCAGGATAATTTAAGGCGCACAAGTAAGATATGGCCTCCGTGGCGCAATGGTTAGCGCGTTCGGCTGTTAACCGAAAGGTTGGTGGTTTGAACCCACCCGGGGGCGCCTGCCAATTTTTTCATCAAATTAATTGAAATTTTCCATCAGGATAATTTAAGGCGCAAAATTAAGATATGGCCTCCATCAGGATAATTTAAGGCGCAAAATCATGATATGGCCTCCGTGGCGAAATGTTAGCGCGTTCGGCTGTTAACCGAAAGGTTGGTGGTTCGAGCCCACCCGGGGGCGGCTGGCAATATTTTCTTTTCAAATTCATTGAAATTTTCCACCAGAATAATTTAAGGCGCAAAATTAAGACGTGCCAGGCGATATTTTCTTTTCAAATTAATTGAAATTTTCCACCATGATAATTTTACTTGCTGAATTAAGATATGGCCTCCGTGGCGTTCAGCTGTTGTCTTAAAGGTTGGTGGTTCGAGCCCACCCGGGTTAGTCTGGCAGTATTTTCTTTTCAAATTCAAAAAAGTTTTCCATCAGGATAATTTAAGGCGCAGATTTAAGATATGACCTCCGTGGCGCAATGGATGTTTACCAAAAGGCGCAAAAGTAAGATATGCCATTGTGCACAATGGTTAGCGCGTTCGGCTGTTAACCAAAAGGTTGGTGGTTCGGGTCCACCCGGGGGCGCCTACAACTATTTACATCAAATTAATGGAAATTTTCCATCAGGTTAATTTAAGGCGCAGAATTAAGATATGGCCTCCATCAGGATAATTTAAGGCGCATAATTAAGATATGTCCTCCGTGGCGCAATGGCTAGCGCGTTCGGCTGTTAACCGAAAGGTTGGTGGTTCGAGCCCACCCGGGGGCGTATCCCAATGTTTTCATCAAATTAATTGAAATTTTCCAACAGGATAATTTAAGGCGCAGAATAAAGATATGGCCTCCGTGGCGCAATGACTAGCGCGTTCGGCTGTTAACCGAAAGGTTGGTGGTTCGAGCCCACCGGGGGGCGTCTGACAATCTTTTCTTTTCTAATTCATTGAAATTTTCCATCAGGATAATTTAAGGTGAAAAATAAAGATGTGCACAATAGTTAGCGCGTTCGGCTGTTAACCTAAAGGTTGGTGGTTTGGGGGCGCCTACCAATATTTTCATCAAATTAATTGAAATTTTCCATCAGGATAATTTAAGGCATAGAATTAAGATATGGCCTCCGTGGCGCAATGGTTAGCGCGTTTGGCTGTTAACCGAAAGGTTGGTGGTTCGAGCCCACCCGTGGGTGCCTACCAACATTTTCATCAAATTAATTGAAATTTTTCATCAGGATAATGTAAGGCGCACAATTAAGATATGGCCTCCGTGGCGCAATGGTTAGCGCGTTCGGCTGTTAACCGAAAGATTGGTCGTTCGGGGCGCCTACCAATAGTTTCATCAAATTAATTGAAATTTTCCATCAGGATAATTTAAGGCGCACAAGTAAGATATGGCCTGCGTGGCGCAATGGTTAGCGCGTTCGGCTGTTAACCGAAAGGTTGGTGGTTCGAGCCCACCCGGGGGCGCCTGCCAATTTTTTCATCAAATTAATTGAAATTTTCCATCAGGATAATTTAAGGCGCAAAATTAAGATTTGGCCTCCATCAGGATAATTTAGGGCGCAAAATCAAGATATGGCCTCCGTGGCGCAATGGTTAGCGCGTTCGGCTGTTAACCGAAAGGTTGGTGGCTCGAGCCCACCCGGGGGTGCCTACCAACATTTTCATCAAATTAATTGAAATTTTTCATCAGGATAATGTAAGGCGCACAATTAAGATATGGCCTCCGTGGCGCAATGGTTAGCGCGTTCGGCTCTTAACCGAAAGATTGGTCGTTCGGGGCGCCTACCAATAGTTTCATCAAATTAATTGAAATTTTCCATCAGGATAATTTAAGGCGCACAAGAAAGATATGGCCTGCGTGGCGCAATGGTTAGCGCGTTCGGCTGTTAACCGAAAGGTTGGTGGTTCGAGCCCACCCGGGGGCGCCTGCCAATTTTTTCATCAAATTAATTGAAATTTTCCATCAGGATAATTTAAGGCGCAAAATTAAGATATGGCCTCCATCAGGATAATTTAAGGCGCAAAATCAAGATATGGCCTCCGTGGCGCAATGGTTAGCGCGTTCGGCTGTTAACCGAAAGGTTGGTGGTTCGAGCCCACCCGGGGGCGGCTGGCAATATTTTCTTTTCAAATTCATTGAAATTTTCCACCAGGATAATTTAAGGCGCAAAATTAAAATGTGCACAATGGTTAGCGCGTTCGGCTGTTGACCGAAAGGTTGGTGGTTCGAGCCCACCCGGGGGAACATGGCGGTATTTTCTTTTCAAATTCATTAAAATTTTCCATCAGGATAATTTTAGGTGCTGAATTAAGATATGGCGCGTTCGGCTGTTAACCGAAAGGATGGTGGTTTGAGCCCACCCGGGGGCGTCTGGCAATATTTTCTTTTCAAATTCATCGAAATTTTCCATCAGGATAATTTCAGGCGCAGAATTAAGATATGACCTCCGTGGCGCAATGGCTGTTTACCAAAAGGCGCAAATTTAAGATATGCCGTTGTGCACAATGGTTAGCGCGTTTGGCTGTTTAGCAAAAGTTTGGTGGTTCGAGCCCACCCGAGGGCGTCTGGCAATAATTTTTTTACAAATTCATTGAAATTTCCATCAGGATAATTTAGGGCGCTGGATCAAAATGTGGCCTCCGTGGCGCAATGGCTAGCGCGTTCGGCTGTTTACCGAAAGGTTGGTGGTTCGAGCCCACCCGGGGCGTATCCCAATATTTTCATCAAATTAATTGAAATTTTCCAACAGGATAATTTAAGGCGCAGAATTAAGATATGGCCTCCGTGGCGCAATGGTTAGCGCGTTCGGCTGTTAACCGAAAGATTGGTCGTTCGGGGCGCCTACCAATATTTTCATCAAATTAATTGAAATTTTCCATCAGGATAATTTAAGGCGCACAAGTAAGACATGGCCTCCGTGGCGCAATGGTTAGCGCGTTCGGCTGTTAACCGAAAGGTTGGTGGTTCGAGCCCACCGGGGTGCGTCTGACAATCTTTTCTTTTCTAATTCATTGAAATTTTCCATCAGGATAATTTAAGGTGCAAAATAAAGATGTGCACAATAGTTAGCGCGTTCGGCTGTTAACCGAAAGGTTGGTGGTTCGGGGGCGCCTACCAATATTTTCATCAAATTAATTGAAATTTTCCATCAGGATAATTTAAGGCATAGAATTAAGATATGGCCTCCGTGGCGCAATGGTTAGCGCGTTCGGCTGTTAACCTATAGTTTGGTGGTTCGAGCCCACCCGGGGGCGTATCTCAATATTTTCATCAAATTAATTGAAATTTTCCAACAGGATAATTTAAGGCGCAGAATTAAGATATGGCCTCCGTGGCGCAATGGTTAGCGCGTTCGGCTGTTAACCGAAAGATTGGTCGTTCGGGGCGCCTACCAATATTTTCATCAAATTAATTGAAATTTTCCATCAGGATAATTTAAGGCGCACAAGTAAGATATGGCCTCCGTGGCGCAATGGTTAGCGCGTTCGGCTGTTAACCGAAAGGTTGGTGGTTCGACCCCACCCGGAGGCGCCTACCAATTTTTTCATCAAATTAATTGAAATTTTCCATCAGGATAATTTAAGGCGCACAATTAAGATATGGCCTCCGTGGCACAATGGTTAGCGCGTTCGGCTGGTAGCCGAAAGTTTGGTGGTTCGAGCCCATCCGGGGGCGCCTACAGATATTTTCATCAAATTAATTGAAATTTTCCATCAGGATAATTTAAGGCGAAGAATTAAGATATGGCCTCCGTGGTGCAATGGTTAGCGCGTTCGGCTGTTAACCGAAAGGTTGGTGGTTCGAGCCCACCGGGGGGCGCCTACCAATATTTTCACCAAATTAATTGAAATTTTCCATCAGGATAATTTAAGGCGCAAAATAAATATGGCCTCCGTGGCGCAATGGTTAGCGCGTTCGGCTGTTAAGCGAAAGGTTGGTGGTTCGAGCCCACCCGGGGGCGCCTATCAATATTTTCATCAAATTAATTGAAATTTTCCATCAGGATAATGTAAGGCGCACAATTAAGATATGGCCTCCGTGGCGCAATGGTTAGCGCGTTCGGCTGTTAACCGAAAGATTGGTTGTTCGGGGCGCCTACCAATAGTTTCATCAAATTAATTGAAATTTTCCATCAGGATAATTTAAGGCGCACAAGTAAGATATGGCCTCCGTGGCGCAATGGTTAGCGCGTTCGGCTGTTAACCGAAAGGTTGGTGCTTCGAGCCCACCCGGGGGCGGCTGGCAATATTTTCTTTTCAAATTCATTGAAATTTTCCACCAGGATAATTTAAGGCGCAAAAATAAGATATGGCCTCCGTGGCGCAATGGTTAGCACGTTCGGCTGTTAACCGAAAGGTTGGTGGTTCGAACCCACCCGGAGGCGTTTCCCAATATTTTCATCAAATTAATTGAAATTTTCCAACAGGATATTTTAAGGCGCAAAATTAAGATATGGCCTCCATCAGGATAATTTAAGGCGCAAAGTCAAGATATGGCCTCCGTGGCGCAATGGTTAGCACGTTCGGCTGTTAACCGAAAGGATGGTGCTTCGAGCCCACCCGGGGGCGGCTGGCAATATTTTCTTTTCAAATTCATTGAAATTTTCCACCAGGATAATTTAAGGCGCAAAATTAAGATGTGCACAATGGTTAGCGCGTACGGCTGTTAACCGAAAGGTTGGTGCTTCGAGCCCACCTGGGGGCGTCTGGCAATATTTTCTTTTCAAATTCATAGAAATTTTCCATCAGGATAATTTCAGGCGCAGAATTAAGATATGACCTCCGTGGCGCAATGGCTGTTTACCAAAAGGCGCAAATTAAAGAGATGCCGTTGTGCACAATGGTTAGCGCGTTCGGCTGTTTAACAAAAGGTTGGTGGTTCGAGCCCACCCTGGGGCGTCTGGCAATAATTTCTTTACAAATTCATTGAAATTTCCATCAGGATAATTTAGGGCGCTGGATCAAAATGTGGCCTCCGTGGCGCAATGGTTAGCACGTTCGGCTGTTAACCGAAAGGTTATTGGTTCGAGCCCACCGGGGGCGCTTACAAATATTTTCATCTAATTAATTGAAATTTTCCATCAGGATAATTTAAGGCGCAGAATTAAGATATGGTCCCTATCAGGATAATTTAAGGCGCAAAATTAACTTATGGCCTCCGTGGCGCAATGGTTTGGGCGTTCGGCTGTTAACCGAAACGTTGGTGGTTCGAGCCCACCCGGGGGCGGCTGGCAATATTTTCTTTTCAAATTCATTGAAATTTTCCATCAGGATAATTTAGGGCGCTAGATCAAAATATGGCCTACGTGACGCAATGGTTAGCGCGTTCGGCTGTTAACCTAGATGTTGGTGGTTCGAGCCAACCCGGGGGCGCTTACAAATATTTTCATCAAATTAATTGAAATTTTCCACCAGAATAATTTAAGGCGCAAAATTAAGACGTGCCTGGCGATATTTTCTTTTCAAATTCTTTGAAATTTTCCTTTAGGATAATTTAAGGCACAATGTTTAGACATGCCATCCGTGGCGCAATGGTTAGCACGTTCGGCTGTTAACCGAAAGGTTGGTGGTTCGGGCCCACCCGGGGGCGCATACCAGCATTTTCATCAAATTAATTGAAATTTTCCATCAGGATAATTTAAGGCGCAAAATTAAGATATGGCCTCCGTGGCGCAATGGTTAGCGCGTTCGGCTGTTAACCGAAAGGTTATTGGTTCGAGCCCACCAGGGGCGCCTACAAATATTTTCATCTAATTAATTGAAATTTTCAATCAGGATAATTTAAGGCGCAGAATTAAGATATGGTCCCTATCAGGATAATTTAAGGCGCAATATTAACTTATGGCCTCCGTGGCGCAATGGTTTGGGCGTTCGGCTGTTAACCGTAAGGTTGGTGGTTCGAGCCCACCCGGGGTCGGCTGGCAATATTTTCTTTTCAAATTCATTGGAATTTTCCATCAGGATAATTTAGGGCGCTAGATCAAGATATGGGCTCCTTGACGCAATGGTTTGCGCGTTCGGCTGTTAACCTAGAGGTTGGTGGTTCGAGCCCACCCGGGGGCGCTTACAAATATTTTCATCAAATTAATTGAAATTTTACACCAGAATAATTTAAGGCGCAAAATTAAGACGTGCCTGGCGATATTTTTTTTTCAAATTCTTTGAAATTTTCCTTTAGCATAATTTAAGGCACAGTGTTTAGACATGCCATCCGTGGCGCAATGGTTAGCGCGTTCGGCTGTTAACCGAAAGGTTGGTAGTTCGGGCCCACCCGGGGGCGCATACCAGCATTTTCATCAAATTAATTGAAATTTTCCATCAGGATAATTTAAGGCGCAAAATTTAGATATGGCCTCCGTGGCGCAATGGTTAGCGCGTTCGGCTGTTAACCAAAAAGTTGGTGGTTCGAGCCCACCCGGGGGCGCGTACCAATATTTTCATCAAATTAATTGAATTTTTCCATCAGGATAATTTAAGGCGCTCAATTAAGATATGGTATCTGTGACGCAATGGTTAGCGCGTTCGGCTGTTAACCGAAAGGTTGGTGGTTCGAGCCCACCCGGTGGCGCCTACAACTATTTATATCAAATTAATTGAAATTTTCCATCAGGATAATTTAAGGCGCAGAATTAAGATATGGCCTCCATCAGGATAATTTAAGGCGCAAAAATAAGATATGGCCTCCGTGGCGCAATGGTTAGCGCGTTCGGCTGTTAACCGAAAGTTTGGTGGTTCGAACCCACCCGGGGGCGTTTCCCAATATTTTCATCAAATTAATTGAAATTTTCCAACAGGATATTTTAAGGCGCAAAATTAAGATATGGCCTCCATCAGGATAATTTAAGGCGCAATGTCAAGATATGGCCTCCGTGGCGCAATGGTTATCGCGTTCGGCTGTTAACCGAAAGGTTGGTGCTTCGAGCCCACCCGGGGGCGGCTGGCAATATTTTCTTTTCAAATTCATTGAAATTTTCCACCAGGATAATTTAAGGCGCAAAATTAAGATGTGCACAATGGTTAGCGCGTACGGCTGTTAACCGAAAGGTTGGTGGTTCGAGCCCACCCGGGGGCGTCTGGCAATATTTTCTTTTCAAATTCATCGAAATTTTCCATCAGGATAATTTAGGGTGCTAGATCAAGATATGGCCTCCGTGACGCAATAACAGCCGAATGCGCTAACCATTGCGCCACGGAGGCCACATTTTGGTCCAGCGCCCTAAATTATCCTGATGGAAATTTCAATGAATTTGTAAAGAAATTATTGCCAGACGCCCCAGGGTGGGCTCGAACCACCAACCTTTTGCTAAACAGCCGAACGCGCTAACCATTGTGCACAACGGCCTATCTTAAATTTGCGCCTTTTGGTAAACAGCCAATGCGCCACGGAGGTCATATCTTAATTCTGCGCCTGAAATTATCCTGATGGAAAATTTCGATGAATTTGAAAAGAAAATATTGCCAGACGCCCCCGGGTGGACTCGAACCACCAACCTTTCGGTTAATAGCCGTACGTGCTAACCATTGTGCACATCTTAATTTTGCGCCTTAAATTATCCTGGTGGAAAATTTCAATGAATTTGAAAAGAAAATATTGCCAGCCGCCCCCGGGTGGGCTCGAAGCTACAACCTTTCGGTAAACAGCCGAACGCGCTAACCATTGCGCCACGGAGGCCATATCTTGACATTGCGCCTTAAATTATCCTGATGGAGGCCATATCTTAATTTTGCGCCTTAAAATATCCTGTTGGAAAATTTCAATTAATTTGATGAAAGTATTGGGAAACGCCCCCGGGTGGATTCGAACCACCAACCTTTCGGTTAACAGCCGAACGCGCTAACCATTGCGCCACGGAGGCCATATCTTATTTTTGGGCCTTAAATTATCCTGATGGAGGCCATATCTTAATTCTGCGCCTTAAATTATCCTGATGGAAAATTTCAATTAATTTGATATAAATAGTTGTAGGCGCCACCGGGTGGGCTCGAACCACCAAACTTTCGGTTAACAGCCGAACGCGCTAACCATTGCGTCACAGAGTCCATATCTTAATTGAGCGCCTTAAATTATCCTGATGGAAAAATTCAATTAATTTGATGAAAATATTGGTACGCGCCCCCGGGTGGGCTCGAACCACCAACTTTTTGGTTAACAGCCGAACGCGCTAACCATTGCGCCACGGAGGCCATATCTTAATTTTGCGATTTAAATTATCCTGATGGAAAATTTCAATTAATTTGATGAAAATGCTGGTATGCGCCCCCGGGTGGGCCCGAACCACCAACCTTTCGGTTAACAGCCGAACGCGCTAACCATTGCGCCACGGATGGCATGTCTAAACACTGTGCCTTAAATTATCCTAAAGGAAAATTTTAAAGAATTTGAAAAGAAAATATCGCCAGGCACGTCTTAATTTTGCGCCTTAAATTATTCTGCTGTAAAATTTCAATTAATTTGATGAAAATATTTGTAAGCGCCCCCGGGTGGGCTCGAACCACCAACCTCTAGGTTAACAGCCGAACGCGCTAACCATTGCGTCAAGGAGTCCATATCTTGACCTAGCGCCCTAAATTATCCTGATGGAAAATTTCGATGAATTTGAAAAGAAAATATTGCCAGACGCCCCCGGGTGGGCTCGAACCACCAACCTTTCGGTTAACAGCCGTACGTGCTAACCATTGTGCACATCTTAATTTTGCGCCTTAAATTATCCTGGTGGAAAATTTCAATGAATTTGAAAAGAAAATATTTCCAGCCACCCCCGGGTGGGCACGAAGCACCAACCTTTCGGTAAACAGCCGAACGCGCTAGCCATTGCACCACGGAGGCCATATCTTGATTTTGCGCCTTAAATTATCCTGATGGAGGCCATATCTTAATTTTGCGCCTTAAAATATCCTGTTGGAAAATTTCAATTAATTTGATGAAAATATTGGGACACTCCCCCGGGTGGGTTCGAACCACCAACCTTTCGGTTAACAGCCGAACGCGCTAACCATTGCACCACGGAGGCCATATCTTAATTCTGCGCCTTAAATTATCCTGATGGAGGCCATATCTTAATTCTGCGCCTTAAATTATCCTGATGGAAAATTTCAATTAATTTGATATACATAGTTGTAGGCGCCACCGGGTGGGCTCGAACCACCACCCTTTCGGTTAACAGCCGAACGCGCTAACTATTGCGCACATCTCTATTTTGCACCTTAAATTATGATGATGGAAAATTTCAATGAATTAGAAAAGAAAAAATTTCCAGACGCCCCTGGGTGGGCTCGAACCACCAACCTTGCGGTTAAGAGCCGAACACGCTAACCATTGCGTCACGGAGGCCATATCTTGAGCCAGCGCCCTAAATTATCCTGGTGGAAAATTTCAATGAATTTGAAAAGAAAATATTGCCAGCCGACCCCGGGTGGGCTCGAACCACCAACCTTTCGCTTAACAGCCGAACGCCCAAACCATTGCGCCACGGAGGCCATAACTTAATTTTACGCCTTAAATTATCCTGATAGGGACCATATCTTAATTCTGCGCCTTAAATTATCCTGATGGAAAATTTCAATTAATTAGATGAAAATATTTGTAGGCGCCCCCAGTGGGCTCGAACCAATAACCTTTCGGTTAACAGCCGAACGCGCTAACCATTGCGCCACGGAGGCCACATTTGGATCCAGCGCCCTAAATTATCCTGATGGAAATTTCAATGAATTTGTAAAGAAATTATTTCCAGACGCCCCAGGGTGGGCTCGAACCACCAACCTTTTGTGCACAACGGCATATCTTAAATTTGCGCCTTTTGTTAAACAGCCATTGCGCCACGGAGGTCATATCTTAATTCTGCGCCCGAAATTATCCTGATGGAAAATTTCGATGAATTTGAAAAGAAAATATTGCCAGACGCCCCCGGGTGGGCTCGAACCACCAACCTTTCGGTTAACAGCCGTACGTGCTAACCATTGTGCACATCTTAATTTTGCGCCTTAAATTATCCTGGTGGAAAATTTCAATGAATTTGAAAAGAAAATATTGCCAGCCGCCCCAGGGTGGGCTCGAAGCACCAACCTTTCGGTAAAGAGCCGAACGCGCTAACCATTGCACCACGGAGGCCATAGCTTGATTTTGCGCCTTAAATTATCCTGATGGAGGCCATATCTTAATTTTGCGGCTTAAAATATCCTGTTGGAAAATTTAAATTAATTTGATGAAAATATTGGGAAACGCCTCCGGGTGGGTTAGAACCACCAACCTTTCGGTTAACAGCCGAACGCGCTAACCATTGCGCCACGGAGGCCATATCTTATTTTTGCGCCTTAAATTATCCTGATGGAGGCCATATCTTAATTCTGCGCCTTAAATTATCCTGATGGAAAATTTCAATTAATTTGATATACATAGTTGTAGGCGCCACCGGGTGGGCTCGAACCACCACCCTTTCGGTTAACAGCCGAACGCGCTAACTATTGCGCACATCTCTATTTTGCACCTTAAATTATGATGATGGAAAATTTCAATGAATTAGAAAAGAAAAAATTTCCAGACGCCCCTGGGTGGGCTCGAACCACCAAGCTTGCGGTTAAGAGCCGAACGGGCTAACCATTGCGCCACGGAGGCCATGTCTAAATATTGCGCCTTAAATTTTCCTGAAGGTAAATTTCAATTAATTTGATTAAAATATTGGTAGGCGCCCCCGGGTGGGCTCGAACCACCAACCTTTCGGTTAACAGCCGAACGCGCTAACCATTGCGTCACAAAGTCCATGTCTTAATTGAGCGCCTTAAATTATCCTGATGGAAAAATTCAATTTATTTGATGAAAATATTGGTACGCGCCCCCGGGTGGGCTCGAACCACCAACTTTTTGGTTAACAGCCGAACGCGCTAACCATTGCGCCACGGAGGCCATATCATAATTTTGCGCCTTAAATTATCCTGATGGAAAATTTCAATTAATTGGATGAAAATGCTGGTATGCGCCCCCGGGTGGGCCCGAACCACCAACCTTTCGGTTAACAGCCGAACGCGCTAACCATTGCGCCACGCATGGCATTTCTAAACACTGTGCCTTAAATTATCCTAAAGGAAAATTTCAAAGAATTTGAAAAGAAAATATCGCCAGGCACGTCTTAATTTTGCGCCTTAAATTATTCTGGTGGAAAATTTCAATTAATTTGATGAAAATATTTGTAAGCGCCCCCGGATGGGCTCGAACCACCAACCTCTTGGTTAACAGCCGAACGCGCTAACCATTGCGTCACGGACGCCATATCTTAATCTAGCGCCCTAAATTATCCTGATGGAAAATTTCAATGAATTTGAAAAGAAAATATTGCCAGCCGCCCCCGGGTGGGCTCGAACCACCAACCTTTCGGTTAACAGCCGAACGCCCAAACCATTGCGCCACGGAGGCCATAAGTTAATTTTGCGCCCTAAATTATGCTGATGGAAAATTTCAATTAATTAGATGAAAATATTTGTAGGCGCCCCCGGTGGGCTCGAACCAATAACCTTTCGGATAACAGCCGAACGTGCTAACCATTGCGCCACGGAGGCCACATTTTGATCCAGCGCCCTAAATTATCCTGATGGAAATTTCAATGAATTTGTAAAGAAATTATTGCCAGACGCCCCAGGGTGGGCCCGAACCACCAACCTTTTGTTAAGCAGCCAAACGCGCTAACCATTGTGGACAACTGCATATGTTTAATTTTGGTAAACAGCCATTGCGCCACGGAGGTCATATCTTAATTCTGCGCCTGAAATTATCCTTATGGAAAATTTCTATGAATTTGAAAAGAAAATATTGAAAGACGGCCCCGGGTGGGCTCGAACCACCAACCTTTTGGTTAACAGCCGAACGCGCTAACCATTGCGCCACGGATGCCATATCTTATTTGTGCGCCTAACATTGGTAGGCGCAGAATTAAGATATGACCTCCGTGGCGCAATGGCTGTTTACCAAAAGGCGCAAATTTAAGATATGCCGTTGTGCATTCGGCTGTTTAGCAAAAGGTTGGTGGTTCGAGCCCACCCGGGGGCGTGTGGCAATAATTTCTTTACAAATTCATTGAAATTTCTATCAGGATAATTTAGGGCGCTGGATCAAATTGTGGCCTCCGTGGCGCAATGGTTAGCGCATTCGGCTGTTAACCAAAAGGTTGGTGGTTCGAGCCCACCCCCGGGGCGCCTACATATATTTTCATCAAATTAATTGAAATTTTCCATCAGGATAATTTAAGGCGCAGAATTAAGATATGGTCCCTATCAGGATAATTTAAGGCGCAAAATTAACTTATAGCCTCCGTGGCGCAATGGTTTGGGCGTTCGGCTGTTAACCGAAAGGTTGGTGGTTCGAGCCCACCCGGGGGCGGCTGGCAATATTTTCTTTTCAAATTCATTGAAATTTTCCATCAGAATAATTTAAGGCGCAAAATTAAGACGTGCCTGGTGATATTTTCTTTTCAAATTCTTTGAAATTTTCCTTCAGGATAATTTAAGGCGCATTATTTACTCATGGCCTCCGTGGCGCAATGGTTAGCGCGTTCGGCTGTTAATCGAAATGTTGTTGGTTCGAACCCACCCGGGGGCGGCGGGCAATATTTTCTTTTCAAATTCATTGAAATTTTCCTCCAGGCGCACAATTAAGATATGGCCTCCGTGGCGCAATGGTTAGCGCGTTCGGCTGTTAACCGAAAGATTGGTTGTTCGGGGCGCCTACAAATAGTTTCATCAAATTAATTGAAATTTTCCATCAGGATAATTTAAGGCGCACAAGTAAGATATGGCCTTCGTGGCGCAATGGTTAGCGCGTTCGGCTGTTAACCGAAAGGTTGGTGGTTCGAGCCCACCCGGGGGGCGCCTGCCAATTTTTTCATCAAATTAATTGAAATTTTCCATCAGGATAATTTAAGGCGCAAATTTAAGATATGGCCTCCATCAGGATAATTTAAGGCGCAAAATCAAGATATGGCCTCCGTGGCGCAATGTTTAGCGCGTTCGGCTATTAACCGAAAGGTTGGTGGTTCGAGCCCACCCGGGGGCGGCTGGCAATATTTTCTTTTCAAATTCATTGAAATTTTCCACCAGGATAATTTAAGGCGCAAAATTAAGATGTGCACAATGGTTAGCGCGTTCGGCTGTTAACCGAAAGGTTGTCGGTTCGAACCCACCCGGGGGCGGCTGGCAATATTTTCTTTTCAAATTCATTGAAATTTTCCACCAGAATAGTTTAAGGCGCAAAATTAAGACGTGCCAGGCGATATTTTCTTTTCAAATTAATTGAAATTTTCCACCAGGATAATTTTACTTGCTGAATTAAGACATGGCCTCCGTGGCGCAATGGTTAGCGCGTTCAGCTGTTCTCCTAAAGGTTGGTGGTTCGAGCCCACCCGGGGGCGTCTGGCAGTATTTTCTTTTCAAATTCAAAAAAGTTTTCCATCAGGATAATTTAAGGCGAAGATTTAAGATGTGACCTCCGTGGCGCAATGGATGTTTACCAAAAGGCGCATAATTAAGATATGCCATTGTGCACAATGGTTAGCGCGTTCGGCTGTTAACCAAAAGGTTGGTGGTTCAGGCCCACCCGGGGGCGCCTACAACTATTTACATCAAATTAATGAAAATTTTCTATGAGGATATTTTAAGGCGCAGAATTAAGATATGGCCTCCATCAGGATAATTTAAGGCGCAAAATTAAGATATGGCCTCCGTGGCGCAATGGTTAGCGCATTCGGCTGTTAACCGAAAGGTTGGTGGTTCGAGCCCACCCGGGGGCGTATCCCAATATTTTCATCAAATTAATTGAAATTTTCCAACAGGATAATTTAAGGCGCAGAATTAAGATATGGCCTCCGTGGCGCAATGGTTAGCGCGTTCGGCTGTTAACCGAAAGATTGGTCGTTCGGGGCGACTACCAATATTTTCATCAAATTAATTGAAATTTTCCATCAGGATAATTTAAGGCGCACAAATAAGACATGGCCTCCGTGGCGCAATGGTT
Organism: Odiellus spinosus; assembly: GCA_963920705.1. Lineage (NCBI taxonomy): Eukaryota > Metazoa > Arthropoda > Arachnida > Opiliones > Phalangiidae > Odiellus > Odiellus spinosus. The sequence continues at coordinate 15,795,539 of OY987225.1, read as the reverse complement.
AGCGCGTTCGGCTGTTAACCGAAAGGTTGGTGGTTAGATCCCACCGGGGGGGCGTCTGACAATCTTTTCTTTTCTAATTCATTGAAATTTTCCATCAGGATAATTTAAGGTGAAAAATAAAGATGTGCACAATAGTTAGCGCGTTCGGCTGTTAACCGAAAGGTTGGTGGTTCGGGGGCGCCTACCAATATTTTCATCAAATTAATTGAAATTTTCCATCAGGATAATTTAAGGCATAAAATTAAGATATGGCCTCCGTGGCGCAATGGTTAGCGCGTTCGGCTGTTAACCGAAAGGTTGGTGGTTCGAGCCCACCCGGGGGCGCCTACCAACATTTTCATTAAATTAATTGAATTTTTCATCAGGATAATGTAAGATAATTAAGATATGGCCGCCGTGGCGCAATGGTTAGCGCGTTCGGCTGTTAACCGAAAGATTGGTCGTTCGGGGCGCCTACCAATAGTTTCATCAAATTAATTGAAATTTACCATCAGGATAATTTAAGGCGCACAAGTAAGATATGGCCTCCGTGGCGCAATGGTTAGCGCGTTCGGCTGTTAACCGAAAGGTTGGTGGTTCGAGCCCGCCAATTTTTTCATCAAATTAATTGAAATTTTCCATCAGGATAATTTAAGGTGCAAAATTAAGATATGGCCTCCATAAGGATAATTTAAGGCGCAAAATCAAGATATGGCCGCCGTGGCGCAATGGTTAGCGCGTTCGGCTGTTAACCGAAAGGTTGGTGGTTCGAGCCCATCCGGGGGCGCCTACCAACTTTTCATCAAATTAATTGAATTTTTCATCAGGATAATGTAAGGCGCACAATTAAGATATGGCCTCCGTGGCGCAATGGTTAGCGCGTTCGGCTGTTAACCGAAAGATTGGTGGTTCGAGCCCACCCGGGGGCGCCTGCAAATTTTTTCATCAAATTAATTGAAATTTTCCATCAGGAAAATTTAAGGCGCAAAATTAAGATATGGCCTCCATCAGGATAATTTAAGGCGCAAAATCAAGATATGGCCTCCGTGGCGCAATGGTTAGCGCGTTCGGCTGTTAACCGAAAGGTTGGTGGTTCGAGCCCACCCGGGGGCGGCTGGCAATATTTTCTTTTCAAATTCATTGAAATTTTCCACCAGGATAATTTAAGGCGCAAAATTAAGATGTGCACAATGGTTAGCGCGTTCGGCTGTTAACCGAAAGGTTGGTGGTTCGAGCCCACCCGGGGGCGGCTGGCAATATTTTCTTTTCAAATTCATTGAAATTTTCCACCAGAATAATTTAAGGCGCAAAATTAAGACGTGCCAGGCGATATTTTCTTTTCAAATTAATTGAAATTTTCCACCAGGATAATTTTACTTGCTGAATTAAGATATGGCCTCCGTGGCGCAATGGTTAGCGCGTTCAGCTGTTATCCTAAAGGTTGGTGGTTCGAGCCCACCCGGGGGCGTCTGGCAGTATTTTCTTTTCAAATTCAAAAAAGTTTTCCATCAGGATAATTTAAGGCGAAGATTTAAGATATGACCTCCGTGGCGCAATGGATGTTTACCAAAAGGCGCATAATTAAGATATGCCATTGTGCACAATGGTTAGCGCGTTCGGCTGTTAACCAAAAGGTTGGTGGTACAGGCCCACCCGGGGGCGCCTACAACTGTTTACATCAAATTAATGAAAATTTTCTATGAGGATAATTTAAGGCGCAGAATTAAGATATGGCCTCCATCAGGATAATTTAAGGCGCAAAATTAAGACATGGCCTCCGTGGCGCAATGGTTAGCGCGTTCGGCTGTTAACCGAAAGGTTGGTGGTTCGAGCCCACCCGGGGGCGTATCCCAATATTTTCATCAAATTAATTGAAATTTTCCAACAGGATAATTTAAGGCGCAGAATTAAGATATGGCCTCCGTGGCGCAATGGTTAGCGCGTTCGGCTGTTAACCGAAAGATTGGTCGTTCGGGGCGACTACCAATATTTTCATCAAATTAATTGAAATTTTCCATCAGGATAATTTAAGGCGCACAAGTAAGACATGGCCTCCGTGGCGCAATGGTTAGCGCGTTCGGCTGTTAACCGAAAGGTTGGTGGTTCGAGCCCACCGGGGGGGCGTCTGACAATCTTTTCTTTTCTAATTCATTGAAATTTTCCATCAGGATAATTTAAGGTGAAAAATAAAGATGTGCACAATAGTTAGCGCGTTCGGCTGTTAACCGAAAGGTTGGTGGTTCGGGGGCGCCTACCAATATTTTCATCAAATTAATTGAAATTTTCCATCAGGATAATTTAAGGCATAGAATTAAGATATGGCCTCCGTGGCGCAGTGGTTAGCGCGTTCGGCTGTTAACCGAAAGGTTGGTGGTTCGAGCCCACCCGGGGGCGTATCCCAATATTTTCATCAAATTAATTGAAATTTTCCAACAGGATAATTTAAGGCGCAGAATTAAGATATGGCCTCCGTGGCGCAATGGTTAGCGCGTTCGGCTGTTAACCGAAAGATTGGTCGTTCGGGGCGACTACCAATATTTTCATCAAATTAATTGAAATTTTCCATCAGGATAATTTAAGGCGCACAAGTAAGACATGGCCTCCGTGGCGCAATGGTTAGCGCGTTCGGCTGTTAACCGAAAGGTTGGTGGTTCGAGCCCACCGGGGGGGCGTCTGACAATCTTTTCTTTTCTAATTCATTGAAATTTTCCATCAGGATAATTTAAGGTGAAAAATAAAGATGTGCACAATAGTTAGCGCGTTCGGCTGTTAACCGAAAGGTTGGTGGTTCGGGGGCGCCTACCAATATTTTCATCAAATTAATTGAAATTTTCCATCAGGATAATTTAAGGCATAGAATTAAGATATGGCCTCCGTGGCGCAGTGGTTAGCGCGTTCGGCTGTTAACCGAAAGGTTGGTGGTTCGAGCCCACCCGGGGGCGCCTACCAACATTTTCATTAAATTAATTGAATTTTTCATCAGGATAATGTAAGGCGCACAATTAAGATATGGCCTCCGTGGCGCAATGGTTAGCGCGTTCGGCTGTTAACCGAAAGATTGGTCGTTCGGGGCGCCTACCAATAGTTTCATCAAATTAATTGAAATTTTCCATCAGCATAATTTAAGGCGCACAAGTAAGATATGGCCTCCGTGGCGCAATGGTTAGCGCGTTCGGCTGTTAACCGAAAGGTTGGTGGTTCGAGCCCACCCGGGGGCGCCTGCCAATTTTTTCATCAAATTAATTGAAATTTTCCATCAGGATAATTTAAGGCGCAAAGTCAAGATATGGCCGCCGTGGCGCAATGGTTAGCGCGTTCGGCTGTTAACCGAAAGGTTGGTGGTTCGAGCCCACCCGGGGGCGGCTGGCAATATTTTCTTTTCAAATTCATTGAAATTTTCCACCAGAATAATTTAAGGCGCAAAATTAAGACGTGCCAGGCGATATTTTCTTTTCTAATTAATTGAAATTTTCCACCAGGATAATTTTACTTGCTGAATCAAGATATGGCCTCCGTGGCGCAATGGTTAGCGCGTTCGGCTGTTATCCTAAAGGTTGGTGGTTCGAGCCCACCCGGGGGCGTCTGGCAGTATTTTCTTTTCAAATTCAAAAAAGTTTTCAATCAGGATAATTTAAGGCGCAGGTTTAAGATATGACCTCCGTGGCGCAATGGCTGTTTACCAAAAGGCGCAAAGTTAAGATATGCCATTGTGCACAATGGTTAGCGCGTTCGGCTGTTAACCAGAAAGTTGGTGGTTCGGGCCCACCCGGGGGCGCCTACAACTATTTACATCAAATTAATTGAAATTTTCCATCAGGATAATTTAAGGCGCAGAATAAAGATATGGCCTCCATCAGGATAATTTAAGGCGCAAAATTAAGATACGGCCTCCATCAGGATAATTTAAGGAGCAAAATTAACCTATGGCCTCCGTGTCGCAATGGTTAGCGCGTTCGGCTGTTAACCGAAAGGTTGGTGGTTCGAGCCCACCCGGGGGCGTATCCCAATATTTTCATCAAATTAATTGAAATTTTCCAACAGGATAATTTAAGGCGCACAAGTAAGACATGGCCTCCGTGGCGCAATGGTTAGCGCGTTCGGCTGTTAACCGAAAGGTTGGTGGTTCGAGCCCACCGGGGGGCGTCTGACAATCTTTTCTAATTCATTGAAATTTTCCATCAGGATAATTTAAGGTGCAAAATAAAGATGTGCACAATAGTTAGCGCGTTCGGCTGTTAACCGAAAGGTTGGTGGTTCGGGGGCGCCTACCAATATTTTCATCAAATTAATTGAAATTTTCCATCAGGATAATTTAAGGCATAGAATTAAGATATGGCCTCCGTGGCGCAATGGTTAGCGCGTTCGGCTGTTAACCGAAAGGTTGGTGGTTCGAGCCCATCCGGGGGCGCCTACCAACTTTTTCATCAAATTAATTGAATTTTTCATCAGGATAATGTAAGGCGCACAATTAAGATATGGCCTCCGTGGCGCAATGGTTAGCGCTTTCGGCTGTTAACCGAAAGATTGGTTGTTTGGGGCGCCTACCAATAGTTTCATCAAATTAATTGAAATTTTTAATCAGGATAATTTAAGGCGCACAAGTAAGCTATGGCCTCCGTGGCGCAATGGTTAGCGCGTTCGGCTGTTAACCGAAATGTTGGTGGTTCGAGCCCACCCGGGGGCGCCTGCCAATTTTTCATCAAATTAATTGAAATTTTCCATCAGGATAATTTAAGGCGCAAAATTAAGATATGGCCTCCATCAGGATAATTTAAGGCGCGAAATCAAGGTATGGCCTCCGTGGCGCAATGGTTAGCGCGTTCGGCTGTTAACCGAAAGGGTGGTGGTTCGAGCCCACCCGGGGGCGGCTGGCAATATTTTCTTTTCAAATTCATTGAAATTTTCCACCAGGATAATTTAAGGCGCAAAATTAAGATGTGCACAATGGTTAGCGCGTTCGGCTGTTAACCGAAAGGTTGGTGGTTCGAGCCCACCCGGGGGCGGCTGGCAATATTTTCTTTTCAAATTCATTGAAATTTTCCACCAGAATAATTTAAGGCGCAAAATTAAGACGTGCGAGGCGATATTTTCTTTTCAAATTAATTGAAATTTTCCACCAGGATAATTTTACTTGCTGAATTAAGATATGGCCTCCGTGGCGCAATGGTTAGCGCGTTCAGCTGTTATCCTAAAGGTTGGTGGTTCGAGCCCACCCGGGGGCGTCTGGCAGTATTTTCTTTTCAAATTCAAAAAAGTTTTCCATCAGGATAATTTAAGGCGCAGATTTAAGATATGACCTCCGTGGCGCAATGGATGTTTACCAAAAGGCGCATAATTAAGATATGCCATTGTGCACAATGGTTAGCGCGTTCGGCTGTTAACCAAAAGGTTGGTGGTTCAGGCCCACCCGGGGGCGCCTACAACTATTTACATCAAATTAATGGAAATTTTCTATCAGGATAATTTAAGGCGCAGAATTAAGATATGGCCTCCATCAGGATAATTTAAGGCGCAAAATTAGGATATGGCCTCCGTGGCGCAATGGTTAGCGCGTTCAGCTGTTAACCGAAAGGTTGGTGGTTCGAGCCCACCGGGGGGTGTCTGACAATCTTTTCATTTCTAATTCATTGAAATTTTCCATCAGGATAATTTAAGGTGAAAAATAAAGATGTGCACAATAGTTAGCGCGTTCGGCTGTTAACCTAAACTTTGGTGGTTCGGGGGCGCCTACCAATATTTTCATCAAATTAATTGAAATTTTCCATCAGGATAATTTAAGGCATAGAATTGAAATATGGCCTACGTGGCGCAATGGTTAGCGCGTTCGGCTGATAACCGAAAGGTTGGTGGTTCGAGCCCACCCGGGGGCGCCTACCAGCATTTTCATCAAATTAATAGAATTTTTCATCAGGATAATATAAGGCGCACAATTAAGATATGGTTAGCGCGTTCGGCTGTTAACCGAAAGATTGGTCGTTCGGGGCGCCTACCAATAGTTTCATCAAATTAATTGAAATTTTCCATCAGGATTATTTAAGGCGCACAAGTAAGATATGGCCTGTGTGGCGCAATGGTTAGCGCGTTCGGCTGTTAACCGAAAGGTTGGTGGTTCGAGCCCACCCGGGGACGCCTGCCAATTTTTTCATCAAATTAATAGAAATTTTCCATCAGGATAATTTAAGGCGCAAAATTAAGATATGGCCTCCATCAGGATAATTTAAGGCGCATTATCAAGATATGGCCTCCGTGGCGCAATGGTTAGCGCGTTCGGCTGTTAACCGAAAGGTTGGTGGTTCGAGCCCACCCGGGGGCGGCTGGCAATATTTTCTTTTCAAATTCATTGAAATTTTCCACCAGGATAATTTAAGGCGCAAAATTAAAATGTGCACAATGGTTAGCGCGTTCGGCTGTTGACCGAAAGGTTGGTGGTTCGAGCCCACCCGGGGGAACATGGCGGTATTTTCTTTTCAAATTCATTAAAATTTTCCATCAGGATAATTTTAGGTGCTGAATTAAGATATGGCGCGTTCGGCTGTTAACCGAAAGGTTGGTGGTTTGAGCCCACCCGGGGGCGTCTGGCAATATTTTCTTTTCAAATTCATCGAAATTTTCCATCAGGATAATTTCAGGCGCAGAATTAAGATATGACCTCCGTGGCGCAATGGCTGTTTACCAAAAGGCGCAAATTTAAGATATGCCGTTGTGCACAATGGTTAGCGCGTTTGGCTGTTTAGCAAAAGTTTGGTGGTTCGAGCCCACCGGGGGGCGTCTGACAAACTTTTCTAATTCATTGAAATTTTCCATCAGGATAATTTAATGTGCAAAATAAAGATGTGCACAATAGTTAGCGCGTTCGGTTGTTAACCGAAAGGTTGGTGGTTCGGGGGCGCCTACCAATATTTTCATCAAATTAATTGAAATTTTCCATCAGGATAATTTAAGGCATAGAATTAAGATATGGCCTCCGTGGCGCAATGGTTAGCGCGTTCGGCTTTTAACCGAAAGGTTGGTGGTTCGAGCTAACCCCGGGGGCGTCTGGCAATATTTTCTTTTCGAATTCATAGAAATTTTAAATCTGGATAATTTAAGGCGCAGAATTAAGCCATGGCCTCCGTGGCGCAATGGTTAGCGCGTTCGGCTGTTTAGCAGAAGGTTGGTGGTTCGAGCCCACCCGGGGGCGTCTGGCAATAATTTCTTTTCAAATTCATTGAAATTTTCCACCAGGATAATTTCTGGCGCAGAATTAAGTTATGGCCTCCGTGGCGCAATGGTTAGTGCGTTCGGCTGTTAACTGAAAGGTTGGTGGTTCGACCCCACCCGGGGGCGCCTACCAATATTTTCATCAAATTAATTGAAATTTTAAATCAGGATAATTTAAGGCGCACAATTAATATATGGCCTCCGTGGCACAATGGTTAGCGCGTTCGGCTGTTAGCCGAAAGTTTGGTGGTTCGAGCCCATCCGGGGGCGCCTACAGATATTTTCATCAAATTAATTGAAATTTTCCATCAGGATAATTTAAGGCGAAGAATTAAGATATGGCCTCCATCAGGATAATTTAAGGCTCAAAATTAAGATATGGCCTCCGTGGTGCAATGGTTAGCGCGTTCGGCTGTTAACCGAAAGGTTGGTGGTTCGAGCCCACCCGAGGGCGCCTACCAATAATTTCACCAAATTAATTGAAATTTTCCATCAGGATAATTTAAGGCGCAAAATTAAGATATGGCCTCCGTGGCGCAATGGTTAGCGCGTTCGGCTGTTAACCGAAAGGTTGGTGGTTCGAGGCGCCTACCAATATTTTCATCAAATTAATTGAAATTTTCCAACAGGATAATTTAAGGCGCAGAATTAAGATATGGCCTCCGTGGCGCAATGGTTAGCGCGTTCGGCTGTTAACCGAAAGATTGGTCGTTCGGGGCGCCTACCAATATTTTCATCAAATTAATTGAAATTTTCCATCAGGATAATTTAAGGCGCACAAGGAAGACATGGCCTCCGTGGCGCAATGGTTAGCGCGTTCGGCTGTTAACCGAAAGGTTGGTGGTTCGAGCCCACCGGGGGGCGTCTGACAATCTTTTCTTTTCTAATTCTTTGAAATTTTCCATCAGGATAATTTAAGGTGCAAAATAAAGACGTGCACAATAGTTAGCGCGTTCGGCTGTTAACCGAAAGGTTGGTGGTTCGGGGGCGCCTACCAATATTTTCATCAAATTAATTGAAATTTTCCATCAGGATAATTTAAGGCATACAATTAAAATATGGCCTCCGTGGCGCTATGGTTAGCGCGTTCGGCAGTTAACCGAAAGGTTGGTGGTTCGAGCCCACCCGGGGGCGTATCCCAATATTTTCATCAAATTAATTGAAATTTTACAACAGGATAATTTAAGGCGCAGAAATAACATATGGCCTCCGTGGCGCAATGGTTAGCGCGTTCGGCTGTTAACCGAAAGATTGGTCGTTCGGGGCGCCTACCAATATTTTCATCAAATTAATTGAAATTTTCCATCAGGATAATTTAAGGCGCACAAGTAAGACATGGCCTCCGTGGCGCAATGGTTAGCGCGTTCGGCTGTTAACCGAAAGGTTGGTGGTTCGAGCCCACCGGGGGGCGTCTGACAATCTTTTCTTTTCTAATTCATTGAAATTTTCCATCAGGATAATTTAAGGTGCAAAATAAAGATGTGCACAATAGTTAGCGCGTTCGGCTGTTAACCGAAAGGTTGGTGGTTCGGGGGCGCCAACCAATATTTTCATCAAATTAATTGAAATTTTCCATCAAGATAATTTAAGGCATAGAATTAAGATATGGCCTCCGTGGCGCAATGGTTAGCGCGTTCGGCTGTTAACCGAAAGGTTGGTGGTTCGAGCCCACCCGGGGGCGCCTACCAATATTTACATCAAATTAATTGAAATTTTAAATCAGGATAATTTAAGGCGCACAATTAAGATATGGCCTCCGTGGCACAATGGTTAGCGCGTTCGGCTGTTAGCCGAAAATTTGGTGGTTCGAGCCCATCCGGGGGCGCCTACACATATATTCATCAAATTAATTGAAATTTTCCATCAGGATAATTTAAGGCGCAGAATTAAGATATGGCCTCCATCAGGATAATTTAAGGCTCAAAATTAAGATATGGCCTCCGTGGTACAATGGTTAGCGCGTTCGGCTGTTAACCGAAAGGTTGGTGGTTCGAGCCCGCCCGGAGGCGCCTACCAATATTTTCACCAAATTAATTGAAATTTTCCATCAGGATAATTTAAGGCGCAAAATTAAGATATGGCCTCCGTGGCGCAATGGTTAGCGCGTTCGGCTGTTAACCGAAAGATTGGTTGTTCGGGGCGCCTACCAATAGTTTCATCAAATTAATTGAAATTTTCCATCAGGATAATTTAAGGCGCACAAGTAAGATATGGCCTCCGTGCCGCAGTGGTTAGCGCGTTCGGTTGTTAACCGAAAGGTTGGTGGTTCGAGCCCACCGGGGGGCGTCTGACAATCTTTTCTTTTCTAATTTATTGAAATTTTCCATCAGGATAATTTAAGGTGAAAAATAAAGATGTGCACAATAGTTAGCGCGTTCGGCTGTTAACCGAAAGGTTGGTGGTTCGGGGGCGCCTACCAATATTTTCATCAAATTAATTGAAATTTTCCATCAGGATAATTTAAGGCATAGAATTAAGATATGGCCTCCGTGGCGCAATGGTTAGCGCGTTCGGCTGTTAACTGAAAGGTTGGTGGTTCGAGCCCACCCGGGGGCGGCTGGCAACATTTTCTTTTCAAATTCATTGAAATTTTCCACCAGGATAATTTAAGGCGCAAAATTAATATGCGCACAATGGTTAGCATGTTCGGCTGTTGACCGAAAGGTTGGTGGTTCGAGCCCACCCGGGGGAACATGGCGGTATTTTCTTTTCAAATTCATTAAAATTTTCCATAAGGATAATTTTAGGTGCTGAATTAAGATATGGCGCGTTCGGCTGTTAACCGAAAGGTTGGTGGTTTGAGCCCACCCGGGGGCGTCTGGCAATATTTTCTTTCCAAATTCATCGAAATTTTCCATCAGGATAATTTCAGGCGCAGAATTAAGATATGACCTCCGTGGCGCAATGGCTGTTTACCAAAAGGCGCAAATTTAAGATATGCCGTTGTGCACAATGGTTAGCGCGTTTGGCTGTTTAGCAAAAGTTTGGTGGTTCGAGCCCACCCGAGGGCGTCTGCCAATAATTTCTTTACAAATTCATTGAAATTTCCATCAGGATAATTTAGGGCGCTGCATCAAAATGTGGCCTCCGTGGCGCAATGGTTAGCGCGTTCGGCTGTTAACCGAAAGGTTGGTGGTTCGAGCCCACCCGGGGGCGTATTCCAATATTTTCATCAAATTAATTGAAATTTTCCATCAGGATAATTTAAGGTGCAAAATAAAGATGTGCACAATAGTTAGCGCGTTCGGCTGTTAACCGAAAGGTTGGTGGTTCGGGGGCGCCTACCAATATTTTCATCAAATTAATTGAAATTTTCCATCAGGATAATTTAAGGCATACAATTAAGATATGGCCTCCGTGGCGCTATGGTTAGCGCGTTCGGCAGTTAACCGAAAGGTTGGTGGTTCGAGCCCACCCGGGGCCGTATCCCAATATTTTCATCAAATTAATTGAAATTTTCCAACAGGATAATTTAAGGCGCAGAATTAACATATGGCCTCCGTGGCGCAATGGTTAGCGCGTTCGGCTGTTAACCGAAAGATTGGTCGTTCGGGGCGCCTACCAATATTTTCATCAAATTAATTGAAATTTTCCATCAGGATAATTTAAGGCGCACAAGTAAGACATGGCCTCCGTGGCGCAATGGTTAGTGCGTTCGGCTGTTAACCGAAAGGTTGGTGGTTCGAGCCCACCGGGGGGCGTCTGACAATCTTTTCTTTTCTAATTCATTGAAATTTTCCATCAGGATAATTTAAGGTGCAAAATAAAGATGTGCACAATAGTTAGCGCGTTCGGCTGTTAACCGAAAGGTTGGTGGTTCGGGGGCGCCAACCAATATTTTCATCAAATTAATTGAAATTTTCCATCAAGATAATTTAAGGCATAGAATTAAGATATGGCCTCCGTGGCGCAATGGTTAGCGCGTTCGGCTGTTAACCGAAAGGTTGGTGGTTCGAGCTAACCCCGGGGGCGTCTGGCAATATTTTCTTTTCAAATTCATAGAAATTTTAAATCAGGATAATTTAAGGCGCAGAATTAAGCCATGGCCTCCGTGGCGCAATGGTTAGCGCGTTCGGCTGTTTAGCAGAAGGTTGGTGGTTCGAGCCCACCCGGGGGCGTCTGGCAATAATTTCTTTTCAAATTCATTGAAATTTTCCACCAGGATAATTTCTGGCGCAGAATTAAGTTATGGCCTCCGTGGCGCAATGGTTAGTGCGTTCGGCTGTTAACCGAAAGGTTGGTGGTTCGAGCCCACCCGGGGGCGCCTAGCAATATTTTCATCAAATTAATTGAAATTTTAAATCAGGATAATTTAAGGCGCACAATTAAGATATGGCCTCCGTGGCACAATGGTTAGCGCGTTCGGCTGTTAGCCGAAATTTTGGTGGTTCGAGCCCATCCGGGGGCGCCTACACATATTTTCATCAAATTAATTGAAATTTTCCATCAGGATAATTTAAGGCGCAGAATTAAGATATGGCCTCCATCAGGATAATTTAAGGCTCAAAATTAAGATATGGCCTCCGTGGTACAATGGTTAGCGCGTTCGGCTGTTAACCGAAAGGTTGGTGGTTCGAGCCCGCCCGGGGGCGCCTACCAATATTTTCACCAAATTAATTGAAATTTTCCATCAGGATAATTTAAGGCGCAAAATTAAGATATGGCCTCCGTGGCGCAATGGTTAGCGCGTTCGGCTGTTAACCGAAAGATTGGTTGTTCGGGGCGCCTACCAATAGTTTCATCAAATTAATTGAAATTTTCCATCAGGATAATTTAAGGCGCACAAGTAAGATATGGCCTCCGTGCCGCAGTGGTTAGCGCGTTCGGTTGTTAACCGAAAGGTTGGTGGTTCGAGCCCACCCGGGGGCGCCTGGCAATTTTTTCATCAAATTAATTGAAATTTTCCATCAGGATAATTTAAGGCGCAAAATTAAGATATGGCCTCCGTGGCGCAATGGTTAGCGCGTTCGGCTGTTAACCGAAAGATTGGTTGTTCGGGGCGCCTACCAATAGTTTCATCAAATTAATTGAAATTTTCCATCAGGATAATTTAAGGCGCACAAGTAAGATATGGCCTCCGTGCCGCAGTGGTTAGCGCGTTCGGTTGTTAACCGAAAGGTTGGTGGTTCGAGCCCACCCGGGGGCGCCTGGCAATTTTTTCATCAAATTAATTGAAATTTTCCATCAGGATAATTTAAGGCGTAAAATTAAGATATGGCTTCCATCAGGATAATTTAAGGCGCACAAGTAAGACATGGCCTCCGTGGCGCAATGGTTAGCGCGTTCGGCTGTTAACCGAAAGGTTGGTGGTTCGAGCCCACCGGGGGGCGTCTGACAATCTTTTCTTTTCTAATTTATTGAAATTTTCCATCAGGATAATTTAAGGTGAAAAATAAAGATGTGCACAATAGTTAGCGCGTTCGGCTGTTAACCGAAAGGTTGGTGGTTCGGGGGCGCCTACCAATATTTTCATCAAATTAATTGAAATTTTCCATCAGGATAATTTAAGGCATAGAATTAAGATATGGCCTCCGTGGCGCAATGGTTAGCGCGTTCGGCTGTTAACTGAAAGGTTGGTGGTTCGAGCCCACCCGGGGGCGGCTGGCAACATTTTCTTTTCAAATTCATTGAAATTTTCCACCAGGATAATTTAAGGCGCAAAATTAAGATGTGCACAATGGTTAGCATGTTCGGCTGTTGACCGAAAGGTTGGTGGTTCGAGCCCACCCGGGGGAACATGGCGGTATTTTCTTTTCAAATTCATTAAAATTTTCCATAAGGATAATTTTAGGTGCTGAATTAAGATATGGCGCGTTCGGCTGTTAACCGAAAGGTTGGTGGTTTGAGCCCACCCGGGGGCGTCTGGCAATATTTTCTTTTCAAATTCATCGAAATTTTCCATCAGGATAATTTCAGGCGCAGAATTAAGATATGACCTCCGTGGCGCAATGGCTGTTTACCAAAAGGCGCAAATTTAAGATATGCCGTTGTGCACAATGGTTAGCGCGTTTGGCTGTTTAGCAAAAGTTTGGTGGTTCGAGCCCACCCGAGGGCGTCTGCCAATAATTTCTTTACAAATTCATTGAAATTTCCATCAGGATAATTTAGGGCGCTGCATCAAAATGTGGCCTCCGTGGCGCAATGGTTAGCGCGTTCGGCTGTTAACCGAAAGGTTGGTGGTTCGAGCCCACCCGGGGGCGTATTCCAATATTTTCATCAAATTAATTGAAATTTTCCATCAGGATAATTTAAGGCGCAGAATTAAGATATGGCCTCCGTGGCGCAATGGTTAGCGCGTTCGGCTGTTAACCGAAAGATTGGTCGTTCGGTGCGCCTACCAATATTTTCATCAAATTAATTGAAATTTTCCATCAGGATAATTTAAGGCGCACGAGTAAGACATGGCCTCCGTGGCGCAATGGTTAGCGCGTTCGGCTGTTAATCGAAAGGTTGGTGGTTCGAGCCCACCGGGGGGCGTCTGACAATCTTTTCTTTTCTAATTCTTTGAAATTTTCCATCAGGATAATTTAAGGTGCAAAATAAAGATGTGCACAATAGTTAGCGCGTTCGGCTGTTAACCGAAAGGTTGGTGGTTCGGGGGCGCCTACCAATATTTTCATCAAATTAATTGAAATTTTCCATCAGGATAATTTAAGGCATACAATTACGATATGGCCTCCGTGGCGCAATGGTTAGCGCGTTCGGCTGTTAACCGAAAGGTTGGTGGTTCGAGCTAACCCCGGGGGCGTCTGGCAATATTTTCTTTTCAAATTCATAGAAATTTTAAATCAGGATAATTTAAGGCGCAGAATTAAGCCATGGCCTCCGTGGCGCAATGGTTAGCGCGTTCGGCTGTTTAGCAGAAGGTTGGTGGTTCGAGCCCACCCGGGGGCGTCTGGCAATAATTTCTTTTCAAATTCATAGAAATTTTAAATCAGGATAATTTCTGGCGCAGAATTAAGTTATGGCCTACGTGGTGCAATGGTTAGTGCGTTCGGCTGTTAACCGAAAGGTTGGTGGTTCGAGCCCACCCGGGGGCGCCTACCAATATTTTCATCAAATTAATTGAAATTTTAAATCAGGATAATTTAAGGCGCACAATTAAGATATGGCCTCCGTGGCGCAATGGTTAACGCGTTCGGCTGTTAGCCGAAAGTTTGGTGGTTCGAGCCCATCCGGGGGCGCCTACAGATATTTTCATCAAATTAATTGAAATTTTCCATCAGGATAATTTAAGGCGCAGAATTAAGATATGGCCTCCATCAGGATAATTTAAGGCTCAAAATTAAGATATGGCCTCCGTGGTGCAATGGTTAGCGCGTTCGGCTGTTAACCGAAAGGTTGGTGGTTCGAGCCCACCCGGGGGCGCCTACCAATATTTTCACCAAATTAATTGAAATTTTCCATCAGGATAATTTAAGGCGCAAAATTAAGATATGGCCTCCGTGGCGCAATGGTTAGCGCGTTCGGCTGTTAACCGAAAAGATGGTGGTTCGAGGCGCCTACCAATATTTTCATCAAATTAATTGAAATTTTCCATCAGGATAATTTAAGGCGCACAATTAAGCTATGGCATCCGTGGCGCAATGGTTAGCGCGTACGGCTGTTAAGCGAAAGGTTGGTGGTTCGAGCCCACCCGGGGCGCCTGTCAATATTTTCATCAAATTAATTGAAATTTTCCATCAGGATAATTTAAGGCGCACAATTCAGATACGGCCTCCGTGGCGCAATGGTTAGAGCGTTCGGCTGTTAACCGAAAGGTTGGTGGTTCGAGCTAACTCCGGGGGCGTGTGGCAATATTTTCTTTTCAAATTCATAGAAATTTTAAATCAGGATAATTTAAGGCGCAGAATTCGGCTGTTTAGCAGAAGGTAGGTGGTTCGAGCCCACCCGGGGGCGTCTGGCAATAATTTCTTTTCAAATTCATTGAAATTTTCCACCAGGATAATTTCTGGCGCAGAACTAAGTTATGGCCTCCGTGGCGCAATGGTTAGCGCGTTCGGCTGTTAACCGAAAGGTTGGTGGTTCGAGCCCTCCCGGGGGAGCCTAACAATATTTTCATCAAATTAATTGAAATTTTCCATCAGGATAATTTAAGGCGCACAATTAAGATATGGCCTCCGTGGCACAATGGTTAGCGCGTTCGGCTGTTAACCGAATGGTCGGTGGTTCTAACCCTCCCGGGGGCGGCTGGCAAGATTTTCTTTTCAAATTCATTGAAATTTTACACCAGGATAATTTAAGGCGCACAATTAAGTTATGGCCTCCGTGGCGCAATGGCTAGCGCGTTCGGCTGTTAACCGAAAGGTTGGTGGTTCTAGCCCACCCGGGGGCGGCTGGCAATATTTTCTTTTCAAATTCATAGAAATTTTCCATCAGGATAATTTAAGGCGCAGAATTAAGCTATGGCCTCCGTTGCGCAATGGTTAGCGCGTTCGGCTGTTAACCGAATGGTTGGTGGTTCTAGCCCACCCGGGGGCGTCTGGCAATATTTTCTTTTCAAATTCATCGAAATTTTCCATCAGGATAATTTAAGGCGCAGAAATAAGATATGACCTCCGTGGCGCAATGGCTGTTTACCAAAAGGCGCAAATTTAAAGGAAGATTATTAGGTGAAATTTCGTACTCATTTTAATTTTTTATCTGATTCCTTACAATTAAATATATCTTGCTGAATTTTTTCACATTTTTTAAAAAATTATTTCGATGAGAATTAATTATTTAAAACTTAATTAGGCTTAGCTATGTGTTTGAATTTTTCACTGTTGCCAAAGGACCAATCAGAGCTAAGAGCCAATGACAGGAGACTATCGAAGTTAGATCGTAGAACTCCTAGCGACATCTAGGTCATAATATAAAGATCTTGGTTTTAATTGAAGATTTGAAATAGAATAGTTTACTAATTTTCTCCAAAAGGAGCAGCAGCAACTTTTTAAAAACTATAAGCTTTGCTAGTAACGAGCTTTGGATGATAATGATGCCTACAATCTTTTATAAACCTAATTTTCATAAAAATCAAATCCAAAATTTAAACTACGTTATCACCTAGATGTCGCTAGGGTGTCTACTTTTTATCTTAGGAAGTCGGGGGATAAGCCCTTGGTTCTGATTGGCTTCATGGCAATAGTAGAAAATTCAAATGCATGTTTAGGATATAAAACTTTAAAAAATATTTTCTAATAGTATTTGTACTTCAAAAATTATGAAAAAATTCAGGGGAGCATATTTTTACATAAGGAATCAGAAAAAAAAAATACTTCATTTCAGCTAATAGTATCCGTTTAAAATATGCCATTGTGCACAATGGTTAGCGCGTTCAGCTGTCTAGCAAAAGGTAGGTGGTTCGAGCCCACCCGGGGGCGCCTGGCAATTTTTTCTTTTCTAATTCATTGAAATTTTCCACCAGGATAATTTAAGGCGCAAATTTAAGAGGTGCACAATAGTTAGCGCGTTCGGCTGTTAACCGAAAGGTTGGTGGTTCGAGCCCACCCGGGGGCGCCTACAAATATATTCATCAAATTAATTGCAATTTTCCATCAGGAAAATTTAAGGCGCAGAATTAAGATATGGCCTCCATCAGGATAATTTAAGGTGCACAATTAATATATGGCCTCCGTGGCGCAATTGTTAGCGCGTTCGGCTGTTAATCGAAAGGTTGGTGGTTCGAGCCTACCCGGGTGCGCCTCCCAATATTTTCATCAAATTAATTGAAATTTTCCATCAGGATAGTTTAAGGCGCAGAATTAAGATATGGCCTCCATCAGGATAATTTAAGGAGCAAACTTAACCTATGGCCTCCGTGGCGCAATGGTTAGCGCGTTCGGCTGTTAACCGAAAGGTTGGTGGTTCGAGCCCACCCGGGGGCGGCTACAAATATTTTCATCAAATTAATTGAAATTTTCCATCTGGATTATTTAAGGCGCAGAATTAAGATATGGTCTCCATCAGGATAATTTAAGGCGCAAAATTAGGATATGGCCTCCGTGGCGCAATGGTTAGCGCGTTCGGCTGTTAACCGAAAGGTTGGTGGTTCGAGCCCACCCGGGGGCGTCTGGCAAGTTTTTCTTTTCTAATTCATTGAAATTTTACATCAGGATAATTTAATGGGAGCCCAAAGGGGTGGAAATAGAGGGGTCGACATTTTTAAAATACGTCATCATGGGAACCAATTGTGGGGTTCAAAATAGCCGCTAGAACTATCCTGGCGCTAGGTGTTTGGGCGCGTTCCCCGATATGTAGTATTCCGCGTTTCCCCGAGTCCTCCCACTCCCTACTCCAACGTGGGCCTCGTGGCTCCACCCCGGATCCGGATGATGCCTATTTACGCCAGGGCTATTCACGAAAAATAGTTCCCTATCACGTGATAGTGACGTTTTTTAAAAATTTCTTCCACCCATATTGGTCTTTTGCACCCCCTTTGGGCTCCCTTTAATGTGCAAAATTAAAACCGGGCCGTTGCCGGCCAGGTTTATTTATAGGTCTCTCACAATTTCATCAGAAACGTCTCCTTCGTCTCCCGACCGCGAGCCGTTTCATTGAGAGTTTGCATTCGAGAGAGAACAAAATGTTAGGATCATGGGGGTACTCTTATATTTTTCTATACGTTTCGGATGAATACTAAGACTGAGATAACAAAAGCTTTATAGATAACGTTGAAACACCGTGAAAGACGGCGTTTCACTGGGAGTTTGCATTCGAAAGAGATAAATGTGTTAGATTTACAAGGGTGTTCTATTATACTTTTATTATACTTTTATTTTGATGAATACTAAGACTGAATACAGTAGCTTTTATAACATTAGAAAGAAAGACGGAAAAAATGATAACGTTGGTGTATGAAGTTGAATAAAAAACTTGTGTCTAATTAAATATAAATAATAAAGCAAAACTCGAGAGATACAAACGATATAAGTTTTGGTTTAAAAGATATAGGACGATGCCTAGAATTCTACGTATTGAGTCTAATGCAAAACAGTGTTTTTAAGGTTTATAGTGCGAACTGGATTTTTTTATCAATGATTATAAGCCGCAGGGTAAATAAACTTGGGTATTATACATTAGCCCAAATGGTATATAACGGTAAGATTTTGAAAAGTCTTAGAAAATGGACTCTGAGACAGAAGTACAATAAATTGATTTAGTTATAAAAGTTGGCGGGAAATTTAAATTATGCTGCAGAATTTAAAGGATTCTAGAAAGGATACGGATATAAGAACAAAATTGGACACACGCGCGATATAATCTCGATGGGACGCAATCTCGACAGAACATAATGTCGATGCGACACAATCTTGATAGACCGTAATCTTCATGTACATAATCTCAAGTGGAATCTTTATCGATAGTTCACAACCTCGAATGGACATTTTGTTTCCTTGCCCTTCTTGTAATATTTTAGGTAAGGTTACGTTAGTTAATCACTCGAACTACGTCATCCCTCCAACTAGTTAAACACTCGCTCTAGCCCATCCCTCTTATAATATTATAGGTAAGGTTACGTTAGTAGAGTGCAACAATCTCAGTCTGATTTAGTTGCAGTCGACGCGAAGTCAGCCCCTTTAGAGTATTCGAACTTTCGGTACTATCACGTGTTCGACATAACGAACTTTCGGACTCGTCGTCCAATTCTTACAATGGGATGTAAATACGTTTTTCAGTTGGCCTATCGCCAGTAGGCCAAATCCGTTTTTTAAGGGACGTCGACGTAGTTTTTTGAGAGATAAAAGTCATTTGCGCCTATGGATAGAACACATTCTCTCTCTGTCATTCATGCATTCAACATCGTGTAAAAAAAAATCAACGTCTCTTGCCTGCTGCAGAGGTGGAAGTTCCGTGGTGACGCCTAGAATGTCCTAGCCTTCAAGGATTAGGATAGGCCAAGAAGAGGACAAGTAGTGGAAAGATGCCTGGGGCCATCATCCAGTACATATTTTGGACAGCTGAGTAAAGGAAGACTTACGTTTCTTTAGGAACAATGCGGAGGACTTGGACTAGTTTTTTGCAAATATGTTCTTTAACGCGATGTTGTTTTTACGACTTCGTTTTCTTTTTTTGCAGGGCTCTCTGAATTTATGAGAATTATACTTGTACTAATAATATTTAATGTTTATTCTGGTCTCGATCGTCTCGTTAATTCTCGAGTAGATATTTTAGTATCTTAGTGGATTTTCAGGGTAATAACTTTTAGTTATCTTTAAGTTAGCAGATTAAAACAACGCTAGTAAGGTCACGTCAGGCTAGTATATTTGATCCCTCGAATTAGCCAATATCCCTTTAGCTAGTAATCCCTTCTCTCTTGTAATTGACGAGTTCGGAGTTGAAGCGAATCTTATAGAAAGGTATAACTAGGATTTGTTACGAGGTGCCGCTTTCGTCGTTCTTATTCTAAACTAAGCGTAGTGGATGAATAAATGGATGGAAACAAAGAATTAGTCATCATATTGTATGTAACGGCAAATTCGGACTTTATTTATATTTTCCTATATAACCTTTAAAATCTTTGACTCCTACCCTTTAATTCGTAAATACTTTTATTTGTAAACGGCAGAGACTCCCCCCAGGACAATTACAGTCGTAGGGTGTTTCTTCTTTTAGGTCTTCCGATACGCGTATCTAGCTAGCGCGAGGTCGGAGGTTAGAGTTGTAATGTTTTTTTTTGCACATGGTCTTCCTTTTTTTATAAATCGGTTATAAGTGTACTCAATTTTAAGAAAACTTAAATTCCTTTTAGTTGCCATGCCCGCGTATGCCGCGGCATGGTACCAATTATATATTTTTCTACTTACTGGTATCCTGAGGTTGGACTGGAGACTTAAAAGCGAGAGGTCATAATATTTAAATTGAGTTTAAATCTACGGAGTAAGAAAAAGGCTCGATCGCCATGTGCAAAATAAAATCTAAAGGGCAATCGGAGGATTCAAAATCACGCGATGACGGGACGTCAGCGACCAGTATTCTGTATACATTTCAACCTTTAATTGTGCGCGTGCTTCCACGATTATTTGTGCGCGTCGTGTATCGCGTCCTCACAGGAAAACGAGTGAGTTCAAAGCTATTTTAAAAGGGTACCAGTTAATTAGGTCAAAACTATTAATCTAATAGCCCATTAATAGAAATACTTTATTTATGACGTTATACGTGGGACAGCAACAAGAATCGCGTTCTCTTGTGTGTTTTTGTCTAGTAACCTCCCTCTTGAGGCTCGAGCTGTAGACAGCAGAGCTGCAGAGCTGAAAGCCGTTGAATTTTTTGAATATGAAGAAGGCGCCGGCAAGGCCCTTCAGCATATTTTTTCTAAATTGGACAGCGCCTCAGCGCATTATTCAATGGTAAGTTTATAATGCCTGTATCATATTTATTTATTTATTTAGGTCTAGGTTTGTTCGAAGTAAATATTACAACATAAAATTAATAAAATTATTATAAACACACACCTGATTTTTCAATAAAAGATGTCATATACTTCTAGATTTTCTTCTTAATTATATAATAATCATAATAACACAAATAAGTTTTATCTTGGTGACTATGACAATATTGTTCCTTAATTAAAATATATATCGAATCCTCCTCAAAACAAAATTTAGCCCCGTGCTCTTCCAACACGTTGACGATAACACGTTATTACTTGCCTCTAACTATTCCGTAACTCACGTTGTTGCGTTTTACGCGCATAATGTGGCTGTTTCTGAACCGAGGATTAATATTGCCATGAGTTCACGCCAGTGGATTGGCGTTTGGATGTCCCGTCCGGAATCAGTTTTATCAGACGTTACTTTATCTTCCGTGCCAAAGAAACTCCTTGGTGACATTCCTTATCTGACTCGCTCAACTGGGCAAACAAAATTTCAGTATATTGACTAATTTACGGCTATGTAAAAGAAAACAGTTAACCATCTTTGGCAAGATTGTTTTGGTGAATTGTAATATTACTTCGCAATTGAGCATTCACCTCCGCCTTGAAAGATGCTTTTGTAGATTTCATTTGCCGGCCATCCCACTTCTTACGCCACGCTTTTTCTCCCAAGAACCCACGCCGGTTTCGGTTTGGTAGACGTTACTCGGAAATGGTATGATATCCTTATACACAAGGCCATTAAACATCTTTTCACCGATTTAGTACCTCATGACCACCGCTTGTATGTTCTCCAGCTTGAAGCATACGGCGGCGGGAATATCACTTGGCTTCGCGCTTTTTGGTTGCTATTGCGCCTTCGTTTCGCGATTTCTCTCCCTTCTCGGAACTTTTAACTTCTGCGAATTTACATGAAAGTACCACGGGCGCGAACGTAAGTCTGGGAGTACCTTAAGCCGAATTTGGCTCACTGACAAAGTAAATCCAAATAATTACACACCCTGAATAATCGAAACCTTTAATTTGTACAGTTTTATTTATATATTCACAAATTACAAAAATACAATCAAGATAATTTACGTTGAATTTTTAGAATAGACTCCATTGTATAGTTAAATATTTTTCAGTTTTTATTAAAGGAAGAAATTTTACGCGTAGATATATCCGAGTTAAGTTTCATTAAAAAATAATATCTGTACTGCGAGAACTGCGAGAAATGATCTTTTGACCTCGGAAGATCTTCTTCAATCTGTAAAGTTTCTTCCTTTGATGAAAACTTTCATAATATGACTCTTCGACAAATCGTTCTTATTGCAATTGGGCTTGTATTTGAACGCATACTACATCCTTGGAGTTAGATGGATCTTGTAATTCCCATTTTATACCAACCTTTATCTAAAAAAAGGATATACCATATTATTAAAAACAAAAACATTGCGTGTGTATAATACTAATAATTCTTTCAATGATATGGTGACACGCGTCAAAATGTATTTCGTGGAAAATTATTGAAATGTCTGTAGTATGGTCCAAAAAGCTTCATTGAAAATATTCAAATGTTTCGAAACTTGCGTATTTAACCGGTTAATTCGAGAGAAATGTAAATTTTCAGAAAAGAGGAGTGGCCAAATTATCGCGAAATTTGTGTATTCCGCCGTTTTGAGTGATATACGTTTGCCAATTATCTAGCATAATCTATAACTTGGAGTAAAAACATTACAAAACGGTTGAATTTTAACTATGCGTTTATTCGAACCGATAATGCGAAGATAAAATATGAAGTTTCTCGCAATCACGTATAGAATGAAATATAATAACTATATTTTAGTCTAAATTGAAAGGAACCTACTAAATTACTTCATTCCAGTTTCGAGATATCAATTTGGATTAAAATTCGCGAAGAAACTCGAGTTTCAAATTGTTCTTATCGGCGAATGAATAACTCGTATAAAGTATCAATTACCTATAACAACGAGTACGAATAAAATGTTTGCCTTTCATTCGGATAAGTTAAATGGAATAAGAAATGGTTATTTTTTCGCGCAAGGATAATATCTGATTGAAATTCACGATGGAAGTTATACGAATTCCAAGCTCTACTCGATCGCTTAGGAAATTAAATCAATATTATATAAAAAAATATGAAAATATTACTGGAGGGTAGGATTCGAGCACTTGAATGGATGTTGAATAAGCGTACATTTTCCCGCTTACGAGCGGACAAACTAGCCCACTCTTTTGACAAGCATCTTGTTGTGGTAGTGGAAAGGGAACTGGTACACCAGCTACAATTCCATGCACTTTCGCTTGCAGCAAAGAAACGGCTTGAACTGTTAAATAAGGATATAGAGAACATAGTAATTTATTTTATTATTTTACGAGTCAACGTCTCATGGGAGTTTTGGGTGCTAAACATTTTGCCAGATATTGTTTACAAAAGGCCACCTTTATTTGGTTCCAATAAGTAGTGGGTTATTCGAGTCTCCAAGAATGTGTAAAATATATAGTGCAGGAAGGAGAGAGTGACTCGAAACGATTTAATTACTTTCGTTCAAGTTTTGTAAATTAAATTGTGTGAGATCTTTTTATAAATTAATCGTAAAATGAACGTTTGGCAAATTTACCGTTCTATTTAAATTCTGTGCTATCAAGAGCTACGGACAAATATGAAACATGCTGTTTAATTTTATTGAGCATTTAGTTTGGTTCGTGTTGCGGCCTATTTTCGATTTCCTCATTGATGTTTTTGATGCCAAAGGACAAGGGTCGATTAACATGGGAAACCTCTCTAACGATTCTGATGAAATTTTGCACAGACGATTTATTTACCAAGGTAAGAACCTGCGCAATTTTTTTAGATAATTTTATCTGTGTCGTTTGGGAGATATAAATTCTAGTACTTTTCACATCTGTCATGTATTTTCTATGGGATATTGGCACCATTAAATCATCTAGCAATCCAGAGATGATCCTTCCCGCGCGTGTTAACCGCGTTATAAGGAAGACGTTTGCGTAGTTTTCCACTAATGAGTTAATGGTGCCAATATCCCATTGAAGACACATGGGAGATGTGAAAAGTACTTGAATTTACATCTCCCAAACGGCACGTTAAAATTGTCTAAAACGTTTCACGGTCTCTTACCTTGGTATATAGATCGTCTTTGCGAAATTTCATCAAAATCTTTAGGGGGGATTTCTCATGTTAATCAGCCGTTGATCTTTCCGTTTTAGTATTAGCTGGGAGGATATGGGTGAGGAGATTTGGACTGCCTATTTTCGCATTGAAACGCGCTTATCTCTTTCCGGCCGCTAGCTACCAGCTTCCCAGCGTTTTCCCCTCGTCCTGGTGGTACATTCACGCGCAACTAGTTTGGCGCAAGTTGTAAACTCGTCGTCTATTGGTAAGAGTTAAGAATTCATGATAACGTGATGCGCGTAGCGAAGGCAATTAGATCGGCGTGAGTGTCGCTCCCTGCCCGAAACTTGAATCTGAAAACCGGCGGTCGAACTCGCCTTCACCCTTATATCCTCCTAGGTATTAGTGTATTTGGTCTTTGTATTAACATAACTGGTCGTAATTAAATTAACTATATCATGTTACAATTATAAATACTTAATGATTTAGTAACCATAGTTTTGAGTAATATGAAGTAAATTATAACAGCTTCGCGACTAGTAGCCTCGCGCAATTACTTTTAAAATAATGTCTAATATATATTTTTTTTATTATTAGAAATGTAATTCTTGTTCGAAATAGCAATAATGTTTTAATTATGTTTCACATATAATGAAATGATAATTTTATTTGAAACTGAAACTTACTGTCTTTGAAATTGATATTGAAATCCGCTAAGGTACCCCTTCTAAGGACGCAAGTATCCGCATCATCAGCACAGCCAGCAACATTGACACTAGCGACTTTACCAGTAATGCTTCCTATACGTTTAAAAAATAAATGTTTTGGTTAAAATACATTTTGAATATGTATTTGAAATTGGTAAAACCAATTCATATTAATCAGTCGGTGTAAGCTAATTTATTTTTATTATAATGGTAAATATTCATTCGGCAATTATTAATTAAGAACCAAAAGTCTCACTTTATTCCATAAAAGTAAACAACATTAGCGCTACCAGCAAAGGACTAGTTTTACGTCATAGCCCATCACTTAAAAATAGCGAAAAAAGTCATCACCCTTTTTAGCTCGAGTAGTTTGGCCTCTTCCTCCCAATTTTGAGTGGGAGAAAGGACGGAATTTAGGCAACCGCGCTTGGCTATATTGTCTTCCCTCCCAACTCCGAAATTTTTTCTGCAAAGAGTGGCGCTTCCGATTTCACTATTTACACCGACTGCGGCCGCTAGAGTGTCTCGAATCAGAATCTGCCAGTACATTTATCTTGGCCTTTGCTGATAGTATAAAGATATGGAACGTTGTTTACTTTTATGCAATAAAGTGATAGACTTTTGGTAGAACCTTCGACGTCAAACGCCGGTCTATTTCTTTTAATGTCCTGGACATTACAAGCGCTATTGAAGGCTGAAATAATATAATTGGCCAAAACTTCGGTTTTCTGCTTTTACTCAAATTGTTCTGAAGAAATTAATTTAAACACCAAAATCGTGTCTAAAAATTGTTTTGAAAATTCTCGAATAGTTTTTTGGCATGGTGATTCCGCAGATAAATTCAAAAGCTGTTCCATTTTTAGCTCCAAGTTAACTTTCTAAGCCTTAGCAATTCGAAATATATACATTTTTTAATTTCCAAAATTCGCTTTTGAGCACGAGTTTTTTTTTTGTTTTTGTTTTTTAATGTCGCCATGCAGGATTTTAAGAGACCTTCAATTAAAAAATATACTAGTTTGAGGTTATAGGGGAGCATTTTTTGAGCTGAAAATTTATACAGAACCACGATTTTTCATGCTAAATGAGCTAATATTGTTTTCGTCTCGATTTTTCAAAAGCAGTGTTCGTTCGGCTCGATATTTCAAAAGCATTGTTCGTTCGGCTAGGCCCTTTTGAACTATTATTTCATATTTACTTCTTCTAACGTATAACTAGGATAATATTCTAGGAAAAGGTTCTAGGATAAGGTCATTTTCGGATAGAAGTACTATTATTTATTATATCTTCGAATAAGCTAATGGAACGATAATATCTGAGTGTAATTCACTAGATATATCTAACTAATAAACGTTATACAAACTTCAAGCAGTAAAAACAGCTCATTATGTTTCCAATAAATATTT
This sequence comes from Odiellus spinosus, assembly GCA_963920705.1. Taxonomy (NCBI): domain Eukaryota; kingdom Metazoa; phylum Arthropoda; class Arachnida; order Opiliones; family Phalangiidae; genus Odiellus; species Odiellus spinosus. Next base: position 15,769,760 of record OY987225.1, on the reverse strand, counting down.
ACCCACTGATCCGTAAAATTCAATTTAGGTTACGGTTTTTCCAACGATTATGGGTTATATTATTATTATAGGATAGAAAAGATTAGAGCTCGGGATTAGTATAATTTTTGATAATTGAATAAACCATAGTGAATGTCAATTAGGTGTTATCTGTTTGCGAAAAATATCCATTTCGTTAACGTATACCTGAATGTGAGGCAAACCGTTTATTCGTACTCATTGTTATAGGAAATTGATACGTTATACGAATTACTCATTCTCCGATAAGATAATTTGAAACTCGAGTTTCTTCGCGGAAAATAACCTAACTGGATATCTTGAAGCTATTTATTGAATTAGTCGCTGTTCCTTTCAATTTAGATTAAAAAATGATTATAAATAAATCATTCTACACGGATTTCGAGAAACGTTATAATTTATCTTGTCATTATCCGTTAGAATAAACGCCTAATTTGTTTATTAATCAAGTTTAAAATTTTGCCTCCGGATAATTCGAATCCATTTGATACGCGTCTGTTTATATAATTTGCGGTTTTATATTAACAAACAAATAATCCGGGATTAAAATATCTGGAAAATCCTAGTTATCAATGGATATCCTAAGTTATTCATTATCCAATTCCGACATTCTACAAAAGATTGAGCAAAATACTTTAACTTCAAGCCTAAAAACGTACGAAAAATTATAAACAGACCATTAATACTTCCTCCAAGAAAAATAACCTAGCCATATAAAGTCACCTAAATTAATCTACTAATCAGAACGCCAGTGACGTGTTCCCTTCTGAATCAGCAGAGGGGTCAGAGGTGAGGCGGGCTTCGCGTAAACTGGAGAGTAATACACGGGGGACCAAAGCAGCTAGCTATATGTTGAACGCCTATAAAAGTCGATGAGTAATAACGGTATGAGGCTTTTGCGGGGCACTTGTAGGGTGGACGCAAATCTAAAGAGGCAAAGCAATGGAACACCTTTTCTACTTATGTTTGGATCAACATATACTTATCTATAACGCCTTTACCTTTATTATTAGTAGATTCAGAAAATTAAAAATGATAGAAATAACATGTTTAATTTTTATTTTTATTTTTTTTTTTAAACTAAAAGTAAGAACTAATGGATTAAATACATTCACGAGAGCGAGAGATCACGCCAAAACGATCAAGGGGCAGCCATAGCTTTCGAAATTGTTTTCGTAACAGTTTAAAGTTAAATATAAAGTTTCATACACGCAAAGATATCAATATCCTTAAGAAAATTAATAATAGAGATAACGGGAAAACGCAGCTACGTTCGCGCTGTCATATTAAGGTTGACTATAAACTAAAGATTATAATTATAGCCCTTTCGGACGAGTCCTAGTAATTAGCCGGTTTAATCAGATTTAACCGAGGTTTACATAAGTGTCTCGGAATTCGTAGAACTTATAACGAATGTCAATAAGATAACGCTAAAAAATATCCATTTATTATCCGAATGTAAGGCAAACCTTTTAATTCATACTCATGGTTATAGGAAATTGATACGTTAGACGAGTTATTCTTTCGCCGATAAGACAATTTTAAACTCGAGCTTCTTCGCGGATTTCAACACAAATTGAGATCTCGAAAGTAAAATATAGTAATTTAGTCGGTTCCTTTCAATTTAGATTAAAACATAATTATTTCATTCTACACGAATTTCGAAACACTTATTTTTTATCTCCTCATTATCTTTTTGATTAAACGTGTAATTTTGTTTATTAATCAAGCTTGAAACTTTATTTCCGGATAATTCGTATCCATTTGAAACATGACTGTTTATATTCTTTGTGATTTATACTATCAGACAATTTATCAATAAATACGTGTGAGACATATTTTCCTTGCGAGGAACCTCTGTTAAATCGTGTGATAATTAATCAAATGTCGCGGTTTTCAAATAATTAAATTAAACATATATAATTAAACATATGAGCAATACACTGATTCGTTATTTTCTTAAACGGAAAATAGCTCCAAGAAACGCACCGTAAATATACGCCATGGCTTGAGCCAAGAAAACCTCAATTGATATAGATGAAGTTCCTTGACATATCTCACTCTCTTCAGTTCACTACACCCCTTTCTTCCAAGATAACCCGTTAAAGGAAGGGTGAAGAGGAAAATCAAGTGTTTTTATCGGGAAATATATCCTATTGATTTTAAGAATCAAAATAAACACATATTTCACTGTTCTTTAAAATTGGCCCTCTCCAGCTAATCGCCTTGCCTTCCAGCGCAACATAGCGCGTGCCAAGAGTATTTTGTTCGATGGAAGGCGAGGCGTTACACAATTGGTGGAGGGGTCTATTTAAAAGAATAGTGAAAATCATTAGAATATATTTCCTGAATTATTAACTACGCGAATAGCGCTTATAATTAGTAAAAGAATCGATAAAAAATCACCCTTTAAGAATGGCTACTTTGCCAATAGACCCTTAAAAATATTTCGCCTGCATGTTTTCTTTCCTGTAGTAGAAGAGGATTTCTTAAAAAAGGGGGTAGAAAGAAGTGGGAGGGTTTCGCAGGGATCAGCCGTGGCGCCATCCTAGTCTATCTTTTTCACTTTTTATAGTTTTTTTTTTTTTTTTTTTTTTCGTCTGCTTCAAAACTATTAGTGGAAATTGTAAGGCTTAGGAAAGGAAACTATATTTAGGGAATTCTAATTTATCCGCGGTTTTAGAGAACGATTTAAAATAAAAATGAATCGATTAATTGGCAAAGGTGGTTCGGTTTGTTCCGTTAAAAATTGTTTAAGCGTTAGTCGTGGACAAAGTTCGCTGATTAAAAACAAAGCGAGTATGCATCGACTACCTAATGATAAGATACAAAGAGAAGAATGGATAAAGCGTATTATAACTAGTTACGAAGTTGACGACAATGTAATGCAGACGACAGTATACCGATTCCCGAGTCAGAGACTGCCAGAATATCTCTAGCAACCTAGAGGGACTGCCACAAGTTTTCGAAAAACTTGGCAAAATTGGCCGGAAATTCCAAACAATCGGATAAATCCTCATTTACTCTGGTTCCCGGGGGGGGGGGGGGGGATGTATTACGGGTAAGCTCGCTTGTAGGATAATATTTTTAAGCGTCTATTTCATAGATGGAAATGGCTCGTTCCTGAAAAGGATCTTCTTAAAGATGGCAAATAAAAGTAATATTCAATCATCGCTCTTTTACCCTGAACTTAATTTAACAAATTTATAAAATATTTATTAAAAAATCGTTATCCCAGAGTCTTCGAATTTAATTTGAAAATTTTAATCCTCATAGAATATTTTATTCCGGACACCCGAGATATTTTCTTATTCATTTAATATTATCGCGAATCCTTCATTGCATTGAACAAAATCTAAAGATACGCTTGAGATTTTGAACGTGACTGATATAAAAACAAATATATAATCCTTTAAAAGCGCGCGCACGTAGAGCTCGGAATCGGATAACCATTGACAACTAAACTTTTTTCCAGATATTTTAATCTCGGATAAATGGTTTCTTGTAAAACCACAAATCATAAAAAAATACGAAGTTTCTCGAAATCCGTGTAGAATGAAATATAATTATATTTCAATCAAATTTAAAAGAAACCGACAAAATTACTACATTCTAGCTTCGAGATCTCAATATGGGTTAAAATCGGCGAAGAAACTCGAGTTTCAAATTGTTCTTATCGGCGAATGAATAATTCGTATAACGTATCAATTTCCTATAACAATTAAGTACGAATAAAAAGTTTGCCTTACATTCTGGTATACGTTAAAGAAATGAATATTTGTTTCGCTAACGTATAAAATCTGATTGGCATTCACGATGGACTTGTTCAATTAACAAAAGTTATACGAATTCCGAACTCTAGGCGCGCGTTAGGATGATTTTACACGATATATGAAAAAAAATACAAAATGCTAGAGAAAACGTAAACGTACCGCAGTCTTGAAACTGAACTCCGAAAGCCGTCGAAGTTAAATAAGAGGAAATGAGAAAAACGGTAATGACGATTGTGTCTGTCATTTTAATATGAAATGGGAAGTGCGAGTGAGAGAATCATAGAATCTGCAGCACAAGCTTTTGAACCCCGTACTATCTTGGAGTGATAACAGCGCGGTTGGCGTGCGTGCCTAGTCATATCAAATTTTGAAACACAATACGAAAGATGTAGAGGAACATTTAATCTTTTAAACTCTCAACAGATCGAGATAATCTACACGTTTTTCATTCTTAGTTGTGGGGAAATTCACACAAATTAACGGATTTTCGCTGGGCAAATGTTACAAGAGGAATTTTAGCATATAATGTACGTAAATATAAGTTTAGGATCATCCGTTGTGTCTGCGTTTAATATAATAAAAGTAAAAAAGTGGGTTCAAATTCATTCCAACTTCTTTTTCAAGAGTGCGGGTGTATTTGTAACGTGATCTAAGTAAATTAAAACCACTAAGTAGTCTAATTTGAATGTACAGATCGGTAAAAGCGAAGCCTATACTCTTATTACGGCGCCCCACTTTCCAGAATAACCCTTCCCTCTATACACCCACTCTAAACAAACCAGGATTTCGAATAATTCTTTCCTCAAGCGATGACGGCGGTGTTGGGTTCGTTCGGCTCTTTTCTTCCCCTTAAATCAGACGTTTTTACCTTTCCGAGTGAACTTTATTTCAAGGAGAGGTTCTGTCTTCCAAAAGTCGAAAAGTCGAAAACTAAACAGCCGAAAAAATGAAAAGTCGAAAAAATGAAAAAGTCGAAAAAATCAAAAATCAAAAAAAAAAAAACGAAAAGTCTAAAAAAATGAAAAGTCGAAACCTGGGAAAACTGAAAGGTCTAATAAAACAACCTTTCATTGATAGAAACACTCTAAATCCGTTGATATTAAATAAGCTAATAACATATTTTTTAACGATAGCACAGTGCTTCTAAACATAATAAGTTCAAGAACTAACTTTTAATAATAAACTTTAAGTCTCTTATCTCGTTCGGTTGGCTTATGCAATTGTTCCTAATTTTGAAAACAAGTTGGGAAAATCCATAGCTGAGTTTCGCAATTTATGTAATTTGAAGGCTACTTTTGAGGGGCCAGAACACACATGGTTCAAGAGGGTTTTTCACTCATAGAACAAGCCCCTGCATTTTTACAGACTTTTAACAACACCCTGTATGTGTATTGATTCTCAAGTCAAAACATTGTAATCGAGAAATGTAATTCCTCAGACTAATCAACGCTGGTTTTGGTTACGCCTGACCGAGTAAACCACCATTAAAATTTAATAAAATTACAAAATTTCTTTTCCACAATAACAATTTCATTTAATTTGCAGTCTCATTATTAAGTTTAAAATGTATAAAATTATATTATTTAAGATTAGGATTAGTCATAATAATTTAATAGGTATTTATACAACACTGATAAAAACTCTTTAATCCACTAGTAATCTATCAATCGGAATCAACCTTGGCAAGCCGTGGCCGGGATGAAAGTAGCGGGAGAGGATTCCTGACTCATACAGTCAAACTAGAACCTGGGGTTCCCCGTAAATCGGACCGGAGAATATAACTGGGTTATCCAAGCGTATCGGAGATTATATATATAGCCACAAACGAAGCATAGGCATTTTAAAAAGGCGAAAGACTTATCCTCAATATTTCTCTTTTCTGGCCTTCTATCGTTCTAAACCTACTTTAATGCGGAGGGTGCCCGATTACTCACCAACGGAATGCGCGAACCACTGTTCAGAGGCGTCGTTCCCGAATTAATGTATTCAGAAATATACCTTCCCCATCACGATGCTCTTTTAGCCATCCTCTATCCCGGCGTGTGCGTCATGGCGATGACCAATTCGCTTACCTCATTGCCGAATCCATTGCGTGGATTAAAAGGCCAATTGAAAATTGCAATATGTACCGAGAATGAAGAGTTAGTCACGCACTGCCATGAGATTTTGAGATACACTCCACACTCCAAATCTTTAGAAGAGGTTTTAAAATTACTCGGTAATTCACCTGTATTAATGGACCACCGTCATTAGAAATGGATTTTCTTACGTTTTTATGTTGTAAAAAAGAACAGTCGTTTCTCTGTTATATGATATATAATTTATAATAAACATAAATATTCGATGTACATTCAATTAAATCAAAAATAAAGTAAGCGAACCCTTTTTAATATTGGAAAAAAATCTCAAATACTCACAGCGCCAAACTTGGATATCAGACATCCCAAGAGCTACTTTACAAAATAGAGGTTGCTTCGCACCCTTAAAAAGGGATCTTTATCTAACTCGGGTCAAGCCCGTGAAGGGACACAAATTAATTGTTAGAGTAAGAACAATGTAATATCTTTAAAATTATAGTTAGTAGATTTAATTTTAATTAATTGCCAATCATCTAATGACAATGGGTTGTAAATGGAACATTCAGTCTAGGATATTTCTTGGTTTGTCCAAGAGGAACTTGCTACCATATCTTCGTCGTTTTAATTCCTTGTCTTCCTTACCATCCCAGACTAAATCCTTCGTCTTTATCAAATCAGTGGATTATCAAAGATAATCACACAGTACAGCCTATGCTCAAGTGTTAATTTATATTACAAGAACTTGTATTTTACATATTTACTTTGAAAACATTTCATTTGGTGTGTCTATTAAGAAATCTACGCCTTGCCGCATATAATTATGGGTAACGCAGGACTTTTCATTTGGTGTGTATATTAAGAAGTCTACGACCTGCCGCATATAACTATGGGTAACGCAGGACACTCTTTTACATTCTCTGAATCCCTGAGGTTAAAGGAAAATACTTATACTCCGTAACCTAGATGGGAAATAGAGAAGTGTGATTGAAATGCACGCTGTTTCTTCTAATACTCTACATTTATTTTCATCTTTTATTTTAGGTAGGGCTAGGTTAGGTTATGTTACCTTAACGTCGTGGTCGGGGAGGTTATATTTTGGTTTCTCAACTTGTTTTTACAGCTTTGATAAAATATAGGAGGCGTTGATATATTTTAGGTTAGGTTAGGTTAGATCACGTGGTTGTCGGGGAGGTACTATTTGGTTTTCCCACTTGTTTAATTTATCTTTGGATAAGTTAACTGGATTGATAGTCTATTTTTAACCAAATAAATAATATCTGAATTTAATTCAGTAGATCTATCCAATTAATAAACGTTATACAAATTCCGAGCTCTAAAAACGTGTTTAAAAATTGTGGTGACTCCGAAAACAAATTCAAAAGCTGTTTCAAGCTCCAAGTTTCTCTTTAAGTAATTAAAAAATATTATTTGGTTATAGTGAGACCTATACGATATAAGGCTATCTCTTTTCATGAAAGGGGCAATCATCGGTAGGAAAAAGTGTGTGCTATGCTAAAGGATCCCCTTCATTCACGAATGAAATGGAACGGGATGGCACAAACTCTTAATAAAAGAGCCTGGGAGGGTGAGTATAGAAATCGATGAGGGAATTCGTTCATAAGCGCGCGTATATATACAAGCGTGGTGTAAGGGAATTTCGGGTCATTCCTTTACTTCAAAACGTTCGATGCACGTCGCTAGAAACCTGGTCTCTGAGCGATCGTAAGAAAAAAATACCACGTGCTTTAACGTTTCAGATTTCTGTTCCTGCGTGATAAACTATTTCATGATTAATAAACCTGATCATTCTAAATTACCCACGTTAATGTAATTATGCGAATTCAAAGTAAAATTTCGAATGAAAAGCTATTATACGTGTTTGTGTCAATTTCAAGGACATCGTGGACCGTGTTCGCCTTATGGCTAATACTCTCGGCATTCGTGTTCCTCGCGTCTTTCCTCAGTGTAATGGAAAACGAGTGGTTAGTTTCAGTTAATGCGGTATTAACCCGTAACACCACGGACTACGCGTGGCTTTTACCGCTACATTATCAGAGGAAGGATTTGGTGTTGACTCTGGGACTTTTTAGTGTTTGTTTCAGGGACAATGAGCAACTGTCATTCTTAAAACTTAACTGTTTCAAATTCCGAGAGGGAATTTTGGACACATCCCTTCTCAATTTGATCATTTATACGACAGGCGTCGTTTACTGCATTGGTTGCGTTCTATTAGGGATAACCTTATTTATGTCAGTTCTTTTCCTAAGGAAAAATAACGCTTTCTTCAAGAGGAATAACATTATAATACTGGGCCGAATTCAAGTTGTGGCAAGTGAGCTGAAAAGACGAAATAGTTTTTATTCCGTAGAGCTCGGAATCGGATAATGAAAAGCTACGCTTCTTTAAGAGTTTATTTTTTTACATTTTCTAACAAATAAATCCACCATGGCAATTACAAATAACTTTAACATTCATGAAGATATTTTATTCTCGGATAAATTGTTTGTTAATATAAAACCTTATTTATATTAGGGGAGATTTCCATTTAACCGAATCGCATTGGACCGAATCCCATTGCTTCGAAAAATTCTAGCTAAAATTTTAAAAACCCAGCCCAACGGCGGGTTTTGATTGAATGGGAATATTTTCCCATTGAATTGGATTCTCGTCTCACCGTGGTGTAGTGATAAAGCGTCAGACTGTAACACAGAAAATCGTGGTTCGAGTCCATGTCAGTAAAGATAAGTGTAAATTTGTTTGTAAACAACCCAAATTAAAAAAGTCTTACAGAGCCTGCATTATAGATATGTTAAACTTTGGGAAAGATTGAAATCAAGAGAGGAACATTGTAGTAGACTTGTGATAACTAAAGCTTAGCGTCGTCTGCCACTGTTTTCCTTTAAGGGGATTTAATTTGTCAAATTGTTGCAATTGGTTTATTTTAAACCGTGGAATTCTTGAAATAATAGCTTGTTTAATAATCCTTTGTTTCGATTAATAGAAATTTTGATATTACATTCATAGTTTTCTTTCAATTCGCAGAAAATAGACAAACGCGAGCAAATGTTTTCCTTCAAGGGGTTTTAATTTGTTTAATTAAAAAAAAAATTTATTAAGGTTTTTTTTTTGTAAAATATTATATAATTTTTTAAAGTTAGGTTAGGTTTGGTTAGTTTAGGTTGCAATTGGTTTATTATAAACCGTGGAATGATAGAAATAATGGTTTGTTTCGATTAATAGAAATTTTGATATTACATTCATAGTTTTCTTTTAAATCGCAGAAAATTAGACGAAATAAAAAACGCACAATTTGGCTGGATCGGTCCAATGGAACAATTCGGTCGAATGAGGCAGAGTCTTATATAATTGTATCTAATGTATACGAATTATCCGGAGATAAAATTTTAAGCTTGATTAATAAACAAAATTAATCGTTTCTTCGAACTGATAATGCGAAGATAAAAATAGGACGCTTCTCGAAATCCGTGTAGAATGAAATATAATAATTATATTTTAATCTAATTTGAAATGAAGCGACTAAATTGCTACATTCTAGCTTCGAGATCTCAATATGGTTAAAATCCGCGAAGAAACTCGAGTTTCAAATTTTCTTATCGGTGAATGAATAACTCGTATAATGTATCAATTTTCTATAACAATGAGTACGAATAAAAGTTTTGCTTTACATTCAGATACACGTTAACTCGAATAAGATATGGATGTTTCTCGTGAACGGATAATATCCGATTGACATTCAGTTAACAAAAGTTATACGAATTCCGAGCTCTAATTATTCGTAGGGTCTGATATTGTGATTCTTAATTATTGACTATTTTGTGATTCGAAATAAGCAATTGTCCACAGTGTATAAGCGTGTTGTTAAAGGGAATGTAAAGAGGAAAGAGGAGTGAATTTTATCGATTCTTCTATTTATAACTAAGACTCGTTCGCGTGTTAAAACATTGGGATATGTCTCTGAAATGTGCATAAAAATCGAAAAGATTCGGATTTTGGAATTCAATTAAAAGAAGCACCCCCGAATACTCATAAAATTTCGAGACAGGCATCGCTGTTGTACGCACGATAGTGGGCGTGAAAGTATTGAAGAACGAGATTTATCGCGATTCAAATAGTTTGCCGGTTTGTTCCCCTTCAGCCCAAAAACGTTGGGTGCTCCATTGGCCCAAAATGATGGATTCCAAATTCGCCCAGACCGAAAATTCCGCTTCCCATTTCACCCAAAACGTATTCGCCAATTCCCCATTGGCCCAAAATTTTCCTGCTGCATTTTTAATTCTAAATAGATTACATTAAACGATAAGTTTTTACTGATTGCCTAAAAGCGTTAAGCGTTTTAAAAAGGTTGAGTTCGGTTAGGTAAGGTTGGGTTCGGTTAGGTAAGGTTGGGTTCGACTAGGTAAGGTTGGGTTGGACTAGGTAAGGTTGGGTTCGACTAGGTAAGGTTGGGTTCGACTAGGTAAGGTTGGGTTCGACTAGGTAAGGTTGGGTTCGACTAGGTAAGGTTGGGTTCGACTAGGTAAGGTTGGGTTCGACTAGGTAAGGTTGGGTTCGACTTGGTAAGGTTGGGTTCGACTTGGTAAGGTTGGGTTCGACTTGGTAAGGTTGGGTTCGACTTGGTAAGGTTGGGTTCGACTTGGTAAGGTTGGGTTCGACTTGGTAAGGTTGGGTTCGACTTGGTAAGGTTGGGTTCGACTTGGTAAGGTTGGGTTCGACTTGGTAAGGTTGGGTTCGACTTGGTAAGGTTGGGTTCGACTTGGTAAGGTTGGGTTCGACTTGGTAAGGTTGGGTTCGACTTGGTAAGGTTGGGTTCGACTTGGTAAGGTTGGGTTCGACTTGGTAAGGTTGGGTTCGACTTGGTAAGGTTGGGTCCGACTTGGTAAGGTTGGGTTCGACTTGGTAAGGTTGGGTTCGACTTGGTAAGGTTGGGTTCGACTTGGTAAGGTTGGGTTCGACTTGGTAAGGTTGGGTTCGACTTGGTAAGGTTGGGTTCGACTTGGTAAGGTTGGGTTCGACTTGGTAAGGTTGGGTTCGACTTGGTAAGGTTGGGTTCGACTTGGTAAGGTTGGGTTCGACTTGGTAAGGTTGGGTTCGACTTGGTAAGGTTGGGTTCGACTTGGTAAGGTTGGGTTCGACTTGGTAAGGTTGGGTTCGACTTGGTAAGGTTGGGTTCGACTTGGTAAGGTTGGGTTCGACTTGGTAAGGTTGGGTTCGACCTGGTAAGGTTGGGTTCGACTTTTTAAGGTTGGGTTCGACTTGGTAAGGTTGGGTTCGACTTTTTAAGGTTGGGTTCGACTTGGTAAGGTTAGGTTCGATTAGGGAAGGTTGGGTTCGACCAGGGAAGGTTTGGTTCGGTTTGTCAATGTTGGGTTTGGTTGGGTTCGGCTAGGTAAGGTTTGGTTCGGTTAAGTAAGGTTGGGTTCGGTTAGGGTTATGGTAGTTAAATAATACTCAAATAAAATTACGTAGTTTTTGAATAAAAAATAAGCATTGAAAATGCCTTGCCTTGAAAAAATAATAAAATTGGGACGATTGGGATTGGGCTAAATGAAATTGGCTGAGTGGGAATTGGGCCAGTTTGGTTGGGTGAGTTTGGATTGGTCAACTGAGATTGTGCGAAATTGGAATTGGGCCAACTTTATTGGGCGAAATTGGAATTGGGCCAACTTTTTTGGGCGAAATTGGAATTGGGCCAAATTTTTGGGCGAAATTGGAATTGGGCCAACTTTTTTGGGCGAAATTGGAATTGGGCCAACTTTTTTGGGCGAAATTGGAATTGGGCCAACTTTTTTGGGCGAAATTGGAATTGGGCCAACTTTTTTGGGCGAAATTGGAATTGGGCCAACTTTTTTGGGCGAATCGGAGTAAACCACTGGGCCACTGCATGTGTCCTGCGTATTGAATATTGCCAAATGTGAAGCTTCTTCTGATTAGTCAGAGGTTCTCCTTTTAATTGAATGCCAGAATAAGGTTTCATATTTTTTATACAATTCCAAGACCGTTTCTGATTGTTTTACTAAGCAAACGTGTCTCATTTTTAGAAAAACGATCAATAAAAAAAAAAAAAAAAAAAAAAAAACACTTTATTTTCCTCTTGACACTCTCTTCAAGCAATGAGAAACGAGCCTGGACATTAAGGCCAAACTCGAAATACGTTACCAGTACTAAGATGTGCTTCATAATATTTAGAAAATTGGTTCCTAGCTGGGTAACCATTTACACATTTGTTTGTATATGCAACATATATTTGTATGTATATGTAACATATATTTGTATGTATATGTAACATATATTTCTATGTATATGTAACATATATTTGTATGTATATTAAACATATATTTGTATGTATATTAAACATATATTTGTATGTATATTAAACATATATTTGTATGTATATTAAACATATATTTGTATGTATATTAAACATATTTGTGTATGTATATTATATATATTTGTATGTATAATAAACATATTTGTGTATGTATATGTAACATATGTTACATTCATGTGTATGTATATGTAACATATGTTACATTCATGTGTATGTATATGTAACATATCTGTGTGTATATATATATACATATATTTGTATATATGTATATATATATATATATATATATTTGTATATATAACATATTTGTGTATATAGACGTAACATATTCGTATCTATATATATTTATATATAACATATTCGTATATATATATATTTATATATAACATATTCGTATATATATTTATATATAAAATATTCGTATATATATTTATATATAACATATTCGTATATATATATTTATATATAACATATTCGTAAATATATTTATATATAACATATTCGTATATATATATTTATATATAACATATTCGTATTTATATATAACATATTCGTATTTATATATGATATATTCGAATATATATATATATATTTATATATGTCATATTCGTATATATATATATATATATATATATATATATTTATATATGACATATTCGTATATATATTTATATATAACATATTCGTAACCTATACGTACATATATCATAGGAAAAAACGAAAAAGTGTGACTCTGTGAGTGGTATATCCTGGTCAAAAATGTCCACAAATCAAGTGTAAAACTGATAAGAGATCATTTAAGTTTATCAACTATTAAGCATAATATGGTATGTTTTAAGCCACACCACTATAATGGAGGTGTAACTCTTGTTTTCATTGTGTCGGCTTCTACGTAGGCAGCGTCGTTCGTGAAATAGTTGTGCAAAGTTTTCGAAAATAGGAAGAGTTAACTTAATCTTAAGGAGGAAAAATTAAGAACCCAAAATGAAACTCACAATGAAACTTCAGCAAAAATTAACTAACTCGCTTAACTGGAAAACTCAACTTGAGAATTTTAACACCGTAAGAATCACAGTAAGCAGATCTGGGAAAGGGTAGGCCAGTCCTAAGATGGCACGGGTTAATCCCAATTGATGAACTTGAGCTGCCGTATGGTGGTCATGGTGACGGATATACCTCGGTAGATTCAGTTGTAGGGCTAGGCGTTGCGATTAAATTAACTGCGAATATTTAATGTTTTGTTAATTTAACGTTTCAGAACTTATACTTTTTATCTAAAAAAAAAAAAAAAAAAAAAAAAAAAAAAAAGAAAATCACACCGTTTTCGCTAAAGGCTTACGTTAAAAAATATGGATTAATTAATACTATTTTTTGAACAATACGATGACGGTCGTCGATTATTCGGACTAAAGGTGAAAACATTACTTTCAAGAATATCTTAAAATTCTTCGAAAGTATTTCGCAAATACGTGATAGTAAAATATTTCAAAAAGTAATTTAATTTAATGGAAAACTCGCTTACGAGTTTGGTAATTAACCGCGGATAAACTAGAACAAGCTGTTAATTGAGGATAATCAATTAATTTGGACTAAAATGATTAATAAAGAAACTTTAAATGGCTAGGTACAGTTATATTATTACATATATACATTCGTATTGATAAATTTATCAAAATATTTTCGTGATAACAGTTATATTGATGACTTTCTTTGGAAAATAATCGAAGGCTATTTTTTATCGCAACTGGGGTAGGATTATTTCACTCGAGCTCTAGACAAGGGACATACTTTTCTTCAAGAGGAAATTGCCGGACTCTTTGCGTTTAAACATTGTTTATTAAACCGCCACAGCTTTTCTCATTTCGCAAAGTTTGATCATAGACTAAGAAAGGATTTCACTCTGGATACGCGACGTCCTCCCTATGTCATTAGTAACTGTTATTGCCAATAGAGGCGGTACTAGTACGTTTCGGTGGTGTTCTCTTCCTTAACACCATCTCTACCGCTAACGCGCCTGCGCAGCTACGGTAATTGGCTTGATGACCGCTAGAGGCGCCAGCGAACTGCCCCACCAAGTCCCCTAAATATTTAAAAAATCCTGGCAAACTACTACACTACTACAGTGGAAGGCAGAGGTAGCTGCACGTCGCGTGTCCAGTCTATGGTTTGATTCTCTAAAATGAGGAGTAATAAGGGGCTGACGCCTAAACCTCCGGGCCGAATGGTTTAGCTTCCTTTTTGAAGAAATGTTACTTTGGCACCTCTGCTGTCTATCCTTAGGGAACTTATTAATTAATCCAAGGTTATAGCATAGGACTGTATGCTATTTTTTTAATCCGGCTTAACATAGCCTACTTCATCTATCCGCAGTAACTGAAAATAAGTAACGCTAAAACGCGTGACCATTACGATCCGGTAGCTCAGACCCGATGAACACAAAGTTTGTAGGATTTTTTTGGCCAATACCACCCATAGAGTTAGTCATCTTGTGTTTTACTTAATTTATATTACTTATGAAAATATTCACTAAATTTAAACTCTTTGTTTTATTTAGTTTAACTAACTTTTTTTAATATTTCAGATATACTTCAAGCATTTTCCTTGGTCGTATACCCAATGATATGGTCGTCTATGTTATGTAAATTGGAAGGCTTATACATATCAAATCCGTCTTCAATGAGATCTACAAAAATTGGATGGACCTATGTTCTTGCTATAGTGACAACCGTTCTCGCTTGCTATTGTCCGATTTTGGCTATTAATGTAAACTACAACGAAGTATATGAAACATATTTCTGGTCTTCCGTTTAAAAACAAAAATTGAAGAAATAGACCAAAATCAGACGTAAGTTCGATTCAGATATCCAGAGCTAGGACTCGGATAATGAATAATTTAGGATACCCATTGAAAACTATGCTTTTTCAAATATTTTAATCTCGGATAAATTGTTTCGAAATATAAAACCACAAATTATATAAACAGACGAGTATCAAATGGATATGAATTATCCGGAGATAAAATTTTAAGCCTAATTAATTAACAAATTACGCGTTTATTCAAACTGATAACACGAAAAAATCCATGTAGAATACATTCGGATACATTAACTTGTATAAGAAATTCATATTTCTTTGTGAACGGATAATAACTGATCGATATTCACGATGCTCTTATTCAATTAACAAAAGTTATACGATATCCGAGCTCTACAGACATATCTTAAAACTTGGGGTTAATAATATTAGAAGCATAAGGCTTACAAAAACATTTAATTAAAAAAATAATGGCACTACTAAAATTAACCAATTCTGTACTAATTTGCATTTATAAATAAACTTGATTTTCGCCTTTTCCTTCCCAATAAATAATGTTTTCTTATTCAATTGCATTTTCAATTAAGAGAGACGCGATATTCGGAGAACCCGGTAGGGTTCTATGTTATGGGCTGATCATCATTTGTAATGCAATTTTGATTTCCTAAAAAATTCAGTCTCTAGCCAATCAAAACGCTCCATTCTCCCATAGAATAACATTAAAATCGACTCTTTCGAGGACAAGTCCAGTGATTGACAGAACTAAAAGAGGAATTATTTGTTACCGTTATAATCACTTTTAAATGGTAGAGCAAGGTTCGAATGTTGAACTTTTCAAGTTTCATTTAAAAATATTAAGTCTAAGTATTTTAAAATTAATTCTAAAGTTGACCCTTTTTTTGGTACTTAGCTGGTTTCGCGCATGACCAAATTCGTAATGTTATTCTATGGGATTTGGTTTTTTGAATGTGGCTTACCTTTCAGGTTTATTTTCTAATACTTCCGGATATTTATAAAACTTGGATTTTCCGTGTGGTATGAATTAAGATTCGAGCTTTATTTTAAGACTAATTTCATAATAATACACCGATTAGTTGGCCCACAATCTATTCATGAAAACGGAGGGAACAACAAGGCGGAGAAATAGATTCGCCAAAAACTTAAGCCTAATTTGACAAATTAGGCTTAGGTTTTATATGGCTTTTTAAAATCACGAGCAGGAGCGCGCTTGATTTGGACGCTAATGACCTAATTTCTCCTCCTTCATATTTTTGCCGTTTTTATAAATAGACTGTGGGCAAACTAATCGTATAAAATTATGAAATTAATCTTAAATTAAAGCCCGAAAAATATCTGGAAGCATTAGAAAATAAATCTGAAAGGTAAGTCTCTTTCAAAAAATCTAAATCCCTTGCATCGCAGAACTAAAAGAGGAATTATTTGTTACAGTTATAATCACTTTTAAATGGTAGACCAAGGTTCGAATGTTGAACTTTTCAAGTTTCATTAATAAATATTTAGTCTAAGTATTTTAAAAAAAATTTTGAAGTTGACCCATAATTGGCTTTTTTGCTAGTTTCGGTCATGGCCAATTCGTAATGTTATTCTATAGGATTTGGTTTTGTGAAAGTGGCTTACCTTTCAGATTTATTTTCTAATACTTTCAGATATTTGTCAGACTTGAATTTTCCGTGTGGTATGAATTAAGTTTCAAGCTTTATTTTAAGACTAATTTCATAATTTTACACCAATTAGTTGGCCCACAATCTATTTATGAAAACGGACGAAAAATTAAAGCGGAGACATTGAGTGGGCTTTTTAAATTCACGTGCAGGAGCGCGCTTGGGTATTGAACGCTAATGACTTAATTTCTCCACCTTCATATTTTTGCCGTTTTTATAAATAGACTGTGGCCAAACTAATCGGTGTAAAATTATGAAATTAGTCTTAAAATAAAGCCCGAAAAATATCTCGAATCATTAGAAAATAAATCTGAAAGGTAAGTCTCGTACAAAAAATCTAAATCCCATAGAATAACATTAAGTTTTAATTTCTCCGCCTTAAAACCTAAAAGTAAGTACTCTCCTTTTTAAAAATGTGAAAGTCCGAACGACTTGGCATTTCGAACGGCAATAAGGAAGGTATTGACATCCAAAATAATGAAAAAAAAAAAAAAAATTTAATTTAGTTTAAAGGGTAATGGGAAAAATATGAAGATTTCGCTGCGGCTGTCGGAGGTATTAACATCAAAAATGATGAAAAATTATTTTAAATTTGGTTTAAGGGCAATGGGGAAAATATAAAGATTTCGCTGCGGTTGATGGAGGTATTAACATCAAAAATGATGAAAAAATAAATTTTAATTGGGATTTAAGGGCACTGGTAAAAATGTAGAGATTTGACTGGAATCAAGTGCGGCTGCCGGAGGTATTAACATCAAAAATTATGAAAAAATTAATTTTAATTGGGTTTAAAGGGCACTGGTAAAAATGTAGAGATTTGACTGAATCAAGTGCGGCTGCCGCAGCTATTAACCTAAAAAATTATGAAAAAATTAATTTTAATTGGGATTAAAGTGCACTGGTAAAAATGTAGAGATTTGACTGGAATCAAGTGCGGCTGCCGGAGGTATTAACATCAAAAATTATGAAAAAAATAATTTTAATTGGGATTAAAGGGCACTGGTAAAAATGTCGAGATTTGACTGGAATCAAGTGCGGCTGCCGCAGCTATTAACATCAAAAATTATGAAAAAAATTAATTTTAATTGGGATTATAGGGCACTGGTAAAAATGTAGAGATTTGACTGGAATCAAGTGCGGCTGTCGGAGGTATTAACATCTAAAATTATGAAAAAATTAATTTTAATTGGGATTAAAGGGCACTGGTAAAAATGTAGAGATTTGACTGGAATCAAGTGCAGCTGTCGGAGGTATTAACATCTAAAATTATGAAAAAATTAATTTTAATTGGGATTAAAGGGCACTGGTAAAATGTAGAGATTTGACTGAATCAAGTGAGGCTGCCCCAGCTATTAAAATCAAAAATTGTGAAAAAATTAATTTTAATTGGGTTTAAAGTGCAATGGTAAAAATGTAGACATCTGACTGAATCAAGTGCGGCTGCCGCAGCTATTAACATCAAAAATGATGAAAAAATTAATTTTAATTGGGATAAAAGGGCACTGGTAAAAATGTAGAGATCTGACTGAATCAAGTGAGGCTGCCCCAGCTATTAAAATCAAAAATTGTGAAAAAATTAATTTTAATTGGGTTTAAAGGGCAATGGTAAAAATGTAGAGATTTGACTGGAATCAAGTGCGGCTGCCGGAGGTATTAACATCAAAAATTATGAAAAAATTAATTTTAATTGGGTTTAAAGGGCACTGGTAAAAATGTAGAGATTTGACTGAATCAAGTGCGGCTGCCGCAGCTATTAACCTAAAAAATTATGAAAAAATTAATTTTAATTGGGATTAAAGGGCACTGGTAAAAATGTAGAGATTTGACTGGAATCAAGTGCGGCTGCCGGAGGTATTAACATCAAAAATTATGAAAAAAATAATTTTAATTGGGATTAAAGGGCACTGGTAAAAATGTAGAGATTTGACTGGAATCAAGTGCGGCTGCCGCAGCTATTAACATCAAAAATTATGAAAAAAATTAATTTTAATTGGGATTATAGGGCACTGGTAAAAATGTAGAGATTTGACTGGAATCAAGTGCGGCTGTCGGAGGTATTAACATCTAAAATTATGAAAAAATTAATTTTAATTGGGATTAAAGGGCACTGGTAAAAATGTGGAGATTTGACTGGAATCAAGTGCGGCTGTCGGAGGTATTAACATCTAAAATTATGAAAAAATTAATTTTAATTGGGATTAAAGGGCACTGGTAAAATGTAGAGATTTGACTGAATCAAGTGAGGCTGCCACAGCTACTAAAATCAAAAATTGTGAAAAAATTAATTTTAATTGGGTTTAAAGTGCAGTGGTAAAAATGTAGACATCTGACTGAATCAAGTGCGGCTGCCGCAGCTATTAACATCAAAAATGATGAAAAAATTAATTTTAATTGGGATAAAAGGGCACTGGTAAAAATGTAGAGATCTGACTGAATCAAGTGAGGCTGCCCCAGCTATTAAAATCAAAAATTGTGAAAAAATTAATTTTAATTGGGTTTAAAAGGCAATGGTAAAAATGTAGAGATTAATTGGGATTAAAGGGCACTGGTAAAAATGTAGAGATTTGACTGGAATCAAGTGCGGCTGTCGGAGGTATTAACATCTAAAATTATGAAAAAATAAATTTTAATTGGGATTTAAGGGCACTGGTAAAAATGTAGAGATTTGACTGGAATCAAGTGCGGCTGCCGGAGGTATTAACATCAAAAATTATGAAAAAATTAATTTTAATTGGGTTTAAAGGGCACTGGTAAAAATGTAGAGATTTGACTGAATCAAGTGCGGCTGCCGCAGCTATTAACCTAAAAAATTATGAAAAAATTAATTTTAATTGGGATTAAAGGGCACTGGTAAAAATGTAGAGATTTGACTGGAATCAAGTGCGGCTGCCGGAGGTATTAACATCAAAATTTATGAAAAAAATAATTTTAATTGGGATTAAAGGGCACTGGTAAAAATGTAGAGATTTGACTGGAATCAAGTGCGGCTGCCGCAGCTATTAACATCAAAAATTATGAAAAAAATTAATTTTAATTGGGATTATAGGGCACTGGTAAAAATGTAGAGATTTGACTGGAATCAAGTGCGGTTGTCGGAGGTATTAACATCTAAAATTATGAAAAAATTAATTTTAATTGGGATTAAAGGGCACTGGTAAAAATGTAGAGATTTGACTGGAATCAAGTGCGGCTGTCGGAGGTATTAACATCTAAAATTATGAAAAAATTAATTTTAATTGGGATTAAAGGGCACTGGTAAAAATGTGGAGATTTGACTGGAATCAAGTGCGGCTGTCGGAGGTATTAACATCTAAAATTATGAAAAAATTAATTTTAATTGGGATTAAAGGGCACTGGTAAAATGTAGAGATTTGACTGAATCAAGTGAGGCTGCCACAGCTATTAAAATCAAAAATTGTGAAAAAATTAATTTTAATTGGGTTTAAAGTGCAGTGGTAAAAATGTAGACATCTGACTGAATCAAGTGCGGCTGCCGCAGCTATTAACATCAAAAATGATGAAAAAATTAATTTTAATTGGGATAAAAGGGCACTGGTAAAAATGTAGAGATCTGACTGAATCAAGTGAGGCTGCCCCAGCTATTAAAATCAAAAATTGTGAAAAAATTAATTTTAATTGGGTTTAAAAGGCAATGGTAAAAATGTAGAGATTAATTGGGATTAAAGGGCACTGGTAAAAATGTAGAGATTTGACTGGAATCAAGTGCGGCTGTCGGAGGTATTAACATCTAAAATTATGAAAAAATAAATTTTAATTGGGATTTAAGGGCACTGGTAAAAATGTAGAGATTTGACTGGAATCAAGTGCGGCTGCCGGAGGTATTAACATCAAAAATTATGAAAAAATTAATTTTAATTGGGTTTAAAGGGCACTGGTAAAAATGTAGAGATTTGACTGAATCAAGTGCGGCTGCCGCAGCTATTAACCTAAAAAATTATGAAAAAATTAATTTTAATTGGGATTAAAGGGCACTGGTAAAAATGTAGAGATTTGACTGGAATCAAGTGCGGCTGCCGGAGGTATTAACATCAAAATTTATGAAAAAAATAATTTTAATTGGGATTAAAGGGCACTGGTAAAAATGTAGAGATTTGACTGGAATCAAGTGCGGCTGCCGCAGCTATTAACATCAAAAATTATGAAAAAAATTAATTTTAATTGGGATTATAGGGCACTGGTAAAAATGTAGAGATTTGACTGGAATCAAGTGCGGTTGTCGGAGGTATTAACATCTAAAATTATGAAAAAATTAATTTTAATTGGGATTAAAGGGCACTGGTAAAAATGTAGAGATTTGACTGGAATCAAGTGCGGCTGTCGGAGGTATTAACATCTAAAATTATGAAAAAATTAATTTTAATTGGGATTAAAGGGCACTGGTAAAATGTAGAGATTTGACTGAATCAAGTGAGGCTGCCCCAGCTATTAAAATCAAAAATTGTGAAAAAATTAATTTTAATTGGGTTTAAAGTGCAATGGTAAAAATGTAGACATCTGACTGAATCAAGTGCGGCTGCCGCAGCTATTAACATCAAAAATGATGAAAAAATTAATTTTAATTGGGATAAAAGGGCACTGGTAAAAATGTAGAGATTTGACTGAATCAAGTGAGGCTGCCACAGCTATTAAAATCAAAAATTGTGAAAAAATTAATTTTAATTGGGTTTAAAGTGCAGTGGTAAAAATGTAGACATCTGACTGAATCAAGTGCGGCTGCCGCAGCTATTAACATCAAAAATGATGAAAAAATTAATTTTAATTGGGATAAAAGGGCACTGGTAAAAATGTAGAGATCTGACTGAATCAAGTGAGGCTGCCCCAGCTATTAAAATCAAAAATTGTGAAAAAATTAATTTTAATTGGGTTTAAAAGGCAATGGTAAAAATGTAGAGATTAATTGGGATTAAAGGGCACTGGTAAAAATGTAGAGATTTGACTGGAATCAAGTGCGGCTGTCGGAGGTATTAACATCTAAAATTATGAAAAAATAAATTTTAATTGGGATTTAAGGGCACTGGTAAAAATGTAGAGATTTGACTGGAATCAAGTGCGGCTGCCGGAGGTATTAACATCAAAAATTATGAAAAAATTAATTTTAATTGGGTTTAAAGGGCACTGGTAAAAATGTAGAGATTTGACTGAATCAAGTGCGGCTGCCGCAGCTATTAACCTAAAAAATTATGAAAAAATTAATTTTAATTGGGATTAAAGGGCACTGGTAAAAATGTAGAGATTTGACTGGAATCAAGTGCGGCTGCCGGAGGTATTAACATCAAAATTTATGAAAAAAATAATTTTAATTGGGATTAAAGGGCACTGGTAAAAATGTAGAGATTTGACTGGAATCAAGTGCGGCTGCCGCAGCTATTAACATCAAAAATTATGAAAAAAATTAATTTTAATTGGGATTATAGGGCACTGGTAAAAATGTAGAGATTTGACTGGAATCAAGTGCGGTTGTCGGAGGTATTAACATCTAAAATTATGAAAAAATTAATTTTAATTGGGATTAAAGGGCACTGGTAAAAATGTAGAGATTTGACTGGAATCAAGTGCGGCTGTCGGAGGTATTAACATCTAAAATTATGAAAAAATTAATTTTAATTGGGATTAAAGGGCACTGGTAAAATGTAGAGATTTGACTGAATCAAGTGAGGCTGCCCCAGCTATTAAAATCAAAAATTGTGAAAAAATTAATTTTAATTGGGTTTAAAGTGCAATGGTAAAAATGTAGACATCTGACTGAATCAAGTGCGGCTGCCGCAGCTATTAACATCAAAAATGATGAAAAAATTAATTTTAATTGGGATAAAAGGGCACTGGTAAAAATGTAGAGATCTGACTGAATCAAGTGAGGCTACCCCAGCTATTAAAATCAAAAATTGTGAAAAAATTTATTTTAATTGGGTTTAAAGGGCAATGGTAAAAATGTAGAGATTTGACTGGAATCAAGTGCGGCTGCCGGAGGTATTAACATCAAAAATTATGAAAAAATTAATTTTAATTGGGTTTAAAGGGCACTGGTAAAAATGTAGAGATTTGACTGAATCAAGTGCGGCTGCCGCAGCTATTAACCTAAAAAATTATGAAAAAATTAATTTTAATTGGGATTAAAGGGCACTGGTAAAAATGTAGAGATTTGACTGGAATCAAGTGCGGCTGCCGGAGGTATTAACATCAAAAATTATGAAAAAAATAATTTTAATTGGGATTAAAGGGCACTGGTAAAAATGTAGAGATTTGACTGGAATCAAGTGCGGCTGCCGCAGCTATTAACATCAAAAATTATGAAAAAAATTAATTTTAATTGGGATTATAGGGCACTGGTAAAAATGTAGAGATTTGACTGGAATCAAGTGCGGCTGTCGGAGGTATTAACATCTAAAATTATGAAAAAATTAATTTTAATTGGGATTAAAGGGCACTGGTAAAAATGTAGAGATTTGACTGGAATCAATTGCGGCTGTCGGAGGTATTAACATCTAAAATTATGAAAAAATTAATTTTAATTGGGATTAAAGGGCACTGGTAAAATGTAGAGATTTGACTGAATCAAGTGAGGCTGCCCCAGCTATTAAAATCAAAAATTGTGAAAAAATTAATTTTAATTGGGTTTAAAGTGCGGTGGTAAAAATGTAGACATCTGACTGAATCAAGTGCGGCTGCCGCAGCTATTAACATCAAAAATGATGAAAAAATTAATTTTAATTGGGATAAAAGGGCACTGGTAAAAATGTAGAGATCTGACTGAATCAAGTGAGGCTGCCCCAGCTATTAAAATCAAAAATTGTGAAAAAATTAATTTTAATTGGGTTTAAAGGGCAATGGTAAAAATGTAGAGATTAATTGGGATTAAAGGGCACTGGTAAAAATGTAGAGATTTGACTGGAATCAAGTGCGGCTGCCGCAGCTATTAACCTAAAAAATTATGAAAAAATTAATTTTAATTGGGATTAAAGGGCACTGGTAAAAATGTAGAGATTTGACTGGAATCAAGTGCGGCTGCCGGAGGTATTAACATCAAAAATTATGAAAAAAATAATTTTAATTGGGATTAAAGGGCACTGGTAAAAATGTAGAGATTTGACTGGAATCAAGTGCGGCTGCCGCAGCTATTAACATCAAAAATTATGAAAAAAATTAATTTTAATTGGGATTATAGGGCACTGGTAAAAATGTAGAGATTTGACTGGAATCAAGTGCGGCTGTCGGAGGTATTAACATCTAAAATTATGAAAAAATTAATTTTAATTGGGATTAAAGGGCACTGGTAAAAATGTAGAGATTTGACTGGAATCAAGTGCGGCTGCCGCAGCTATTAACATCAAAAATGATGAAAAAATTAATTTTAATTGGGATAAAAGGGCACTGGTAAAAATGTAGAGATCTGACTGAATCAAGTGAGGCTGCCCCAGCTATTAAAATCAAAAATTGTGAAAAAATTAATTTTAATTGGGTTTAAAGTGCAATGGTAAAAATGTAGACATCTGACTGAATCAAGTGCGGCTGCCGCAGCTATTAACATCAAAAATTGTGAAAAAATTAATTTTAATTGGGTTTAAAGGGCAATGGTAAAAATGTAGAGATTAATTGGGATTAAAGGGCACTGGTAAAAATGTAGAGATTTGACTGGAATCAAGTGCGGCTGTCGGAGGTATTAACATCTAAAATTATGAAAAAATGAATTTTAATTGGGATTAAAGGGCAATGGTAAAAATGTAGAGATTTGACTGAATCAAGTGAGGCTGCCCCAGCTATTAAAATCAAAAATTGTGAAAAAATTAATTTTAATTGGGTTTAAAGGGCAATGGTAAAAATGTAGACATCTGACTGAATCAAGTGCGGCTGCCGCAGCTATTAACATCAAAAATGATGAAAAAATTAATTTTAATTGGGATTAAAGGGCACTGGTAAAAATGTAGAGATCTAACTGAATCAAGTGAGGCTGCCCCAGCTATTAAAATCAAAAATTGTGAAAAAATTAATTTTAATTGGGTTTAAAGGGCAATGGTAAAAATGTAGAGATCTGACTGAATCAAGTGCGGCTGCCGCAGCTATTAACATCAAAAATTGTGAAAAAAAATAATTTTAATTGGGTTTAAAGGGCATTGGTAAAAATGTAGAGATCTGACTGAATCAAGTGCGGCTGCCGCAGCTATTAACATCAAAAATTGTGAAAAAATTAATTTTAATTGGGATTAAAGGGCACTGGTAAAAATGTAGAGATTTGACTGAATCAAGTGCGGCTGCCGCAACTATTAACCTAAAAAATTATGAAAAAATTAATTTTAATTGGGATTAAAGGGCACTGGTAAAAATGTAGAGATTTGACTGGAATCAAGTGCGGCTGCCGGAGGTATTAACATCAAAAATTATGAAAAAAATAATTTTAATTGGGATTAAAGGGCACTGGTAAAAATGTAGAGATTTGACTGGAATCAAGTGCGGCTGCCGCAGCTATTAACATCAAAAATTATGAAAAAAATTAATTTTAATTGGGATTATAGGGCACTGGTAAAAATGTAGAGATTTGACTGGAATCAAGTGCGGCTGTCGGAGGTATTAACATCTAAAATTATGAAAAAATTAATTTTAATTGGGATTAAAGGGCACTGGTAAAAATGTAGAGATTTGACTGGAATCAAGTGCGGCTGTCGGAGGTATTAACATCTAAAATTATGAAAAAATTAATTTTAATTGGGATTAAAGGGCACTGGTAAAATGTAGAGATTTGACTGAATCAAGTGAGGCTGCCCCAGCTATTAAAATCAAAAATTGTGAAAAAATTAATTTTAATTGGGTTTAAAGTGCAGTGGTAAAAATGTAGACATCTGACTGAATCAAGTGCGGCTGCCGCAGCTATTAACATCAAAAATGATGAAAAAATTAATTTTAATTGGGATAAAAGGGCACTGGTAAAAATGTAGAGGTCTGACTGAATCAAGTGAGGCTGCCCCAGCTATTAAAATCAAAAATTGTGAAAAAATTAATTTTAATTGGGTTTAAAGGGCAATGGTAAAAATGTAGAGATTAATTGGGATTAAAGGGCACTGGTAAAAATGTAGAGATTTGACTGGAATCAAGTGCGGCTGTCGGAGGTATTAACATCTAAAATTATGAAAAAATAAATTTTAATTGGGATTTAAGGGCACTGGTAAAAATGTAGAGATTTGACTGGAATCAAATGCGGCTGCCGGAGGTATTAACATCAAAAATTATGAAAAAATTAATTTTAATTGGGTTTAAAGGGCACTGGTAAAAATGTAGAGATTTGACTGAATCAAGTGCGGCTGCCGCAGCTATTAACCTAAAAAATTATGAAAAAATTAATTTTAATTGGGATTAAAGGGCACTGGTAAAAATGTAGAGATTTGACTGGAATCAAGTGCGGCTGCCGGAGGTATTAACATCAAAAATTATGAAAAAAATAATTTTAATTGGGATTAAAGGGCACTGGTAACATTGTAGAGATTTGACTGGAATCAAGTGCGGCTGCCGCAGCTATTAACATCAAAAATTATGAAAAAAATTAATTTTAATTGGGATTATAGGGCACTGGTAAAAATGTAGAGATTTGACTGGAATCAAGTGCGGCTATCGGAGGTATTAACATCTAAAATTAGGAAAAAATTAATTTTAATTGGGATTAAAGGGCACTGGTAAAAATGTAGAGATTTGACTGGAATCAAGTGCGGCTGCCGCAGCTATTAACATCAAAAATGATGAAAAAATTAATTTTAATTGGGATAAAAGGGCACTGGTAAAAATGTAGAGATCTGACTGAATCAAGTGCGGCTGCCGCAGCTATTAACATCAAAAATGATGAAAAAATTAATTTTAATTGGGATAAAAGGGCACTGGTAAAAATGTAGAGATCTGACTGAATCAAGTGAGACTGCCCCAGCTATTAAAATCAAAAATTGTGAAAAAATTAATTTTAATTGGGTTTAAAGGGCAATGGTAAAAATGTAGAGATTAATTGGGATTAAAGGGCACTGGTAAAAATGTAGAGATTTGACTGGAATCAAGTGCGGCTGTCGGAGGTATTAACATCTAAAATTATGAAAAAATGAATTTTAATTGGGATTAAAGGGCAATGGTAAAAATGTAGAGATTTGACTGAATCAAGTGAGGCTGCCCCAGCTATTAAAATCAAAAATTGTGAAAAAATTAATTTTAATTGGGCTTAAAGGGCAATGGTAAAAATGTAGACATCTGACTGAATCAAGTGCGGCTGCCGCAGCTATTAACATCAAAAATGATGAAAAAATTAATTTTAATTGGGATTAAAGGGCACTGGTAAAAATGTAGAGATCTAACTGTATCAAGTGAGGCTGCCCCAGCTATTAAAATCAAAAATTGTGAAAAAATTAATTTTAATTGGGTTTAAAGGGCATTGGTAAAAATGTAGAGATCTGACTGAATCAAGTGCGGCTGCCGCAGCTATTAACCTAAAAAATTATGAAAAAATTAATTTTAATTGGGATTAAAGGGCACTGGTAAAAATGTAGAGATTTGACTGGAATCAAGTGCGGCTGCCGGAGGTATTAACATCAAAAATTATGAAAAAAATAATTTTAATTGGGATTAAAGGGCACTGGTAACATTGTAGAGATTTGACTGGAATCAAGTGCGGCTGCCGCAGCTATTAACATCAAAAATTATGAAAAAAATTAATTTTAATTGGGATTATAGGGCACTGGTAAAAATGTAGAGATTTGACTGGAATCAAGTGCGGCTGTCGGAGGTATTAACATCTAAAATTATGAAAAAATTAATTTTAATTGGGATTAAAGGGCACTGGTAAAAATGTAGAGATTTTACTGGAATCAAGTGCGGCTGCCGCAGCTATTAACATCAAAAATGATGAAAAAATTAATTTTAATTGGGATAAAAGGGCACTGATAAAAATGTAGAGATCTGACTGAATCAAGTGAGGCTGCCCCAGCTATTAAAATCAAAAATTGTGAAAAAATTAATTTTAATTGGGTTTAAAGTGCAATGGTAAAAATGTAGACATCTGACTGAATCAAGTGCGGCTGCCGCAGCTATTAACATCAAAAATGATGAAAAAATTTATTTTAATTGGGATAAAAGGGCACTGGTAAAAATGTAGAGATCTGACTGAATCAAGTGAGGCTGCCGCAGCTATTAAAATCAAAAATTGTGAAAAAATTTATTTTAATTGGGTTTAAAGGGCAATGGTAAAAATGTAGAGATTAATTGGGATTAAAGGGCACTGGTAAAAATGTAGAGATTTGACTGGAATCAAGTGCGGCTGTCGGAGGTATTAACATCAAAAATGATGAAAAAATTAATTTTAATTGGGATTAAAGGGCACTGGTAAAAATGTAGAGATCTAACTGAATCAAGTGAGGCTGCCCCAGCTATTAAAATCAAAAATTGTGAAAAAATTAATTTTAATTGGGTTTAAAGGGCAATTGTAAAAATGTAGAGATCTGACTGAATCAAGTGCGGCTGCCGCAGCTATTAACATCAAAAATTGTGAAAAAAATAATTTTAATTGGGTTTTAAGGGCAATGGTAAAAATGTAGAGATCCGACTGAATCAAGTGCGGCTGCCCCAGCTCTTAACATCAAAAATAATGAAATTTTTTATTTTAATTGGGTTTAAAGGGCATTGGTAAAAATGTAGAGATCTGACTGAATCAAGTGCGGCTGCCGCAGCTATTAACATCAAAAATTGTTAAAAAATTAATTTTAATTGGGATTAAAGGGCACTGGTAAAAATGTAGAGATTTGACTGGAATCAAGTGCGGCTGCCGGAGGTATTAACATCAAAAATTATGAAAAAAATAATTTTAATTGGGATTAAAGGGCACTGGTAAAAATGTAGAGATTTGACTGGAATCAAGTGCGGCTGCCGCAGCTATTAACATCAAAAATGATGAAAAAATTAATTTTAATTGGGATAAAAGGGCACTGGTAAAAATGTAGAGATCTGACTGAATCAAGTGAGGCTGCCCCAGCTATTAAAATAAAAAATTGTGAAAAAATTAATTTTAATTGGGTTTAAAGTGCAATGGTAAAAATGTAGACATCTGACTGAATCAAGTGCGGCTGCCGCAGCTATTAACATCAAAAATGATGAAAAAATTAATTTTAATTGGGATTATAGGGCACTGGTAAAAATGTAGAGATTTGACTGGAATCAAGTGCGGCTGTCGGAGGTATTAACATCTAAAATTATGAAAAAATTAATTTTAATTGGGATTAAAGGGCACTGGTAAAAATGTAGAGATTTGACTGGAATCAAGTGCGGCTGTCGGAGGTATTAACATCTAAAATTATGAAAAAATTAATTTTAATTGGGATTAAAGGGCACTGGTAAAATGTAGAGATTTGACTGAATCAAGTGAGGCTGCCCCAGCTATTAAAATCAAAAATTGTGAAAAAAATAATTTTAATTGGGTTTAAAGTGCAATGGTAAAAATGTAGACATCTGACTGAATCAAGTGCGGCTGCCGCAGCTATTAACATCAAAAATGATGAAAAAATTAATTTTAATTGGGGTAAAAGGGCACTGGTAAAAATGTAGAGATCTGACTGAATCAAGTGAGGCTGCCCCAGCTATTAAAATCAAAAATTGTGAAAAAATTAATTTTAATTGGGTTTAAAGGGCAATGGTAAAAATGTAGAGATTTGACTGGAATCAAGTGCGGCTGCCGGAGGTATTAACATCAAAAATTATGAAAAAATTAATTTTAATTGGGTTTAAAGGGCACTGGTAAAAATGTAGAGATTTGACTGAATCAAGTGCGGCTGCCGCAGCTATTAACCTAAAAAATTATGAAAAAATTAATTTTAATTGGGATTAAAGGGCACTGGTAAAAATGTAGAGATTTGACTGGAATCAAGTGCGGCTGCCGGAGGTATTAACATCAAAAATTATGAAAAAAATAATTTTAATTTGGATTAAAGGGCACTGGTAAAAATGTAGAGATTTGACTGGAATCAAGTGCGGCTGCCGCAGCTATTAACATCAAAAATTATGAAAAAAATTAATTTTAATTGGGATTATAGGGCACTGGTTAAAATGTAGAGATTTGACTGGAATCAAGTGCGGCTGTCGGAGGTATTAACATCTAAAATTATGAAAAAATTAATTTTAATTGGGATTAAAGGGCACTGGTAAAAATGTAGAGATTTGACTGGAATCAAGTGCGGCTGTCGGAGGTATTAACATCTAAAATTATGAAAAACTTAATTTTAATTGGGATTAAAGGGCACTGGTAAAATGTAGAGATTTGACTGAATCAAGTGAGGCTGCCCCAGCTATTAAAATCAAAAATTGTGAAAAAATTAATTTTAATTGGGTTTAAAGTGCAATGGTAAAAATGTAGACATCTGACTGAATCAAGTGCGTCTGCCGCAGCTATTAACATCAAAAATGATGAAAAAATTAATTTTAATTGGGATAAAAGGGCACTGGTAAAAATGTAGAGATCTGACTGAATCAAGTGAGGCTGCCCCAGCTATTAAAATCAAAAATTGTGAAAAAATTAATTTTAATTGGGTTTAAAGGGCAATGGTAAAAATGTAGAGATTAATTGGGATTAAAGGGCACTGGTAAAAATGTAGAGCTTTGACTGGAATCAAGTGCGGCTGTCGGAGGTATTAACATCTAAAATTATGAAAAAATTAATTTTAATTGGGATTAAAGGGCACTGGTAAAATGTAGAGATTTGACTGAATCAAGTGAGGCTGCCCCAGCTATTAAAATCAAAAATTGTGAAAAAATTAATTTTAATTGGGTTTAAAGTGCAATGGTAAAAATGTAGACATCTGACTGAATCAAGTGCGGCTGCCGCAGCTATTAACATCAAAAATGATGAAAAAATTAATTTTAATTGGGATAAAAGGGCACTGGTAAAAATGTAGAGATCTGAATGAATCAAGTGAGGCTGCCCCAGCTATTAAAATCAAAAATTGTGAAAAAATGAATTTTAATTTGGTTTAAAGGGCAATGGTAAAAATGTAGAGATTTGACTGGAATCAAGTGCGGCTGCCGGAGGTATTAACATCAAAAATTATGAAAAAATTAATTTTAATTGGGTTTAAAGGGCACTGGTAAAAATGTAGAGATTTGACTGAATCAAGTGCGGCTGCCGCAGCTATTAACCTAAAAAATTATGAAAAAATTAATTTTAATTGGGATTAAAGGGCACTGGTAAAAATGTAGAGATTTGACTGGAATCAAGTGCGGCTGCCGGAGGTATTAACATCAAAAATTATGAAAAAAATAATTTTAATTGGGATTAAAGGGCACTGGTAAAAATGTAGAGATTTGACTGGAATCAAGTGCGGCTGCCGCAGCTATTAACATCAAAAATTATGAAAAAAATTAATTTTAATTGGGATTATAGGGCACTGGTAAAAATGTAGAGATTTGACTGGAATCAACTGCGGCTGTCGGAGGTATTAACATCTAAAATTATGAAAAAATTAATTTTAATTGGGATTAAAGGGCACTGGTAAAAATGTAGAGATTTGACTGGAATCAAGTGCGGCTGTCGGAGGTATTAACATCTAAAATTATGAAAAACTTAATTTTAATTGGGATTAAAGGGCACTGGTAAAATGTAGAGATTTGACTGAATCAAGTGAGGCTGCCCCAGCTATTAAAATCAAAAATTGTGAAAAAATTAATTTTAATTGGGTTTAAAGTGCAATGGTAAAAATGTAGACATCTGACTGAATCAAGTGCGGCTGCCGCAGCTATTAACATCAAAAATGATGAAAAAATTAATTTTAATTGGGATAAAAGGGCACTGGTAAAAATGTAGAGATCTGACTGAATCAAGTGAGGCTGTCCCAGCTATTAAAATCAAAAATTGTGAAAAAATTAATTTTAATTGGGTTTAAAGGGCAATGGTAAAAATGTAGAGATTAATTGGGATTAAAGGGCACTGGTAAAAATGTAGAGATTTGACTGGAATCAAGTGCGGCTGTCGGAGGTATTAACATCTAAAATTATGAAAAAATAAATTTTAATTGGGATTTAAGGGCACTGGTAAAAATGTAGAGATTTGACTGGAATCAAGTGCGGCTGCCGGAGGTATTAACATCAAAAATTATGAAAAAATTAATTTTAATTGGGTTTAAAGGGCACTGGTAAAAATGTAGAGAATTGACTGAATCAAGTGCGGCTGCCGCAGCTATTAACCTAAAAAATTATGAAAAAATTAATTTTAATTGGGATTAAAGGGCACTGGTAAAAATGTAGAGATTTGACTGGAATCAAGTGCGGCTGCCGGAGGTATTAACATCAAAAATTATGAAAAAAATAATTTTAATTGGGATTAAAGGGCACTTGTAAAAATTGTAGAGATTTGACTGGAATCAAGTGCGGCTGCCGCAGCTATTAACATCAAAAATTATGAAAAAAATTAATTTTAATTGGGATTATAGGGCACTGGTAAAAATGTAGAGATCTAACTGAATCAAGTGAGGCTGCCCCAGCTATTAAAATCAAAAATTGTGAAAAAATTAATTTTAATTGGGTTTAAAGGGCAATGGTAAAAATGTAGACATCTGACGGAATCAAGTGCGGCTGCCGCAGCTATTAACATCAAAAATGATGAAAAAATTAATTTTAATTGGGATTAAAGGGCACTGGTAAAAATGTAGAGATCTAACTGAATCAAGTGAGGCTGCCCCAGCTATTAAAATCAAAAATTGTGAAAAAATTAATTTTAATTGGGTTTAAAGGGCAATGGTAAAAATGTAGAGATCTGACTGAATCAAGTGCGGCTGCCGCAGCTATTAACATCAAAAATTGTGAAAAAAATAATTTTAATTGGGTTTTAAGGGCAATGGTAAAAATGTAGAGATCCGACTGAATCAAGTGCGGCTGCCCCAGCTCTTAACATCAAAAATAATGAAATTTTTTATTTTAATTGGGTTTAAAGGGCATTGGTAAAAATGTAGAGATCTGACTGAATCAAGTGCGGCTGCCGCAGCTATTAACATCAAAAATTGTGAAAAAATTAATTTTAATTTGGATTAAAGGGCACTGGTAAAAATGTAGAAATTTGACTGGAATCAAGTGCGGCTGCCGGAGGTATTAACATCAAAAATTATGAAAAAAATAATTTTAATTGGGATTAAAGGGCACTGGTAAAAATGTAGAGATTTGACTGGAATCAAGTGCGGCTGCCGCAGCTATTAACATCAAAAATGATGAAAAAATTAATTTTAATTGGGATAAAAGGGCACTGGTAAAAATGTAGAGATCTGACTGAATCAAGTGAGGCTGCCCCAGCTATTAAAATCAAAAATTGTGAAAAAATTAATTTTAATTGGGTTTAAAGTGCAATGGTAAAAATGTAGACATCTGACTGAATCAAGTGCGGCTGCCGCAGCTATTAACATCAAAAATGATGAAAAAATTAATTTTAATTGGGATAAAAGGGCACTGGTAAAAATGTAGAGATCTGACTGAATCAAGTGAGGCTGCCCCAGCTATTAAAATCAAAAATTGTGAAAAAATTAATTTTAATTGGGTTTAAAGGGCAATGGTAAAAATGTAGAGATTAATTGGGATTAAAGGGCACTGGTAAAAATGTAGAGATTTGACTGGAATCAAGCGCGGCTGTCGGAGGTATTAACATCTAAAATTATGAAAAAATGAATTTTAATTGGGATTAAAGGGCAATGGTAAAAATGTAGAGATTTGACTGAATCAAGTGAGGCTGCCCCAGCTATTAAAATCAAAAATTGTGAAAAAATTAATTTTAATTGGGTTTAAAGGGCAATGGTAAAAATGTAGACATCTGACTGAATCAAGTGCGGCTGCCGCAGCTATTAACATCAAAAATGATGAAAAAATTAATTTTAATTTGGATTAAAGGGCACTGGTAAAAATGTAGAGATCTAACTGAATCAAGTGAGGCTGCCCCAGCTATTAAAATCAAAAATTGTGAAAAAATTAATTTTAATTGGGTTTAAAGGGCAATGGTAAAAATGTAGAGATCTGACTGAATCAAGTGCGGCTGCCGCAGCTATTAACATCAAAAATTGTGAAAAAAATAATTTTAATTGGGTTTTAAGGGCAATGGTAAAAATGTAGAGTTCCGACTGAATCAAGTGCGGCTGCCCCAGCTATTAACATCAAAAATAATGAAATTTTTTATTTTAATTGGGTTTAAAGGGCATTGGTAAAAATGTAGAGATCTGACTGAATCAAGTGCGGCTGCCCCAGCTATTAACATCAAAAATAATGAAATTTTTTATTTGAATTGGGTTTAAAGGGCATTGGTAAA
Source organism: Odiellus spinosus (assembly GCA_963920705.1). Lineage (NCBI taxonomy): Eukaryota > Metazoa > Arthropoda > Arachnida > Opiliones > Phalangiidae > Odiellus > Odiellus spinosus. The sequence continues at coordinate 15,735,741 of OY987225.1, read as the reverse complement.
AATGTAGAGATCTGACTGAATCAAGTGCGGCTGCCGCAGCTATTAACATCAAAAATTGTGAAAAAATTAATTTTAATTGGGTTTTAAGGGCAATGGTAAAATGTAGAGATCTGACTGAATCAAGTGAGGCTGCCCCAAGGTTCGTAAAAAAAAGCGCTATAAGGTTGCCTCGGTCCCGCCGTTTTCTTTCGATTTTTCTCGCAATTTGATTGGTTTCTCTCTGTGACGTAATATGTGGAGATTCTGCAGACGATCATAGTTCAAATGTACAGCGTTGAGCTATCTGTTATGGGCAAGGCTTATATAAAAACTATTTATTTTAATTAGTTCCTATTTTTTAACTTGTTTTAATGATTTAAATTAAACTATTTAATATGCCGTACGGTGGAGCAAAGTGTGCCATAACTGGATGTGGTAACAAATTTTCCGTAACTTCTAAAAATGTTGACAACAATCATATCAGTTACTTTACATTACCAAAGGACTCAAAAATCCGAAGAATATGGATTTCTAAATGTTACAATCCTAAAATTAATACTAATTATGCGAGAATTTGCTCAGAACATTTCAAAGACGAAGATTTTGAAAGAGATTTTAAAGCTGAACTGATGGGAATGAAGCCTAAAAAACGGTTTAATTCAAGCGCAGTTCCTTCTATGAAGTTACCATATCAGCAGCCTGTTTGTGTTAAAACTTCCCAAGAAAGAGAGTCTAGAGTTAGATGTAGAGAAAGAAGAAAACTTATTGATGAGTTAAACTCAGAACCGTTAGAATCTATCAAGATGTCTTCCAAATCAAGTATACTATCTAATGATACGACCAACGTTCATATCCCCACCAAATTAAGCGTATGTACTATTGATACGTCCAATGTTATTATTTCCTCTGAATCAAGTGTATCATCTAACGACATTACCAACGTTAGTATTTCTACCGAATCATCAAGTACATTATCTGACGCTATTACCAACATTACGATTTCCACTGAATCAAGTGTATTAACTAACAACACTAGTGTATTATCCGATGATAATACTGAAATTGCTCCTATTAACAAAGCCTGTGATTCTAGTCTGCAAAATAATTCAACTGAGAAAGAGTTAAAGCTTTACAATGAAGATATGAATGTTTCAAAAGAAAAATCAAGTCCTACTAAAGAAGGTCAATGTTTTAAGTGTTCAAGGAGTTACTGCAATTGTGATGCCATAGAAGGATTAAGAAAAAGTAACATTTTCTGGAAAAACTTTGAACGTTCATAAAAAGAGAAAAAAACGTTAGCCAAGCACTTAAGCAATGCAAAACATAGGCTTCTGAGGAACGAGCGGAAGAATAAGCTTCAATTCTATGAAATTGCTAGTCAAAAAGCTACTATTCGAAATTTGAATAAAGAAGTAAAACGTTTACAGAAAAAAATAAAGACAGTGAGAAGTATCATGGAAAATACATGGAGTGTTTAGAGAAAGTATTTACACCATGTCAAATAAAAAAACTGTTGGGGAAGAAGAAAGTGAACTGGGACCGTGAAGACATCGCAAACGCTTTCACATTCCGTTATCTAAGTAAACGAGCGTATGTCTATTTGAGAGAAAAAAAAATATTCCGTTACCTGGTATATCAACTCTACAACGCTACGCTTCCCAAATAGATCTGAGAAAAGGTTTGATTGCTGATGTTATTTCATTGATGAAGTCAATAGGTCAAACTCTCTCCAATACAGAGAAACTTACTGTACTATCATTTGACGAAGTTAACGTCAAATCGTTTTACGAGTATGATGTGAAAAATGACCAGATAGTTGGCAAACACAAATATCTGCAAGTGATAATGGCTAGGGGTTTATTTGGAAAGTGGAAACAACTCATCTATTTAGAGTTCGACCAGAAAATGACAAAGGATATTTTATCAAGCGCCATTATGGAGATGCACAAAGCTGGATTTACTGTTGTGGCTTGCGTCAACGATATGGGAGGAGGCAATATGGGACTTTGGCGTGAACTTGGTATAAATATAAATAGAACCTGGTTTAACAACCCAGCCCTTCCGAACGAGAAAATATACTGTTTCGCAGATGCGCCGCATGCATTGAAACTAGTCAGAAATTGGTTTTTGGACACGGGATTTGATTTAGATGGAGTTACGATTAAAAAAGATTTTGTTGAAACTGTATTTAAGCAGGATAGAGCTGAATTGAAGACGTGCCACAAGCTTACCAAACTTCACCTTCAGTGTGTCAAAACACAGCGGCAAAACGTTCGCCTAGCTGCGGAACTGTTGTCAGGTACTGTAGCTACGGCTGTTAAGAGACTGCCTTCGTTACCAGATGAAGGTGAAGAAGAATCGCGAACGAAAACAGTTGAGTTCCAAAAAACCGTCAACAGTTGGTTCGATGTCATGAATAGTTACAGCCAAATTAATGGTACTAAAAGTGGGTATGGTGTGAATTTGAAAGAGCAGACAACTGCTTTAGAAAATATGAACCACCTCATGCAAACAATAAGGTGTTTCAACAAAAAAGGTGTACCGTTAAACAGCTTGCAGCTTTTTCAAAAAGGAATTATTATATCCAATAAATCACTTCAATCTCTCTGGTATGATCTGAAGAATAAGCATGGAATTAATTATATTTTAACACACCGTGTAAATCAGGACTGTTTGGAAAATTTCTTTTCCCAACTGCGAACACGTGGTGGGCTTGATGATCACCCAACACCATTAAACGCTCTAGCCCGAATTAAAATGATTATTCTGGGTAAAAACCCCGGAATACTACAAAGAAATTCCAACACGCAATCACAGACCAATGATGAGTACTTGGTTACAAAAATATTTGAACAAACGGATGTTGAAGAAATTGATGATGTTGATGAAATTGACTTTATTTACAATGCTGGCTTAGATTCAATTGCAAACTGTGATAGTACAATCCAAACGCCATTAAATTCAACGCCAATGATTCGACCTAAACTAACTACTATTACCAATTCCGTTCAGACTATAGCACTTTCTCCATCCAAAACAAGTACATTTCAGCCTTCACTACTAACACCACCAAGAAGAAATAAAGAAAATCAGAATCTGGAAACAAATAAGCCCCTGTATGATTTTAATCAACACGAAGAAGGGGGGATAGAATATTTAGCGGGTTGGGTTGCGAAGAAATATGTTGATAAATACCCAAACTTAAATTTAAAATCAGTTTGCAGATCTGTATTAGAGCATGATTATGCAGTTCCTTCATGGGTGACGCAACTTTCGTATGGTGGAATAATTGTACCATCAAGTCAATTTTTAAAAGATGTAAAACAATTTGAAAACATTTTTCTTAACCATCATTATAAAAACAATGATCTTAAACCAACAATGTCAAATGAGGTGGGAATTGTTCGAAATGTTGCGGATAAGGTGTGTCAACAATTTACAATATACCCAAGAGAAATAATTGCAACTTTTGTGAAAATGCGTACTTTTATCCGTATGAAGTTTTTAAACCAACTAATTCTCGAACCAACCCAAAATATAAAAGCAGCTAAAAAAAAACTTAAATTTGTTTGCTAAAAGAAGAAAAGCACATTGTGATTGTAAGAAATGTACTTTATTTCAAATGTACCTCATTTTAATTAAAAGTTTCAAATGTACCTGATTTTAAAAAATTTAAATGTACCTGATTTTTTAAATAAATCCACAAATATTTTAAATAAGAAATTGAAAAAAGGTTGTCTTCTTTAAAAATACTTTTAATAAGCTAATAAATAAATTATAATCCAAAGAATATTAATACCGAAAACAGCGAAGTCAATATTCCCGCTTTTACTTTTAAAAATATCTCCACGTATGACGTCACAACTATAGACGCGGATCATAAGCAGACGAACTTTCGCGGAGAGCCAGAAAATTGAAAATTTTTAGCTCCGATCGAGACCCCCTTGAGGCTGCCCCACCTATTAAAATCAAAAATTATGAAAAAATAAATTTTAATTGGGATTTAAGGGCACTGGTAAAAATGTATAGATTTGACTGGAATCAAGTGCGGCTGCCGGAGGTATTAACATCAAAAATTATGAAAAAATTAATTTTAATTGGGTTTAAAGGGCACTGGTAAAAATGTAGAGATTTGACTGAATCAAGTGCGGCTGCCGCAGCTATTAACATCAAAAATTATGAAAAAATTAATTTTAATTGGGATTATAGGGCACTGGTAAAAATGAAGAGATTTGACTGGAATCAAGTGCGGCTGTCGGAGGTATTAACATCTAAAATTATGAAAAAATTAATTTTTATTGGGATTAAAGGGCACTGGTAAAAATGTAGAGATTTGACTGAATCAAGTGCGGCTGCCCCAGGTATTAACATCAAAAATTATGAAAAAATTAATTTTAATTGGGATTAAAGGCCACTGGTAAAAATGTAGAGATTTGACTGGAATCAAGTGCGGCTGTCGGAGGTATTAACATCTAAAATTATGAAAAAATTAATTTTAATTGGGATTAAAGGGCACTGGTAAAATGTAGAGATTTGACTTAATCAAGTGAGGCTGCCCCAGCTATTAAAATCAAAAATTGTGAAAAAATTAATTTTAATTGGGTTTAAAGGGCAATGGTAAAAATGTAGAGATCTGACTGAATCAAGTGCGGCTGCCGCAGCTATTAACATCAAAAATTGTGAAAAAATTAATTTTAATTGGGTTTTAAGGGCAATGGTAAAAATGTAGAGATCCGACTGAATCAAGTGCGGCTGCCCCAGCTATTAACATCAAAAATTGTGAAAAAATTAATTTTAATTCGGTTTAAAGGGCAATGATAAAAATGTAGAGATCTGACTGAATCAAGTGCGGCTGCCGGAGGTATTAACATCAAAAATTATGAAAAAAATAATTTTAATTGGGTTTAAAGGGCACTAGTAAAAATGTAGAGATTTGACTGAATCAAGTGCGGCTGCCGCAGCTATTAACCTAAAAAATTATGAAAAAATTAATTTTAATTGGGATTAAAGGGCACTGGTAAAAATGTAGAGATTTGACTGGAATCAAGTGCGGCTGCCGCAGCTATTAACATCAAAAATTATGAAAAAATTAATTTTAATTGGGTTTATAGGGCACTGGTAAAAATGTAGAGATTTGACTGGAATCAAGTGCGGCTGTCGGAGGTATTAACATCTAAAATTATGAAAAAATTAATTTTAATTGGGATTAAAGGGCACTGGTAAAAATGTAGAGATTTGACTGAATCAAGTGCGGCTGTCGGAGGTAATAACATCTAAAATTATGAAAAAATTAATTTTAATTGGGATTAAAGGGCACTGGTAAAAATGTAGAGATTTGACTGAATCAAGTGAGGCTGCCCCAGCTATTAAAATCAAAAATTGTGAAAAAATTAATTTTAATTGGGTTTAAAGGGCAATGGTAAAAATGTAGACATCTGACTGAATCAAGTGCGGCTGCCGCAGCTATTAACATCAAAAATGATGAAAAAATTAATTTTAATTGGGATAAAAGGGCACTGGTAAAAATGTAGAGATGTGACTGAATCAAGTGAGGCTGCCCCAGCTATTAAAATCAAAAATTGTGAAAAAATTAATTTTAATTGGGTTTAAAGGGCAATGGTAAAAATGTAGACATCTGACTGAATCAAGTGCGGCTGCCGCAGCTATTAACATCAAAAATGATGAAAAAATTAATTTTAATTGGGATAAAAGGGCACAGGTAAAAATGTAGAGATGTGACTGAATCAAGTGAGGCTGCCCCAGCTATTAAAATCAAAAATTGTGAAAAAATTAATTTTAATTGGGTTTAAAGGGCAATGGTAAAAATGTAGAGATCTGACTGGAATCAAGTGCGGCTGCCGGAGGTATTAACATACAAATTATGAAAAAAATAATTTTAATTGGGATTAAAGGGCACTGGTAAAAATGTAGAGATTTGACTGGAATCAAGTGCGGTTGTCAGAGGTATTAACATCTAAAATTATGAAAAAATTAATTTTAATTGGGATTAAAGGGCAATGGTAAAAATGTAGAGATTTGACTGAATCAAGTGAGGCTGCCCCAGCTATTAAAATCAAAAATTGTGAAAAAATTAATTTTAATTGAGTTTAAAGGGCAATGGTAAAAATGTAGACATCTGACTGAAACAAGTGCGGCTACCGCAGCTATTAACATCAAAAATGATGAAAAAATTAATTTTAATTGGGATTAAAGGGCACTGGTAAAAATGTAGAGATCTGACTGAATCAAGTGAGGCTGCCCCAGCTATTAAAATCAAAAATTGTGAAAAAATTAATTTTAATTGGGTTTAAAGGGCAATGGTAAAAATGTAGAGATCTGACTGAATCAAGTGCGGCTGCCCCAGCTATTAAAATCAAAAATTGTGAAAAAATTAATTTTAATTGGGTTTAAAGGGCAATGGTAAAAATGTAGAGATCTGACTGAATCAAGTGCGGCTGCCGCAGCTATTAACATCAAAAATTGTGAAAAAATTAATTTTAATTGGGTTTTAAGGGCAATGTAAAAATGTAGAGATCCGACTGAATCAAGTGCGGCTGCCCCAGCTATTAACATCAAAAATAATGAATTTTTTTATTTTAATTGGGTTTAAAGGGCATTGGTAAAAATGTAGAGATCTGACTGAATCAAGTGCGGCTGCCGCAGCTATTAACATCAAAAATTGTGAAAAAATTAATTTTAATTGGGTTTTAAGGGCAATGGTAAAAATGTAGAGATCTGACTGAATCAAGTGCCGCTGCCCCAGCTATCAACATCAAAAATAATGAAATTTTTTATTTGAATTGGGTTTAAAGGGCAATGGTAAAAATGTAGAGATCTGACTGAATCAAGTGAGGCTGCCCCAGCCATTAAAATCAAAAATTATGAAAAAATTAATTTTAATTCGGTTTAAAGGGTAATGGTAAAAATGTAGAGATCTGACTGAATCAAGTGCGGCTGCCGCAGCTATTAACATCAAAAATTATGAAAAAAAATATTTTAATTGGGATTAAAGGGCAATGGTAAAAATGTAGAGATCCGACTGAATCAAGTGCGGCTGCCCCAGCTATTAACATAAAAAATAATGAAATATTTTATTTTAATTGGGTTTAAAGGGCAATGGTAAAAATATAGAGATTTGACTGAATCACTTTTTAAAGGGCTAGTCTTTTAATATAGAAGTTAACACTTTCGTGCTAGACTGAAGTGACAGATATTATATCAAAAATGTCTTTGCGAACAAAGACCCAGAAGGACATGTTATGGCCTTGAATGTCTGAAGTGACAGATATTTAATTTTCTTTTAAAAATTAAATTTAAATACAATAAAATTTTCTTTTAAAACATTAAATTTAAATACAGTAAAATTTTCTTTTAAAACATTAAATTTAAATACAATAAAATTTTCTTTTAAAACATTAAATTTAAATACAATAAAATTTTCTTTTAAAACATTAAATTTAAATACAATAAAATTTTCTTTTAAAACATGAAATTTAAATATAATTAGATTTTCTTTTAAAACGAAATTTAAATACAATCACAATCTGGCACGATTTAGAGTTTCAAATTTCAAAACACCTGATTTTATTGACTCGGAAATATTTAAGAAAAAACATAACAGACGATTTTCTCCCATTGACGCTTAACATTAAATTTCGCTTAATTATTTTTCAGGGATTACGTGTCAAACAAAACGAAACTTTTCGTTCGATAGAAAAATTTACTTAATTTAGCTTTGGCTTTTGGCATAGAATCAAGGTTCTATGATCTGATCTCATACCTTAATTGGATAATGTTTTCTATGGATAATGTTTTATTATAACTCCTCGACTTTAGTCGAGGCAATTCGTTCATGTTAGCTTATGAATGCTTATACAAGGAATTTAAAGGTAATAAAAATTCCCCATATTTTTATTTTTAATTTAGGTTGCAAACGAAAAAACCTAATCCATGGATAATGTTTTATTATAACTCTTCGACTTTAGTCGAGGCAATTCTTTCATGTTAGCTTATGATTGCTTATACAAGAAATTTAAAGGGAATAAAAATTCCCCATATTTTAATTTAGGTTGCAAACGAACAAACCTAATCCATGGATAATGTTTTATTATAACTCCTAAAGGCCCTATCTGCTTTGATTTAAAAACCAAAAAAAAAAATTAACAAGAAATATAGAAATAAAGCTGAAAAATGTCCAATATTGGGAATAAGCATGAAAAATACCTCAAACTCAAAAGAGGAAAGTTGTTCAAAACCTTGACCTCTCGTTTTTAATGTCAAGCCAAACCTATACTCGCGCGTTATTGTCACTTGACATTACTACCAAGGACTTTGGCCCTTCTAAGTGAGACCTACACTCTGGTGAAATCACATGGTGATGGACTTTTCAGTTAGTAAACTAATAACAAGCACATATATCTTTATCATGTTTCCATTCTTTAGCTAGATTTTCTTTATTGGACTAACACCTGTTTTCAAGTGTTTTGGGAAACTTTTTTTCCCAATATTTCTCAACTGCTTTATGGAAGGCTTCCCACCTCTAGGTTAAAAAGTCCAGGGGATAGATTCCAAGAGAAATGGGCAATGTATCTCACTTTAGAGTTTAGATTATATCAAAAATGACTTTGCGAACAAAGACCCAGAAGGACATGTTATGGCCTTGAATGTCTGAAGTGACAGATATTTAATTTTCTTTTAAAACATTAAATTTAAATATAATTAGATTTTCTTTTAAAACGAAATTTAAATATAATCACAACCTGGCACGATTTAGAGTTTCAAATTTCAAAACAACTGATTTTATTCACTCGGAAATATTTAAGAAAAACATAACAGACGATTTTCTCCCATTGACGCTTAACATTAAATTTCGCTTAATTATTTTTCAGGGAAAACGTGTATTGAACTGTTATTTTTCAGTATAACGCGAGTCCACTTTTTGTTTTCTTAATTTAACCAGAATTTCCACGACTCACAATTGAACGGATCGTTAAAAATACTCGCCGGTTTATTGGAATGGGTATATGATAAAGGGAAATGTGTTTTTTAAAGCCCGTTTAAAGTCACCCTCTTTTCTAACTTAGCAGACGACGCAAACCATAACAATTTGTACTTTCAAAGCTATTTTGTGCGCGCAAGGGAAGAGAATTTCAAAGCGACAAATTTTAGAGCGGATAAGGTTTTTAAATAAATTGTAATACTTTCATTTTTCTTTTCATTAAAACCGTACAATTAAAATGATGATTTCCATAAGGGACCACTAATTAGTTATTAGGAGTTATAATAAAACATTATCCATGGATTAGGTTTGTTCGTTTGCAACCTAAATTAAAAATTAAAATATGGGGAATTTTTATTCCCTTTAAATTCCTTGCATAAGCATCCGTAAGCTAACATGAACGAATTGCCTCGACTAAAGTCAAGGAGTTGTAATAAAACATTATCCATGGATTAGGTTTGTTCGTTTGCAACCTAGATTAAAAATTAAAATATGGGTCCTGAATTTTTTTCCCTTTAAATTCCTTGATAAGCATTCATAAGCTAACCTGAACGAATTGCCTCGACTAAAGTCGAGGAGTTACAACAAAACATTATCCATGGATTAGGTTTGTTCGTCTGCAACCTAAATTAAAAATTAAAATATGGGGAATTTTTTTCCCTTTAAATTCCCTTTATTCATAAGCTAACATGAACGAATTGCCTCGACTTAAGTCGAGGAGTTATAATAAAGCATTATCCATAGAAAACATTATCCAATTAAGGTATGAGATCAGATCATAGAACTTTGAGTCTATGCCTAAAGCCAAAGCATAATTAAGTATATTTTTCTATCGAACGAAAAGTTTCGTTTTGTTTGACACGTAATCCCTGAAAAATAATTAAGCGAAATTTAATGTTAAGCGTCAATGGGAGAAAATCGTCTGTTATGTTTTTTCTTAAATATTTCCGAGTGAATAAAATCAGGTGTTTTGAAATTTGAAACTCTAAATCGTGCAAGATTGCGATTATATTTAAATTTCGTTTTAAAAGAAAATCTAATTATATTTAAATTTCATGTTTTAAAAGAAAATTTAATTGTAATTAAATTTAATGTTTTAAAAGAAAATTAAATATCTGTCACTTCAAACATTCAAGGCCATAACATGTCCTTCTGGGTCTTTGTTCGCAAAGACATTTTTGTTATAATATCTGTCACTTCAGTCTAACACGAAAGTGTTAACTTCTATATTAAAAGACTAGCCCTTTAAAAAGTGATTCAGTCAAATCTCTACATTTTTACCATTGCCCTTTAAACCCAATTAAAATTAATTTTTTCATAATTTTTGATGTTAATAGCTGCGGCAGCCTCACTTGATTCAGTCAGATCTCTACATTTTTACCATTGCCCTTTAAACCCAATTAAAATTAATTTTTACATTATTTTTGATGTTAATAGCTGGGGCAGCCGCACTTGATTCAGTCAAATCTCTACATTTTTACCAGTGCCCTTTAATCCCAATTAAAATTAATTTTTTCATAATTTTTGATGTTAATAGCTGGGGGAGCCGCACTTGATTCAGTCAAATCTCTACATTTTTACCATTGCCCTTTAATCCCAATTAAAATGAATTTTTACATTATTTTTGATGTTAATAGCTGGGGCAGCCGCACTTGATTCAGTCAAATCTCTACATTTTTACCAGTGCCCTTTAAACCCAATTAAAATTAATTTTTTCATAATTTTTGATGTTAATAGCTGCGGCAGCCTCACTTGATTCAGTCAGATCTCTACATTTTTACCATTGCCCTTTAAACCCAATTAAAATGAATTTTTTTCACAATTTTGATGTTAATAGCTGCGGCAGCCTCACTTGATTCAGTCAAATCTCTACATTTTTACCATTGCCCTTTAATCCCAATTAAAATTAATTTTTACATTATTTTTGATGTTAATAGCTGGGGCAGCCGCACTTGATTCAGTCAAATCTCTACATTTTTACCATAACCCTTTAATCCCAATTAAAATTAATTTTTTCATTATTTTTGATGTTAATAGCTGGGGCAGCCGCACTTGATTCAGTCAAATCTCTACATTTTTACCATTGCCCTTTAATCCCAATTAAAATTAATTTTTACATTATTTTTGATGTTAATAGCTGGGGCAGCCGCACTTGATTCAGTCAAATCTCTACATTTTTACCATAAACCTTTAATCCCAATTAAAATTAATTTTTACCTTATTTTTGATGTTAATAGCTGGGGCAGCCTCACTTGATTCAGTCAAATTTCTACATTTTTTCCATTGCCCTTTAATCCCAATTAAAATTAATTTTTACATTATTTTTTATGTTAATAGCTGGGGCAGCCGCACTTGATTCAGTCAAATCTCTACATTTTTACCATAAACCTTTAATCCCAATTAAAATTAATTTTTTCATTATTTTTGATGTTAATAGCTGGGGCAGCCGCACTTGATTCAGTCAAATCTCTACATTTTTACCATTGCCCTTTAATCCCAATTAAAATTAATTTTTACATTATTTTTGATGTTAATAGCTGGGGCAGCCGCACTTGATTCAGTCAAATCTCTACATTTTTACCAGTGCCCTTTAATCCCAATTAAAATTAATTTTTTCATAATTTTTGATGTTAATAGCTGGGGGAGCCGCACTTGATTCAGTCAAATCTCTACATTTTTACCATTGCCCTTTAATCCCAATTAAAATTAATTTTTACATTATTTTTGATGTTAATAGCTGGGGCAGCCGCACTTGATTCAGTCAAATCTCTACATTTTTACCAGTGCCCTTTAATCCCAATTAAAATTAATTTTTACATTATTTTTTATGTTAATAGCTGGGGCAGCCGCACTTGATTCAGTCAAATCTCTACATTTTTACCATTGCCCTTTAATCCCAATCAAAATTAATTTTTACATTATTTTTTATGTTAATAGCTGGGGCAGCCGCACTTGATTCAGTCAAATCTCTACATTTTTACCATTGCCCTTTAATCCCAATTAAAATTAATTTTTTCATTATTTTTGATGTTAATAGCTGGGGCAGCCGCACTTGATTCAGTCAAATCTCTACATTTTTACCATTGCCCTTTAATCCCAATTAAAATTAATTTTTACATTATTTTTGATGTTAATAGCTGGGGCAGCCGCACTTGATTCAGTCAAATCTCTACATTTTTACCAGTGCCCTTTAATCCCAATTAAAATTAATTTTTACATTATTTTTGATGTTAATAGCTGGGGCAGCCGCACTTGATTCAGTCAGATCTCTACATTTTTACCATTGCCCTTTAATCCCAATTAAAATTAATTTTTTCATAATTTTTGATGTTAATAGCTGCGGCAGCCGCACTTGATTCAGTCAAATCTCTACATTTTTACCATTGCCCTTTAATCCCAATTAAAATTAATTTTTTCATAATTTTTGATGTTAATAGCTGAGGCAGCCTCACTTGATTCAGTCAAATTTCTACTTTTTTACCAGTGCCCTTTAATCCCAAATAAAATTAATTTTTTCATAATTTTTGATGTTAATAGCTGCGGCAGCCGCACTTGATTCAGTCAGATCTCTACATTTTTACCATTGCCCTTTAAACCCAATTAAAATTAATTTTTCACAATTTTTGATGTTAATAGCTGGGGCAGCCTCACTTGATTCAGTCAAATTTCTACATTTTTACCATTGAACTTTAACCCCAATTAAAATTAATTTTTTCATAATTTTTGATGTTAATAGCTGGGGCAGCCGCACTTGATTCAGTCAGATCTCTACATTTTTACCATTGCCCTTTAATCCCAATTAAAATTAATTTTTTCATAATTTTTGATGTTAATAGCTGGGGGAGCCGCACTTGATTCAGTCAAATCTCTACATTTTTACCATTGCCCTTTAATCCCAATTAAAATTAATTTTTTCATAATTTTTGATGTTAATAGCTGGGGGAGCCGCACTTGATTCAGTCAAATCTCTACATTTTTACCATTGCCCTTTAATCCCAATTAAAATTAATTTTTTCATTATTTTTGATGTTAATAGCTGGGGCAGCCGCACTTGATTCCAGTCAAATCTCTACATTTTTACCAGTGCCCTTTAATCCCAATTAAAATTAATTTTTACATTATTTTTGATGTTAATAGCTGCGGCAGCCGCACTTGATTCAGTCAGATCTCTACATTTTTACCATTGCCCTTTAATCCCAATTAAAATTAATTTTTTCCTTATTTTTGATGTTAATAGATGGGGAAGCCGCACTTGAAATTGAAACTTAATGTTATTCTATGGGATTTAGATTTTTTGTATGAGATTTACCTTTCAGATTTATTTTCTAATGATTCCAGATATTTTTCGGGCTTTATTTTAAGACTAATTTCATAATTTTACACCGATTAGTTTGGCCACAGTCTATTTATAAAAACGGCCAAAATATGAAGGAGGAGAAATTAAGTCATTAGCGCTCAATACCCAAGCACGTGAATTTAAAAAGCTATAGAAAACCTAAGCCTAATTTGTCAAATAAGGCTTAGGTTTTTGCCCACTCAATTTCTCCGCTTTAATTTTTCGTCCGTTTTCATAAATAGATTGTGGGCCAACTAATTGGTGTAAAACTATGAAATTAGTCTTAAAATAAAGCTCGAAACTTAATTCATACCACACGGAAAATCCAAGTTTTAAAAATATCCGGAAGTATTAGAAAAAAACCTGAAAGGTAAGCCACTTTCAAAAAACCAAATCCCATAGAATAACATTACGAATTTGGCCATGCGCGAAACCAGCTAAGTACCAAAAAAAGGGTCAACTTTAGAATTAATTTTAAAATACTTAGACTTAATATTTTTAAATGAAACTTGAAAAGTTCAACATTCGAACCTTGCTCTACCATTTAAAATTGATTTTAACCGTAACAAATAATTCCTCTTTTAGTTCTGCGATGCACGGGACATGTCCTCGAAAGAGTCGATTTTAATGTTATTTCAATGGGGAAATGGAGCGTTCTGATTGGCTAAAGGTCCAATTTTTTAAGGAAATCAAAATTGCATTACAGATGATGATCAGCCCATAACATAGAACCCTAGCGGGTTCTCCGAATATAAACTATAGCAACTGTAGGTTCACCTAGGAAGATGAAGGGCAAGGAACGGCCACTAGTATAGCACAACCCGTCCGTGAAATGTCTGAAGATGACGTAGTTTTCCTCTCTCGCTTCTGTGTCCAAAGAAACTAACCGCGCTTTTTTGGTGCGCACTCACGTGACATTCCTACATCATCTCGCATCAAATTACAGCAGGCTATATCCTAGGCGCCTTAGCTGCACCTGAATAATTTCGGATTTCCCTGGAAGAGTGGGCTTGAGGAGTGTTTTAGTCCACTCTCTCACGGATTGTAATGGTACAAGGTCATCCTTTTATTCGCGGGTGACAAATTTCGTACAACATGAAGTTGGGGACCCTCTTTCAACAACCCTTCTTACATTTCTAAGTAAACAATTCTTAGAAATAAATTAAAGAGAAGGTTTATACACCAGTGAACCAGCTGCGGGCGAATGGTCACCAAACGTGATGATCAGCGCGTGTAAACTATTCGTAAGGATAACGGATAAGGTAAATATTTACGCGGTGCAAACTGTGGTGGAATCGAAACCTTATTGTAAATTGGCACCCCTGCTGAGAAAATCCATAGCTCGCTCCTTCTCTAGCAAGGAGTCACGAGTGTCACACGTAGCGTGCGCGAAAAAGGATGAGCATTAGAAAATATGGTATCAGCCAAGGGGGGAAACAAAGGGGGAATTGAAAGCATAAGCTGACTTTGAACGACGCAAGTCATAACTTGAGGCGGCCGTTCCTTACCCTTCATCTTCCTAGGGTTCACTATGAGAGAAAAAAAACTGTCTAATTCAGATAGTAACAGCTAGTAATTCACATGAAAGTCAACACGTCCTAAATACAATCTAACTTCCTTTAATAATATTCTACCCTTGATTGGTAGTTTTTGCCACTTTTAGCCGGTTTTTTTCGTTTTTTGCCACATGTCCCGGCAAAAACTAGTTTTAGCCAGCTAATTGTCGTGGAACGTATTTTGTAACGCGGAAAAATTAAGTCTGACCTGGCGCGAAGCGGAAGAAGGAAAAAAAGGTCTCTGTCTCATTATCAACATCTTGTAAATATTTCACTTGGATGCCAATGGATTCTTTGGTATGAATAAAAATTTATCATATATATTCCTTTGTCTTGATTTCATTTAATGAGCCACATTCGGTTAATAAAACCCTAATGGGACAACAGCCCTTTCCTTCTGTTATTTAATTTATGATAACGAGTTGAATCCTTTGAATTTAAAAATCTTCCGGAAGACTCAAGTAAGTCTTAAATCGGTGTTTGATTAATCAAATTTTAACAGTGGAAAAAACCGTTACAGAGTTATTTTATGGCCTTTTCACGAATTAGCTTCCTATATTTTTGACGTAAAATTCTGTTTTGCCTAGTGAAATATTTCTCTCTTCTCAATCCTTCTTTAACACGGTAAACAAGATCCTTTGTTAAGACATCAACTCGTCTCGTATTTCTTCACCTGGATTTTTTTATCCGGAGATTTTCACGAAGTTTCTTGCAAGATTGACACCTATGGACTCTACCATCAGCTTTAAAGATAAGGCCACACTGCGGAGAATGGTATGCTTCTGTGATACAACAAAATGTACCATTAATGTCAGCCGCATTAACATCTTTAAAGTCTTCTTTGAAATTGCCATTGCAAATAAAATACGTATCAAGAGTTAACAGTGAATCTAACACATCAGTAGCTGAGTTTATTGTTTTTTTCAGACCCTTCCATATATCATGTGAGGTTGAAATATCTTTCCCGAGAACATTTAAGGAAGTTGTCATATCACGATATACTAAATATGACAGAATTAAGTGGTCCCTCTTTTCCATTGAAAACTTTGCATAATCATTTGTATAGCAGGTAAACCAATTCAGAGGGCTTTGAAGCTCTTCACGAAGTAACGAAAGGGAAAAGGTGATATCTTCAGCAGGTTTTTCATGAAGTGTCAGAAGCGAAATAGTGACATCCTTAGCGTAAAACTTAAAAAAGTTCAAAATTTAGCTGCTTGGTTCTATATTAATGGCCACAATAAATAGAAAAGCACATACCAGAGAATTTTCAGTGTCAACATATACTGTAGATGACTCAAGTGGCTGTTTTGGATCTTCGTCTCTATGATTTGCAATTTCTAAATACGAAGTACTAATCTGAAAACAAATATTTTTTTACTCAATTATTAATATTACAGGATTTATTAACATGTTGATAAAATGAAAGCCACTTACTACATCAGATGCAAATTCAATTTGTTCAGTTAATTCATCTCGTTCCTTTTTACAAAGCGTTTCTTTGTAGCTGCTATCAGGGGACGATCGTTTCATTGATTCTGATACTAATTCATTTGAAGGCTTCTCATCGATTTCATCCTTAATATTGGTTTGATTTTTCTCTACCTCTACTGTTACTAGTTTTCTCCTTTCATTCCAAATGATGACCTTCGTAAAAATGTTTTGCATTGACTTAACTATATTACTAATATACTCTTATAATGATTGTTAATTACCTTTCCATTTAGGGGAATTGGATGAGGGTTTGAAATGGTTGGTCCTGATTCTCCAGTAAAATGTTGTGAACAAATGTATTTGGCACTCTTCTTATAATCAAATTTATCAATAAAGGCCAAGTCCCAACCACTGTTTATTAACCACTTCTCAAACTTTATAAATTGTTTTTTTGGATTAGGATACCTATGGTAGGTTATTCCTTTCACTTCTCGCCTTGAATCATTTTTACAAACTCCATAATAACACTTTTTTACCGTCATAATTAAAAATTGCCCTGATTACTCAATGAAACCCGACGTACATGAGAGTTGACATCTTGTCCTAAATTTTCGTTTCTTTGAGCTGTTTAACGGTAGCGCTACGCTCGTTATGCCTAAGTTCTCGTAGACGACTTGTAAGTAAGTACTAAGTTACGGTCGTGTACACAAGGCCAAAAATTAAAGTAAAGTAAAGTAGAATGTTCTTCCTGAGGAATTGGTTTCTTTGGGAGCCCCTAATCTATTTAATGCCAAATTAAAAGAGCACCTTAATTTGTAAATTTAATTTATTAATTATTCAAATTTTCTATACATCACTTTTTGTCTGTATGTTAATGCCAAATTAAAAGACCACCTTAATTTGTAAATTTTATTTATTAATTATACCAATTTTCTATACATCACTTTTTGTCTTAACTTAACTTTAATATTGGCCATGTATTCAAGATTACAACCGTAATTTACATAACGGGCCAGATTAACCTGGCGGCCGCACTTATCTTCAGCTCCACATCACCTTGTTACATTTTTTTTCATATTTATTACACATAGCTACCCCATTTTAATCGCCCCGACACATCATTATACAATTTTAACAAATTCTTACATAAGGTTACCCCGGCATACGTACCCCTTCCAGTTACCTTCAACGACCCTACCATACCGTACCCTAAATCATTGTTAAACTGGTGAAAGGGTAAGAGGGGGAGGATTTATAGCTTGCCTAACCCATGCCTCTCCCTCTTCTGCTCTACTCGGACTAAAAATTCACCTAATTTCCTTCCATCCCCATCTCCGAATCCCAATAACTATTCTATTTCTGTACCCCCCAGATCACCAAATAATCTTTCCCGATCCTCCTTGTACGCCTGACACCCAAAAACAACATGCTCTAAAGTCTCGTCATCATGGTCACACCACACACACCCCCTATTAAACCTCATACCCCAATCCGCCTTCCTAGAATTTAGCCCCAGAGTCTTCGACCTACCCCTAAAAATAAGCTCTCCATCACGACCCTGGCTATCAGCAAACCATTCCCTCTTGAGTTCCTGTTTACTCCTATAAAGACCCATAGATTCCGATCCGTCAACTACCTCTTTCCAATTTCTGTATGCCCATTCCTCAGCTGTCTCGTGAGCCATGGCTAATGCTTCGACGGTCGTGGACCACCTCCCCCAATCCCCATTTAACGCCCCGAACTCCTCATCTGTTTTAGCCATCCCCTTCCACCACGGTGTTTCAACGCCTTCCTTCCACATCCAATCAAACACGGACCTTGGCCACCGCGTCGTAGTCATTGTTCTGTACCGGCACGCCATCTTTATTTTCCTGAACGCCGCGAATTCCTCCACCTTCCACCACCCCAGATCTCCTCTCAACGCCTCCTTCTTGGTTCTTATATGAGCACCTAAGATGTACCTTGCCATCTCAGATTGGAGAAACTCCCATTCTTTAAGTACCCTTCCAGACAACGGTAACACTTCACACCCATAGCCCAAAACTCCCATTGCCACGTTCTCCCATAACGCCCTAGCCACCCAACTTCTATTACAACTTTGCCCTGCCATATACCTCAGACGTCCAATAAGTCTTCGTCCTGATTTCATAAACTGTTTCTCCCATTTGCTCCACCATTTACCCCTACTCGAAACTGTTACCCCTAAGTATTTGTATTCCTCCGTCCTGTCGATCGTGACATTTCCTATATTCCAGCACCTCGCATGACTCCCGCCGCGTCCAAATATCATAACTTTAGATTTTCCACTATTTACCTCCAATCTCCATGTCTTACCGAACTCCCCAACCCTGTCCATAAGCATTTGTAATGCTTTTCCTGACTCAGCCATCAGTACCACGTCATCCGCAAAAAACAAAGCCGGGATATTCAGTTCCCCCACGTTCACTCCCTGGCCCGATTCCATAAGCGTATCACCCAGGCGTTTCAGGTATAGTGCAAACAGTATCGGTGATAATACGCAACCCTGCCGAAGTCCCTTTGACGTTATTATCCCTTCCACAGCAAAAGGCTCCCACTTCACGTCCAAGTTAGTGCCCTCATACAAGTCTCGCATAATGTCTTCAAACCGCCCCCCCAGCCCATTTTCCCTGAGAGTAGCCCATAGCCCTTCACGCCACACATTATCGTACGCCTTTTTAAAATCTATGAAACAGCAAAAAAGAGGTTTCCCATTCCGTTTCCTCCCATCTATCACTGATGTTAGGATAAAGAGGTTATCCGTCACACCCCTCCCCTTTCTGAAACCATTCTGAATCTCCCCCAACGTGTTTGTTTCTTCCAACCAATCCGTCAAACGCCTAGCCAGAATTTTACAAAACAGCTTTTCCACGTTACTACTGAGCGTAATACCCCTATAGTTGGCCAATTCTTCTACGTCCCCGCCTTTATGTAAAAGCGTTACCTGCCCCTCCCGCCAAGCCTGCGGGGAATGACCTGTTTCCAGAATTCTGTTAAACAGTCTTGTCAGCACCTGTACCAGGCTCCAGCCCCCCTCTCTTAAAAATTCATTAGCTATTCTATCTTTACCTTCAGCTTTCCGCAGTTTTAGCTTTTTTAACTCACTTACCACCTCCTGCACTTCAATCTCCCTGCAAATCCTGTTCCCTTCTGCCTGGTCCACTCCTACGCCCACCTGGTCCACCTGGGAGTGACCACTATCGTCCCGCAATAAGCCCTCCCAATATTCCCGCACCCTCCTCTTGATCCCTTCCCCATCTTCCACTCTCCTCCCTTCCTCATCCAGAACTGCCCCTCCCCCCCCTCTCTTCCGGTTCGAGTCCGTTCCTAGACGTTTCACATGGTCCCAAAACTTCCGACTACGACCGTGCCCCTCCACGATGCTCTGAAGTTTCCTTCTATTAAACTCCCCTTTCTTCTCTGCTATCGCCGATTTCCAAGCCCTCTTTATTTGTTGTAGATGAGCCCAAGCCACTTGTTTAACATCCTTGTCCTCACATCGAGCTGCTCGCCTCCACGCTCTGTTCGCTTGTTTCTTTTCCCTCTTTAACTCACTCAATACCTTGTCCCACCACGGTTCCAATTTACGACCCTTCCCTGGGGGACTCTTCTGCCCAATCATCTTCTCCGCCGCCTGCGTCACAACTTTTCTCAACTCCTCATTAATCTCATCTACGGAGCCTACCCAATTTATGCCATCAATAAGCTTCTCGAGCTCTCCCCTATACGCCTCCCAATCTGTACCCTCATCGATTTTCCACCCTCGTACTTTATTACTTCCTGCCACCGCACCTCTCTCTCCAATTTGTGTAGTACGCCGAGGAGCAACCCTACCTTCAGCCGGTACAGAAACCACTAAGGCGCAGTGGTCACTTCCCACGTTCCACTGCTCATCGTCTTCGTCAATAAATAACGTGACCCCACACTCCCGTAACCTCTCAGACACCAAGGCATAATCAATCCTAGACCTTGCCCCCCTTACCCTCTTTTCCACATAAGTACACTTATTAACGTTGTCCTCACTGAAATTCAGGTTGTGTAAGTCAAACTCTCTACCTAAATTTACCAACTCTTCTCCATTTTTGTCTTTAGGCATGGCTTCCCCCGAGTCTAATATATCCACATGCCCGTTCAAATCACCTAATACCATACAGTCTCCCCCCTCCTCTTGAATTCTCATCAATTCTTCCCTAAGGTACGCCCATAGCGTTAGGTTCTTTTGCCTATTCCTCCTGTTATGTACTCCTACATACACCACCACCACATATAATGGTTTAGACCCTGATATCTTCACACCAATAACCTCACCCAGTAGGTCCTCCGGTATACTGATTGGTTTATACGCCAACCTATTACTCACCCACATACCTACACCACCACCACCCCCTTTATCCCTCTCACCATGTAACCACTTGTACCCTTTAATATCAAAACACTTTTCCGTCTCTTTGTGTTGTTTTGTTTCAACCACTCCTATCACCTGTATAGACCTTTTGTTATTGGATGCCACTTTAGCAATAGCGTTAAATTTGGCCTTGCTCAACCCGTCTACGTTTATACAACCAACTTTCAAAAGTGTTTTACATTTTTTACTTCTTTTTTTCTTTTTTTTACAATCAACAAGAACATTTTTTGACCACCCTTTAGTCCAATCATCGCAAACACTATAATCACTACCCCTCTGTCGTTCCAAGTCCCCCAGCCTCTTCACACCACGACTCCCGACATGATCCTTATAACCCGACCTACTCCACTCCACCCCACCACTACCGATCTCGCCATTCGCACTCCAACCTTTACACTTGTCTTCTACGCCAAACGACTCCAGTTTTTTTCTTCATCATTTATCCAACTGGATAGTTTTCGCGCCATTGCCTTCATTATGCCATCCGTCACGTAGTCTCCCCACAAAAACTCCAAGCCAGCCTCCATACACACCCTATCGAGCCTCCCGTTAAACTCCTGTAGATCTATCTCCAACTGACCTTTAGGATTCGCCACGCCCAACATATCCACCTCCGCGATACAAAAATGCGTATTTCTTTTATGGCTCCCCATCGCTTTAATCCACCTTTCCAACTTCGCGGGCACATACCGCACCATGTTAAAATGTACCTTAATCATGACATACGGAATGTTGAGTCTCGCCGCCTCTTCTGCCTCTCGAATTATCCATTCCAGGCCTTCCGACACTGATACTTTGATTTCTGCTTTTTCACCTGCCGCCTGCACTACGAACGATCTCGCCTTCTCCCCAAGTAGAACCATCGCAGTCAAACCTGGCATACCTCCACCGTGGTAACTCGATGGCCTTATTGTTGTACCTATAGCTGGGATCGGGAGGCCGTGAACTGCAGGTATGGGGGCTGAAACTGCCCGTCCCCGTCCGCGACCCGTGCCTGGCGTTCTCATTTTCTCCCCCTGCCTGGGGTTCTGCTTTTCCGGAATGGCTTTCTTCGAATTGAAGAAGGATATCCTAATATGAGATGTCTTACCCTCCGCCGGGGGGACCCTGTGCTCCCACGAACTGTTATTTCTATCTTCCGTAACCAGCAAATCACCATCTTTGATAACCACTTTAACATGGGCCAACTCAGCTTCCACTTTCCTCCATTCCATTACTCGCGGGCTCCCAAACGTCACCTCGGCCATATAGCCTTCTGCGTCAATAGGTTTTTGCCATTGGGAAAAGTTTTCCCCCGACGCGTACAACGTAATCATCACAGAATTAAAATCTCTCCCCGTAATGGCCTTCACTAATTGGCGGACCTCTAACACTTTCTCTGTATGTTAAACTATCTAAAATATGTTTCTGTTTAATTGTAGCCCTTAGAAATGTCAAGGAGGATCAGAGAAGGAGAGGAAATGTGGGGCTGCGTTGAGTTAGAGAGAGAAGAGCCAACCTCCCACTCGGGTGGAAAGGGGGATAGGAAATTCTCGAGGTAAACTGTTGTCACGTGGTCGCTAGCTAGCGCGTCTCATAAAGGATTCGTTTTACCCACGCGACAACATTTTACCACGAAACGTCTCTACCCCCGTTCTCCCAGAGTGGGAGTTTAGGCCGACGCAGTAGGAACCGCGCCGTCCCCACATTTCCTCTCCTTCTCTGATCCTCCTTGGTAATGTATAGCTTTCAATCCCGACATTATTACCTCTGAGCTGTTAAGGTTTGGCCCGACCAAGGAGGATCAGAGAAGGAGAGGAAATGTGGGGACGGCGCGGTTCCTACTGCGTCGGCCTAAACTCCCACTCTGGGAGAACGGGGGTAGAGACGTTTCGTGGTAAAATGTTGTCGCGTGGGTAAAACGAATCCTTTATGAGACGCGCTAGCTAGCGACCACGTGACAACAGTTTACCTCGAGAATTTCCTATCCCCCCTTTCCACCCGAGTGGGAGGTTGGCTCTTCTCTCTCTAACTCAACGCAGCCCCACATTTCCTCTCCCTCTCTGATCCTCCTTGGCCCGACCAAGGAGCAAAAAAAAAAAAAAAATAATGTCTAGGCTACTGAGTTTATTTCCGTTCCTAATGAAGAGAGCAGACCAGGCTGGGAAATAAGGCGGTTCTACTGGACAAAAGTCCAGTTTAAAAATTAGCAGGGCCAGTTTAAAAATTAAATGCTTGGGGGTCTACTGGCCACAAGGCCAGTTAATTAATTCCAAAATTTTGTTTTGTTTCTAAGCCTACGTCATAGTTCTACGTCATAGTGACAGTTTGTCAAGATCATGAAAATTGTAACTGGCCCATGTCCAGTTTTTTAATTAAACTGCTTGGGCTCTACTGGCCACAAGTCCAGTTCAAAAATTTTCCTTATTTCCCAGCCTGGAGCAGACGCAGCAGAGCATCGCCCATTGGGCTGTCTGCTATACATCTCCTTTGCTTTTAAACACAGGAACCTAACCTAGAAAATCTATCTAGCCTGATTATATATGAATCTATTAAAAAATTAAAAATATTGTTACTTGTGGATGTATATTGTATAATGGGTAAGGTCATTTTCTAAGTAAATACCGAAGTTGTTACTGATTGATAACTAGTTAAACTTTATTAAGCGGATAAATAGTGATCTGACTAAAAACCTTGCTGTTAAAAACACACTCTGCTTTTACAAAAAAAAACAAAAAAACTCCAGATTGCTTTTGCCAAAAACACTCTGCTCTTTTACAAAAACATTCAGTCCATAAAAGTATTGAAATCAAATTATGGGCAAGGTCTTTTTATTTTAAACAAATTTATGATGTCATTTCCGTGAACAATTAAAGAGGATTCAAGCAGCGAAATTCTATTAAAAGTTTCAAAATTCCAACAAAAAATTATTCTGAACTTTCACAGAAAATTTGTATACCTCATCCAGCGCAAGCATATTAAAAAGCTGGACAAGGTACAAATTTTCTGTGAAAGTTCAGGATCATTTTTTGTTGGAATTTTGAAAATTTTAATAGAATTGCGCTGCTTGAATCTTCTTTTATTGTTCACGGAAATGACGTCATAAATTTGCTTAAAATAAAAAGACCTTGCCCATAATTTGATTTCAATACTTTTATGGGCTGAATGTTTTTGTAAAAGAGCAGTTTGTTTTTGGCAAAGGCAATCTGAAGGTTTTTGTTTTTTTGTAAAAGCACAGGAACTTGCGTGTTTTTAACTGTAAGATTTTTGGTCAGATTTCACTTCTTTTTGTAGTATACAATAAAATAATAATAATAATAATAATAATAATAAGAAACATTTTTGAGACGAAACTTTGCACAAATCTAATATAATGATTTTGCCAGAAATGGCATAAGTTATAACTACTTTTATAGAGGTCATAGTGGTCTCTCTACGAGGATGTTGGCAAAATGACTCATTCTATCTCTTTGTACAGCTCATTCCTAAATTATATTTTATTCCAGAGAAGCACATTAATATATAAACTTTAGTTATATCTCCGAGAAATCCGAGAATTGTAAAAACTTGAATTTAACAGAATTTCGATATTTGTCCTCACTTTAAGAGGACAATTGTAAGCTAATACCCCGACTAGATAGGCTCTATGGTAGATGGTCACTCGTTATTCGAAGACAAACTAATAAAATACATATTTTTTTAATACATTATATCAAGTTGAACTCGGCATGACCGACAAAAGGGCAAATTCCAGGGTGGGGGTCAACTGGTTGGTCAATTACTCAAAGTCTATTTTTATTAGCCCATTGTGGTTTATGAATGACACAACTAGAAGACCATACCAATATGTGTACGAAATTTTACCATAATTAAACCAATAGATTTGGCTCTAGAGCAGTCTGCATGAAATTGTCTAGGAGAAGGAGGAGACGAAGACGAAAGTTTTCGCTATCTTCGGACATGTCAAATCATTACTCCTAATTATCGTAGGGTCATGGATTTGGGATATGTTGGTCCCCTCGCCGGGCCCTTTACAAGGATGCATGATTTGTGTTTGTAGCCTGAACGGTTTCGGAGTTACAAGGAGGTGAAATCGGCCACAAGCTGTGTCGAGATAATATACAGCTTCGGTTAGGGGACAAGTTTTCCCCGGACCTTGCTGTGCTCACTATCGTTCGCTGTAATATTAGAATAATATTGGCTCCCAGCCATTAGCTGTATGGGAAAGTATCACGGAGCAATACTATTTTTCTGTTTTCAAAAAAACTAAATATAACATTCACCACATTAACGCCAGAATTTATCTGCAGACTTTTTACCCATATATATGTAATTTTATATTATCGTTAGCTATTTTCCCGTTGTTTGGAAATTATACATGAAACGCAGAATGGTGTTCGAGAGTGAAAACAACTTTTTTAAAAGGGACCACCTTTTTAAAATAAAAAGGTCTGTTATAAATATATTACATCATTTTGTTTAAAGCTAAAAGTGTGGCCTTTTTTAACCAAATCCCATTCGACTGAGTTATATAACTTACATTCATCCAAATTTTTATTTCATATATTTCAGTTTAAAGCTAATTGTCAGGTTTCAGTTGAATGGGAATAATTAAATATACTGTTTCATATTAGTATTTTCATACCTCCCGCCAAGATACTCGTATAATAATATTCTCCCACATAATGTATATATACTTGGGGAGACTCTCACTAGACAGAGAGAGAACTTGGCAGCACTTGTATAGAACATAAATAAACGTAGTTAACCTTTAAGTTCCGTTTCTCAATTACACAATTTCATTTAATGTCAATATTAAGCATAGAAATGAAACATATACTACTATTAAAAAATTGCAATAAGGAGATTATGGTTTTCTTGAATCTGCTGCTGAGATCCAGTAGCTTAATGGATAACACGAATACCTGACAACCAGGAGAAAGCGAGTCGAAACCCACCTTCTGAACATGTATCATAACTACTTAGTTATAGGGAATAGCCATAATTTAAAATGATCTTACTATCCCAAAAAAGCTACGTTTAACCTATGGCTAAACCCACCGCAAAGTAAAATGCAGAGAAAAATCTTGACACTTTTTTTATGCAGGCTAAAAATAGGATCTATTCTTAAACTATAATAAACATAAAATTATCCTACACTTGTCAAGCAAAGACGCAACTATTCTTAAATAGAAATGACTTGCCATGTCTCAAACTATAAAGTATATTAAAGTGTTAGTTAGATTTCCACACTTAGGCTAATTATTTTATTTTTAGAAACTGTTACGTTAAAATAATGTGTCTAAAATTTTATACAAATCTGACAAGCGGTTATTTAATTATATTGAAAAGAAAACGATACTCTCACATAGGGAACTTTTGTTTACGCACAACACTAGGCGAAGAGATCTGACGTCAATGGGGAAAGCTTAGTTATTGGCTCTAAAAATGCACTGGTTTATTAAGGGTAGGCAGGAGGTATTTAGTTATGCATCGGTAGAATTTCCTCTGGGCCAATAAGATTGAAACCAAAAAAACTACCAAGCCGGATACTGTTTCCTACTAAACTCCAAGATAGTGTGTTCGCTATCGAAGAGTCAACAGTGAAAAAGCTAGAGAGAATAAATTTAGCCATCCTTGTTGAAATGTAATGGAATAATAAACAAGTTAACTAATAATTTAACATTTATTAGTAAAAACTATAACATTTTAATAATTATAAATTAACCTTGGCTAAGCCTTAACAAAAACTGGACTATACCAACTTTAGGTGACTTGTGAGAGATCTGATGTAAATCTGCTTCTGCTAAATGACTAGCAGACGAAAACTCGCCTTACTGAATGACTCCCCCTAATACCCTCTTCAGACGAGGCGTAATTAGCCGTGGTTTAATCAGATTTAACTGAGGTTTACATAGCCTTTTCAGTTCAATAAACCTCGGTTAATTTTGAATAAACCATGGTTAAATCTGATTAAACCGGCTAGTTACGCCTCGTCTGAAAAGGGTATAATGGTGATAATCCCCTGTCTCTATCAAAGGTCTGGGTTCAATAGTTTGTATCTCTACAATCCTCTTTTCTCTTTCCATCTGGCGTCGTCTCTTTTCGTTATTACGGTCGATAGCGTTTCTCTCTCGCGCGCCCCGATTAAATTTTCAATATTTTTGACGCAGCCGCCGATATCGAATATTTTCGGCGCGCTGCGGCCAGTTAATTCCAAAAGACTCAAGTGGAGTGTGACTCTGCCAAGTGCCAACAGGGATCAGCAGCTGTCGAGTGGCCACTGGCCACACAGTGCAGGCATGGTGAGAGACCGTAGGTCCGTGGGAAACCACAAAAGTATATGTAAAACTGAAAATTCTGCCCAGGCTCGTTCTCGGGAGAGCTGAGACGCGACACGGCAGTTGAGATATTCGCTGGACGAACTTCCCGCTCCGAAAATATCTACCGTTGGGAGGCGTACGAATTTTGAGACTAACCCATAAAGAGAGGGGTAGACCAGAGCCGGTAGTAATAGGGTTTCATCGGCTTCTGCTAACCTTTGAAAAGTATTGCTATCTAAATTCTAAACATTCAGCTAGCAATTCTATTTCAAAGGCTTAACGGTTAGTTAATATGCTGTAAAGATTGAGACATGATGAGTCGTTTCTGGTTAAGAATAGTTGCATCTTTGCTTGACAAGTGTAATATAATTTTATGTTTATTATAGTTTAAGAATAGATCCTTTTTTAGCCTATATAAAAAAGGTATCAATGTTTTTCTCTGCATTTTACGTCATAGATTGAAAAGAGACTTATGCCTGAAACTCTCCTAAAACCTTTATTCATTTAATAAACTGTTTTTATCTTAACCCTGGCTAAGTGTTTCCAACTTTTTTATTTAAAAAAAGGTGACGATGCGGTCAGTGAAGTTGTAAATACCATCGGTAAAGAAAATATACCTTCCGTTGATTTAAGTCCAAAAGCTTGGATGGTATGTAATATTGAATGAAAATTTTTAAGCACTTATCATGCATTTAAAACTGTTTACAGGCAATTGTCTACTAGTTATTTTTACTAACTATATATTTTTATTCCTAAAGAGATTAGTAGGATGTCTCTAGCAGCATTGGTATACGTGATTGACGAATTCGAAATATCCATACTCATAAACCTTGACTTCCAGGGGCTACAGCCATTGGGGTACAAATATAATGATGAATTATCACAATAGATGGCGCGCCTCACTATCTTTCGCACCTATCCATATATTACACCCATTGCTATGAGAAACGCGTCCAGTCTCGAAGCGCGAGGGGAGCTCTCGTCATAGCTTAGCCAATCAGAATAGGATCAGAATGGGAACTACGATAGCGACATCTATTAACATATCGGAGGGTAAAGAGTGTACCCCTGCCCCTGCAAGTTCCTCTTCAATTTAGAATTCGTCTATTCTCTCCTAGAATATTTCATTTGTAAATATTAACCGGCATTGTAGCGTATTCATGGAATTAGTTACAAAGGCGTGGACTCAAAGGTACATAGTAAGAGACCATAAAATATGCAGTATTTAACATGTATGTCTTCAGAAAAAATACTATTTTACAACTGGCAAAATTTAGTTAAAAATAATGTCTTAAGCGCGAGAAAGTAGAGTCAGCATAGCTGTGCGGGCTCACCTCAATCGGTTGAGCCCGAGCTCAAATTTTTTTTCTGGTAAAATGAGCTTCTGGTGATGCTTATAAACGGACGAATAAATTTGTGAGCCCAAGGCGAGACAACATTTCAAATTTGCTTTTTGTGAGCCCAAATTCGAGCTTCAGCTTAAATATTTTTATTTCTCGAGACCGAGGTAAGCCCATCATTGTCCAAATAATGTGAAGGAGCTCAGGCTTACACATAAGCCCAGGCTCTTACCATTACAAATATATATACCAGGGCTATTAAAATTTATCTGGTTTTAACCTTGGCCCTTCCCCTGAGTCGACCCGAATCGAGACCAGCTAGGGTAGATATATTCGATAAAGCAGTGAGGCTTTATTCATTACCACAGAAGCGGATGGAACTTATAGTTTCCATGGGCTTCTGATTACCATAATACCTAGGAAAGGGTTCTAACCTTTAACCTCAATTATATAATTATTATATTGGAAATATTGTCTAATAAACTAAACAGAGGAAATTACAAAAGTTTAGAGTCTCGAAAATGAAGGGCGTGTCATGGTGCATGGGGTAGGTATCTTTAAAGAATATTCGAGAAACTGAAGATGAAACTTCAGTTATTTAGCGACGTACGTCACCCGCAGGACGATCCTTTTTGAAGTGTCGTTAGAACTTGACTAGTTACTTTAATATGAATGTTTTTCGTGTCAATTTTATTATTACTCATCTATCATAATATCATACAGGGTGGAAAAGATCAGACCAACACCTACCTTTGTGGACGTCCCCCAATAATGCCGTTGGATGACGTCACTACACTATAATGTAGACCTCATATACAGGGTGTAAGTAAATAAGTGCAATTGTAACCAAATGTTATTTTTCTATGGGTTTCATAAGGTAAAATGCCTGATGGCTAGAAACATTGCAGTTGCACAGATCAAGCGTAGTGATTAACTAGATGACTTAACTCTAAGACAATTTATTTAACAACTTTAATTATAAAATAATGATTGAATTGAATTGGCCTGAAACGCCAAAGTTGAATCTGTACGGAAAGCAAATCAGCCAGCATTTGAGGAGTGATACCCTTGTTTGCGCCTCGAAAACGGTCCTTTAAGTCTTCTGGGCCCGTCGATTCTGTTTCGTAACCCCATAGGAAGAAATGAAGTGGGGTAAGGTCAGGAGACCGTGCTGGCCACAGAATTGGTTCACCTCTACCTATCCAATGGTTGGGAAAGTTGTCGTCCAGCCATTGACGAACATTGACCTCCCAATGAGCTGGGGCTCCATCCTGTTGAAAGCACATCTTGCTAACGGCAAGGCGTCTATCGCGTCACTAAACTCGTGACGCAGGAAGTCCAAGTACAGTTCTCCAGTAATATTTGCGTCGAAGAAAAAGGGACCGATAATTCGGTTCCCAAGAATGCCAACCCACACATTTACCTTCCTTCGAATTTGATGGTAATGGTGACGTAACCAATAGGGATTCTGATGAGTCCAGTAATGCATGTTATGACGGTTTACCGTACCATCCCTATGAAATGTTGCATCGTCCGAAAACAGCACCTTTTGCAAAAATAGTGGTTCGGCTGCAATTAGGTTACGCATGGTAAGATAAAGGTCTTGCCGTCTTAGGTAATCGTCATCTGTTAAGGCTTGATGGAGGTGGTGTAACGCTAAAATAACTTAAAAATTAAATAACGCTAAAATGAATTTAAAATTAAATAATACCCATCTCTCACAAGAGCAAAATACTTTCCCTTAAAATAGTTCTCTTAATTGATATACGACTCTTCTAATGGCTTTCTTTCGCATCCCCCTTTCGGGCGCTGGCCGTGCGAGAAGGGAGGCCTAGGGAAGACCACCTGAACGTGCACGACAAAAAAGACTAAGTAGCTAATAAAGACTTATGATTGAAACTTATTAAAACATTTATTTTAAAAGATTAATTATATACATTCGTTTTCGTTGATTACAAGTCATGGGGTTGGCTTTGGCCAAGCTGTCCCCGTGCCTTCGGATGAAAAGAGAATCGCTTTTTAGCACAATACGAAGCAGGAGATAAGGTTTTTATTTATGGTACGACGTTACCCCTGATCCAATTCCACGTTCGGAACTCTTTCATGTTTATTTTTATTTTTCACTTTTCGTACTTTGCGTTTCAAGCCGACTTAACATAGAACTAAAATATAAATGACATTGTTAGAAATTCCAGTTGCCTATTTTTATGATATGATGTTCCCAAGCTTCCACAGCCGTGGGCCATTAAAATGACAATTAAGCTAACAGTGATTTATAAGATGTTAAAAGCATAGGGATCTCGAAGTTGCCGACAAAGAAAAGAAACGCGAACGCGAAGAAGAACCGCGAACGTCAAGACAACTAACGAAGGTTGGTTGTCACGTGGGGTCATGTGAGAGGGCTGACCCTAGAGACGAGTCGGGCCCCCGATTAAATCGGGTTTTTTCGACCCGACCCGACCCGAACCCGTTTCGGGTCGGGCACAAAATTAAAAAAAAAAATTCCGGGTCGGGTCGGGTCGGGCTTTTATTTCGTGAAATTCATATCGGGTCGGGTCGGGTCGGGCTCATTTTCAATCGGGCCCGGGCCGGGTCGGGTTTTTTCTTCCCCTTAAAATATTCGGGTCGGGTTTTTTCTTCGGCTTAAATATTCGGGTCGGGTTTTTTCTTCGCCTTAAAATATTCGGGTCGGGTTTTTTCTTTGCCTTAAAATATTCGGGTTGGGTCGAGTCAGCTTTATTTTTCACGGGCGGGCTCTCATACTTAAGCTTGATTTTCGTGAGAGGGAGACGATTTCTTTAGGCGAGAGTCGCGACTCGCGAGACATATTTATGAAATAGCTCGACTCTAGTCTAATCTCTAAATACCATTTAGCTAGTAGCCTTTTGCTAGTATCTACAATTCTACGTATACCTCTAGCCCTAGCTCTTGGGCGCACGTCGCAGGAAAAGGTCTTACTTCGTGGGAATTACGGCTTGTAAACCATCCCATCCCCTACCCCACGCTCCCACAGTGTGATATCTGCCGTGACCTGTGAGTGCAGTTCTAATTTTTCTCCTTGGCGTCGCCAGGGAATAATAAGGGGGGATGGAATGGCGGCCACACGTTATAACGCGTGTCGTTCAAACTCAGCTTCTGCGTCCAATTGACGAATTCGGAATGTCCATACTCATAAACCAACTTCTAGGGGAGGTCATCGAAAACGGCACATTTTTTGGTTTTTACCCCCAAAAAAGTAATAACCCGAAACGGCACATTTTTCCATGTATCAAGACAGCACACTTTTATTAAGCCAATGTTAATTTCGCCTCTTGTTAATAAATCAAGTTTTTCAATAAGAAAGCTTTCTCTTTCTCTATCTCTCATTATTTTAATTCTTATGGCTCCTTTTTTCATCTCGTTCTTCTTTAATTCCGTGGTAACTTGGATGTTTTTCAATGCTTCAATACAAACAAAAACGTTGGGATGAGATTTATAAAACTCGGACCCCAACTGCATGTGGTAATTTTCTGCCCCATTCGTGGTTCTGGGATCTGTTGTTGGTGTTGAAGCCCATAGGGAAGGTGGGAAATGCTCTAATTCTATGTAATTTTCTAAAACGTAATCGGAGAACTCTTCGCAATCAGTAGAAGGACTAATTCCAATAAGTTCCACGAAGGTGTCTGGAATATCAGAGGGATTTAGAAATGCTATTTAACATTTAAATATTTTTCATTTTTTTATTTGTGCCGTTTTGGTCTATGCTAAAAAAGGGAGTCGCCAAAAAGTACAAGTAAAACGTGTGCCGTTTTAGGTTATAAAAAATGTGCCGTTTTAGGTTATTTTTTTTTGGGAATGTGTGCCGTTTTGGTAAACCTCGCTTCTAGGGGCTACGCCATTTTTAGTATAAATATAATGATAAATTATCGCAATAGATGGCGCGCCTGTCCCTCACTATCTCTCGCTCTCGTACCTATCCACGCATTACACCCGCTGCTATGGGAAACGCGTAGAGGGTAGGAATTATCGATCGCCTAGTTTGTCTCTCTCGTCATAGCGTAGCCAATCAGAATAGGATCAGAATGGGAACTACAATACTGACATCTCTTAAGAGATCGGCGCGTAAAGAGTGTACTGCAATGGAGGCTGCCCCTGCAAGTTCCTCTTCAATTTCGAATTCGTCTATTCCCCCTTTTTTCGCGCTTGGCTCTTGGCTGTTAATATATTTTCTAATGCGCGTCCTTTTTCGGGTCGGGCCGGGTCGGGTTTTTTTTTCGGGTCGGGTTTTTTTTACAAAAAATAATTTCGGGTCGGGCCGGGTCGGGTTTTTTATTTTTTTAAATTTTTCGGGTCGGGCCGGGTCGGGTTTTTTTTTAGAATTTTTTTTTCGGGTCGGGTCGGGCCGGGTCGGGTTTTTTTTTAGAATTTTTTTTTCGGGTCGGGTCGGGCCGGGTCGGGTCTTTAAAATGGTGGGCCCGACTCGTCTCTAGCTGACCCTAACCTGATTGGTGGGCGAAAGTAACGCCGCTAGAATTAAAAAGTTTGAATATGAGGAGAGATGAAAAAGAGAGTTGAACTTGAGAGTCCGGCATGACTAGACCTTACGAGATATCCTGACGAATGTGTTTAGAAATAACTTGACGAGTTGAAGTCGCGCGGACTTAGGCGAGTCGAAAGACTAGTATAGCGTGAAGTAGCCGAGACTGAAAATACGCGAACGGTATATGACATACTGAAAAGAATAAGATCGCGTCGTGACGCAAATGTGCGCGATCGGTACTAAAGAGATGCCACGAGCCTTGCTGAACATGTAACGTTTTATTAAGTTTAAGTTTTGTAAATATACACAATTAAGAATGGCAACTGGTAGAGGTTAAATATAGGAGGAACGATAATGATAATAATTAAAATGAATTAATTGGCAAAACCCAATAACCATGGTCTTCTTATAATTCTAAGCCTATAGATAAGCGTTTTCAGATCCCTAGACAAGAACGTTAGTTAAAAGTATAAAGAGGTTGTAATGATAGGAGCCGTTAATTAACAGACGTCCCCAGAAGTAAGGAAAAAGGAAAGGAATAGAAAGGTAAAGAAATTGTAGCCGGAAGACGCTATAGTGGATATGATAGGGCCGGTAGTGGTGGCGATGTAAAATGGCAAGAACTGTAGCGTGGCTTAGTCCAACCTCGTGTGCGACCGATCTACTACTGGTATGAGGATTGGCTTCAAAACGGGCTACAATATCCACTTCTCGGTCTTCATTACCGACTACACGGTCTCGCCTACGTTCACGGTCCTGCAAGACGAACCCACCGAACTCCAGAAGGTTGTCTCTTATGTCGGTGAAAGTGCTTCTAACCGGATGGCGTCGATGGGGGAAGCGTTGTGCATAAAGCAGTGCCGCTCGACGTTCGTTACCTTGACATTCACCCTGGAAATTAAACATCAGAGAAAAAAGAACATTGTTTAATCGAACGTTAAGGTACCTTTTAAGTTCGTCTTACCGTAGTAAGACCAGTGTTGTAGTCGAATGCCAGCCTATTCCAACCAGGAAAAATTGGACGTAAGGTTTATGTTGGGAGAATGTCAAGGTAACGTACGTAGAACGCCACTGCTTTATGCACAACGCTTCCCCCATCGACGCCATCCGGTTCAAAGCACTATCACCGACATAAGAGACAACCTTCTGGAGTTCGGTGGATTCGTCGTGCAGGACCGTGAGCGTAGGCGAGACCGTGTAGTCAGTAATGAAGACTGAGAAGTGGATATTGTAGCCCGTTTTGAAGCCAATCCTCATACCAGTAGTAGATCGGTTGCACGCGAGGTTCGACTAAGCCATGCTACTGTTCTTGCCATTTTACATCGCCACCACTACCGGCCCTATCATATCCACCTCCATCAAGCCTTAACAGATGACGATTACCTAAGACGGCAAGACCTTTATCTTACCATGCGTGACCTAATTTCACCCAATCAACTATTTTTGCAAAAGATGCTGTTTTCGGACGAGGCTACATCTCTTAGGGATGGTACGGTAAACATGCATTACTGGACCCATCAGAATCCCTAATTATTACGTAACCATTACCATCAAATTCGATGGAAGGTAAATGTCTGGGTTGGCATTCTTGGGAACCGAATTATCGGTCCCTTTTACTTCGATGCGAATGCTGGAGAACTGTACTTTGACTTCTTGCGTCACGAGTTTAGTGACGCGATAGACGCTTTGCCGTTAGCAGTGGTTCGCAACATGTGGTTTCAACAGGATGGAGCCCCACCACATTGGGCGGTCAATGTTCGTCATTGGCTGGACGACAACTTTCCCAACCGTTGGATAGGTAGAGGTGGACCAATTCCGTTGTCAGCACGGTCTCATGACCTTACCCCGCTTGATTTCTTCCTGTGGGGTATGTTAAGGGCGTCCTTTATGAAACAGAACCGATGGATCCAGAAGACTTAAAGGACCGTATTCGAGCCGCAATCAATGGTATCACTCCTCAAATGATTACAAATGCATTGCAAGAACTGGAAAGTCGCCTCTAAGAGTGCCTACACCACGATGGCAGACACATTGAACATTTAGGCTGATTTACTTACCATACAGATTCAACTTTGGCGTTTCAATTCAATTCAATTATTATTTTATTATTAAAGTTGTTAAATAAATTGTCTCAGAGTTAAGTTATCTACGCTTGATCTGTGCAACTGCTATGTTTCTAGCCTTATTAAACACATAGAAAAATCACATTTGGTTACAATTGCACTTATTTACTTACACCCTGTATACGAGGTCTACATTATAGTATAGTGACGTCATCCGACGGCATTATTTGGGGACGTCCACAAAGGTAGGTGTTGGTCTGATCTTTTCCACCCTGTATATTATATTTTGTAAATAAGTTCGCTGTAAACGTTCTACCTTAAGCTCGAGCCTGAGGTGAGATTTAGTAAAAATAATTGATTTTTTGGAACACTAGCTGAGACTTATTCAGAAAGGGCCTAGCCGGATAAGATAGTGAAAATTGCCTTTGAACGAATTGAGACGAAAAAATAGTCTCATAATCAGCATGAAATTTTAAATCAGCAATGACTATTTTAAAAAATAGTCTCATAATCAGCATAACAAATGGTGGTTATATGTAAATTTTCAGCTCAAAAAACGCTCCCAAAACTTCCCAAAAAAAATTTGGGGTTTTTTTTTTTTTTTTTTTTTTTTTTTTTGTTTTTTGGTGATATCTTGGCGAACTTATCGCCAAATCTAATATGTATATTTTTTTAAATTAAAGGTCTCTTGAAGCCCTACAAGGTGGTATTTTTTAAAAAAATTCGTGTTCAAAAGCCAATTTTTTGTAATAATTTTCAATTTTGAAAATTTATTTAAAAAAAAAAAAAAAAAAAAAAAAAAAATGGTTACCTTGAAAAAATATATAATGTGTATTTGGGGTCAAAGTTGATCCCTGAATTTTTACATATTTTTAAAATTGGTGGAACAATGTCAAAAAAATTAAAAATCTCATTTTCGGCCATATTTTAAATGCGAGACAGGCATTCATCTTTATCATTTATTCATAGAAAGGCAGGTTTTCACGCGCCAAATTTTTCATCGAGCTCTCCACTTAGCTTCTTTTTACTAAAGTGACTAAGTTAACAACTTTTTGAATTTAATTTAAACATGTACTATACATCAAACGTTGATATATAAAAACTATATATAGTTTTATATATATATATAAAATGTGCGATAGAGCTGATTATGAAAAAAAATTAGTAGAGCTCATAATTTTAGAATATCATAATAAACAAATAAAAAAACTTATTTCCAGACCTTTCTAGACCTTTCAAGCACTTTCCAGAATTTTCTAGACCTCTCCGGACTTTTTTGCTATATTCTTGAACATTCTGGAAAAAGTTATGGACGTACGCACATACATATGTTTGTTGATATAATGCGCATTATCGAAGCGTAAAAACCTTAAGTTCGTATTGATTTTGCGTATCAAATATTTTTTGAAAAGCAAAAAGTTATTTTACTTGTTTATAACGGTATTCTAAAATTGTGCCCTTTGTTTACTAACTTTTTGTTTCTACCATGCTTATTGGCAACTCTAAAATGCACATTTTTTATGCTATATATTTGTATATATCAACATTTGAAGTATAGTACATGTAAAAAACTAAATTCAAAAATTTGTTAACTTTTAAACATATTTTTTTAAAATAATATTTTTTAATAGTTATTATCCAACCAAATACCATTTCGGTACCGACCTATGGTATTCTTGTACAATAAGCTTACGTTTGTGATTTCTTTTCACAATATATGATTAAATTAGATAAGTTGCACCCTTTAAAGTGACGAAATTGGCTATTGGCGCCTTGATTTCTGAACTTTATAGAGTTATTTTTATTTCGATATTTTAATTCAATTTTTTTAAAATAATAAACTTAATCACTTTAGTATAAATAATGTAAGTGGCGCACGTGATGAAAAAGTTTGGTGCGTTAAAACCCACCTTTCTATGAATAAATGATAAAGATGTATGCTCGTCTCGTATTTAAAATATGGCTGGAAATGTGATTTTGAATTTATTTCACATAGTTCCACCAATTTTGAAAAACCAGAAAAAATTCAGGAATCAACTTTGACCCAAAATACACATTAAATTTTTTTGTTTGAGACAACCATTCTTTTTTTTTGTAATAAATTTTCAAATTTGAAAACGCTTGTAAAAATTAGTTTTTGATCATGAATTTTTTAAAAAAAATACCACCTTGCAGGGCTTCAAGAGACCTTTAATTTAAAAAATATTTGATTTGGTGATAATTTGGCCCAGATATCGCCAAAAAATCAAAAAACCCAAAAAAATGTTTGGGAGGTTTTGGGCGCATCTTTAAAGCTGAAAATATACACATACCCACCATTTGTCATGCTGATTATGGGACAATTTTTTCATTTCGATTCGTTCAAAGACAGTTTTCACTACCTTATCCGGCTAGGTCCTTTCATGATAGGCCCATTCACAAATGGCAACCGTTTTAATTCAGAACAAAGGTTAACGTAATTAGAAAGATGCATGGCAGCCCCTTCCGTCTCTACAGTTAGTTTAATCCTACTATCTAATTATGAGTGCAACTTAGTCTTTCACGCTTTTATAAAGAGGTTTGATTACGTGGTGTATGATGTACCTGAGAGTAGACTCCGACGCCGCGGAAAAAAAACTGGCGGCGGCGTGAAGGTGTTTTTTTAGTTTCGGCGGCGGCGCGCCGCGGCGCTTCGAGTTTTTTCCTTAGGGGCGGCGTAAACCATTATCGGTGTATGACGTCACGTGGTCAGCTCCCGACTGCCATGTCGCGTCTTTCAGCTCTCCCGTGAACGAGCCTGGGCAGAAATTTTACTTTTACTTTCGTGGTTTCCCACGGACCAACGGTCTCTCACCGTGCCTGCACTGCTTGGCAATGGCCATTCGACAGCTGCTGACCGTTTTGGCAGAGTCACGCTCGACTTTTGAGTCTTACGGATCATGGTGCGCCAAGAATTAAACGGCGTCGACGGCGCGGCGGCGCACCGAAAATATTACATATCGGCGGCGGCGTCAAAAATATTGCAAAGTTAAACGGCGCGCCGGCGTGTAATCGGCGGCGTCGGAGTCTACCTGAGAGAGAGGGGGGATAGGCCATAAGGCATATCAGTAACCTCTTTAAAATAAGGTTGTGCTATACTCTGAATAACATATTTTAAAATATTTAAACAATAATTATCGTATTACTGTTCAGTACTTTTGGATTATATTTCAAGAGGTTTCCCTAGTTCAAGTCCAACTTTGAATGATCTGGCCATACTGTATCGTAACTTTCTTGTGACGAACCAAGTAAATTATCTCCCTAATTAATGATTCCTCAAGTTAATATTGTAAAAAGCACGATTTAATATCACTTAAGAAACTGTACAGGACTCAGACTCATGCATTAAGACGCTGTTTTATAGCTTCCCCCTCAATTATATAGGTTACAGCTTCCTATCGAAATGCCCTCTGCTATGGTTTCTGTAGCGTTATGGTAGTGCATAAGGAAACAGGGTAGTCCCTATTATATCCTTCCCTAAAGAAATCAGGTTCAGTTTCAAAAAAAAAAAAAATAATAATAATAATGTAACTTTGAATAAGGAAAGGTTGTAGCCATTGACTTTCTTGACCTGTCAGAAGGTTTGACCGCGTCAAGTTTGACATCATTCTTGATATTTTAAATTAATTTCTAATGTAAAATGCTTCTTTGGATTGGCTCTGTTTCCTCCAGGAACAATCCATGATTTTCTCGCCATAGTAAATGTAATTGGGCAAAGCGTATTCTTTAAGAACATATCTATAAACCTAGAAATGTTGCGATTCCTGAACTTCCACTCCAGATACCATTCCAAGGCCCCTTTCTTACTCTACGACAGGTGCTGTCCCATTTTTCTGTCCCCCAGCTTCGAACTGTCTAGCCTCGGCCCTCTTCTCTCCTTGAACCAAGTTACTGCCTCCTGAGTGAGTTCGTTATCCAACCACTCTGGATCTTTCTTCCCTTTTGGGTCACCCAACACCTATTAATTTTTACACACTTGCTTTCCTAGTTTGCATAATGGGAAAAGATATGTGGGTTTTACGCAATTTAAGGTGCATAGGTAGTCAATGCAAACACTAAGTATAGGTTCCAGAACATTATGATAGTGCTGGAACTTATTTTGTTTGCACAAAAATGGGAAGAAATGTGTAGATGGTGAGGCTGCTCCATGAAATTTTCCTCCTTTCATTGCCAAAATTCAGTATACTATGGGCATTTATTTTATGGGTCTATTTTGAGGCATGTAGTGATTAAACCCTTCAAATATATATTATATACACTGCGCACCACATGATTCTTCACTATAGTGAATAATAAAATGCTCCGATTTGTTATGGAGGATAATCCTAAATTATCTAAATAAATGGGAAATGTCAAAGAGTCTATGCTAAAGCAACATTAAAACTCAGGAACAACAAGATTACGCCACTAAGATACTAACATTGCAGTGATCTTCATAACTCGCTGTACTCCGGTCTGTCTTTCACGTTTTCAAATAACAACAACGGAAATAGTCTGGAAGAGAGCGTAGGAAAATGTTTGGGTGGATAAAAATTGAGTAAAGCGGTCTCAATCCTTAGATTTAACAGCGAAACTTTGTTGCTATCCGTTTTTCACTTCCTTTCGAAACTCCCCCTCCCCGGATCCAATTATTATAAATTATAGTTTGTGATGCTTTAGCGAGTGAAAAAATTCCTACAATAAGAATTTTCAAAGATTATTTTCTTTAAAGCAACTGGCAACTCTAGAGTATCTCCTAAATCCCCCATTTTCTGTTACGCAATTAATTTACCTTACCAAAGGCAGGAGGGAGGGATTTATAAGTGTATGTGGGTCCCATTGGCATATTTGGCGTGCATCAGGGAAGAGATTTTCACCGGGGTTCCTCCAAAGCGGCAAAGCCGCCAGTTGCTTTAAATATTTTAAAATATGTTATTCAGAGTGGCACGTCTTAATTTTAAAGAGAATATCACTTTCTGT
This sequence comes from Odiellus spinosus, assembly GCA_963920705.1. Taxonomy (NCBI): domain Eukaryota; kingdom Metazoa; phylum Arthropoda; class Arachnida; order Opiliones; family Phalangiidae; genus Odiellus; species Odiellus spinosus. The sequence goes on along the minus strand of OY987225.1, from coordinate 15,695,817 downwards.
TACTGATACGCCTTGACTTACCCTTATGGAAAAAAGTTAGTCTGATCTGAAGAGGTCTTCAAGAACCCTACAAAAGTCTTGGTGAAGTCTTTAAGACCTCCCCAAGACTTCTTGACGTAATGGAAGACTTCCCCAAGACCTCTTAAGACTACATAAAACGCCCGAAAGACTTTCCCAAGACCTCTTAAGACTAACTTTTTTTGGTAAGGGTAGTATCCTTATGGTCTATCCTCCCTCTCTCTCAGGTACATCATACACCCAGTGTTGGGTAAAATGCTTCACTTTCGGTATTTAAAATAAAATACTAAATACTCCGACGATAAAGTATTTAAAATAAAATACTAAATACTTCAACGATAAAGTATTTAAAATAAAATACTAAATACTCCAACGATAAAGTATTTAAAATAAAATAAAGTATTTTAAAATACAGACAGAATCTACACCGACCTAAACAAGACCGTACGTTTCGAAAGATCGAGAAACAGCGAGAATATTCCTCGTAAGATTGCAATCCTTATTGCTACTTCAATGCCACTATGGTCCTTCCTCCTAAATCTGAACGCTTCTATTTCTGAACACTTTCATTCAAAAATGTATAACTTATCTTTGGTTGGGTCTATTTAAAGATGGAAGGGCTCATTTTGTAGATTAGGAATGGGGCTATTCGCGGAACACAACTTCAACACTCTAGGAAAAGACCCGAAAAAGATACGACCCTAATTATTTAGACCGTTTTTAAGGGAATGTTTCCCTTTACGGTCCAGGAAATAAGGTTTACGAATTTCGGAAAAATCGTGGGCTTACGCATTCGATTTGGTCGTAAAGTTTGAGTTTCCCGCTACAAAATAAACTTCTCCAATCAAGAATCTGGCCACAAACTCTTCGCGAAAACGTAATTTAAAATATGTCCAAGAATTTCTAATTCAGAACGATGCGAAATCAAACTTGGGAACACCCGTTAATATATATGAGAAACTCCCAAAATTTGGTAAAGGAACCACTTCTGCCACTCGAATCGAAAAAAATAGTGCCACCAATGGATTTATTGGCCAAATTTACTGAGGAATTAAATTAAATGGCAGAATTTGCGCGCTCGAGCCAGTATTTGCAAAGTTATCGACGATTTCATTTGAAATAAGGATTCCTTTGGTTTCTATGCACAAGCAATGCCTAATTTTTAATTCGCCAATAACTTCGCAAATACTGGCTCGAGCGCGCTAATTTCAGCCAAGAAATACGTTGGTGACACTCATTTCTCAATTCGAGGTTATTCCTTTTGCAAATTGGGATTTTTTTGTATAGGTTATAAGATAGTTCAGATTTAGAAGCAGGGGGTGTTCAGAAGTATAACCCGCTACTGCCATCTTTAAAACCGCGTCTGTGTCAAAAGTACGCGTCATGGAATGATGAAAAATAGCGTAACGGGTGCGTGACTATATATAAACTTGATATTAGATACTTAAATTCGTCGCTAACAATTCCATAGCAATCGAGATCTCGGATTTCTTAAAAAGCGTTCAGAGATAGGCGACCCTACCCTACCTGCGATAACGGAATTTTTCAAGCGTAAAAAACCTGCCCAAAAATATTTTGTGTTTTGGTGATACTTAACAAATTATAACCAAATCTAATATATATATATATATATATATTTTTAAATTAAAGGATCCAATTATTATCAATTATAGTTTGTGATGCTTTAGCCAGTGAAAAAATGCCTACGATAAGAATTTTTAAAGATTATTTTATTTTCTTTACAGGTTAGACCTTGTGAATGGTATAAAGAGGAACTAAATGATTGCACGAGTAATAATATATTTTAATTCATTGTGTTCTAAAAATTGTGGTTGTAATGGGCTACTTGAAATCTTAAATGTTCTTTAACTTGGTCATAAGGACAGTGGTTTAAGAGTTACAAAATTATACATGGATGGATGACCACTTGAAAGGTGAAGTTCTATGAACTTCCTATATGCTCACCAGCGAAAAATATTTTGAGCCACGGGTGAGATTTCAACCCACACCTTTCCACTTGCAGGGTAGCCACTCTAGCTACCATGGTGTAACTACCCTGAACTGGGAAGTTTCCAGTGACCACAACAAGGGGTGTGATGAGGCGTAGAGAGAAGTAAAAAAAAAAAAAATCGACAGAAGAGGCAAATGAGTTACAGGATTAGTGGCAATAATCAATCAGTCTAAGACCAGAAGTGTTAAAAATAAAAGGTGATCAGGAAAAAGTTTGTTTGGATTTGAATAAAATTTAACATTGGAACATTCGAAGTAAGCAGTAACTTTTTTATTTGATACCAATCTCAACAAGCATCCCCTTCCAAAACTAGAAAATATCCCTTGGCATGTTACAGTGGCCACGATACTTCGTGTCATGGTAAATCAGTTGGGTTTTTGTACCATTATCGAGACAGAACCAAATTGAATACATTGCTAACTGATAGATATTAGGCCATGGGTGGTAACTTCGATTTAAACAAAACTTTTACAGAAGGGATCTAGGGGCTAAAATTTGATTGTCAAGTGGGAGAAGGTATGCTTCAAAAAACAGTTTTTTTGCTACTAAGTTATTACTGGAGGCAGATAAGCAAGGATACTCCTGACCACGCGAGGGCTGCGTTGTTCCAGCATGATGATTATCGCGAATCATTGATGAAAATGAGACTAACCTTCCACCTTGAGAGTCTGTGATGTCCAAGGCATCCTATCTCTATACTAAGCAGGCAACTGATGATCTTCTGCTGAATGCCTTGCCTTTTATCCTATTCCTAGTAGTAGGCAAGATAAAAAACAACCCTACTGTTAAAAAGAGAGGCTTACTGGGGGAGGTGCGTCGCACATCCCATTTACTTTTTTTATAGTACTATAGAGGCTAATCCTATTAAATCCATTGTGTAAAACATTAACTATATGATTATACCACATAACTAAATAATATTGAAAAGTCCATAATATTTCATTTTTTAACGCCTGTCATAATATATAAATATTTTCTAAATGCCTCGAAGTACAGCAAAATGTCATAAAACGTATTCTGACCCATAATTAATTAGAACTTCGCTGTTATCTACCACAATTTTTGTAACGCCGTTTTTTAATCTTGAACTTTAAAAATATAATAATTTATACTTGACCTAAATACAGGTATAAAAGCCAGGTTTCATCAGTATTTTATTCATGGAAAATCTCAAAGCTGTGATAGTTGGAAGGAGGATTATGAAAACTGCATGAGTTTCAGAAAAACCAGAGATGAAAAATATTTGGTAAGAATAACCTTATTTTTCATTTTCAATCTTGGTTTCTTTATTAATTCAATTTCTACCATCCCTTTGTTCGGACAAGTTGCAATATGGTTCAGATCAATTCTGATTTGAAGAAGGCATGCAGCCTGACTCTTTGGAAAATAAAAATACCTATAAAGGCTGCGAGTTTCCTCTGGTCATTTTACTATTGCTAGGTGTAAAAGGGAGCACCCCAAAATTTGACTTTAGATTCCAAGTCTCCACCAAAAATATGCTACCCCACACTGGGTATGACGTAAGTTAAACGTCTAAAAAGTGACGAGGTTAAGCCTACTATATAAGTCCAGTTTTCTCGTGACCCTTGTCTCCCACCTCATGGATTAATCAACCTCATAGGGACAATTCACTCTGGTAAAATGATTGCTCGAATCGCACCCTGGTGACAAAAATTGTCTCTACACCGAAAGTTTCTAGCTACTGATACACGGGGGTGAAATATTGAAGGGGAAAAAACTCTAAAGCAGACGATGCTCTCATGGTTTGATTATTCAAGTTCAACCTCACACGTGTTTTTACGGCGTGGAGACTGGAGTGGAAATGTTTTTCTCTAACACATCCGAGGTATTAGGTAGAGTAGACCAAGGCTTAAGTTGATTCTTTCAATCTTTCATATAATATATTTACTTGTTTAAATTTAGAATATTAATTAGATTATAAACATAAATAACTTAAAATGAATATGGAAATGTTACAACAAATAATTTCCAATAGACTTAAAAAGTAAACAAAATATCCTGACTGAAATGAGAAGTTGAATGTACAAAACTGCCGGGAGATGGCGACGTTTCAAAAATCTACTTCCGGATTTGTATCGTAAGGGGGTAAAATTGAGGGGCTCCCGGGCTGGATAAAATGTCTGGCAGCCATGTTTGAAACAAACATCTTCAGGTACTAGTATAGCAAATCGTACCAGAGTGAATTATCCCTGTGGGGTTGATTAATCCATGCCCACCCACCTCCCATCCGAGGTGATAAAAGAGTATACTCTTGAAATATTATCAGTGTTGTTGATTGACTGATTCTCGGGGAGCCATGCGAATTTAGAAGTGGAGTCCTTAAGACTGTAGAACTGTGACCTTTGGCACATGAACTTTGATATTAGAATCTGGCAGATGGCGTTGGGTATACTCTTACGTCATGTAATACTTTTACCAAACGGAAGTGTCGTCTGCTCTAATTACTGGGAGTTTTTCAGTCGTTGTTGTAATAGTCGTTATGATGAGTTCTACAATTTCTTCCTCTCCCTCAATCAAATTTATATCTACTTCAACTAGTTTAACTCTAACACAATACACAAATAAATAAATATAAAGTTAATGCAATTATACTACGCCTTATTTTCTTTAACGCCTTTATCAGTCTTCAACAAAGACGGTCATAAAAGAATTCTAATTAAATAGATGTAAAATAAAAGTAATTAAGAATTATGTCAGAAGATTCCCTAGTATTGGTATATTTAAAATTACTTTCAATCATAGGCCAAATACTGTAACCGGCTTTATAAATTAAACTCAAATACCTTGAAAAATACTTATCAAGCTTAAGGCTAAGAGGGTTCCACTTATAATTATTGAAATAATAAAGACTTGCCTTGATGCTGGAACAGTTGAATTATAATTTTATTGTTCCTCTGGAAAACTACAAACGAATCAAGGAGAGAACCTGAATTGTGTTGGAAATTGGATCGTGTACACATTAATTCAATCAAAGGCTTAAGTTTAACTTCTTTTGAATTGTTATAAAAGTTATTGTTAAGAACCTTCTATATAAATTCTATGTGGACCTAAATTCCAACATAGGCAAGTTAGGTAAATCGTTACACATAATCGAGAGACCCGCTTCATTAAAGCTACATTCACCTTTGAACCGTTTTCAAACCGTTTCGAATGTTCAAATCCACTTTTTAAGATAGTTATTTTGTTTCTTGATCAAAGGTCTACACGGGATCTCGAAATTTTATAATTTGACATTTCCAAAACGGTTAAAAACGGTTTCAAAGTCTGTAGTGTGAACGCTTTAGAGTTGGGGATAGACTGTATCTTCTAAATTGAAATTCAGGGAAACCTTTTGAATATCCAAGGTCGTCAAAATATATTTTAACACTCTCCCTTGAATATGAACTAATAGTCCGTTGATTTGCAATCATATGACGCATCTGAATATGACTCTAATAACTATCCCAAGATTTGTCGAAATGTGCGTATGAACTAGTTGAACAAACATAATTAAATCATGCATTGCGTAACTATAGTGTTTCTTTCATGGCCGGTTGGATGAGAGCCTTGCTAGAGTTCCTCTGACGAATACAATATCCGGCCTCGTAAGTTGTGTCAAATATGAAAGATTTCCTAGTATCTTTCGTTATGGGGTCTCTAAATTACCCTGTTTTGAATCTTAAGTTTAGTTTTCTAGATAGTCCTGGTGATAAAGGAATATTTAACTGTCTTTTTCAATGTTGTATTCTTTCCCAAATTCTACTGGTTTGACCATTTTTGCTAAAGTCAAATTTGATTCTGAATAAATATGCTCCCTTTACGCCTAAATGTCGAACCATCCATACCATTAAAAAGCGGCAAATATCAGGATAAATAATCTTATTAGGGTGAAATCACGTACCACAGGTGCATTTCAAAAATAAAATATTTAAGATGGAATTTGCCCTTAATTATCTCATATGGGTCAATCCATATGAATTCGACTTGAGGAAATAGGGCCTAATTTTAAATTTCAACCATTATTTTTCTGCAGTAATATAAGCGTAAGAAACTGATATTTACCAAGTTTCAGACTCAAAAAAAAAAAATTATTTCTCAAGTTATCATTTTTTTTTATTTTTTTTTTGCATAAATTTGGATTTTAAATTTTCAAATTGGGTTTTCTCTAATATCTTGAGAATTAATAAACGTAAATAAATAAAAATTCATATTATAGATGAAAAAAGGTGCTGAATAAGAATTTGACGAAAACACTGGGAAAAAATTACAAATATGATAATTAAAATTTTTGGGGTTCTCAAAGGGGCCAAATTTGAGACTTGAGCCTCACCTTTAAAAATTCGGAAAATTTAATATTTTTGGCCCAACAGGCTATCTACTTTGAGTTATAAACGGGATCAATGAGAAACAATTTAAGTGCAAAAATATTTTTTTTTATTTTTCAAAATTATACCATTTTATTTATGTTGAATTTCTTAAAAATAATATTTCACGTCATTCAAACATTTTTTTTTTTTTTTTTTTTTTTGAACTGGTACTGCTTCTCATTTGCAGTTCTGGGCAATCTACTCTAAATTCGTAATTAAGGCATAGAAAAGGGGCTCAATCCTAATTGAAACCTAAAACTCTACTTAAGAAATACTAAGATAGATAAATAAATTTGGGAAGAGGGGTGGGGTAGTTTTCATATGAAATACTATTTTTGGGAAAATCCAGTCTCATAAATCCCATTTATAATTTGAAGTTGGGCCAAAAATATTAAATTTTCAGAATTTTTGAAGTCTCAAATTTGGCCCCTATGAGACCCCATCTCCTTCCCAAATTTATTTATCTGTCATAGTATTTCTTAAGTAGGGTTTTAGGCTTCAAATTAGGATTGAGGCCCTTTTCTATGTCTTATTTACGAATTTAGAGTAGATTGCCCAGAAACATCAAATGGGAAGCAGTACCAGTTCAAAAAAAAAAAAGTTTGAATAACGTGATTTTATTTTTAAGAAATTCAACATAAATAAAATAATATAATTTAAAAAATAAAAAATAAATTTGCACTTTAAAATTGTTTTTCATCGATCCCGTTTATAATTCAAAGTAAATAGCCTGTTGGGCCAAAAATATTAAATTTTCAGAATTTTAGAAGGTGACGCCCAAGTCTCAAATTTGGCCCCTATGAAACCCCAAAAATTGAAATTATCTTGTTCCGTATGTTTTTCCCAGCGTTTCCCTTACGGAAAAAAGTTAGTCTGATCTGAAGAGGTCTACAAGAACACTACAAAAGTCTTGGGGAAGTTATTAAGACTTCCCCAAGACTTCTTTAAATAATGGAAGACTTCCCCCAGACCTCTTAAGACTGCATAAGGCACCCGAAAGACTTCCCCAAGACCTCTTTAGACTAACTTTTTTTGGTAAGGGTTTCGTCATCAAATTCTTATTCAGCACCTGTTTTTCGTCTATTAATTCTTAAGATATTAGAGAAAACCTAATTTGAAAATTTTAAATCAAAATTTATGCATAAAATTTAAAAAATTATAACTTGAGAGAACAAATTTTTTTTGGAATCTGAAAATTGGTAAATATTAGTTTCTTACGCTTATATATCCGTAGAATGGTTGTTAGGCCCTTTTTCCTCAAGACGAATTCACATGCCCATATACTAAATTAATTTTATTAAATAATTGTCATAAAATGGTGTGGAACCAAGATTTCTGAATCAGTAAATTGAACAAATTTTTAAAAGAGGCTAAGTTTACCATTTTATTTCGTCTTTAGGTCTACATTTCAACAGTTATTAAATTTTGGCATTGTTAAAGGGAGAATGCAACCTAACAAGTGATTTTTTATCGATTCCTTATTGTTTAAATAGGCCTAATCCACTACTGAAAATATTTACAAACAAATATTAAACTAGAAATAAATTTAAAACTTACCCTGAAAATAGGCTTAGTGGGATTCATGGAGGTCCTGATTTCCTCGCGTGTAAGGTCTAGCGACCAATCGCACGCGACGTAAGTCTCATGGGGCTCTCGCGTGATCGACGGGCCTTTGCTCATTGGTCGCTAGACCTTACACGGACGCAATTCAGGATCTCCATGAATCCCGCTAAGCCTAATATTTGTATTGTAAACTTTTTATCGATGGATTAGGCCTATTTAAACGATAAGGAATCGATAAAAAAATCACTTGTAATTAGGTTGCATTCTCCCTTTAAGGACATGTTAATTAAATATTTCATCTCCAAGCCACTTTGCTCTGTTAAGGAAAAATCAAATGGTCCAAAGTATCGTGAAAAACATTGCATTATTCACGAATGTAGGTAGGGGTTTTTTAGTCAAGACTAAGGATTTTGAAACTTTTGAAAGAGGAATTTCATGTTTGAAATAACAAAATTAAATTTGTGGAGACATTGTCACCTCTCAGATCTATGCGAGAAATAAATTTTTGTGGTCTGTTGTTTGATTGCCTTACAAATAGCAATATTTCTGATCTTTGCTTAAATTATTTTTCAGAATTTAGTTATTGACAGTGAAGTTGAGAGGTACCAAAACCGAATAAAAGCCACTCTGAACAATGACGTTTGGGAAAGAAGAGTAACTCCACCCTCAAACTGGAACAGTCAACTTCCAGAATGGTTCCTGAAGGAGCATGAAAATAGTTTATTTAACCAACCATCTCCATCCAAGGAAGCTATTTCTAGCTCTTGTTCAATTCAATAGTTGATTATATTTAATATTTGTAAAAAAATTAAATAGATTTAAAGATTCGACAATGCTCCCAAAGATTAAAATAACTAATGTAGTTGATGGAGAAGTAATTCACCATTCATTACTAATAATTCATGGAAAAATATTATCTGACACTCAAATTGATTCCGACGAAGTTCTAGTATCAACAAAAGGTCGAAAGATTACCTGGCCAGTGCTGAACAACCGTTTTAAAGCCGTAGTTGAACTGCGTCTTGGCGTGAACACAGTATATTTTAGTATAGAAGGGATCCAAAAAGAACTCTCACTATCATATTGTCCTTTGGATAACGACAAAATTATAAAACTAGTTTACATAGTCTGTGCTGATGGAGATGGGTCATATCAAGCTCCAAGTTACGAAGAAAATACTTTAGAAACCGCTTGTAATAAAGTTTCATTAGCCTCTGCTTTAGTACAAACTGTAATGTCAGAGAGGCTACGAGATCATGGCTTGCCTAGAAAATGCTTCAAATTAGAGGAAAATGATGGTAAGGTTATATGCCACACTTTCACATCGAGACTGAAGACCAAAGAAATACGCAAGATGTCTAGCGAAGAATTATGGACTTTTTTCGCCAAAGAACTAATGTATTCATCCCTCAACCAAGATTCAAATTGCAAATTCTTAGCTTTTCTCTCGGGAACGTTTTACAAATGTTCATCTGGAAAAGTTCCTACGAACCATGCTGAAATCATTTCCAATACTAGAGGTCATGTTGCGTTAGGAGGAGGTGGGCTGGCTCTTTTTGGAACTGGATGCTTGTATTCTTGGGCTTCCAGTTTGGAGGAGCTGAGAGAAAAATTGACTGATGAAAGAAAAGTTGATAGACTAACATACATGGATGATAGTTGTAATAGGTGGGTATCTTTCCATTACTCAATTCTGACTAATCCGTCCCTGTTAATTAAATTTATTTCATAAAATTTGGGCAAAACGGTCGTTTTTAGTTACCATTTAGTTACTTTTTTCAAAGTAGTTGCTTACTATTTTCACCAAAATTAAGACAAACTTTGAGTATCATTTCCCTGTAAATGTGAATCTCTGAAATCGGAAGGCACCTTTTTAAATGGCCTTGTCTTACATTTGTACTCCTTTTTCTATATTTTCTATGCTGAAGCCTGTGGAGAAAAAATACTAGGTCTACCTTATCTTCCCCAAGAAGATGAATTTTCGTTAGGATGTCTAGGCTGTGTACATGGGTTCACGTAATAATAGTAGTTTTTGGTGGATCTGATTACTATTAATCAAGTTCTAAAAGTAATCGCCTAGTCCACGAAGTTCATTGACGATTACTCTACGAACAATATATAATCTAAATCTTAGATTATGTATTAGCCTGTTGCTGCTATGAAAGCAATTTGAGAGTGATCTGACAGTTTCTGTAGTTTTACGGTTCAAGAGCGCTCTCAGAGTATGCTCTTAGCGCGTTCTATTTCAGTTTCATAGTGTTTTAGAACACTTGATGAAACTGTAAAAACTCGAATTTTCGGTTTGAAATGCTTGGTTATGTTCCATTCGTTTCGTCAAAGCTAATTTGGAGCAAATCTGAAGCAGTAACATGGAAAACAATAAGTTTAGCCGTAAAATCTGTTTAATTGAAAATTCAACAGATTCCATGTCACCTTTTAAAAACTTTGTTTGCTTTTAATAGGGGCGTCTACTGGGCATGCTATTCCTCTGGACTCGGTGCTACCTTGCACGAACTTGCGCACACATTTGACATAGGACACTCCAAAAAAGGTATCATGGGCCTCGGATTTCACGAATTCCGACGAGAACTGATAGAAGTTAACCGAGATAATTGCTGCCTTTGCTTCCATAAAACTACACTTTCTCCGACTATCGATTTGTCCTGGAACTTCAAAGTTAATTCTCCAAAGACAACATCAAAAAATTCGAAAATGACTCCTCAATTATTTAAATGCCTCAGCTGTGGGGATGGTTCTTATTGGCTACGTTCACAGGCACTTATTATATTCTACAGTAAATGGTTTCAGAAGATAGCCCCAAGCTCTGACCAAATTGTACTTCCAATTTTTAAGGGGCAATGTATTAGTTGGGATACAGGAATTAAGTTAATTGAAATCCGCTCATTAGATGGAATGTGGCTTCACCACTTTGAATATATCGAAAAACAAGTATACGAATTAAATATAAAAAATTTAATAGACATCATTCCCTCCTTAAATAGAATAGTAACTTTTGTAATTATGGATAATTTAGGAAATATAAGTAAAGTTGATGTTAACACCATGACATACTCAGCTGTAATAGCTTAGTCAAATTGTATGAATAAAAAGCAAATAAATCAATACTAATTTAAAATATCCTTAACAGAGTTGAACTCAAAGATGAATTTAATTCCTGAAAACAATTTTGGTGGTTCCTAACCAAAGTTATCAACACAAAGGGTTCATACAAACCTGGAAATATCAGGGAATGTTGACGAAATATCAGGTAAACTATAAAAAATACTCATAAATCAGGTAAATTCATAGAGGATTACGCGTAAGGATTACAAGAAAAAACACATCACAACGAAAATCATTTAATTTTATGTTAAACTAACGTGTAAATAGAGCTTTCAGTTGTAACACAGGCCTTTTAATCTCTGACCGTAAAATTCTCTTGGTACAACCTCAAACAGCTAAAATTGTTGTTTTTATTAGGGTTTTTCAAAACATTTCTTGCATCTGGGAAACTATCACGGAAAATTATCTAGTAAAACCTTGAAAAATCATGGAAATGGGTATTTCAAATGTATGAACCCTTAATTATCTCCCCATATTAAAATATTGTAGCTATTACATAAATTACAAAGACGCTATTTAACTTAAGTGGGACTCCAAGTGAATGATCAAGCTTCAACATTGACTGTCCTGCTTCCTGAATTCAAACCTTACCGAAAAAAGTTAGTCTGATGTGAAGAGGTCTTCAAGAACACTAAAAAGGTCTTGGGGAAGTCTTTTAGACCTCCCCAAGAATTCTTGACATAATGGAAGACTTCCCCAAGACCTCTTAAGACACCCGAAAGACTTCCCCAAGACATCTTAAGACTAACTTTTTTTTGTAAGCGAACCTTTCTTATATTGGCTCTTGATAGTGGTCGCCAGCATCAGGGCCCTTTATCCGAGGCAATAACGTACCTGATATCTCTCAATTTTCCTCATTCAATCGTTTGCTCTCATCATTATATTCTCGTCATTTCAAGGTGAGGGGGATGAAAGTGCCCTAGAATTTGTTCTCTACAAGAATATATAAAGTACAATAGAAAAGTTGACGATAATGTAGTGGCACTTGCGATTATCAATTGCTCTTTTTAAAAAGGCGGCAACAGTGCCATTTAATTCCTACTTAGCTCAAATAATGGCAATGAATAAAAATCTAAGATATCTATATTCTGAAGTGGAATTAGTATTTTGTGCCATAATGTGCATTAGGAACCATGACAGCATAATCTCCTTACCAATAATTGTACTTGAATAACGTCCCTAACTATAAGGGTTGGCCTGTAAAGCGACAGAAGAACAAATACCTTTAGTCTTCCCCAAAACTAAAACAACACCTGAATAGGATAAAAAAAAAAGTCAAATCGCTAAAGAAAATACCTAGTTAAAAATTCTTAGATTCCGTTACAACTACTACTGATTCCCCATAGGTGTCAATTATGTGTTGAAATAAGGGCATTCAGGGAAAAAATGACAACAGAAACTAACCCTAGGCCAGTTTAATCAGATTTAACTGAGGTTCATTGAACTGACAAGGTTATGTAAACCTCAGTTAAATCTGATTAAATTACGGATAATTACCCCTTGTCTGAAGAGAATATAAGGAAGTAGTAGGAAAATTAGACGGGTAAGACATCCCGCGAAGAAACTCTAAAAACAGCCCTTAGAATAGAGTAGTGGCGAGTCGAGAACCTAATGAACTCGCTGTTTAAAATGCACCCAGGCAAGGGCTTAGCAAAAACCACACTCATGCCGCTCATAAACGCCACTCCTCTATATACTCTATGGAAGTGCATGAAAGTGGAAAATTTCTACTTGTAGCCATAGACGAGTATGGAATTTTCTCTACTCGTCTAGATTATGTCACTGACACTTACTTTATCTCTATAAAATTATGGCGCGAACTCAAATCCAAATTAAATTTTAAGAATACCTTACCTTTTGACTAAGACAACATATATTTTCTTAACAAATGGTCTATAAGACTTTACTATTTAAAGGTATTAGTTATTACGTTCTATATTGGAAACCTAAAATTTTGTTGTAGTTCAAACCTAGCGACTTTATTTTGGAGAAAATATTTGTCTATAAATAAAACACCACTTTTGATTTTGGGAACCAACCATACTTATAAAGTACAATGGCGGCATGAATCCCATTTTTCAATGGAAAATCCAACAGACAAATTCATAACAGAAGGTTGGTACCGTTTTCCGTTAAGGGTTTTATTAAACGCTGTCAAACGACATGAATCAAGACAAAGATGGATAAAAATCAATTAAATGCATAAGAAATGCTAGAAGTGGTATAAGCCACAAGCATTTCCCACCTGTTCCCCAAGATAAAGGTGATTTGGAAATACCTGAATTAGTAGCTGCAAGAATAGATTTAACACAAGAAATGGAACCGTACGCTATAGCTCTAGTATAACGCTAGTCACGAATGGGAGGAGCTTCCTAGATTTGACGTTATATGCGTTATGATTTTCACCCTATCACGAGCTTTCGAGGTCCGCGACAGTCACCTAGCTCTAGCTGCCACCAGGGTCTATCCCCGCAGCCTGATATCCCCCCCCCCCCCCGCTCTTATCGTAGAAAACCGCCAACCGCTTCCTGTGCACGTGACAATATAGTCACTACCATTTCATCACCTTACAAAAAAAAAAAAAAAATTAGCATTTCTGTGAATTTATACTCAATTTTCAGGGCTTTTCCCGACGGGTAGCCAGATTACAATGTGTCGAAAAGCTTTAGTAGGTCAACCATAATTTGCAGCGTGTTCAAAGCTCCGCTATCCATAATCTTTATAAATTGTTTACTTTGAGATAAAGCGGCTTTCCTTCGGGCGCGCTGACAATTTAGAGCTGGAGGGATTATGACCATTATTATTTTTATAATGAAAGAATTTCAAGCCCATGGTCATACCACCCGCGTGTTAAATGAGGAAAATAGGAGGGTCTTTGAGCCTTTGCTAGTGGTCTTAAACATTGATTCCTAAATGGTATGGGAGTAAAATTTATCTAAAGAACCCCAGTTGTCTGAAGGCTGGCGCTAACTTGTTGTTCTTTTCTGATTTGTAAGAGTTCAAGCATGGTTTACTCTGCAGAGAAACTACTCGGCCTCACAAAAATCTGTACAAATTTCGGAATACTAAGGGTGAAACCACTGACCGAGAGAATCAGACTCATGTCATCGTAACCCACAGTACGCCTTGTTGGAAACTGATAAAGAATTATGACTTATCTCTGGTGTGCTTGCCAATAAAATGTTCCTAATATGTTCTTTATCTTCGCTTGGTTATCATGAACCCAGTCAATAGATTTATAATGGCAAAAGCTTTGCAGTTGCACAGGCTTTTACATTCGATCACCATTTGATTTTAATTTTCCCCACTGTTGCTTTTAATCTGTCGAGCTAGCATCTTTCCGCTATGCTACGCCTTAGTTATTGAAATGCATTAATGTGGACAGGTACACTGAATGTTAAACTGTTCATTATTATTATTTAGTCTTATGCTATTTTCCTCCATCATTTGAATGCCACAGGGTGAGAAGACTCTTTGCTTTCAATGAAACACATTTTTCTATCCGTTTCACTGTAATCTCCAGGATTAAATATTTGAACTAGACTTTTAAATTTATCGAAATTAAAATCTTCATCTATCCCACTTTCAGAAATGGTGCTAGACTCCCGTTTGGTCCGCCATATTGTGAAACTCAAGCGCCCCCTATAATCAGTGGTGAGAGCGAATCTGCTAGCTGTGTTTTCGTATTTATAGATAATGTTAGCCATGGGCCGGTAGTAAGGTACATTATTTCAGTGAACGCGATAGCGTTCAATGTTATGGGCCAATCATCATCCGTAATGCAATTTTAATTTCCTTAAAAATTGTACCCTTAGCCAATCAGAACGCTCCATTTCCCCTTTGAAATAACATTAAAATTATTTGTTACAGCTGAAACTAATTTTAAATGAAAGCTTAAAGTTTGAACGTGTGCCTTTTCCAAGTTTCATTTGAAAATTTTAAGTCTAAGTATTTTAAAATTTATTTTGAAGTTGACCCTTAGTTTAGTTTTTAGTTAGTTTCGATCATGGCCAATTCGTAATGTTATTCTATGGGATTTGGTTTTTGAAAGTGGCTTAACCTTTCGATTTATTTTCTAATACTTTCAGATATTCTTCAAACTGGGGTTTTCCGTGTGGTTGATATAGAAGTTTACAATCAAATGTAAGACTGAAGGAAGAGATATTATATAAAAAAATGTCTTTGTGAACCCAGAAGGACATGTTATAATTTCGGATGGCAGAAGTGTGAGATATTATATCAAAAATGTCTCTGTGTACAAAGATCCAGAAAGACCTGTTATGATTTCGGATGGCTCAAGTGACAGATATGTTAAATTTTCTTTTTAAAACGTAAAATTTAGTTTTAATCGCCATCTGACATGATTTAGTCTAATTTCTAAACGACTGATTTTATTCACTTGGAAATATTTAAGAAAAAACATAACAGACGATTTTCTCCCACTGACCCTTAACATTAAATTTGGCTTAATTATTTTCCAGGGAGTATGTGTCAACTGAATTAAAACTTTTTGTTTGATAGAAAAGAAATGGGTATTCTAACTTTCGCCTTAGATGTAAATTCATTCAGCGACATTTCAGACACATTTTTTTATTCTTACTTTGGATTTCTATTCATAAAAGACCACCCGCTATCTTGAAATCATGGATTACTCAATGTCGTTTCTTCAAAGGCTATATCTGCTCTAGAATGAGTACTATTAAAAAGCTCTTGATTTATGTCCCCGATATGTAAACAAACCAAGGTTGTGAGATATGTGACTTTAAAGGGGCTATACGCTAATCATGGATAATTTCTTTAACTCTATGTATTTGGATAATTAATATTCTTAAATTTATAATTGACGAATACTCGAATACTGAACTTTAAAATCCGATAAAACTACTTAAATAATGTTTTATTATAACTCCTCGACTTTAGTCGAGGCAATGCGTTCATATTACATTATGCGTGCTGAAATAAGGAGTTTATATAGAATAAAAATTCTCTGTATTTTAGTCCCAATTTAGCTTGCGAATGGCCAAAAGTTGCCCAAAACCAATCCTTACGTAGTTAAGAGTTTTAGCGCTAATAAATGGCCTCTTAAGGGAATCATATATAAAATTATAAGGTTTTCCTCAAAGAAAAATAAGAACTACGAATAACTTAAAAGCCCTATCTTCTCCGAAATTTGCCCCCTTTAAAATCCTCCTTTGACTGTTCAATTTGTTATGGATAATGTCGTCTGCTAAGCTAGAAAATAAGGCAACTATAAAGGGGCTTTAAAAAACGCGGATAGTGCCTATAAGATCCCCATTCTTTTAAACCGGCGAGTATTTTTAATGATCTGTTGAAGTACAAGTCTTGACAATATGGGCTTTTAGAAAAGTGTACTCGCATTATACTAAAGAAAAACAATTCAATTCACGTTTTCCTTGAAAAATAATTAAACATTATGTAAAGGGTCAATGGGAGAAAATCGTCTGTTATGTTTTTCTTAAATATTTCCGAGTGAATAAAATCAGTTGTTTTGAAATTAGACTAAATCTTGTCAGATGGCGATTAAAATTAAATTTTATATTTTAAACGAAAATTTAATATATCTGTCACTTGAGCCATCCGAAATCATAACATGTCCTTCTGGGTCTTTGTTCACAAAGACATTTTTGATATCTTGTTTACTGAATATAAGCTAGAGCATATCTCTCACTAAAAACAGAGACTATCCCTTTTTATATAAAAAAAAATTATAGAAATCTCCCTTGATAATATTAGATTCCATCATTTTATTTTTGGATAGTATAAAAATTTCGTGACTTAAGAACTTATTTGAAATTCTCAGACTTTTCCAGGTCTGTGGTAAACCTGTCAAGTGCTCCAAGACTATGAAGCTGGAGGCACAATGATCGCCCAAAACGCATGAATGCTCCTTTAAAGCCAAAAGCCCGTATTTTAATTTTAGTTTCAAGAAAGTTATGTAAGAAGGGAAGATTTTGATTATTGGCGATTAAATATTCTTGAGAGATATTTTCTGGAAGATGGTAATTTTTAATTAACTTGAAAAGTACTGAAATTTGAACATCTCATTGAGCTCTGTAATTTAGATTAATGCCAAAAATAAATAATGATAATTACTCAGAGAGTAAAAACATTTTTACATAAAATATACTTTGAAAAATTATTGGAAAGGCAACTGTCAGGTTTTAATTTTAAGCTTTAAATGTATGGACTACTCTCACTACATATTGCCTACATATAGGGCATTCGTTCATTTGCTTTCCGCATGGTGTACAAGTAGCCATATGACCACATTCCAACATAACACAGTCTATTTGCGCTTCCCAACATATTTTACAGATATTTTCGTCAACAACTGCTTTGGACTCTGAAATAAAAAAAAATATATATAATAAAGGATGAGAAGTAGTCCCAGTTTGTTCATGATGTAGAATGAACAAGCCTAACATATTGGGGGGGGGGGGGTGGTATGAAGGTAAAAAAGCGCTTTCTTGAAACAACGTTACCAATAGCAAGAATAGATTCAACACAAGCATATCGAACCGTACGCTATACCTCTGGTATAACGCTAGTTTCGAGCGGGTGGAGCTTACTAGATTTGACGTTATATGCGTTATGATTTTCACCCTATCACGAGCTTTCGAGGTCCGCGACAGAGAGCTAGCTCTGCCGGCAGCGCCTATCCCCGCAGCCTGATATCCTCCCCCCGCACTTATCGTACAAAACCGCCAACCGCTTCCTGTGCACGGCGTAAGACCTCTGTAGGCTCCACTCGCTTGAGACTAGAGCGCGGACAAAGGTATAGCTCTTCCATATTCTCGTGTTAAATCTATTCTTAACAATAGGGCTATTATACATAAAAGCGTTATCATGAGATTAATTTTAGGCGTAGGTTTTTTATAATAGAGATAGCCGCTGTTCTGACACACACTGAAATGGACAATGCTGTTTAAAAAGCCATTGACCTACTCACAAACTGATATAGACATATGCCGAACTTTATACAGGGTTGCCGCAATTTTGTATTTCAAATTCCCTGACATCTCCAGGTTTTCCCTGACCATCTTTCATCATTTTCAATGATTAATGACTACACTACATTCCTTTTTTTCCAGGAATTCATTTGGCACAAGTAGTGATCATACAGAGACCTTGACCCCAAAAGGTGAAGTCAGGGATCCTGGGTTTTTATCCCCAATCTGAGTCATGTGGAGCTATTTTAAAGTGAGATTTTCAAAGAAATGCTGGGTTTTAAAAACCAGAATTCTGGGAAAATATGTCTTTCTAAATGAAGTAAAGATGTAGTATAGAAGTAGGTTCCTCTATGTAGAAGAATCAGAAGCACTAGCTTTTTCACGCATGACGTTGTGATTAGATTCTATCAAGGACGCGCTTCCTAGTAAATTATTAGAATTTCGCATGCTTTGCAATAATCTAATACAAAAACCGAAAGAACTACACATTATAAATGGCATCTAAATTCCGAGTAATGAATATTCTTATGAGGTCAATTTAAGATCTACAATACCCTTACCGAAAAAAGTTACTCTGATGTGAAGAGGTGCTCAAGAACACTAAAAAGGTCTTTAAGAACTCCCCAAAACTTCTTTAAATAATGGAAGACTTCCCCAAGACCTCTTAAGACTGCATAAGACACCCGAAAGACTTCCCTAAGACATCTTAAGACTAACTTTTTTTTGTAAGGGTAGGCAGCTCCAATAAATATATCGATTCAGAAAACATTGAGGAAAAATCTTATTTGTTCAAAGATTGTCCAATTTGGACATTATTCTACAAATGAAAAAAACCAACAAAAGTGGACCAATCCCTTACCAAAAAAGTTAGTCTAAAGAAGTCTCTTGGGTGTCTTATGTAGTCTTAAGAGGTCTTTGGCAAGTGTCAAGACTTCCCCAAGACTTTTTTTCTTTAAGGGATTTATCTATTTTGTCGAATTTATAAGGAGTATTCCTATTTTCACTAATTTTGATAAAAATTGGAAAATTTCTTCTCAACCGTCATCGTTTTAGGAACAGCCTGAATAAGTCACGCATTATTACGGTATAAAAATCATGAGTTGAATGCAAAGGGCCTAGCCGGATAAGATAGTGAAAATTGCTTTTGAACGAATCGAAACAAAAAAATTGTCCTATAATGAGCATGACTAATGGTGGTCATGTGCAAATTTTCAGCTCAAAAGATGTGCACATAACCTCAAAAACATGTGTTTTTTCGTTTTTTGGCGATATCTTGGCCAAATTTTCACCAAATCGAATATACTTTTTTTTTAAATTAAAGGTCTCTGGAAGCCCTACAAGGTGGTATTTTTAAAAAAAATTCACGCTCAAAAGCAAATTTTTTACAAATGTTTTAAAACTTGAAAATTTATTTAAAAAAAAAAATATGGCCTCCTCGAAAAAAAAAAATATAATGTGTATTTTGGGTCAAAGTTGACCCCTGAATTTTTTAAGATTTTTAAAATTGGTGGAACAATGTCAAAAAATAAAAACTGAATTTTCGGGCATATTTTAAATATGAGACGGTCATACGTATTTATCATTTATTCACAGGAAGGCGGGTTTTCACGCGCCAAACTTTTCGTCGCGCACGCCACTTACCTTATTTTTACATTACTAAAGTGATTAAGTTTATTATTTAAAAACATTGGATTAAATTATCAAAAAAATGAAAAATTAACTCTATAAAGTTTATATATTCAGAACTCAAGGCGCCAATTCAGTTTTTATTTTTTTGACATGTTCCACCAATTTTAAAAATCTGAAAAAATTCAGGGGTAAACTTTGACCCAAAATACACATTTTTTTTTTCGAGGAGGCCATATTTTTTGTTTTTTTTTTTTTTAAATAAATTTTCAAATTTTAAAACACTTGTAAAAAATTTGCTTTTGAGCGTGAATTTTTTTTTAAAAAATATCACCTTGTAGGGCTTCTAGAGACCTTTAATTAAAAAAAAAAGTATATTCGATTTGGTGAAAATTTGGCCAAAAAATGAAAAAACACATAATATGTGTTTTTGAGGTGAAAATTTGCACATGACCACCATTAGTCATGCTCATTATGGGACTATTTTTTTTTTTGTTTCGATTCGTTCAAAGGCAATTTTCACTATCTTATCCGGCTAGGCCCTTAATTGGGTTTACCTCTTTCTCGCTTTTGATTCCATAGTCGGAGAACTCTGTCTTGAAGTTCTAATTTTTCACAGCAACCTTTGTAGTCAACAAAATTCCTGACCAGAATAAGTTTAAGTTGACGGGCACTTAGTTGAGCAATTTCGTCTGGCCCTTTCAAATCTTCCAGAGTTGAGGTAGTAATTGTTTCAAAGGTTCCCTTGAAAGAAAAATGAAAACAGCCAGTTTAATGGTAGTAACCTCAAAAGAATCTGGAGAATTTCATTGCGTGGAACTCTGCAAACTCTTGCATAAATTTGAAAATATAAGAAATTTAAAAGCTAAACTGATGAAACAAATTTCTTAATTAGCTCGTTTTCTACGTTATGGATGCGGGAGAATTCTCAAGTTTACCAATTAAGCCACCTTAACCCACTTTAATCTTGCAACAGAAGTCGAGCAGAAATTGAAGCAGACGACTTCCATTGAAGGGTAGAAAAAGACTGTCCAAATATAAATTATGTCTGGCCTGTTCAACGTTGCCAGACGTACTATAATTATAGTACATTTCGATAATTTCGAGAAACATTTCTGGGCGTACTATATAGTACGCTTTTGCGATAATTTATGCATTTTTCCGATAATTGTGCGGTAATTATTAAATAGTTGATTTCATATCGAAAATTTTGATTTTAGACAACTTAGTGCTTCGTCTCATGGCCCTCTGTTAGTAAATTTCCTCTCTTAGGGCCTACTGATTTTGTATTTCTATAGAGGCAAAGCGTGTGATAGGCTAGCTTGAGAGATCTGAGCTAGCCTTGGCAATAGGGATATAAACTTCGTTTTAACCGCCGCTAGGTTTTCCGCGTGCCAGTGAAGTGTAGGCTACTCAAGATTAATTATTATTTTCTCTAAACTATTTCTTTCGGTACAATATTAAATTTTTTTATAGTTCAATTCTTTTGGGTAAATAAAATCTCATCAATGTATATATATTAAACTTGTTGGGGAGATTTCCGTTAACCGACCCACCACTAAATAACGATGGTATATCTCTCACCAGCGGAAGTTTGAGAAAAGGTATTTGAAAATTTTGAATTCCCATGCTAAAATCCCACAGAATGCGCCATAGATTGGGTTAGGTTGGAATCTATGGGATTTAATATGCAAACTTCAATTTCTGAAATGCATTTTTTGTCAAACTTCCGATGGTTGAAGATTTTTTAAAGTATGTTTTCTGAACTCCCCAGGTCGTAATTAGTTCAAAACCATCTTTATTTTGTGAGGGGTCGGTTATCGGAAACCTTACCAACTTGTTATTTACCGCCACATTTAAGATATAATAGAATTTAAATGGTTCAGAGAAAACGACATGGTATATATATATATAGAGAAACTTATATTTCAAGCCGAGGCCCTTCTTCAGTCGTTGGTTAGTTTTACTTTATGTTAATAGTAATTTCAAATCTGTTTAGTAAATGTCCCAGAACTCAACCCTTTAGATGTAACGGTTTAAGCCTTGGTTAATCTCAATTGGAATTAAAACAAAGGTCTGTTACAATCTCTAAAAGCTAGTTTCATATAGAGGTGGGAGAGTAGGGGCGGTTATGAGATGGAGAAAAAAGTCTTTTATCATGAGTAAATCATATACTCTCTATAAGTTACCAAGGTAAAACAACTTGATGAAACACCTTTTTCTGTGTTCCCCCTGTTGTGTCTTTCTCTATATAATGCTTACCGTAGTTAGGAGTCTTACTTTTGTTTCCGAGCCAGAGTTCCAATCTAGTTTTAGGCCTGTCTTTTATTTAAGAGTCTTATATGGAACTTAACATTGTTCATTGGCTTATCACAAAAGAGACTGAGGTAAGAGGAGTTACACTCCTACAGACACCCGAGCCTCGATTGCCCTAAATAGACTTTTACCTTGATAATATGCTAATAATAGCGACACTATCGCCATCTATGGCAGTAGGAACATAACACCGCCCCTCCGTCAGGTACACTCGAACCATAGCGAACGACGCATAAAATGTTGGATACATTAGTTCAATTAGGAGTTAGTAACTTATAGGGAGCGTATATGATTCACTCATGCTTTTACTCAAGTCTGCAAATTTACAGAGACTCATTCCTAGGGTACTTGCTACCATAAAACCCTGATTTTTATATTTCGAATAAGTTCCGTGGAATGTTTTTTGAGAAACGGGAAAAAATTTGGAAATTATGGTTTTCACTACTGGTATTTAACATAAAATTACGTATTTAAAAGGAAATAGAGACCTATCTGCAATTTGTAGAGCCCCTAAAAGTCTACTTTTATGTGTGCCATAACAAATTGTACAGTCAGTCTTTGACTGATCCTGCTCTAAAAATATTATTTAAGAAATCTGTAGGCCAAGAAACAAAACTATTGTTCATGTAACAATGTGGTAAACCCAATTTTTTGTATTGGGATCAAATAAGTAATAACACAATAACTCATCCACTGAAATTTCAAATTGTCCTTAATCGTTCATAGTGACGTATGGGGCCCTTCGCCCGTCCCTTCTTTGGGTGGAGCAAGATATTTTATTTCATTTATCGATGATTATTCACGAATGGCGATTGTATTTACAATGAAAACTAAAGATGAAGCATTCTTAAAATTTCAAGAATACTTGGCATTTTCTGAAAGACAAACAGGACAAAAATTACGCATACTCCGGACTGATAATGGCATGGAATATTGTGCTCATTATTTTGTCAATTTTTGTATCCAAAATGGTATCACATTACAACGAACAAATTTCTATACTCCAGAGATGAATGGCGTTGCTGAACGTTTCAATAGAACTGTGTTGGACGGAGTTAGAACCTTACTTACAGATGCTTGCTTACCTCAAAACCTTTGGGGTGAAGCTTTATACGCGCTTACAACTTTATCAAATAAAATACCACATTCAAAGCTTTTACACGTAGTAACCCAAGAAAGATGGAGTGGCAGAAAACCATCAGTACGTCATTTAAAGAGATATGGTTGTTTAGCGTTTACTTTCTTACCAAAAACATATAGACATAAATTGGGAAATCGAGCAAAATTAGGAATTATGGTGGGATATGCCGTAAAAACAAAAGGATATAGGATCTGGTTTCCATTGGAGAACAAAGTCATTGAGACAAAACGTGTATCATTTAATGAGTCACGTTTGGGAATAAAATCACTGCGAGAAACTCGAAAAAATGAATATATAACAATATATAATGAAGATTGGCCAAAATACATCATAGAAAATGACGATGATAAAGAAGAAATGAATGAAAATAAAGAAGTTACTGCTCAAGAACAACACCCAAAGGAAATCTTACTTAATGAAGAACCAGTAAAAGATACACTATAGTAGGATCCAACCTTGGAAAGGGTAACTTTTAACACCTCAGCTAGAGTTGTAACCCTACTCCGCGCGGAACGGTACAACAACACCATGCTAAATAGTTCCAGCCCGCGGTTTTTAAATGTTAAGATCTTGGCGTGAAGATTTATCCTATAACAGAGGGGGGGGGGGGTTTCCATTTGGATGAGTTTTTTTAAACCCTAGATAATCTGGTTTAGTTGCTGTTTTTATGCAATGAATTTTATTGGTTTAATTAATTTGTTACTAAAACACAAAATAACTTAGATTTAAATTGGTAATAAATTTTTTTATTACCAATATCTATTGTCGCTAAGCCTAAGCCAAGTCTTAACTTTATTTAAAATATAACGAAGGCGAAGTCCGAAACGTGACCTTGCTCTCCCAGCGATAAAAAAAAGGCGAAAGAAAGACGAAGGGCGAATATTTCCTCGTGCGTGGTCGCGCTCGATTCGCCTCGTGAGCTCTTTCTCTACGGCGGGAGGCTTTCCCCCCACCGATTGACTTCCCCTTCCCGGCGCTTTTTAAAATAGTCCAAGTTAAAGTAGTATAGGCACTATTTATTATGGTCAATTTTGTATCGTTCCACGCGAAGTACAATTTTACGAGGGCGTTAAAAGTTACCCTTTCCAAGGTTGGATCCTACTATAGTAGAAGATAAAGGTACATTAGTAGAAAATAAAGGTTTTGTAACTTTTCCTAAACCAAAGGTGAAGATAATAGACGTTAAGGACGATTTTCCCATTGGATGGCGACGAGAAGAACATCTTCGAAAATCTGGTGATAGAATTGATGTTTATTACTTTGATCCTGAAAATCATAGAATCCGTTCCGAAAATGAATTAAAGGACTATATGAAAAAGTATAATATAGTTTGCGATACATCTAAATTTTCATTTAAGCTAACACAAAATATTCCTGAAGTACAACCGAATGCTTTGGGAAATATAGAACATCATTGTTTAGAATTACCAACCTCGTACGAAGAGGCAATGGAAAGTACGGATGCACAAAAATGGCAAGAGGCAATGGAAGCTGAGATAGCTACTATTAAACAAAGAAACGTTTTTGAAATTGTGCCAAAACCTCCAAATAAGAAAATTATCGGAACAAGATGGGTATACGAGTTGAAAAAGAAAGTTAACGGAGAAATTGTAAGACATAAGGCACGATTAGTTGCTCAGGGTTTTGCCCAGGAATATGAAAGTGATTATCACCAAGGAGGATTAGACAAGGAGAGGAAATGTGGGGCTGCGTTGAGTTAGAGAGAGAAGAGCCAACCTCCCACTCGGGTGGAAAGGGGGGATAGGAAATTCTCGAGGTAAACTGTTGTCACGTGGTCGCTAGCTAGCGCGTCTCATAAAGGATTCGTTTTACCCACGTGACAACATTTTACCACGAAACGTCTCTACCCCCGTTCTCCCAGAGTGGGAGTTTAGGCCGACGCAGTAGGAACTGCGCCGTCCCCACATTTCTTCTCCTTGTCTAATCCTCCTTGTTATCACCAAACACACGCACCAGTGGCAAATTTCACTATCATCCGGATTTGCGTATTACTCTTTATCGTATGTCTTGGTTGGTCTCACAAACATCTAGACGTCAAATGCGCGTATCTTTATGGTGATATCGACGAAGAGATTTATGTCAAACAACCTAAGGGTTTTGTTGTACCAGGAAAGGAGGACCATGTATGGTTTTTACATAAAGCTCTATATGGATTAAAACAAAGCGGCAAACAATGGTATTCGGAGTTGGATAACAAACTACTGAATTTAGGATACACTCAATTTAATCGTTTACGTGGATGATATTATTATAATTGGAAAAGATGATATGGTTGTAAAGATGTTACACGACAAATTGGCAACTGTATTTGAAGTAAATGATTTAGGACCTCTACATTATTTTCTTGGTATCCAGTTTGAATTCCCTAGTAGGGGCGAAGCCGTCATACATCAAAATGCTTATATACAGAAACTAAAAAACACCTGGAAGACAGACGTAAATAAAATTTTTGAATCTCCACTACCAGAAGGACTGTCCATCTCAAATAAATCCTGCCCTTCACCCGATCAACCCATAAAATTCCCTTGGTATCCTTTTATATCTGTCACAACGAACTCGGCCAGATATAACTTACGCAGTCTCAACCCTAGCTCGATATTCTATAAATCCAGGACAAGTACATTGTGATGCCCTTAAACGTGTATTTAAATATGTTTGTGATACTAGTAATTATGGATTACATTATCAGGGCTTGAATAGACTTAATATAAACGTGTTTTGTGATGCTTCCTGGGGATCTGATCTTGATGACCGAAAATCAACAAGCGGATTTCTTATAAATTTGGGTGATAACCCCATTGAGTGGCGATCTGTTAAACAAAATAGTGTTGCGTTATCTAGCATGGAAACAGAGTACATCGCTCTGGCTGATACAGCTAAAGAAGTTACATGGATTACTCGTGTATTGAACGAATTAATAACTATTTTTAAACTTAATGGTTATAATGAAATACCACAAAAATTCTGTGATAACCAAGCCGCTATATATTTTTCAGAAAATAATATAGAAAATAATAGAACCAAACACATTGATCTGCGATATCATTATGTTAGAGATTGTTTACAAAAGGGGCTATTTAATATTAAATATGTTAGTACTCATGGCAATCTCGCAGATATGTTTACGAAAATAATACCTAAAAGAAAATTTATTGAATTTTGTATGTTGTTAAAACTAAAATATTGAGAATTAACGATTTGCTATAAACTAAGCTAATAACTAATTAACTAAACTAATTAATTTTTTTATTATTCAAAATTATGTAATTGTTATATTATCTAAGAAAAAGGGGAGATATGTTGATGTATGTTTACTTAGATAATATTCTGATTGGTTGGGGAATACTACCCCCCTCCCCACTTTGTTTTTGGAATTAACGTTGGTTTTCTTACCGAGTATACACAACATCATCATCTCTCTCTCAGTGCGGTTAGAAACTCTTGCATTGTTTAATTTAATATTTTTCTTTAATTCCATAACAAGTTTATATTATAAATTAACTAATTTAATTATTAATAAAGACACAAGTAAATCATCCCCAAGTCTACAAGACGACATACTACGGGTTACAATGATGAAGGTCCGATTTCCTCAGTCAATGATTCCACCCTAAGTATTCCAAATTTCTACAGAAGAGCGGTATGGCCCAGTATTGCTGGTAGAGTAAATCAAACTTGAACTCGCGACGCCCCGGCGAGGGCCTCTTTCGTTTCGCGAGAGAGAGGGGAAAGCCGAGTTTCTTGGTTACATTTCCTACCCCCCTTAAGGATTCTACAGACGACGCGCGAAGTCGCGAACGAACTTCAACGAAGGCAAAATAATTAGCACCGCCTACTTAGTTCCTATCTTAACCGCTAGAGAGGGCAATTTCGACTTCTGTTTCTCGGCCGTTTTACAATTTTGAGATTTTTTCCTCTCTCCCCGCGCGAAAGTTGTGACGACACAACTCTCAGACCTTCAGTTCATTCGTTATATGCCCGGTTGTAGACTTGAAGCATGATTTACCTGTGATAAAGATTAACTTCAAAGATTCCGGATATGTACTGTTAGTATTTATATTATTTAATCTCAACAATATCCTCTAACGGTCAGCTAAGTAAAGCGCGAGAAAAATAATAGTGCAAGGTCGTTTTCTCCCTCCGTCAAAGTGATATACCACGTGATCAGCGTAGTTTCTGAGTATTTTCAGAGATTTTCTCAGCACGGGTTGCCAATTTATAATAACGTTTCGATTCTAGGTAGCCAGTCAGGGTTGCCACGGCTTTTTCAGATTCAAATTCCCTGACCTTTTCCAACGATTTTCCCTGACCGTTTCAGCTAATACTAGCCTACCCAATCTTTAACGTTTCATTTTTATATAATCGCGTTCACCAAACTTTTTCCACGCGTAATTTATACAACAGACACGGTCAGCTTCAAATATCTTTTCCGCAGATAATGATAATAATTTCCTGGCTTCTTGAAAGATCTTTAAATTCCCCGACATTTTTAAAATATCTTAAAATTCCCTGACTTTTCCCTGACTTGTTTGGTTCATTTTCCCTGACCTGTGGCAACCCTGCCAGTCGTCTTTCCACCACAGTTTGCAGCGCATACAAACTTACCCTATCCGTTATCCTTACGAATTTTTTACTTATAGGGATATTGAATTTCTCGCTTTACGAGCTGACCATCACGTTTAGTGACCATTGGCCCGCAGCTGGTTCACTCTAGTTAGTTCACCTTAATATGGCAGCTTGTATAAACCTACTCTTTCCTTTCTCTCTAAGAATTGTTTACTTAGAAATGTAGGGAGCGTTACTGAAAGAGGGTCCCCATCCTCATGTTGTTACTAATGTATCAGCTTTTGTCACTTGCGAGTAAAAGGATGACCTTGTACCATTACAGTCTGGGCTCTATAGAAAGTCGGTGTATGGAGGTAGAAAAACGGGGGCTTTTCTCGTCTGGTATATAAACGGTACATGTGCCAATACACACAAAATAAAAAAAAAATGATTGAAAATAGATTGAATCAGAGAGTAAATGGGCAACTTACCTGGTTGATTGTAAGGCTTGAGCTACTGTCACTATTTCTGTAAAGTCCCGTAGACCTTGGGGAAGTTGGGCATGATCTTGAATCGCTACTTCCATCCTATAAATAAAAAATATACTTCCTGAAAAAGTTCAGTTGTGAAGCGTATAAGGAGAAATGTTGATTTAAGAGTGAAGTAAAATTTTTTCGGGATAACTAGATGACGTTGAAACAGTTTTTTTTTTAAATATTTTGATTTCAATTCCTATTTGCTATAGAAATAAAGTGAAGGAGTAAAACACACGAGATGACATCAATTGCAACGGGTGTCCTGCTGGAAGGTCATTTCTGACAAATAGGCGGAGCTCCTTCCATAGAAACATCTGGAAATTTCCAGCTGGACTCCCGGTTGCAAAGTTCCACCCCCATTTTCTTTGTATAAAAATAGATCGTAATGAGATAATAGTAGTATATTTCAAGAGAGATAAGTTCTGCATTCTCAAAGGGAAACGTTGTAATATTTAGAAAGAAAAAAAGACTGAGTAAACGCTTAGAATAAAGTTGCAATTATTTAAGTAAACAATCATCTCGTCACTCGGAGGAAAGGAGATTAATGTTAATTATAACTCAAGGGTAATATATTATAATATTTAGAAAATATCCTTAAAGGGATCTCCCAATTCCTTCAAAAGGAAAATAAGTAACCCTGGGGAAAAATAGATTAGATAATAAGATAGAATAAATAAATTGAGAAATCCACCTCCTTTTCCCCCAGTTACACAATAAGCCTAAATACAGCCCAATTATTTACTTTTAGAGTGGCCAGTATCTCAATTGGGACTTTGATTTCCCGAAACACGCTATTTTGGAAGGTTGGAGATATATCTCTGACATTTCAACGGAAAGTACCGAATATGCTCTTTATTCTAATTATAAAATAGTTCAACTAGTATGTCATCTTTTATAAAAAAAATCATTAAAGTAGAAACGCAGCCTTACTCAATTTGGGGCTTGCCAAATTTATCTCGCGTTAAACTGGCGAATTTAATCTTTAAAAATTGAGTCACGTGACATTGCTCAAAGTGGTCCCACCATAGAGTAAAGGAATTGGCTTTCCCATTTGGTTTAAAATGGTCCAAATTGGAAGATTCCTTCGTCATTAATATGAATGCCACAAAAGTGGATCAAAAGGCATTTTCATTTTGTTTTCACTAAAAACTATGTGCCACTTTTACTTTTGGAAGGGTCTCCTTTTAATTGAATAATGAAACCGTTATAACTAAATATTGCTTATAACGAAATATTTCAAAATCTCTGCCAAAAATGCATAAAAACAATTTGCTTATAACGAAATATCGGTTATAACATAACATTTTGACAGCCAATTTGGTTATATCCAGTCGGATATCAATCTAGTTTTAAACGATCTTTTACTTGCATCTTGTCTTTTTTATTAGCCTAGCTGCAACCTTCAAACCAATTTTTGGGAGTTGTTAGTCTTTTGCTCAATAGTGTTTAACGAGAGAATGTAATATAATAACAAGTGACTTTTTTATCGATTCCTTATTTAAATAGGCCACTAGTAAAAAATTTTACAAACAAATATTAAACTAGAAATAAATTTAAAACTTACCAGTAAAACAGGCTTGGCTGGATTCATGGAGATCCTGTATAAGGACTAAAGACCAATGAGCAAAGGCCCATCGCTAAAGCGAGATCTTCATGAGATTTCTAATAACGTTCGAGCAATTGAAATTCTATTATCAGCGGTTGTTTTTTCTTAAATTTTCGTGAATTTAGGCCTAAATTACTTTGTTTTGATTAACTTCGAAAATTAAAAAGTTTAACAGGTAAAACTGTCAAAATGACGAATACACAATTTCGAAGTCCGCGCCTAAAATTATCACTTTTTTTTTTTAAATAACAACCACACACGTTCCTACCACATTGTTCAATATTGCGAAAGAAACAAGGCTTGTTTGGTTAGTTAACTATTCTTAAATTAAACTGACTTATAATAAATTAACCTATTCATTCATGACAGGCAAACTTAATTTATTAACCTATGAACTTTGACATTAGAGATAGGTAGGATAGTTCATTTTAATGACGTCATGATATACATGTACCTAGGCAAAGAAGAGAGATTATTCAGTCAGCCGTTAGCAATCAGTGAGCTTTTAGCATTGAAGCAGTCGGCTCATGGCATCCCAACACTCCAATCAAACTTGATAGAGCTAGTAAATGATTATGTTATTTTATAGTAAGTCAGTTTTGTTTTCTACAAATAAATTATTTAATAATAGTTAATTAACCAAAGAAGTCTTGTTTATTTCGCAATATTCAACAGAAAATGTTCATGACGGGGATAACGGATTAGGCGAAGAGTTCTTTTCGCGGCATTTCCCAGCTTGTCGATAGCAACGTGTAGGTGACGGGGAAAAAAAAAAAAAACAATTTAGGACTAAATTGTCACGAAATGAAAAAAAAAAAAAAAGGTTGAATGTTATTGGAAGTCTCATGGAGTTCTCGCCTTATCGCCGGGAATTGTTCATTGGTCTATAGTCCTTATACGGGATCTCCATGAATCCAGCTAAGCCTATTTTCCAGGTAATAAGTTTTATATTTCTAGTTTAATATTCGTTTGTAAATTTTTTTACTGGTGGATTAAACCTATTTAAATGATAGTGAATCGATAAAATATCACTTGTTATTTGGTTGCATTCTCCCTTCAAATTATTAGACGCTATACAGTATTCTTATGCTCCATAGGGGTTATGCTCAATAGGGGTTAAGCTAAGAAAAACCTTTTTATATGCTATTCAGTACAATATTGAATTTGATAGGGAAAAAGGCCATTGCTAACACTTTTTAAACACCATTTTGGCTAAACAAGCTCCTTATACAGTAAATTAAAAGAAATTTTTATTACATACTTGCTGCTGCTCAGAAGAATGGGTATTTCCAAATGATTGCGCTGCTGGTGCGGGTTTTTGACTAGAGTTATTAGAAAGCCTACTTCCAAGAAGGCCTTCTCTGTCATAATGATAACTAGTGGAACTGCTAGAAGCAACATTTGGCGCATTTTGCATGACAAGATCCACCAGTTCCGATTTTTCGGTGCAAGCGAACATTGACACGGAGGTTGACTTCAAATACCATTTTAAATCACACACACGAAGATTCATCACAGTATTTCGATCCAGTGGACTTGCGGAAATAATTTTACATTTTCCACACTTTCGTTTAGAGATTCCCTTTTCCTTGGGTAAACAAGATGAGCAAAATACATGACTACAATCGGCACAAAGTCTCTGCAAATATAAATATTGCACATTTTAGAATAATATTTAAGTCTATTCATTTTTATTTCATTATTTTTTTTTTGTTTGTAAAGGGTGGGTGAAAATAAGAAAATTTAGTATTTATTATTAATTCTGCTTTTAAAAATAATAAAACATCCAGGAAATGTCTCTGATTTGTACAAAAAATTAAAACCTTCACATTTTAGTCGGAGAACCTTCGACAGTAAAATCCCTGTGATATGTGCTGGGGAACACTTTATGAATAGAGCTAAATCTCATTCAAGTGTAAGGGTGAGTACATTGATTTCATGGAAATTTGTGGTTCTTCCATAATAGTTAGTTTTATAAAAGAAGTAAAGGTTATACAGGGCAGTTATTTCCGTTTTCATAAAACGCTAGTGGTCAGGGGGCTCAGAAGTCACTTGGGAGAGACCCTACCTTGAGAGCTAAAACCTGGATATAGAAAAAATAAGCTTAAGAAATGCTCGGTGCTCACGGGCGCTATGAGCTTTACAAGCTATTATGTATCTGATGACGTTGACGGCAACATGCCCTAAGTAAGCTCCTCCTCTTTTATGATAGCAATTGTAGTAAATCTTTTGGTATAATTTGATATGGAGAAAGCAATGCAAATCTGGGATTTGGGGAAGTGATAAGCACTTGAAAGCGCTTAAGACTTAAGCTTGTAAACGAATTGTTCAATGAGCTTGAGACCATCAATATAGATTACTTGGACATATAGAGTCCCTCTATGATAGATAATACATGTCTATTGAAAGTTATGCAATATCGGAGTCATTGTACTTATCCAAGTTGTAATTCCCTTACCAAAAAAAAAAAAAAGTTAGTCTTAAGAGGTCTTGGGGAAGTCTTTCGGGTGTCTTACGTTGTCATAAGAGGTCTTGGGGAAGTCTTTCATTATGTCAAGTCTTTAAAGGGAGGATGCAACCTAACAACAAGTGATTTTTTATCGATTCCTTATTGTTTAAATAGGCCTAATCCACTATTTAAAAAATTTACAAACAAGTATTAAACTAGAAATAAATTTAAAACTTACCCTGAAAATAGGCTTAGTGGGATTCATGGAGCTCCTGATTTACTCGCGTGTAAGGTCTAGCGACCAATAGCACGCGACGTAAGTCTCGTGGAGATCTCGTGTGAACGACAGGCCTTTGCTCATTGGTCGCTAGACCATACACGGACGCAATTCAGGATCTCCATGAATCCCGCTAAGCCTATTTTCAGGGTAAGTTTTAAATTTATTTCTAGTTTAATATTTGTACTGTAAACTTTTTATCGGTGGATTAGGCCTATTTAAACGATAAGGAATCGATAAAAAATCACTTGTAATTAGGTTGCATTCTCCCTTTAAGACTTCCCCAAGACTTTTGTAGCGTTCTTGAATGCCTCTTCAGATCAGAAAAAATAGTTCTTATACACACCTTTCTCTGGAGAAGTCCTATTTTTACAGAGCAGTTAATGCAAGTTGATGACAAGGTATTCATATTTCATCCCTATTTTACAGAGAACCAATTTCTGAAATGCAAGAATTTCTAAAATATAATGAACAGTTTTAAATGAGTTAGAATAGTAGTTTAATTCAAGTAAAAGAATATGAGACACGTAGAGCTTAGCCGTTAGGCTTATAATTAGGACTATAAAATTATAGTTCCACAACCAACTAGTTTTTCATGCGTTAAGGAAAAAAAACTCTGGTCTTGAAAAGTTAATTTTTAACCATATTATTCCTGTAATATTGGTGAAAGCAAATGACACGATAAAATATAACAAAATCATAGATTTTAAACCTTTGTGTCTATTGTGATAGGGTGGCTAGTTGCAGTTTTAGTG
Organism: Odiellus spinosus; assembly: GCA_963920705.1. Taxonomy (NCBI): domain Eukaryota; kingdom Metazoa; phylum Arthropoda; class Arachnida; order Opiliones; family Phalangiidae; genus Odiellus; species Odiellus spinosus. The sequence goes on along the minus strand of OY987225.1, from coordinate 15,662,492 downwards.
ATAAAAAAAGGTATGTATGTAGAATGTCAATCTATATTTCAGATAAGTATCAAATAAAAAAAGTTAAAGGGTTTAGACCTAATCTAATCTTTCGTGATGTCAAATATATTGCATTGCTCATTACTCCGGTTTCTTCATCTATCAATTTTAAGCATAAGTAACCTAGTAACAGTAAGTGCGTAACCCACAAAATTAAGTCATACTTGGTGACCAAACTTCCTATGACATTTCCTATAGTTTCCAATTTTTCCTTTTTGTTTTTTCACTGTTTTACCTATTTTTGTATCGTCTATTCACCACAACAGACTAGGAGTTTATCCAATGCTGCGTTTAATGAATCCCCATCCGTGCAATGCCGTAATTACTTTTTCTATCACTCCTACTTTCAATCTGCCCCGAAACTTTATCTTTAAGTATCTAATTATTTGGAATATACAGTTTTTAGATGCTGGTTAAGAGCAGTGTTTCTATTGTATATAATCATGAGTGAATCATATACGTTCCCTATAAGTTACCAACGCCTAATTGAACTAATATATCCAACATTTTCTTCCAAGTCTGGCACGCCGAGGGAGGGGTGGAGGGGAAGGGTGTAAAGTATGACTAAAGAGTCGCCATCTTGCGGCGAAGAATAATTTCGTCCGCTTAAAGATTTAGGGTTAGAAGAGGCGCGGATTTGTCAGATCCTCGTTTTTAATATTTCACAACCAAAGTTGTAGGCGCACACAGCCTATTAAACGTATCATTTATTTTAAATCATGGCTTTGGTTTCTATTTTGCGTAGAAAAAGTGTTTAAAATAATCTTCGCTGTTGCTGGGCTTCCCGCGGGACTCCCACCTTCGCCTATCCGGTATCGCGCGTCTCGCGATCATCGTTGAAGCTCGTTCACGACCTAAAACTACGAATGGGCGAGGATTTCAATCACCGCGGAGCGGCGGAGAGATGTTTCCGTGAACCTTATTTAGTATTCAATGTCGATTTTAACAAATCTGAAGATATTAAGGTCAAACTTACTTTAAATAAAATTTAGTTTATCATCTATGGCGAGAGATTTAGTCAGTTGTTATAAATGTACAGGTAAACAGTTTGAAATTTTAACCTCCCTCTTAGGAAGAGAGGAAAAATCTAAGCTCCGCCCAGGCTTGAAAACTATGTACTGAAAAATACGTTTTATTGGCTCGTAGCAACTTCCGAAGTTTTTACCGGATATACGTTATCAGCGATAGTAGTTTCACCTCTCGTTCGCTATGGTTCGCGTATACCTGACGGAGGGGGGACAGGAAGAAAATGGTGTTCCAACCAATTGTATTACCTTGGTAACTTATAGGGAGCGTATATGATTCACTCATGATATAATACATTTTTCTAAAATTTCAGTCTTATTTCTCCTATAGTTTTCTATATTTTGCTTCTGGAAAAAATCCAAAAAATCTTTGACAAGCGGAAGTTTCAGAAAAACATATCTGACGTTTTCAAATTTTGATGTAAAATTCCATAGATCATGGATATTCATCAGCATATGAGATACACATTTCAGTGACTTTCCTGGTAGCTTCCTATAGATTTCACTTAAGGTTTTGAATGCTATATCACCAGCGTTGCCACACTCTTGTGAGTGCAGAGCTAAAGGCTAGCAGATTTGTTCTGGAACTGATCCATTCTGAACTGCACTGAGAACCTCCAAGCATGGGCCGATAAACGTTGAATCCAGCTCATGACTCTAGAGTGTACTTAAAGAAAATAGCTACTACATCACCGTGGTGTGACGACGCTTTTTTTAAGGTCAATTTCGTACACACAAAGCTATGGCTTTGGGAGCAAAGTGACGTCATAGGACGTTACATGCTGTAAGAACGCTGTATGTTTGCACGACCAAGAATTACATTGCATCAAACAGAAAAGAGTCATGTCCTGGATCTATTGTTTCCTCACCCATGCTCGAAGTAAACATGCAATGAAGGGGAAGTTCGGTAAGGGTGGTAGGATTTTATTTCGCCTCTTTATTGAAATAATTTATAGTTTCGATTGCAGCGGCACAATGAATTAATATACAGAATTTTAACTGGCAAATATGAAAACATTTTTCTGATGGTTTTAGATTAATACTAGTATATTTTCTAAATTTCCAAAGTCCTAAATAGTCCACAACAATCCCTAACTGGTAGGGTTCTGTTTATGGTCATTGTACAGCTTGGTTTGGTTAAGTTTAGGTTTCCTAGAGTTTGGCTAGATTTTAAAACTATGTATCAAAATTCTGACATCAGAAGCTTCCATGTCTGGGTTCAGTAACACATTTCAAAATGTAAAGGCCACCGCTTTATGTACTTTCTCTGGAAGTGGTTATCTCTGGACTTAGCGAAAATATACATAAAAAGATTAGAAATAAAACGGTTCATATATCAAATATGAAAAGGTTGATGGGGGAGGTGATGGAAATATCATGTAATTAGAAAATAATTTTATTACTTACCCTTGCCTAGATTAGACGAATCAAGCTATTAGATTTTATTCTTACTGCATAAAAACAAGAACAAAATTGCCCATTTTCACTTAAATCGAATCTCTAGGCGTAAGTTAAAAACCAAACCCCTACAATATCTGCTGATTGACTCTTCAAACTGTCGGAAATTGAATTATGAAATTCAGCAGACGAAATCATGGAGGGGGGGATATAAAGAATGAGCAGAGACGGACATATTCTTCTTCAGTCATCACCGGTTTTCTTCATAGCTTTCACTAACGAGGTTGCCGACAGCCTCGAGCGATAAAGCGTTGGTGTGACGTTAACGTCTTTCGATGCCAATGGAGCATGTCAACGGACTATATAACTGTGTTTGCTCTTGGCCAAAGACGTCTTGTTGACCCACTTGCCGTGGGCCTTAGCGATCTACAGAGCCTTCTCGTCCACTGTTCTCCGGTCGCCACGGATAGGTGTCTTTAGTTCAGTGGGGACAAGTCACAAGTCCAGGTATTCCAAGGCTTTGGCCAAAGATTTTCGGGAGGGTAACATAACAACTTGTTTGACAGAAGCTACGTTGTCACTACCGTATCCCAATCGATTTTAATCGATCAATTCAATCCCATATTTAAATATCTCCCAATCTTTTCAAGCGGCATCTGTTGAAAAAAGCTGCGAGGTGTAGAATTTTGAACTTGGTGGTATTAAATGACAGCCCAGATGTTGTGGCCCAAGTTGCGGCAGCGTCAAGGCCATCAAATTGTAAGGCTTGATAGTCGCCTTGATAATAAGAGAGTTTTGTATCGTAAGCGAAAAGGCTTGGGAGTATAGATTGAATTTAGCTTGATCACGGACCGTGTATATACCGGACGAGAAAAGCAAGCGTTTTTCTGCCCCGTGCACCGACTCTCAATAGAGCCCAGAAAATAATCGTACAAGGTCATTTATTAAATTCAAAATGGCGAGAGTCTTTAAATCGCTAGGATAGCCCTTTTGAAATTTTGCTCTCACGTGACACAAGAGTCACGAGAAAAAATAAACAAGTTGGGAAACCAAAATAATACCTCCCCGACAACCACGTGATGTTAACTAACCTAACCTTACCTAAAATATTAAAATTTATGGCATTTGTGGAAGACGAAGATTGAAAGCAAAAAGAAATAATATCTCAATTAAACACTAAATATATTAAACCAATAATTCAGATCAAAAATATACTTCTTATCAAGATAAATTTGAATGCAAAAGAATCAAACTTAATTCAAAATAAAATTTTGAGAACCAGAGTCGGAAAAATTTTTGCTGAATAATGAATTAATTTTAATATAAATGCGTATCGAGTAAAATAAGCAAGGTCAAGGTTCTTCTTTTAAAACCATATAATAATTTTGAAGGCTCTAGAGTTTTTGCAGACCAAGTAACGCCAATAGGCAAAATATTATATCACATTGAACCTATAAGCATTTCTTCAGTATACCAACACAACCCTAAATAATTCTCTACTTAAAACCAAACCTAACTAGAGAAAAAAAGGAAAATAAATAAGATATAACCACATAGATTTCAAGATAAATAATCCAGTCCATAATTCAGTATTAAAACAAAAAAGTCAGAATTAAGACAACTGAAATTAGCAACCTTTGGTAATATGTAAAATAGCCCTTACACGAACAATTTAAGTAAAGCAAATTATCAAATAAACGCCAAATAATTAATTAAAATGAAAAATATTAATCTTACCACTACCAAATAGCGGGCAGAAAACACAGACATCAAGATAACATTAGCAAAATAAATTTTCAACACCGGTAATCCTGAGAACTAGGTTCTACAAAATCTTCCTGAATAATAAATTTATTTTAATCTAAAAAATATAAAATCTTAAAAAAATATATATACAAATAACATATTGATAAACCAATTAAAATTAGATGCGAAAAACATTTAATCTCGATATGAGATTAAATACACAAGGTCAAGGTTCTTCTTTTAAAACCATATCAGAATTTTGACGGTTGTAGAGTATTTGTAGACCAAGTAACGTGAAAAGGCAAAATGTTATATCACATTGAACCTATACATGGCTTCAGTATACAACACAACCCTAATAAACCTATCAATAAACAACTAACGCATTGGCTTTCCGTATATCAGGTTAAACTAAAAATTACGATGTAAAATTTCGCTTATTTGCGCTACTCGGTCTACATATACTCTACTTGTCTGTACAGAAAGTTTTAAGTAACCTTTTTTTAAGTTAACCTTCTTTGTGGATTAAGGCTGTGAGTGAAGAATAAAATATATTCTTTTAAGGCAGGACAGATCAGAGTAAAATTACACCAAGTTGGGAAACAACGTCATATGACGACAAACTAACTAGAATATTTTTCAAAATATTTAAGGCCTGGTTCTTCGCGCGACTTTCGTCGATTTGCCGGAAATGGGCGCTTGTCTCATAGCCGCGCCGCCATCTTTTTGCAGTAACAGGTTGCCAGACTATTTCTAATTTTATTTCCCACAAACCAAATTCAAGTTGTTAGTCCAACACCTCCGATATGATAAAATATAGGAGGCGTTGGTTAGTCTGTCGCTATATTCACACTACAAAAAGATGGCGGACGATCACGTGACAAAAGTTTTCCCCGCCAAAATTTTCGCGAGGGTCTCTAGACTTCCGGTTTTGGAAATCGACCAGGACTATACTGCAAATCCAGCGCTTCTCCTGACACACGCGAAATTTAAACCCTCGCGCGAGTTTCAAGCATATTTGATTTCTCGAACAACTTCAATGTGCATCCGCTTATAGAATTTTTGCAACTTGTCGAGTGTAAACCGGCTCGATCTTTTCGCGGGATCACAGTTGCGAAGTTTGTACAACTTAAAGCAAGTTCGCAAATCGAACAAGTACTCTAGTGAACTAATTGCAGACCGGAAGTGTGTGGCGGCTTATTGAACTTGCCTACCTTAATTACCGTATAGCCTATCCTAGTAGTAGGAATGGGGCTGCTATTGAGTAGTTGTCCATTTATTAAAGTCTGGGTCTATACTCTATAGCACATCCTAGTCGCGGGACTCAAATACATTTATAAATAAAGTAGAGATTAGAATTTTAAGTATAATTGAGCACTTGGTGTAGGATGTCCAACTTGATCGTATTTTTTTCCCTATTGTAAAGTCATACTTGCCTTACAGTCTAAGAATTGCGAATCAAGTCGCCGAAAAATAGGTACTTGCAAAGGGTTCTTGCAAGAAGTACGTGCCTTATTTAAACACACTACTCAAAATATGTGATAATAGGTGCGTTTTACCACCGCCTTAGCAACCAAGAGCCGTTGCCGAATCAATGAGGCAACACCGCTAGCGTGAAAGCCTAACGTAAACCTCTCCTCGCCCTACACAAGGTTATCATTGAGTGGGAAAAATGATAATCTCGCTTATTTATACCCCGAGAAGCGATGCTTATACAAAGTTAAAAAATATATCTAGTCTACTTTTTAACCAAAAATAGATAAAAAACAAAAGTATACAAATTGGTCTATAATGTTATTTAAATTCTTCAATCCACCCCGAGTTTGCAGAAAGCCAAAACCTATACTGCCCGATATACCTCGGCTTTTTTTACTAAATGATATATGGAAAATAGCTTAGCGCTTGCTGTCAACTCAAGCTGGTATTAGTATAGAAATTGGCTTAAATTTTTCAATCCACCCCGAGTTTGCAGCAAGCCTAAGCCTATACGGCCCTTTATACCTTTGCTATTTTAACTAAATGATATATGGAAAATAGCTTAGCGCATGCTGTCAACTCAAGCTGCTATTAAACGGTCAAATATTTAGAGAATTTCTTAAATATCTTCAAAACTATCGCCAATTTAAAATTTAATTTTCAGCTACATTATTAATAAGATTAAGAGACATAATTATAATATTTTGAATTATATTTTAAATTAATATTATGTTTCAATTCACTAAAAGATATCATGCCATAATGCTACAATGTACTATACTTCCAAAGAGACTATATAAGCGAATCGAATGCCATTATACAGTATCCGATTGTGATAAGATCTGGTGGAGATCCCACCTTATCAATGCTCAGACGTTTGTCGTAACCCTGAGTGCTCACGTGTCGGCCAATTTACCCTTGGGGGGCGATGTTTGGAGAGTTGAGGGTCGATGTGGACCATATTAGTGAGGGACGCCTCGCTAGTATGGCCCGCTGACATCCGACACTAGTGGTTTTACCTTGGTGCGTGATGGTCGGAGGTGATTATAACAGTGGGAGACGTCCCATTGCGTATAATCGCCTTCAACTGTCCAGCATCGAGGTTTGACCGTAAAGTGGATGGTGGAAGGTGATACTATGCAATTGGAGACGTCCTGTTGCATATCATTCCACGACACTTGAAACTTAATGTTGCAGCCACGCTTAAAGGAGGTAATTCCCGTTAAACGGAATTGAACGATAAGCTGGTATGATAATGTCTCTAGACTTTTGGCTCTACGAGCTAGGTCACGTGATATCCGCGTACACAGGATATCCGGTTACACAGGAAGTGACACACACACAGACACACACAGACACGACCAGTGTAAAACCTCCCCCTGAACTAAAGTTCAGTCGGGGAGGAAAAAATGACCTTGTACCACAATTTTCTCTCTCGCTTCAGAGCCCAATGCTCGGGGAAGTTTTTTTGTACTGTGGAAGGCTGGCGAATTCTCGTCCGTGGCTTGATATGTAGTTTATAAAACAAGATGGTCAAGCCCATAGGAATAGCTAGACCCATGACATTGTAAAAGAGGCTGAAAAGAATTTTGCTTTAGCAGGGGCTTGTTATGCATGCATAAACCTCTTCGAACAATTTGAATGGCGTTTCGAGATTCCTTTAAACACGAAGTTGCGTAAAGTTTTTCAAATCATGTTTTTCAAATCATGTTTTTCAAATCATGTTTTTCAAATCATGTTTTTCAAATCATGTTTTTCAAATCATGTTTTTCAAATCATGTTTTTCAAATCATGTTTTTAAAATCATGTTTTTCAAATCATGTTTTTCAAATCATGTTTTTCAAGTCATGTTTTTCAAATCATGTTTTTCAAATCATGTTTTTCAACTTGGCTACCTGTGAACGCGTCTTCATATCTAATCTTTATTAATTTATCTTGGATACCCGTGTGAACGCGTTTATATCTAGTCCTTTTTATTTATCTTGGATACCCGTGTGAAAGCGACTTTATATCTAATCGTTATTAATTTATCTTGGATACCCGTGTGTACGCGGCTTTATATCTAATCTTAATTTTTCTTTGATACCAGTCTGAACGCGGATTTATATCTAATCTTTATTAATTTATCTTGGATGCCCGTGTGAACGCGGCTTTATATCTAATCGTTATTAATTTATTTTGGATACCCGTGTGTACGCGGCTTTATATCTAATCTTAATTTTTCTTTGATACCAGTCTGAACGCGGATTTATATCTAATCTTTATTAATTTATCTTGGATGCCCGTGTGAACGCGGCTTTATATCTTATATTTATTCATTTTTAATTTAGATACCCGTGCGAACGGGCATTTGTATATTATCTTTGTCATTTTAACTTGGTTACTCGTGCGAACGAGCCTTTATATCTATTATATATTAATTCATTTTATCTTTTATACCCTGTGAACACGCCTTTATATCTAATCTTTATTAATTTTTAACTTGGATACACGTGAAAACTCATCTTAATATCTAAAATTTATTAATTCATTTTATCTTGGACACCCGTGAAAACACGCCTTTATCTAATCAACCTATAAGAAAATATTGAATATCTTCGAAAATATCTTTTATATTAAATTTAAGTTTCAGCAACATTGGTTTTTAGATTAAGTTAAATCATTTAATCAGTTTTAATTTTAATTTAATGGAATATTACGCTTCAATTCAGTAGAAGCTATAACCTCAGAAGGCTAAAATAGACTCGAATCCAAAAGATACCATATAAGGCGTTCGTTTATCATTAAGCGAGTAACGGTTGCTGCTCTTCAATGAACTATAGTGGATATACGTTTACAGCAAGGTAGAAGCTGATAACTGTATATTCTATTATTTCTTATTAATTAAAAGACGGATACTTCATGGCGGTTATTAGAAATTTTTATTTGTCGGGAGCTTTCGGACCGTGGTCCTTCTTCAGCCGAAGTTTTTTTCTGTATATTCTAATTTTATTGGAGAATTAAGCGCCGTGGTTGATGACGTCTTCTTCTGTCGTCACACACAGACAGAACCTCTCCGCGAACTAAAAGTTCAGTCGGAGAGGTAAGAAGACGAAAGTGTTTCCGATTCGATGACGTAACAGACAGAACCTCTCCGTGAACTAAAAGTTCACTCGGAGAGGTAAGAGGACGAAAGATTTTTCTATTCGATGACGTATTTCGTCTTCTTGTACAACGCCAACGCCAACGCGAACGCGAACGCGAACGCCGACGCCGCAGTGAATACACTACCTAGAACCCACTAGGGTTGGGTCTAGCTAATTAGCGAAGAGGAAGTAAAGAACAACCCAAACGGCCCATAGGAATTTAGGTAACGTAATGTTAAATTTTTTTGCTTCGCCACTGGTAAAATTTTATTGTGATAGTAAACTAGGGTTGTGTCTTCCCCTTTCTACCACAAAAATAATCATTTACCCATTATAGTCTGCGAATACAAATCAATTGAAGTTTAACTCGATAATGTTAAAGATAGGCCACATCGTTGAATTCGACAATGGAGTAGACTGTCTTCCCCCACCTGAAATCAGTTGAAATTTAGAATATTAGTAGATACCCGATAGACAAAGATTCTGGGAAAATATCGTTTTGTAACTGCCATGGGATTTTTCTAAGCAACGATTTATATTACCCAGAATTTTGACATAATTTGAGGTGCGGAAGACCAAAACGACTGTAAAAGTGTTCAAGCTGCCGAACAACAAAGTTTTCCAGCAAAGCAAATTCAAAGAGCTAGGCACAGACTATACAGCTAACTCGTATAGTCTTTGTGTTCTGAAAAAACAAACAGAAATAACACCGAAAATGTATACTGTAGTGGTTTTTATTAAGAAACACTTTATGAGTAATTGGACGAAAAATATCAATTTTAGTGGCATTATATTTCAAACAATGTTAGGTAAATCGTCCAAATCACCAGCATCGTCGCAGACTGCACGCAATTTAGATTGATACCAACTACCGCTATCTTCGTGTCGTATATAGCCCAGGTACCAAATAAGGCGGCTAACGTGACCACAAGTTCCGATGGTCAAGTTCCCTCCTTTACAGTTGCAATACCACGAAGCAACTGAATCAATCCCGATACCATTAGGAACGTATTGAATCAAAGCCTGATGCGTGGCTGAGGCTGAGAACTGACTCCCTACGCGAACACGAATTAGGTCTTTTTCCACTTGGCAAACTTCAACGTTGAAAGAGCCGCACTTTTCAATTGTCAAAGCGACGTAAGACTCCTCGCGCTTAGCTTTAAAGTCGCACATTACAATCTGGGTACACAATAATAAAGGAAAGCGACTTCCGGCAAGTTACTATCGGTCAACCAGTTCGGCCGTTCACCCGTAAAGGGGGACGAAATCGGGATCATCGGACAAACTATGGTCCACGTAAAATACGGAACAAACGAAGATAATTTACCATTAATCATCGTACGAGGCACTGGCCCAAACCTTTGCGGTTGCAAATGGTTATATTCGGAACTACGCATCCTTCCCTCGATAAACACATCGAACTGCACAACTAACCAAATATCGAGCGGTGACCGCGAATCGACATCCTCTTAGCTAAACATTGCTCTTTATTCACACCAGGCTTGAGAAAACTAAAGGGCATACGAGCTCATCTTCATGTTAAAGAGAATCATACGCCAAAATTCTGTAAAGCGCGGACCATCCCATATGCCCGGAAAGACGCCGCATGGAAAAGGAAGGAATCATCCAAAAGGTTGACTACTCTGAATACGCATCACCAATCGTATCTGTTCAGAAACCGAACGGGGGAATTCGCATCTGTGCCGATTTCAAGGCAACATTGAACCCTCAACTGAACGTCGTCAGCTACCCGCTCCCCAGAGCCAACGACATATTTGCAAAACTTGCTGGTTCTCAATACTTCTCCAAAACTTGACCTCCGGGAGTCGTACAACCAAGTCGAGTTAGACGATGAATCAAAACCATACACGGTCATCAACACATCACTAGGCTGGTTCCGCTTCAACAGGCTTCCCTTCGGCGTTGCATCGACATCCGCCATTTTCCAACGAGTTATCGATGTTGTATTAGGCGAGATCAAGCAGGTATCTCTATTCCAAGACGACACATTAATTGGAGGTCGAAGCCCAAATGACCACACAGGCCTTGGCCATCATTTTCGGGCTGAAGAAATTCAATGATGACCTATACGGTAAGAAATTCACGCTCTATACCGATCATCAGCCGTTGGTTATCTGCTGGGCGCCAACAAGCATATTCCACCGATGGCGGCAGCGCGCCTCCAACGTTGGTCTCTCATCATGGCCGCATACACGTACGAACTCAAATTTCGAAAGGGTTCCGCTAACGCCAACGCCGATGCGTTAAGCCGCTCTCCGCTTCCAGTAACCAATAAACATCATGGGGATCCGGCAGAATACGTCTTCATGATGACCGAAGTAACAAATAACGGTCCTCTCACAAGGCACCAGCTTGAAGAAGCCACTCACAATGACGTCATACTTCAGAGAGTATGGCACCACATGATCACAGGCTGGTCATCCACCAAAATATCGGCAAACATTGAAGGTTACTACAGAAGAAACGATCTGTCTAATTATAATGTCATACTTCTTATGGGAAATCGCGCTATCATTCCGTTATCAAAACGCCCCGAGATGCTAAAAGACCTACACAGCTCCCATCAAGGAGTCGTCAAAATGAAGGGTGTAGCCAGATCGCGTATATGTTGGCCTCAAATAGACTCTTATATCGACGATCAAACCAGGACTTGTAAAATTTGCCAAGAGCACGCGCCAATGCCCAAGTCCAAACATGAACCATGGCCAATATCGAAGACACCGTGGGAAAGGGTGCATGCTGACTTCGCCGGCCCTGTCGAACAATAGTACCTACTAATCGTCGTAGATAGTTTTACCAAATGGTTGGAAGTGGCCATAGCAAAATCACAAACTTCTCAATCGGTGATAATTTTCTTCGCGAACTAATATCTCGATATGGAATAATGACAACACTCGTCATTGATAACGGTACATGCTTTGCAAGCGCGGAATTTGCAGAATTTACTAAACAAACTGGAATCACCCACCTGCGAACAGCGCCATACCATCCTGCGTCATTATGAAGCTGCCGAGCGAAGCGTTAGAACTGTCAAAGACAGTTTAGCGAAAGTGTCACGGGACACATTTGAAGCCATGACCACACTCCAGACGGGTCTCTCCCACCACAAAACAGGAACACTAGAAGAACGCCTCGCCCGCATACTAATGAACCATCGGCGATCTCCCACCTCATGTGGTAAATCTCCGGCTGAACTAATGATGGGACGCCCAATGATGTCACGACTAGACCCACATGTCACCCACATCGGAACAACCAACCAGACCAATCATCGCCGAAGCCGAGAATATCACAGGACAGGCCTAAATTTCAAGTAAACGATCCCGTATACGCGCTACGGGACTCTATAGGTGGAAAGACATTCTTAATCCGGGCTCCATCGAGAGCAGAGCTTTGTATCTTAACTCACCACGAATAAACAGTTATTGTTATTAGAACCTAAGCATCATAGGACAAATAAGGAACATAACAACATCGGAACTTGTGGTCACGCTAGCCGCTTTATTTGGTACCTGGGCTATAAACGACACGAAGATAGCGGTAGCTGGTATCAACCTAAATTGCGTGCAGTCTGCGACGATGCTGGTGATTTGGACGATTTACCTAACATTGTTTGAAATATAATGCCACTAAAATTGATATTTTTCGTCCAATTACTCATAAAGTGTTTCTTAATAAAAACCACTACAGTATACTTTTTCGGTGTTATTTCTCTTTGTTTTTTCAGAACACAAAGACTATACGAGTTAGCTGTATAGTCTGTGCCTCGCTCCTTGAATTTGCTTTGCTGCAAAACTTTGTGGTTCGGCAGCTTGAACACTTTTACAGGCGTTTTGGTCTTCCGCACCTCAAATTATGTAAAAATTCTGGGTAATATAAATCGTTGCTTAGAAAAATCCCATGGCAGTTACAAAACGATATTATCCCATAATCTTTATCTATCGGGTATCTACTAATATTCAAAATTTCAACTGATTTCAGGTGGGGGAAGACAGTCTACTCCATTGTCGAATCCAACGATGTGGCCTATCTTTAACATTATCGAGCTAAACTTCAATTGATATGTATTCGCAGACTATAATGGTTAAATGATAATTTTTGTGGTAGAAAGGTGAGAACACAACCCTAGTTTACTATCACAATAAAATTTTACCAGTGGCGAAACAAAAAATTTTAACATTACGTTACCCAAATTCCTATGGGCCGTTTGGGTTGTTCTTTCTCTGGAGAAGGACCACTTTTTGCATAGAATTTGGAACCACGTACTGTATGCCAGCGTCTTGGAGGCGGCGGAATACTTGTCATGGAAGACGTATGATACTGGATACTACTACTTATTTTCTATGGTAAATTTACCATAAATGGAGACAAGACGTCACTAGGCGGAGTCTTGGGCCTATATATTAAATGTTAAAAATGCGCCAGGTGTAGGGGAAAAAATAAGCTGAGGGAGGGGTTTAGTAAAACCCCACCTATGCCCTGCTTAAACGCTACTATTCTATTGAATGAATCGACACCTGTATCCAAAGGCCTCTACCACGCCCATTTATTTATAAAAGAAACAAAAGCTCGATAGAAAACGAGCATCCGGGAATATATATGTACAGTGCTATCCTTGATACTGTAACTGTTGAACTGTTCCTTGATTAGGTGAGACCTTGAAAGGAGTTTTACACTAAATATACATATTCTGAAAGCACGTTCTGTAAAGAACACTTCTCATTCCAGATTAAGGCAAATGTTTTTCGTTATTTTTAATTCGAAATACAAAAAAAAAAACAAAAAAAAAACGCTTCACTGCCGTTTTGAGTATCATTAGAAGGTCACTTTATTGAATAATTAACATAAAAAATCAAAAACAATTATTAAGCCTATAATTACATAAATACCATTACTTTGCCAAACTGCGAAATAATTTAAAAAAAATTGCTTTATAACGTCCGGAAGCTTTTTCCTATATAAACCTTTCAGTTCAAAACCTAAAACAAAATAAACATTTGTTTGAAAAGCTTCCCGTACCCTGTATCTTTATCGCAGAAGATATGCGAAATCTCATTTCGAGCACCGTACTTATTTTCAGTAAGAATTTTCAACACTTTTCTGGGCTTTTAAATAATCTATGATAATTATGAATCAAATGTTGCGTTAAGCACATGTGGATTAATTTATTAATTTCGCACAAAATTAGAGTACCACGTGATTTAAACTATCCTAACCTTAACTATATAATATGAGAAGTGTGTCTGTTCGTAACAGGTTTGGCCAGACCTATCCAGTCTGGATTAAACCATCTAATTTAAACTGGTTTAATTCACCGGAGAAATTCGGTTTTCATTGAGTCTTGAAAAAATTTTTTTTTGAAATTTCAATAAAACTCGCAGATAGTCTCTTTAAATTGTCATTTGAATTCTATTATTCAAATACTATTTCTGATGTTTTATTCGAATAAATATTTGTAAATTATTTAATCAGATAATTGCATTGGGTTTAAGGTGACCCCAAAAGCCATTCATAAAGTACTGAAAAACAAACGAAAGGGGCCTCAGAGGGAGTCTCAATACCTTTTCAAAAAAATACCAGTGATTTTTCGTTTTTTGGCCATATCTCGGTCATACTAACAAATCAAGTGTAATATTTTTTAAATTAAAGGTCCCTCGAAGCCCTACAATGTGATATTTTTATCATTACCCGTGCTCAAGAAGCGAGTTTTTTACATGTGAAAATTGTTAAAAAAAACCAGGACGAAGGTTATATTACGTGTATTTTAGGTTAAAGTATTCCCCTAGATTTTTCAGATTTTTAAAATTGGTGGAACATGCTCAAAAAAAATTAAAAACCGCATTTTCGGCCATATTTTATAAATACGGTACGGGCATACGTGTTTATCAATTATTCAAAGAAAGGCGCCAAACCTATCATGGGAAGCGCCACTTACCTTATTTATACTAAAGTGAAGAAGTTTATTATTTGAAAAAAATTGGTTCGCACGATATAGCCAATGTCGTCACTTTAAAGATCTAATTTAATCTTATATTGTAAAAACAATAATTCATAAACGCAAGCTTAGCTTAGTGTACAAGAATTCCATAAGATGGTATAGAAATTATTTTTTGTTGGATAATAACTATTAAAAAATATTATTTAAAAAATACATTTTAAACATGTTATATACTACAAACGTTGATATATAAAAAAGAAATGTTTCGAGAGAACCATTGTCTTTTTTTTTTATAATAATTTTCAATTTTTTAACGCGTATAAAAAACTCACTTTTTTAGTGCAGGTTACGAAAAAAGTTGACTTTGAAATGCTCCAAGAGACCTTTAATTAAAAAAATAATTACGTTAGATTTGGTGTTAAATATGACCGAGATATGGCCAAAAACGAAATATCACAATATATAGTTTTTGAGGGTTATAGGTGCATCTTTTGTGCTGAAAATTTACACAAAACCACCATTTTGCAAGCTGATAGCATTTTTTTCATCTCGATTCGTTCAATGGCAATTTTCACTATCTTTATGCCCTTTTTAAATAATAATGGATTGAAAAGGAGTTATAGATAAAACTGTTTTTCATAATCATGAAGTAGCGGGCTAGTAAATTAATTTTATAATATTTGATAGTTTACCTAAAACTCATTAAACACATTATTTTTATAAATTGCCTGAATTTTTTTTTTTTTTTTTTTAGGTATTCTTTTTGTTATGCCGTTAGAATCAGAATGTTGCTTATGGGACCTATTAGGGTTTGGAAATTCTGGAACCACTGGCAGCAGCTATTCTGGGAGTACTGGAACTGGAAATCAAATAACCCGGAATGCAGTTGTCCCTTCGGGTAATTCGGGTTTCAGTACTGGAACCAATGGAAAATGATGATTTTTGTACCTTAGTAAAAAAATATTAAAGTATCTTATTTCCAAAAATAATTACGTCTGGATTACTGTTGTATGGGTTACAAATTAACGATTTTTATAGCAATATCCGATGATAGCCTAAATAAACATAAAATATAGTGGGTTTACTATTTTATGTCATTGGGGACCGTAGGCCCTCACACAAGGTATTGGGAACCTATAGCAAACAGACATTGCTATATTATATCGCAGCAACTTCACGTCAATTTCAAACATCCCTTTGTACCTACTTGCAGATCGGTCTTGAGCAAAAACTACTAAGCCCAAATATACATGAAAATCGCTTCTTAACTTCAAAAGTGTTGAACATTGTGACGTGTAAAAGGAGAAGTGTTAATGTTGATTCCAACTATGTCAAGCGCTATTAATCAAAATCTGACCCCAATACGAATTATATAGACAGACAGATAGATAGAGCTACATATTTCAATATAGATGGATATAGTATGGAAAGTTATTGAGAAAAACTTATATCTATTAATGGAAGAATGCAACCTAGCAACAAGTGATTCTTAATCGACTCATTATCGTTTAAAGAGGCCTCATCCACCAATAAAATAAAATTACGAACAAATATTAAACTAGAAATCAAATTAAAATTTACCCGGAAAATAGGCTTAGCTGGTTCGTGGCGATGGTCCTTATATAGGGAGTTCAGCAGGGGCGTAACAACTAGGGGGAGCACAGGGGGCATTGCCCCCTCCAATATTGATCATGTCCCCTGCAATAAATTCGGTTGCCCCCTGCAATGTCGATCTTGCCCCCTCCAAAATATTTAGATTGTCCCCTCTGTTGTGGAAGTAAATCATTTCCCCTGCTAAACACTCAATAATTATTATAAAATACTTATAATTATCCTTTATATTGGGAGAAATATTTTATATTAAAATCTTGTAGCTCTAAAAATATATTTTCTTCGTAACTACTAGACCTAGTTCATTATGTTCATATAGAAAACTTTTACCGCTATAACAAACCACGGTACTATAAAGGGTGGTTACTCATGGGCTAACACCTAAGAAAAATTACCAAGGTTAGCCTTCAAAGCTGTCAAAACATTATACATTGACATTCCCACGCTTCGCTTTAATCGCTTAAACTAAAACCAAAAGTATATTTCTAAAACAAAGCCCAAAACTAAAACTAAAAGTGAAAAACATATACCCCCCAATCACAGCCATGACTAGACTGGACTCGCCGTTGGGCTGTTGTAAGAATGGATGGTTTTATAAAGTAACATATACAATAATGTAGAAAAAGGTAAAATAGACGTTAAAAAGCACCCGTTTATATTGAAAATTTAGTGTTTTTTCAAGGTTGGTTCAAAGTATAGCATTTTCTATACATTTGCCAACCTTGAAACTAACAGAAATAGCCGTTAAATAGAACCCGTTTCTACGGAAGATGTTAGCATTTTTCAAGGCTGGGACATAGTCAGACTCTATGGAAACGTCTATTCTCTACGTTTAGCGTTTTAACTTAAAGGGAGAATGCAGCCTAATTACAAGTGATTTTTTATCGATTCCTTATCGTTTAAATAGGCCTAATCCACCGATAAAAAGTTTACAATACAAATATTAAACTAGAAATAAATTTAAAACTTACCCTGAAAATAGGCTAAGCGGGATTCATGGAGATCCTGAATCGCGTCCGTATAAGGTCTAGCGACCAATGAGCAAAGGCCCGTCTTTCACGAGAGATCTCCACGAGACTTACGTCGCGTGCGATTGGTCGCTAGACCTTACACGCGAGGGAATCAGGAGCTCCATGAATCCCACTAAGCCTATTTTCCAGGTAAGTTTTAAATTTATTTCTAGTTTAATATTTGTTTGTAAATTTTTTAAATAGTGGATTAGGCCTATTTAAACAATAAGGAATCGATAAAAAATCACTTGTTGTTAGGTTGCATCCTCCCTTTAAGTAATGTCTACAAAAGAAAACTGACACTATTTTGTGGACATAAAATCCAAAAATGAAGGTAAATACAATGTATGGGCCTTTACACAAAAATTGTTGACCAACTTGGTCATGGTATATAACGTATAATAATAATAAAATATTTTAAGAGTCAGCTTATCAGCTACTGCATGGTTAAAAGAAACAGTTTATTAAATAAATGTTTTTAGGAGAGCTTGCGGACGTACAAGACTACTAGTGAGTTTGTGACTCTCTTTTCAATCCTTTTCTACTCTAACGTAACAAAAATTCGACCAAAAGCTCTCCTTAAAACGCCTTAAAACGTTTATTTGATAAAATGTTTCTTTTTTAAAAATGTAATAGCTGTCTCGACTCTAGTCAATTATTTCAATAATATTGGAGTTGTACAGTACTGAAAAATGAAAATACCTTTTAGTGTAAAACAAGATGGTCAAGCCCATAGGAATAGCTAGACCCATGACATTGTAAAAGAAGCTGAAAAGAATGATGCTATAGCAGGGGCTTGTTATGCATGCATAAACGCTCTTTGAACAATTTGAATGGCGTTTCGATATTCCTTTAAACACGAAGTTGCGCAAAGTTTTTCAAATCATGTTTTTCAAATCATGTTTTTCAAATCATGTTTTTCAAATCATGTTTTTCAAATCATGTTTTTCAAATCATGTTTTTCAAATCATGTTTTTCAAATCATGTTTTTCAAATCATGTTTTTCAAATCATGTTTTTCAAATCATGTTTTTCAAATCATGTTTTTCAAATCATGTTTTTCAAATCATGTTTTTCAAATCATGTTTTTCAAATCATGTTTTTCAAATCATGTTTTTCAAATCATGTTTTTCAAATCATGTTTTTCAAATCATGTTTTTCAAATCATGTTTTTCAAATCATGTTTTTCAAATCATGTTTTTCAAATCATGTTTTTCAAATCATGTTTTTCAAATCATGTTTTTCAAATCATGTTTTTCAAATCATGTTTTTCAAATCATGTTTTTCAAATCATGTTTTTCAAATCATGTTTTTCAAATCATGTTTTTCAAATCATGTTTTTCAAATCATGTTTTTCAAATCATGTTTTTCAAATCATGTTTTTCAAATCATGTTTTTCAAATCATGTTTTTCAAATCATGTTTTTCAAATCATGTTTTTCAAATCATGTTTTTCAAATCATGTTTTTCAAATCATGTTTTTCAAATCATGTTTTTCAAATCATGTTTTTCAAATCATGTTTTTCAAATCATGTTTTTCAAATCATGTTTTTCAAATCATGTTTTTCAAATCATGTTTTTCAAATCATGTTTTTCAAATCATGTTTTTCAAATCATGTTTTTCAAATCATGTTTTTCAAATCATGTTTTTCAAATCATGTTTTTCAAATCATGTTTTTCAAATCATGTTTTTCAAATCATGTTTTTCAAATCATGTTTTTCAAATCATGTTTTTCAAATCATGTTTTTCAAATCATGTTTTTCAAATCATGTTTTTCAAATCATGTTTTTCAAACCATGTTTTTCAACTTGGCTACTTCTGAACGCGTCTTTATATCTAATCTTTATTAATTTATCTTGGATACTCGTGTGAAAGCGGCTTTATATCTAATCGTTATGTATTTATCTTGGATACCCGTGTGTACGCGGCTTTATATTGAATCTTAATTTTTCTTTGATACGTCTGAATGCGGATTTATATCTAATCTTTATTAATTTATCTTGGATACCCGTGTGAACGTGGCTTTATAACTAATATTTATTCATTTTTAACTTAGATACCCGTGCGAACAGGCATGTATTATCTTGGTCATTTTATCTTGGATACTCGTGCGAACGGGACTTAATATCAATTCTTTATTAAGTCATTTTTATCTTGGAAACGCGTCTTTATATCTATTCTTTATTAAGTCATTTCAATTCAATTCAAAAGGTGTTTATTTCCTGTATAGTAACATACAATAGTACTTTTTATAACAATACAGGATTATTTATATAGATTTGTTTTTATATTAAAATGTAAATGGCGTATCTTGGATAGCCTGTGAACACGCCTTTATATCTAATCTTTATTGTCTTATCTTGGATACCCGTGAAAACGCACCATAATATCTAAAATTTATTAATTCATTTTATCTTGAACACCCGTGAAAACACGCCTTTATCTAATCAACCTATAAGAAAATATTGAATATCTTCAAAAATATCTTTTATATTAAATTTAAGTTTCAGCAACATTGGTTTTAAGATTAAGTTAAATCATGTAATCTGTTTTAATTTTAATTTAAATGAATATTACGTTTCAATTCAGTAAAAGCTATAACCTCAGAAGGCTAAAATAGACGCGAATCCAAAAGATACTATATAAGGCGTTCGTTGATCATTATATACTAACAAGCGAGTAACGATTGCTGCTCTTCAATGAGCTGTGGAGGATATACTTTTACTGTATAAGCGAATTTTATTGGAGAGTCAAGCGCCGTGGGTGATGATGTCTTCTTCCGACGTCACGTACAGACAGAACCTCTCCGCGAACTAAAAGTTCACTGGGAGAGGTAAGAAGACGAAAGTTTTTCGATTCGAAGACGTATTTCGTCTTCTTGCACAACGCGAACGCCAACGCCAACGCCGACGCCGCAGTGAATACAGTACCTAGATCCAACTAGGGTTGGGTCTAGCTAAAAATCATATTTTACCTCCCTCCCATCTGAAAAAGATATGCATTTGAAAATAAATTTCAATATAGGAACAAAACCAAAAAATATTATCACATTTGTGGATTTTGCCCCCCCCCCCCCCACCAATCTGAAATACGTTCCTATACCCCTGGAGTTCAGGATCGTCACGAATTAAAGTTTTAAATTTATTTCAAGTTTAATATTTGTTTGTAATTTTTTTACTGGGGGATTAAGAAAAAAAATTCTTAGCATTCTGACCAAACCAGATGTTTACTATCGGGGTGAAATCTAAACACTTAATAACAAGATTTCATAGCAAAAAAATAAAATTACCCGTCATATACTGAACAATGAATTAGTTGCAAGGTCTAGCATATTTATGACAAGTTACGTGATATGCAGGAATAATTTGGTACGCGACGTTTGTGAGTAGGCACATTCCTACGTGGACTGTAGCTGAAGGAGAACCTTGGTATTTTTAACCAAAATTTTTGTTCTAATTTTTATTGTGCACAGTAATATAAAAATAACTCCTTTAATTTGCATCTTATTTCTATACATTATGTATTAACTAAATTTAACTGGAACACAGGTTGCTAAAATAAATTTAATAGGCATTAATTGAATAATATATAGTTCATATTTGCTATTCTAAAGCTTAGTTCCCACTTGACCGAAAACACGACCGAAACACTGCGTTAACACCTCTGCGGTAAAAAAGTTTCTGCACAAGATGACCGAAAACGATTTCGGTCGGACAGAATCTGTGTTCTATTTTTACCGCACAAGTCGACCGAAAGATAATTCTCTTGAAATCCTTGAGCACGCCTTCTTTTAAAAATATCTCTCATCCGAAACCCTCTTCGTTTAATATTGGAAATTTTTTTGTACATAAGATACGAAAGCATTGTATAATTAAATAAGCATAGTGTATTAATTATTTCAACAGAAAAACTCGTATCTGACAGGTCTTCCATCAGAGATGGCGCTGCAGCCTAGTTTTTTAAAAAAAATATTTGGCGGTAAATTCAAAAACAGACTTTAAGCAGACGACGTGTCAAGAACTCTAGTGTCTCGTTATTTTCGCGATTATACGAGACACTTACGTCATACCACGTGATTACTCGAATCTCCTTTCGGTCGCGGTTTTCGGTCGTATGTGTGAACCAATGGAAAATTATACCGTCGGGGCTCTGCGTTAATAGACATTTTTTGCCGCAGCGACAACTTTTTCGGTCGTTATTTTCGGTCAAGTGGGAACCTAGCTTAAGCATTGTAATAAAGCATTCTGAATGTAGCCATTATTGTAAAACCCATAATGGATAGAAATGCAAAAATTTGTTTTTCTAGCACATCTAAAAATGCATTATTTTGGGATTAAATGCGCAGAAGTTAGCAAGATAGGCAAGGCATTTCGACATTTCTCGACATCTATGAGAAGGAAAAATAAATAAATCCAACTTGGGCGATGAATCCGTTGAGCAATTTGGAAACTAGTTTCTTTCTGTACGGATTTTTAAGGATCTTTAAACTCGCCTAAAATAGTGTTTTCTAATGAAAAGTACCTTTGGGTATTTATAAATGACCTTTATACTCGAAAGAAACTCCTTTGATTTTTAACGGTTTACTTTATTAACAGTTTTTCAATTATAGCAATGGTATCTTTTAGGGTGTTTATTCAGACCCTGAACCAGCGAGCTCTCCGAAAAGAGTGCCCTCTCGAAAAATAACACGGTCTCATTGTGAAACTTAAGAAATTTCGAGTTTAGTACTTTACAATAGCGTGACAAGACTCGTTAAAACTATATCTAATTGATTACCAAAATATAGTTAAAACTATATCTAATTGATTACCAAAATATAGTTAAAACTATACCTAATTGATTACCAAAATATAGTCAAAACCATATCTAATTGATTACCAAAATATAGTTAAAACCATATCTAATTGATTACCAAAATATAGTTAAAACCATATCTAATTGATTACCAAAATATAGTTAAAACTATATCTAATTGATTACCAAAATATAGTTAAAATTTTAAACGTTTTAAAGCTAAAACAGGGAGAGAAACATAATTTACGCGTAAGTTTAATATATTGTTGGCTTTAGCTAATCTGAATATCGCGCCTTTATCTTGTTTCAGTTGGCCGTGTTTATTACAGCACTTTTTATCTCAGACAATTTGGGTTTCGGAAAAATTTGTCATTAGTCACTGATACTGCCTGAAGGAGTGCCGTATGGTGTTGGTATTTCAAGATGAATTGGTTTAAAGGGACTATCTTCTATTTTTAAAGCTCCATTAAAGTCGCCTTCTTTTCTTGCTTAAAACATAACAAACTGTACAGTGAAAGCTATTCTATGTGCATAAGGGAAGATAATTTACAAGGGGCAAATTATAGAGAAGATTTTAGAAAAGGGTAAAATTGTGGCAGATTGATACACAATAGTAAATCTCAACGCTTTTGAGCAGTATGTACCAATCTCCTTAAAGGGGGAATGCAACCTAACAACAAGTAATTTTTAATCGATTCCTTATGGTTTAAATATGCCTAATTCATCAGTAGAAAAAAATTACAAACAAATATTAAACTAGAAAATAGGCTTATATTTATATTTATATGACAGTTTGAAATCGTTTTCCATTGTTTTGAAGGATCAAATCGACTATTCAAGAAATTACTTCTATTTCTTGATAAAAGATCTACACGGGTCCACTGATATCATTCTGTTTTAAGTTAAAATAACTCCTGACGCGACAAGTACAGCATTTACTAGCTTATTTCAATCAAGTACAACTGTATCTTCTCGAAAAAAAGGGCGATTAAAGAATGGGATATACGTACCATTCTATTAATATAACTACTGCCCCGTTACCTCACAAGAAGAGCTTGGAATTATTATATCTTTTTGTAATTGAATCAGAACATCGTGAATGTCAATCAGATATTATCCATTCGCGAAATAATATCTTTTCAAGTTAACCCATCTGAATGTAAGGCCATATTTTTATTCGTACTCAATTGTTATAGGAAATTGATACGTTTTACGAGTTATTCTTTCGCCATTAAGAAAATTTTAAACTCGAGTTTCTTCAAGGAATTTAACCCAAATTGTGATCTCGAAGCTAGAATGTAGTAATTTAGTCGGTTTCTTTCAATTTAGATTTAAATATAATTATTCAATTTCATTCTACACTGATTTCGAAAAACATCGTAGTTTTATATTGAAAAAACACGTAATTCGTTAATTAATCAAGCTTAAAAATTTATCTCCAGATAATTCGTATCCATTTGATACACCTCTGTTTATATAATTTGTGGTCATTTATTCGATATTAAAATATCTGAAAACAGTCTAGTTATCAAAGGATATAAGAAATTGTTACCCGATTCCCAGCTCTACTCACAAGTGAGTCTCCGTCATTGAAGATGGAACACGAAGAATGCGTAAAAGGAAGAATGCCACCTTACAACACGTGATTTTTTATCGATTCCTTATCGTTTAAATACCCCTAACCACCAGTTAAAAAATTTATCAACAAATATTAAACTAGAAATAAATTTAAGATTCTGAACTCCCCATATCCAAAACTTTACTGGTTTGATGTATCGAGTATCAAAAGACTTAAGTCCAGAATATATCTCGGATCATATTAGAAAACCCTCAATGCTACACGGTTGCCGAACACGAGGTTCAAATATCATCTTCTACGTCGAAAGACTCCAGTCGTCTCTCAGAACGAAGATCTCAAAACACAGTGGGGTAAGTATTTGTAATAACTTAAAACAAGAACTAAAGTGCATTGATACCTATAGTGTTTTTAAGAAAAAACTTTTGAATTTTATTGTAACACAATGATTCCATTATACTTTTATTTATTTTAATTTATTTATTACTTTATTAACTGGGACCTCTTTGTAAATCAGATCTTTTGAAAGAGCCATCCGAATAAAAGCCTTTTATTATTATTATTATTATTATTATTATTATTATTATTATCATCATTATTATTATTATTATTATTAAATAAGGACAACTTACTAATTACAAGAAATTGGGAACATATACATAAATTCCTCCTTGGATCCAATAATTAGAGCTCAAATTGAATCTAACAAAATTTGTACAAATCTAGACATTTTCGAAACTTGTAAATATAAATTTTAGAATGAGCTAAGACACATTTTAACAAAGAAAGTATCGTAAATTGTTGGACCTTGAGAAAAATAAGAAAAATATAAAGTTCTAAGTTTTTGGTTTTATGACGCAGGGTATAAGCCCTAGTAATTGTATTTACCATTTGTATGTTAACAAATACTCTTTGTAGCTGTAAAAAGTGCGCAAGCATGTTGTTGCGCAGAGTTAATAAAATATTGAATTATCATGATCCTCATTGTGTATAGAAACAAAACTTGTTTTTGTATAGTTTAATTTGATTTAATTAATTAGCATTATTTTATTATTAACGTTATCTTTTCAG
The DNA here is from genome assembly GCA_963920705.1 of Odiellus spinosus. Classification (NCBI taxonomy): domain Eukaryota; kingdom Metazoa; phylum Arthropoda; class Arachnida; order Opiliones; family Phalangiidae; genus Odiellus; species Odiellus spinosus. The sequence goes on along the minus strand of OY987225.1, from coordinate 15,637,663 downwards.
TGTTAACCATTTTTTCTTATAAATATGCTACTAGATCAGATAATCATCCATCCTATCAATGTTAAATTTCATTGATACCTTTAATTGAAATAAATCCACCTTACAAAAACATTACTTCAAATATTTTTTCCATGTATACACACAACTGTTTCCAAAAAAAAAAAAAAAAAAAAAAAAAATGGATCCGTAACAAAATATTTTTAGCGTGGAAAATATCTTAATGGTTTCCTTAGCAGTCCGTAGTAGATTTTGCAAAGAGTGTTCATGGTCATGTCCATGATCAATGGAACGGACATTCCGAGCCAAATTCCAAAATACCCACCCACGTTAGAAAAGATCTCCATAGGCTGAAAGAAAAATGAATAAATTTAATTTCCTTTTACTTGATAGGAAAAATTGTATAAATCTGAACATCACCATTACTTCCTGTTCATAGAAAAGCGATATCATAAGCCTATCAAACTCACCCACTTTTTTTCGATCTTATTATTATTTGGTTTTAAATTATATTGAATTAAAATTTTGTTTGAATCAGTTGTGATACATCTAGAGTTCGGAATCGGATAACTAGGCCTCTGGGCTTTTTTCAAATATTTTTATCTCGGCTAAATTGTGTGTTAATATAAAACCACGAATTTTATAAACATACGCATGAAATAGATGCGATTATCCGAAGAATAATAAATGAATTACGCGTTTATTCAAACGGATAATGCGAAGATAAATAATACGACGCTTCTCGAAATCCGTGTAGAATGAAAAATAATTATTATTTTAATCTAAATTGAAAAGAACAGCGACTAAATTACTACATTCTTGTGTAAGATCTCAATTTGGGTTAAAATCCGCGAAGAAACTCGAGACTCAAATTTTCTTAATGACGAATAAATAACTCGTAAATCTTATCAATTTCGTATAACAATGAGTATGAATAAAAAGTTTGCCTTATAAGCCGAAAATACAGTAAGCCCACTTGTATTTATCTAGGATTTTGGAATTTTTGGTTATTGTTTTGTGTTGTGTGTTGCCGTTGTGTTGGAATATCTCTACTCGATATAAACATTATTTGTATTGTAGCTCTTCTATTTAATCGTATCTCCAATAAGCTAACCTTTGGCGATATCGTGACCCCAGGTTTTTAACTTTCTAGTGACTTAACGGCAATAAACTATAACAGAAGTAATTGAAATAAAAGGGCTACTATGTCAATAGGCTTTTCACGCCATTGCTTATAATATAGTCAACTGCATAGTTCCTTTTTGAATCGATTAAATTAAGCATTAACTCAGATAAAACCATTATCAATAACTTATTCAGGAAAGGAGAGAACGTGGAAAGGGCACTCTTATATATGTCCTACTTCCCATTAAGGCGTATTTAACTTGTTTCTTTAGAAAATTTGATAGTGCCATCTACATTAGCGCTTTTTCGGTAGAGGTCTATGTAAAGCCCCGTTTTCGTGGTCGCGTGTACGCTAAAACTAGCGTGGAGAAACTGCTAGCGTATTTTTTTCGCTCGTAATTTAGCAGAGCTTGAAGCTATGGCGTGCGCGTGAAATATCTGTTTCGTTTAGATATTCGCGTGTAGCGTGTAAAATTTAGCTTACAAGCGACCATGAAAATAAGGCTTTTCTCATTCGCGAATTTTATTCGAGTAAAGGTTATAACGTCAAAATCGGAAAAGAAATCATTGAAAACATGAAGTTTTTGAATAATTTGTCAATTAATATTATTATTATGCAAAAAATAGGTTGCTTCGAACCCTTATAAAATGGTTCTTAATATGATTCTGGTCAAACCCGTGAAGGGACATAAATTTATTGTTTTAGAAATATTGTATTCAGATATAATATAGACGGAATGATCAACACTCTTTAGTGAAAGCACTTCATAGTCCGCTTACAACCTTCTATGGGAAGGAGGGTAGGAAAGACAGGCGGGTCTGACAGTTCTGGTCTAGCTAGCTAATATTTCCTTTCTCGCCAACAACGTCATCAAACTTAAATTCGAGGGAGCCAATAGAATATTTTTAATGTTTTGATAGACATATTAGTCGGGATAAGTGAATGTGAATCATTCCGTCTATATTTATAATAGTTGATATTATAAAAGAAGTTGTGGGTGCAACATCTTGTTGGAATGTTGCTAACTACGTCACGAAATTACATAGCGTTAAGGTTATACCAAGAATAGATTTAACACAAGAATATGGAAGAGCTATACCTTTGTCTGCGCGCTAGACGGTTTTCTACGATAAGTGCGGGGGGGATATCTGGCTGCGGGGATGCTCCTGTCCCATTGGACCGAATCCCATTCGACCGAAAAAATTCCCATTCGACCGAAAAACCCGCACTTTGGCGGATTCGGTCCAATGGGAAATCCCATTCGACCGAAAAACTTCCACTAGAATTCGGTCCAATGGGACAAGAATCTTTGCTTAAATATAACCGATGGAATTCAAATAGATTAAATTCCTAGATTTGATTGCCTTATAATAATTTAATGGCCAAGTAAAATGAGCACTAGCCATGAATTATTTTGTGAAATATTTACGAAAACTTGATGTTTAGAAAACAAATAATTTGCAATCACCGAAATTTAACTTTATAAAGCGAATTGCCGATTTTTAATTGTATTTTTAAGTCATATTCATTACGTTACAATGTTGTGGCTGCATTTTAAGGTATTTGTTAGATTTAATTTAAAAAAGGGATACTAGGCTCTGGAAACAATTTATTTTAAGCAATTTGAACTGGTAAAACAAGACTAAAATATTACAATTTCCCAAAGTCTTAAAAGATATTTGAGGCTAATTATTGAAATTACCAAATTAGTCTCAAAGAAAATTAAGAATATTTATTTAAAACGAGTCAATTTCTTGAGGAGCGTATGAACCGAAAGAGATGTTTGTAAGAAATAGATGACGATATTCAAATCCCCACTAAATAACAATAGTGGTCGACTAATTAGTACCGTAGGAGTTCCGAAAAATACTTAAAAGAATTTACGACAAGCAAATATGTGAAATTATCAAAACTCTATATTAAAATCACATAGAGTTAGAACCCAACCTAATCTAACTTAACACAACCCAACTTAGCTCAACCCAAACGTAACCTAACCAAAACAAACCCGTCCTATCATAACACTAACCAAGCCCAACCTAACCGAACCCAACCCAGCCGAAACTAACACAAACAAACCTTACTTAACCGAATCCAACCAAACCTTATCTAACCTTACTTAACCGAATCCAACCAAACCTAACCGAACCCAACCTTAACTAACCGAACCCAACCTTAACTAACCGAACCCAACCTTAACTAACCGAACCCAACCTTAACTAACCGAACCCAACCTTAACTAACCGAACCCAACCTTAACTAACCGAACCCAACCTTAACTAACCGAACCCAACCTTCTCTAGCCGAACCCAACCTTCCTTGACCGAACCTAACTTTTCCGCGAACTACCAGGACTATTTGTCCTCTGGACGATTGAATCCATTCGATTTCCATTTTCAAATGAATAAAATTCTAAAACGCTTAAATTATCGTTTAATGTAATCTATTTAGAATTAAAAAATGCAGCATGAATATTTTGGTTCAAAGGGGCATTTGCGAATACGTTTTGGGTGAAATGGGAAGCGGAATTTTTGGTCTGGGCGAATTGGGAATCCATCATATTTGGCCAACGTTTTTGGACTAAAGGGGAACAAACCGTTTAAATTCCTCAGTTCCTAATTAGTCCATATCCATTGTTATTTAGTGATGGTTCATTATCCCGAAATAACGCGCCCACAAGAGTTGGTTCTTTTCACGGGCCATTTTTATATGATATAATAATGGCATCAGCAACTAACTTTCCTCGTGAAATGTTCCATTCTAAAATTTCATAGCGACAGATTTAGGCTAAGCGAGACTATAGTTTGTAGCTTTAATAATTAATTGAAAATTACCGTGAAACCTTTGGTGAGTTTTGATACTTTTTACGAATTTTACAACAGTTTAAATCGTTCAAAAATAACTTGTTAGAAGAGTCTGGTATCAAATAACTTGTTAGAAGAGTCTGGTATCCCTTTATTATTTATAGAGATAGCAGACTTTCAAAATTATTGATAAGGCTGAAATAACGTGCCTCCTGTGCAAGTTAATAGAGCTTGCATTTTAGGCGATTATATATCCCGCAGAGGCTTAGTTGTCAATTATGATATCCTGACTCTGAGATCTAATCCTTTAAATTCATTTTAATTCTTACACTATGACTCTTAAACCATTCATATTTCTGAACTATTACCAATACTAGTTTGTCTAAGGTTTCACCTCAATTTAATGGGTTGCTCCTGATGTACTATAATACTCGAAAATATCGGATAAATATATTGCTCTTATCTTATTTTAACCTGGTAACTATTTTTATAATAGACGATTGATTTTAGTGAGAAATCACCAATATGGCTATAAAAACTTTATATTTTGGCGGAATCTCTTATCTTATCAATTCGGTCGAATGGGATTCGATCCAATGGGATAACACCGCGCGGGGCTCGGCGCGCGGACCTCGAAAGCTATAGTGATAGGGTGAAAATCATAACGCATATAACGTCAAATCTAGTAAGCTCCTCCCGTTCGTGACTAGCGTTATACTAGAGCTATAGCGTACGGTTCCATATTCTTGTGTTAAATCTATTCTTGGTTATACTGAACAGTTATTTCCGTTTTCATAAAACGCTACTGGTCAGACGGCTCAGAAGTCACTCAGGAGAGCCGACCTTGCGAGCTGACACGGATATAGAAAAAATAAGCTTAAGAAATGCTCGGTGCTCACGAGCTCTATGAGCTTTACAAACTATTACGTAGCTGATGACGTCGACGGCATTCCCTAAGTAAGCTCCTCCTCTTTCATGATAGCAACTATTGAATTTCTGAAGCAATTATTTTTTTAAAAGAAACAATAACGGACTTTCACTAATAAAAAGTGTTTCAAATTATTTTTGAAGATTGACCCGTAAAATATATAGATAAATTAGTACCTTGTATTGTGCTCTATGTCTGTATTCTATAACCGTGTTTCCTCTAAGTTCATGATAAATATCCACAGTGTTTATGTTAGGATCTCTAAAACATAATTAAAAATGTATACATTAACAGCAATTAATGTTGTAGGAATACTTTTCAGAAGATCAACAATAAACTATAATTTAACTTACATATCAACAGCAAGTCGATTTATGTTATAGTCATAGAAATCTCCCCTGTAATATTAAAATCGTGAATTTTAAGAGAATGTGTAAGTGAGCAGATGATTGGTTAAAAAAAAATTGATCCTTCGCTACAGAATGCACACTCGTCGTCCCATTTCTTATGTAGGGATGCTAATAAATAGAGCTCGGAATTAGTTTCACATTTGTAAAAAGTTTATCACCTTATTCCCTAAAAGTAAACAAAGCCCCTTAGCTAAATACTATTATCAAAGGTCCAGGTAGAGATTGGGGTTTGGACAAGAAATTTCTGATTATTTTATCTTTATTCATAACTTAAAATTTTTCGAGGAAAGTCTATGATAAATCCAATGTAATCTCGAATAATTTTCCGATTATTTTTTTTTATGATAGTTGTGGATTATTTTGTCCAAACCCCGATCTCTAGGTCCAGGTAAATGTACCGGCAGATTCTGATTCGAGAAATCCTAGCGGCCGCAGTCGGTGTAAATAGTGAACGGAGTAATCGCTACTCCTTTGGAGAAATTGTGTAGTTGGGGGGAAGACAATAGCCAAGCGCGGTCCGCCTAAATCTCGTCCTCTCTCGACTCAAAATATCGAGGTGGAGTCCAAAGCCCAAACCACTCGAGCAAGACACACGTAACAACGTTTTTTTTTAAGCTGGACCTTTGCTGATAGTATTACGCTACGGGGCGTAGTTTACTTTTATGGAATAAAGTGATATACTTTTTCTTTTGTTAATTCATTAAGACAAACATGAATTTCAATCACATCGGTCCGCGAAAAAATATCCATTTCTAATTTGAGTTAACGTATCCAAATGTAATGCAAACTTTTACTCGTACTCATTGATACGTTATACGAGTTATTCATTCGCCGATAAGAAAATATGAAACTCTAGTTTCTTCGCGGATTTTAATCCAAATGGAGATCTTGATGGTGGAATGTAGTGATTTAGTTGGTTCCTTTCAATTTGGATTAAATTAATATAATCATTATATTTCATTCTACACGAATATCGAGAAACGCAAAATTTTAATTTTCGCATTATCCGTCTGAATAAATTTATTAATGGAGCTTAAACCATTACCTCCGGATAGTTCGTATCCATTTGTTACGCGTCTGTTTATATAATTTGCGTTTTTATATTAACGAACAATTTATCCGAAATATCTAAAAAAAGCCTAGTTATCGATGGATATCCGAACTTTTTTATTATCCGATTCCAAGCTCTGTGTATTTTGATATCTTGTTCAATTATATTAAAAAAATTTGTAAATTAGATGCATTGAATGGTTGTATACCCAGCATCTTTTTACAGTAACATACTAAAATATGAATCGCCCACTTTTACTTATCCGTGTCCAATTGTATAAGAACTGTGCTAAATTAATAAATCTGATTTATCTCACGACAATATCTTTTACGCCCCTAAGACAAATACATATCAACACACGTGTGTGTAAGAAGTGAAAGATTTAATGTGTTTACTTGCAATCAGAAGGGCATACTGCCACACAGTCCTTCCACACTTTATCTAACAGATGTTTGCAAGAATCTATTAAAATAATGTTTATTATAATAAATATAGTTTATGAATTAATGAAATGCAAATACGCATTTAGGGTAAAAGGGGAAACTTCTAGCTAAAAGGAACTTATTTTGAATATTTATTTCGGAATCACCATGCCAAAAAATGTATTCGAGAATAGACTCATTTTTGGCGTTTAAATTAATTTCTAAAGTTTATTTAAGTTTGAATGTAAGTGATGTATAAATCCGGACCAATATTTCAGCCTTCAACAGCGCTATCACGATATAGTTTGTTATAAAACATCGCCAGATGGCGAGAACGAAGCCTTCAAAATAAATTGGGGTATCTATACCGTACATTGAAGGCGGTCCGATTAATTAATTAAAATTTGAGTTGGTTTATGTAATTCCTCAGGCTCGCCCGTACATCTAGTAACCTTTTAGGTAAGGTTATGTTAGGTTAGTTAATAGCACGAAAGAGCCCATAATGTTACATTTTTAAGATGAATGTTTCCCTTTAAAGAGATTTTGTCCTCCTGTTTTAATGAATTGTTCCGCCTTCGATGACCATTTTTTTCAATTACCGATTCAATATTGCAAAATTTAAGTTTAGTTTATGTAATCCCTCGGGCTAGCCCGTCCCTCTTGTAATATTTTAGGTAAATTAAGGTTGATTAATCACTCGACCTAGTCCGTCCCTCCAACTAGTTAATCTCTTGGACCAACCCGTCCATCTTGTAATATTTAAGGTAAGGTTAGGTTAGGCTAGTTAATCGCAGGAACTAGCCCATCCCCCCAATTCGTTAATCCCTCGGACCATATCCCTCTTGTAGTACTTTAGTTAGGGTTAGGTTAGTTAATCTCTGTCTTTAAAGATTACGAATTTCGAGATTATGTACCAGACTCTTAATTACGTATAATGTGAAGCCTAAATTTAACGCTATTCAGCATTAGTTTGTAAGAATTAAGGTTCAAAAGACCCTCAAAGCTAAATTATACAAAAACGTTGTTTTGCTTCGCACTTCAAAAAAGTGCATTTATAGGTAAGAATATCAAACCCATGAAGGGACAGAAATTATAAATTATCGTTGAAAGAAATATGAATGTCACAGTCTAAGAAATCAGAAAGCTATAATGAAATAATTAATATGAATAAAAAAATTACATATAAATTCGGCCTATCAAAACTTTAAATTATGTAGAGTTAAAGAATGTAAAGGTTATAAAAAGTCGAGTGTTTGCTTTTACAAGCTGAAAACTGCTACCATCATCATAACTATGTAATTTTGAACTAAACATTTCAAAAGCGCCAGCTTAAACTAATTGGTATTACGCAATTCTACCAATAAACGCATAGTAGGCTTTAAGTTACCCTTTCCAAGAGTGATTTCTACGAATGACTTCTACATAATTTAAAGTTTCGATAGGCCAAATTTATATGTAATTTTTTTATTCATATTAATTATTTCATTATAGCTTTCTGATTTCTTAGACTGTAACATTCATATTTCTTTCAACGATAATTTATAATTTCTGTCCCTTCACGGGTTTGATATTCTTACCTATAAATGCACTTTTTTGAAGTGCGAAGCAAAACAACGTTTTTGTATAATAAGTAAATTGATTAAGTTCTTGTTTTTGCCATATTCAAAAATATTCCCTTGAGCCACCGCAGAACGAACAAGTCAATACTCTCAGCATAAAACTATAGTCCTTAAATTTCATTTCACACAGTTTAATTCAGAAGTGCTTTCGATTTAGATGAATATTAACATCGCTTTAGCCGTTGTTTTCATTTTGATGGTTTATACCGTTTAATTTTCATTTTTCACTTAGATTTAAAATGAAACCATTCAGTTTATTTGCCGGTTAATGAAAATTATTAACAACACTTAATAAATACTGATCTGCCATGGTGCACCTCATGGGCTATTAGATTAATTGTTTTGACCTAATTAACTGGTACCCTTTTAAAATAGCTTTGAACTCACTCGTTTTCTTGTGACGACGCGTACACGACGCGCACAAATAATGGTGGACGGACGCGCACAATTAAAGATTGAAATGTATACAGAATACTGGTCGCTGACGTCTCGTTATCGCGTGATTTCGAATCATCCGATTGCCCGGTTAGATTTTATTTTGTACATGGCGATTGAGCCTTTTTCTTACTCCGTAGATTTAAACTCAATTTAAAAATTATGACCTCTCGCTTTTAAGCCTCCAGTCCAACCTCAGGATACCAGTAAGTAGAAAAATCTATAATTGGTACCATGCCGCGGCATACGCGGGCATGGCAACTAAAAGGAATTTAAAGTTTTCTTAAAATTGAGTACACATGGGACCGATTTATAAAAAAAGGAAGCCCATGTGCAAGAAAAACCATTACAATTCTAACCTCCGACCTCGCGCTAGCTAGATACGCGTATCGGAAGACCTAAAAGAAAAAACACCCGACGACTGTAATTGTCCTGGTAGGAGTCTCTGCCGTTTACAAATAAAAGTATTTAGGAGTCAAAGATATTAAAGGTTATATAGGAAAATATAAATAAAGTCCGAATTTGCCGTTACATATAATATGATGACTCTTTCTTTGTTTCAATCCATTTATTCATCCACTACGCTTAGTTTAGAATAAGAACGACGAAAGCGGCACCTCGTAACAAATCCGCGCATAACGAAGTTATACCTCAATCGCGCCATGGCTCTGGAAGATTCGCTTCAATTCCGAACTCGTCAATTACAAGATAGAAGGGTGATATCAAGGGATTACTAGCTAAAGGGATATTGGCTAATTCGAGTGATAAAATATACTAACCTAACGTGACCTTACTAGCGTTGTTTTAATCTGACAACTTAAAGATATCTAAAAGTGAATACCATGAACATCCACTAAGATACTAAAATATCTACTCGAGAATTAACGAGACGATCGAGACCAGAATAAACATTAAACTTTATTATTACAAGTATAATTCTCATAAATTCAGAGAGCCCTGCAAAAAAAGAAAACGAAATCGTAAAAACAACATCGCATTAAAGAACATATTTGCAAAAAACTATGCCAAGTCCTCCGCACTGTTCCTAAAGATACGTAAGTCTTCCTTTACTATGCTGTCCAAGAGATGTACTGGATGATGGTCCCAGGCATCTTTCCACTACTTGTCCTCTACTTGGCCTATCCTAATCCTTGAAGGCTAGGACCTTCTAGGCATCACCACGGAACTTCCACCTCTGCAGCAGGCTAGAGACGTTGATTTTTTTTACACGATGTTGAACGCATGAATGGCAGAGAGAGAATTTTTTTTTTTTTTTTTTTTTTTTTAACGGTGCGTAACAGGGATGTGCAGAGAGAAAATATGTTCTATCCATAGGCGCAAATGACTTTTATCTCTCGAAAAACTACGTCGACGTCCCTTAAAAAACGGATTTGGCCTACTGGCGATAGGCCAACTGTAAAACGTATTTACATCCCATTGTAAGAATTGGACGACGAGTCCGAAAGTTCGAATACTCTAAAGGGGCTGACTTCGCGTCGACTGCAACTAAATCAGACTGAGACTGTTGCACTCTACTAACGTAACCTTACCTATAATATTATAAGAGGGATGGGTTAGAGCGAGTGTTTAACTAGTTGGAGGGATGACGTAGTTCGAGTGATTAACTAACGTAACCTTACCTAAAATATTACAAGAAGGGCAAGGAAACAAAATGTCCATTCGAGGTTGTGAACTATCGATAAAGATTCCACTTGAGATTATGTACATGAAGGTTATGGTCTATCAAGATTGTGTCGCATCGACATTATGTTCTGTCGAGATTGCGTCCCATCGAGATTATATCCCATCGTTATTGTGTCCTATCGCGCGTGTGTCCAATTTTGTTCTTATATCCGTATCCTTTATAGACTCCTTTAAATTCTGCAGCATAATTTAAATTTCCCGCCAACTTTTATAACTAAATCAATTTATTGTACGTCTGTCTCAGAGTCCATTTTCTAAGACATTTCAAAATCTCAGCGTTATATACCATTTGGGCTAATGTATAATACGCAAGTTTATGTACCCTGCGGCTTATAATCATTGATAAAAAAATCAGTTCGCACTATAAACGTTAAAAACACTGTTTTGCATTAGACTCAATACGTAGAATTCTAGGCATCGTCCTATATCTTTTAAACCAAAACATATATCGTTTGTATCTCTCGCGTTATTTATATTTAATTAGACACAAGTTTTTTATTCAACTTCATACACCAACGTTATACTTTTTTCCGTCTTTCTTTCCAACGTTATCAAAGCTACTGTTATTCAGTCTTAGTATTCAACATAATAAAAGTATAATAGAACACCCTTGTAAATCTAACACATTTCTCTCTTTCTAATGCAAACTCCCAATGAAACGCCGTCTTTCACGGTGTTTCAACCTTATCTAAAGCTTTTGTTATCTCAGTCTCAGTATTCATCCGAAAAGTATAGAAAAATATAGAGCACAGGATTCTAGCAAATTTATCTCTTTCGAATGCAAACTCCCAGTGAAACGCCGTCTTTCACGGTGTTTCAACGTTATCTATAAAGCTTTTGTTATCTCAGTCTTAGTATTCATCCGAAACGTATAGAAAAAAAGAGTACCCCCATGATCCTAACATATTGTTCTCTCTCGAATGCAAACTCTCAATGAAACTTCTCGCGGTCGGGAGACGAAGGAGACGAAGATTTCAGTTATCAAGTCGAAAAGGTTTACCACCTCATAAGGGTAATCTCCATAGACGTTTCTGATGAAATTGTGAGAGACCTATAAATAAACCAGGCCGGCACGTGCCGGTTTAAAACTAGTGAAATCTGGAAAAGCTTAGTGTATATTTTTTTCTGAAAAAGGGACAGAAATTATACAAAAAAGAGGTTGCTTTATACCCTTAAAACGGGCTCTTTATTAACTCGGGTCAAACCCGTGAAGGGACACTAATTAATTGTTAGAGAAAGAGCGATTTAATATTTTTAAAATTATTGTTAGTGGTTTTAGTCTACTACTCCAAAGATTTTATTATAATAATAGGTATATTTTCCAAAAAAAAAAAAAAAAAGAAATACGGATAAATACGACCCAGGGAAAAATTAATCAGAATTTAAATAACATTAATAAAAGGTACATTAGTATTATATTAGACAAAACTTTGTAATTTCTATTAAATTTTCTCGTGTAATTTAGCGTTTCACGGCGCCATGTATTTGAAAAATACGTGAAATTTAAAAATCTTAAAATATAACTTTGTGTATAACTATTGGTGAATATGTATACATTAAAGGAACTCTATCTTTAGCTATTCTCATTAGTGATACTGGAATAATTTAAAAATAACATAAAAAAGAGCGGTTTCCTAGGTCGTCTTTATCCTTTGTTTGTAAAATATTTAATCATAATAAAATCTTTGGAGTGTAGACTAAAACCACTAACTATAATTTTAAAAATATACATTCCTCTTTCTCTAAAAAATAATTTGTGTCCCTTCACGGGTGTGACCCGAATCAGATAATAAGAGCCTTTTTTAAGGGTGCGAAGCAATCTCTTTTTTCTATTATAATATGATTAGCCGGAATTTATATTTACTTTTATTCAAACTTTACGAAACTTTAGAAATTAATTTAAACACCGAAAACTTATCTAAAAATTGTCTGAAGATTCTCCAATACGTTTTTCGGCACTGTGATTCCGAAAATAAATTCTAAAACTGTTACATTTTTAGCTGTTATATTCCCCTTAAAATTATAATTTCTATGAAAAATAATAAAGCAACGAGTTACAACACGACTAACTAATTAGTAATTATAATTTTTAAGTTCCGGGCATTTTTTGAAGCTAAGCTATGGACGAACCGGGGCATCTTGTCATCGTATGAAAGTTGGAATATGGAAAACGCTTCGAACCGAATTCGTAACCGATTTTGCCATCAAAACGAGGGTTTAGAGTAAAATGAAAAAATAAAGGTTGTCTCCATAAGTATTTGTTACTTTCCCTAGAAATCAACCGCATAAAACTGAAGCTTGGTTCTTTCAATGAATAAAGAAGTTTAATTTAGTCATCATCCTAGGTTTAATTAAAAGCTTTCAGTTGCGAGTAGCATTGTAATGACGTCGTAAAATTGATAAAATTCGTAAATTATATAAGATATCTCTTAGATTTGCAGGTTTTCAAAACGTCGGATTAATAATGCCTGCCACTACGAGACAACTTTTCAACCATTTCCTCGGGGTAGACGAACCACGACCTTTTTGAGTAGCTGTCATAACCAACTGAGTTTCCTCCGAGAACAGAGGCATTGACGCTTTTAACGTCCACAGGGCCCGATTAAGCGATTTCGCGCCCAGGGACAAAAATTATACGTGCCCCCTAATTTGAAAATCCAACATTCAACTTTAATTCATAGCGCCCCATCATATAGCTTCGCGCCCAGAAAACATTTAAAATTTAAAATTCAAATTCCAACGTCAAGTTTACCCAGATTTTTAGTAAAATAATCGCTCGGATTTGGGTATCACCACTCACCAGATTTCTTGGGTACCGCCCGGAGGCATGTGCCCCCTCCTCCCCCCTCCAGCCCTAAGTTACGTTCATATCAGTGATTTTACTTCGAATTTGACAAATAGCATAGGCTAAACTGAGGTGATTTTTATAGTCATGAAATTCTTAACAAGTTAAGAACTCTTTGACAACACCTGTTATTTCCGGTTACTAATAGATGTTACATATACCTGCCATTATAAAGATGGAAATTACCTAGGAGTGGAATTGATTCACCGACCTTTTGGGTAACATCTATCCGCTACCGGGAATATTTGGTGTAGTCAAGGAGCTTTCAACTTGTTAAGAGCTTTTTGACGATAAAAACATTGAGTTGTGAATATTTAAGTTAGAGTTCCTTTTTCAATTACCGATAATTTAATCTCGCGAACCAATTTTTTTCCAATATTTTAAAAACTATCACGTAGTAAAGATTGGCGTGTGAAATGCCGCCTTTCTCTGAATAAATGATAAATATGTATGTCCGTCCCATATTTTCAAAAAATTATTCGCGAATTGAAAATCTAAAAGGATCTCTAAAAGAAAGTATTTTCCATTGGAACTCAATGATAAAAATCGCCATAGATTATTTGGTTAGTCGTTCATTTTCTTGATTTAGAAAACTCCTCCAGATATTGAAAACGAAATATTTGCGTCAAAATAATATAGTAATATTTAATTACCTATATTTAAACTTAACGTACCTCTGACTTTCCTGTTACAAGCGACGTATCCAGGAATAAATGGTCTGGGAGTAGGTACACAACCGTACGTGTTATTAAATGTTTTCCATACGCAAACATAGAAACACATCTATATTTTAAGAAAAATAACTAAAGTGCGGAAGTTTATCGACTCCATTTTTATGGTATAATATTATTAAATAAATTAACGAGACTGCTACTTTATGGCTCAAAACTTTGTTCATTAAACTAACGTTTCTGGAGAGCTTTGGAATATTCTATATCGCGCAGGCGTGAAGAATTGCTCGTGTATATCGTTACGAGCTTATCTCGTACAATGTTTTTGTTTGTTATATTTTATAAATGAATTGATAAGAGTTCGGAATTCCTGTAACTTTTGTTAATTGAATAAGACCATGGTCAATATCCATTTCTTATATGAGTTAATATAAGGCAAACCTTTTATTCGTGCTCACTTGTTACTGGAGATTGATACGTTCGTTATATGAGTTATTCATTCACCGATAAGAAAATTTGAAACTTGAGTTTCTTCGCGGATTTTAACCCAAATTGTAATCTCGAAGCTAGAATGCAGTGATTTAGTCGGTTCCCTTCAATTAAGATTAAAATATAATTATTATATTTCATTCTACACAGATTTCGAGAAACATCGTATATTTATCTTCGCGTTTTCCGTTCGAATAAATGCGTAATTTGTTTATTAATTAAACTTCAAATTCTCTGGATAATTAGTATACATTTGATACGCGTCTGTTTATATAATTTGTGGTTTTATATTAACAAACAATTTATCCGAGATTAAAATATCTGAAAAAAGCTTAGTTATCAATGGATATCCTAAGTTATTCGATTCACAGATCTATTGATAAGAAAATATTTCTTTCGAAAGCTGTAGAGAAACTTTTTTCTCAACCATGAAGTAGCAGTCTCGTTTATTAATTTAATAATATTATAAATTAATCACGACATGTGGTCAATTAAGTTCTTGTTAAGGATTATTTACGATACTTACAAATTGGCTTAGGTCTTTTATTTCATTGGTAAGTTTATGAATCTCGTGATAATCTCTACAATCTGTTTTATACGGCTTCTTCATCCTATATACAACAGTCTGAAATCATTTGAAAAAGTTTGTTTTTATTCGACCTAAGTTAGGAGCCCCTAACTTGCTACACTTTTTGGAAAGAGGTATATTGGGAGGTCTGTAGAAACCAAATAAGATTATATCATATGATGAAGTTTGATTTTTCACGCAGCCACTCACCGTGTTTTCAGCCTTCTACGACCAAAACGTTTTGGGCAGTCGCGGTTACAAAACTAGCCCTAGCATATGCCCCAACTTGGCAGTGGAGAACCTAACTTGGTGTTTGTTTCGTAGTTTTAAATAGTTGAAATTATTTAGTTAATACACACAGAGGTACTTAGTAATCTTTATTTAATTGAGTACTGACAAAAGTACTTCAGCTGAGCTGACGAGGTAGCTCTTCTCTCGCTCTGGAGAGATAAAAAAGTATTTATGTTGGGTAGATAATATTATAACTGTTATTAGAATGAGGGCGATTCATAAGAGGGCTGTACATAATGATAATATACAAACAAAACATTTTCTTTTGTAAATGAATTTAAAAATAGTCTTTAAGGATTGACTGTCCTTAATAAAGATAATAATCATCGAGGTATGTAGGTGGTTTGATTGTTCTGCGACTTCGTTGTTGTGATTGTTCGTCTCGGGTGTTCGGTGTAACTTGGGGAACACCTCGTGTTTGTGTAGTGTCTCAGTGTAGTGTGACCGGTTGATTTGGGGTAGATGTCGTTAAAGGGAGAATGCAACCTAATTACAAGTGATTTTTTATCGATTCTTTATCGTTTAAATAGGCCTAATCCATCGATAAAAAGTTTACAATACAAATATTAAACTAGAAATAAATTTAAAACTTACCCAGAAAATAGGCTTAGCGGGATACATGGAGATCCTGAATTGCGTTCGTGTAAGGTCTAGCGACCAATGAGCAAAGGCCCGTCGTTCACGCGAGATCTCCACGAGACTTACGTCGCGTGCGATTGGTCGCTAGACCTTACACGCGAGGAAAACAGGACCTCCATGAATCCCATTAAGCCTATTTTCAGGGTAAGTTTTAAATTTATTTCTAGTTTAATATTTGTTTGTAAATATTTTCAGTAGTGGCTTAGGCCTATTTAAACAATAAAGAATCGATAAAAAATCAATTGTTGTTAGGTTGCATTCTCCCTTTAAGTGTGACTGAGATTGTGGTACACTTGGTGATGTAGGTAGAGTGTTTGAAATACCACTGTTGTTTCGTTGTGGTATTTGGACTGGACCTGGAACGATAGGGGTAGGAGGTGGAGGAAGGAGTTTGTTGGCAGGCTGTTCGAGGTCTGTGCCTGTGAAATCTTCGTTTGTAGCTGGACGTAAGACTATTCGATTTCTACGATACACTGTGTTGCCAATCTTGACCAAATATGAACGTTCTGCTACTTTAGCAGTGATTATCCCTCTGGTCCATTTCTCGTTTCCTCTATTAGGTCTTGGTTTAACCCAAACTGAATCACCTTGTTCCAGTTCTGTTAGTGGGTATGCGTGTTGGTCAAACTTCTGCTCCGTTTTTTGTCGTTTATCATGTAAGTATTCAGTGACATTTTCAATTGTAGTTGAGTCATTGACGTTGGTATTTGAGATCTAGTACGTCGTGACATAAGTCTTTGCGCTGGTGAAGACTTGAGTGTTTCTGTTGGCGTATTTCGCCATTCTAGCAAGGCTAGATAGAATTCTTTCTTGGTACTTTCGAGTTTCTTTAGGAGCACCTTGGAAATTTTAAGGGCGGACTCAGCTTTGTCGTTGCCCTGTGGGTGATACGGTGAGGATGTCTTATTTTCAAAACCCCAGAGATCCATGAACTCTTGGAAGATTCGGCTGTTGAACGGCGGGCCGTTATCCGAGTGTACAGTTTTCGGTATGCCATACCTATCAAAGTATCTCTTACATACCTCTACCACAGATTCTGCGTGTGCATCTGCTAATGGATCTAGTTCAAAGAAATCGGAGTAAGCATCGACTGTCACGAGATATTTTTTTGAATTTGCATCTATCGTGAACAAATCCTTGGAGATTTTCTGCCATGGTAACTCTGGTAGTGGTATAGTTATCAAGGGTTCTTTGCGTTGTGGTCGTTGAAACTCATTACATGTTTCACAGGAGGAGATTGCTTCTTTAATATCCGTTTCAGTAGACAGTATCACGAGCTTTGCGTAGGGAGGCATTTACTCCTAGATGATTCAAGTGTAATATCTCTATGATATCTTTTTGTATCGATCTTGGTATAACGATACGACTGCCTTTATAGATAATCCCTTGATCCACAGATAGTTTGTCACTGAATGTGTGGTATTCTCTGATATCGTTTGGAACTTTCGAGTTGTGTTTTGGCCAGCCTTTGTTTACGGTTTCAGCTAGGAGCGTTAATAATGGATCCGCGGCCGTTTGGGTTTTAATCTTGTCCAACCGTCTGTCGGAAACCCTTACATACTGCGTTGAATCAACGTGTTCCAAAAAGGCTGTGAACCTACGTTCTTGTTTAAGAGCGAAAACAACATCATAGTTATGTTCTTCCAGGTTAAGATCATGATATGGATATGCGGGAGAGGCAGTCAGCGATCACCATCTCAGGAGTCAGAACCCTTTTTATACGTTACTGTCAGGTTATAATTTTGGAGTTTAAGCAGAGTACACTGCACACGTTTCGGTGTTGACAAAAATGGTTTCTTCCAAATAATCTCGAGGGGTTTGTGGTCCGTCTCAACTGTTATGTTGGGATGGCCACAAAGGTATTGATGGAAACGCAGACAGGCAAAAACGATACTGAGGCATTCTTTTTCTATTTGAGCATAGCGTCGCTCGTGAAGCAAAAACAACGGGCTGCTGATTTTGTAGAATTGTGGCGCTTAACCCAACGTCGCTAGCGTCACATTGTATGGTTATTTGTTCATTGACATTGTAGTATCGTAAGATTGGGAAACAAGTAACCAATTTCTTTACAGCCTCAAATGCTTGATTTTGTTCTGGTCCCCAAGCCCATTCTGCTCCTTTATGTGGCAGTCGTCGTAGTTGTTTAGAGAGTCTGAGAGTTTACGTAGGAACTTCGCCAAATAGGTCGTGAAGCCTATGAAGCTTCTAAGAGCCATTAGATTTTTAGGTGGAGTCATTTCTTTTACTCTAGTTTTCTCCGGATCAGGCCTAACTCCTTGGGCCGTTAGTACAAGTCCAATGTAAGTGACTTCACTTAGACGTAGTCGGAGTTTAGCCTTATTTAGCTTTAGATTTCTTTCGCGTGCTCGTAGCAGTAGTTGGATTAAGTTTTTATCATGGTCTCTAATTGCTTCTTCAACTTTATCTCCACAACCTATGACTAGAATGTCGTCATGGATACTCTCCACTCCAGCAAGTCCTTCTACGACTTCGTGTTGATGGCGTTGAAATTCTTCCGGTGCTGTAGACAAGCCAAATGGCCATTCTTAGCCATTTATACCTTCCGAAAGGTGTCCAGAAAGGGGTCAAGCTGCTGCTTTCTGAATCTAACTTGACTTGCCAAAAGCCGTCTTTCGCGTCTAAGACTGAGAAGACCTTGGCCTTGGAAAGATGAGGTAGTATTTCCTCTATGGTTGGAAGAGGATATTTTGGTCTTTTCAATGCTAGGTTAAGATCTTTTGGATCTAAGCAAATTCTGATCTTTTTCTTTTTAACGGCTACCATGCATGCTTGATATCCAGGGAGTAGGTTCTGTAACTTGTTCAAGTACTCCTCTGGTCACTAGTTCCTTAATTTGTAGGGTGTAACGGTTGTTGTTGCCAATGACCATCAATTGAGTAAACCATTGTTTTCCTGAGTTGTTCTCAACAGTATATACAGAAGTGTCTGAGTTGTCTTCATTTTCTAAATGGTGTACCTTGGTCTTCCGTTTCGCAGGTTTCGATGCATTAGTATCACTCTTGCATACTTTAGCAAAGTGTTTAGACTTTTACACTTCGAGCATTGTTCACCGTTTGCTGGACAACTTTTTCTGTCTCGTGCATGTAAATTACAGCAATAATAGCAAGGTTTATTGAGGATTGTCGGTTTCGTGTGAGTGTGACTTATCTTGAGTGTAGGTCTTGAGCTTACTGTTCGTATTCTTTCGCTTTGCTAGGAAGTGTACAGCTATAGCTGTAGATTCGACTTTGTTAATTCTTTTTAGCTGTTGATCTGTTAGATCATTGGTGCGACAGATATCTATAGCCGAATTCAGAGTTAACTTTGATTCGCGAATAAGTTTTGGTTAAGTATGGGAGTTGTTTGTACCCAACACAATGCGGTCCTGGATGAATGTATCAAGTAGCGTACCAAAATCACAAGATTTAGAAAGAGTTTGTAAACGTTGTACATACTGGTCTATTGTTTCGTCGCTTTCTTGATTTGCGGAATAGATCACATACCTTTCATAGATTACATTCGTTTGCGGTTCAAAATGGTTAGTCAACGCTGTTAGTATTTCAGTAGTGGTAGCTGTTTGAGCAGCTGTCAATGGTAAGTTTTGGTAAATTTGATAACAATCTTTACCCATCATTGAGAGGAGTGTAGCGACTCTAATCTCGTCAGTTGTTGTCGGAGTCCAGTTGCTATTTCAAAATTTAGCCATTTCAAGAACTTCCAGTTTTCCCCAACATTACCTGTAGCACTAACTGGAGTAGGTGACGGAATGATCGGGACGATTTGTGAAGCTGCAGCTACTGGGGGTTGCGCCATTGTAACAGTGTGTGAAGAACGTAATCTCTTTGTTGTCAGGACTAAGGCTTAGCAGAGTATGAACAGCGGTTCATAATATGGCTGTACATAATGATAATATACAAACAAAACAGTGTTGAAAAGGTCTTAACTTGGTTTCTAACTTGGGAAACACATTAAAAACTAAAAAATCGAGAAAATGTCAAAATTTACAAAAGGAACCACTTCCACACCTCATATCGAGAAACGATTGTCACCAATGGATTCCTTGGCCAAATTCACCTCTAGAGAGGTAGAATAAGAGTATATGCAAAGTTATCGGCGATTTAATAATTAGGCATTGCTTCGGCACATAGAACCCATAAAGGGATCCTCATTTCAAGCGAAATGATAACTTCACAAATACAGGCTCGTGCGTGCTAATCCCACCTTTGACTCAGTAACTTTGGCCAAAGAATCCATTAGTGACACTTGTTTCTCGATTCGAGGTGTGGAGGTGGTTCCTTTCGCGAATTTTGGGAGTTTTCCATACATAGCTTCCGTATAGGTAATTTGAAATGTACCTTTCACAATGAACTATAGGCCAATTTTAGGTTTTGAGACGAGCATTTTGTAGAGGAGAGCCCTGCCTTTCCGTGTAAGGCCTTTTCTTAAACGAGGGATTTTTCCTTAAAACCTTATTTCCCGGAGCCTAAAAGCTAACTTTCCCTAAAATTCCCATTTAATTGATTAGTCAAATTTGGGGGTGGATTATTTAGCGTCGTATCTTCTCAGTATAATTTCCTAGAGCATCAAAGTTATTTTTTCCGAATAGCCCTACAAAGCGAGCCCTATAACACTAAATTCGGGTCAGTCAAACTAAAACTATGAATTTTTAAAGAAAGTTTACCCGATTAGGACTTTCTCGCCATATATATTAAAATTTGTCAACTGTAAAATTACTTACTTTTCTAAATACAGCTTTGTTTAATGTTCCTGGTAAAATGAAAAACGATCGGCGGTGTCTGTTTGGAACTTCGTCTGGACTTTGAAGATTAATATTAACACCGACCTTGAATGGTAACTCTTCTCCTAAACTATTTTGCGTTGTAGTCCTCAGCATAAACTCTACACGATCGGTAACGTATTATATATAGTATAAGAATTTAAAGTACTACAAGGGTATGATACAACATGGGTACAAGAAAGGCAAATGGATATAAATCCGTGTTTTTGAAAAATGTGAAATTGTGAGGAGAAAGGAAACACATAAAAAATTTACATTGTAAGAAATATGAAATTTGAAATAGCCCTCTCTAGCGGGGATAAAAATGTATCAAAGCATGAAAAAGTTAAAATTTTGAGAATGTTTTCGGAGGTCTTCAAATTAGAGAGCGAGGTTACAGTGCAGTGCCGATACATTGTTAACTATCTTTAGTTTACTTTCTAGTGGTCTTAATTACACGCCCGGCTAAAAATTGTTTGATGACCTTGTACCATTATAAAATAATGGGCTCCAGAGAGATTTTTATTCCAAGCTAGAACAGAAACTTTCCCACTCCTCTAGTGTATTAAAGTGCCTTGAACTAAGGAGCCAAGCTCTCCCCCTCTCACACTCTCTCGCCAACGAACGAGGCCGTTGCGATTTTCTTTACAAATATTCTCGGCTTTGCCGCCATTTATTACAAATTTCGAAATACTTAGGATGAAACCACAGAATTGCCGGTTGACCCTTTTAGCATCAGGTTTATTGTTAAGGGGGTGCACCGTAAACGAAGTACATAACACTCCCACCAATACGTGCGACTTCATCATGTGTCCGCAAAAGTGCCGCACGCGAAACCACGCCCGGAACGGGAAAAGAGCCAAAAAGCGGGAACCGAAGTTCACGGGCCAGTGCACCCGCACACACGTGCCGAGGGACTAAGGCAGCAGAAGGTGGAAAAGCTGGCTTGGCGACCAAAACCCACACAGCAGTGCCATACGGCCCCTATTATGTAACCGTGGACCACAAGGACCGACTCAAAGGCATAGGGGGATAGTACGACCCCCGTGAGTCGGCTGGAATGAGGCGAGACGGCCGTGTCACACATTCGCGGAACTAGGACGGATGCTAGAACTCAGGCCTCCTTACCACGACAAGGAGGTGACACTACTCCCACCTTGCGCACGTACAGGTGGGGGAGGGGGGGGGGCTTTTAGCATCATTCCCGTTTGAAAGCTTACTAATAGACATACCAGCGTAACTACCATCATACAGAATACGCTTCGCCCAATTTACATTCACCGCCGTACACGGTTCATATCCGTTAAAGACCCAAGAGCTGCAAAAAAGACGTATATTAAAGCTATTATAAAATATAAAATAAAGAGAGTATAAATATTGGAATTTAAAATGCACCCTTATCTAGAACTAAAGTGAAATTCCATTAATTAAGCTAGCGTATACGATTACAAATTGTGAACCTTATACATTCAATTTCACCCATCAAACATAGGCCCTAAATCCGGTTTACCAATTGCGGCCGCTAGGATAGTTTAGGGCTGAAGAATTTTGAACTTTGTCTGGTGTCTATCCAAGTTAGCGCAACTATTACTTAATTCATCGGCAATTCAAAGAACTACCGTAACTAAAGCTCGGAATCGGATAATGAATAACTTAGGACATCTATTGATAACTAGACTTTTTTCAGATATTTTAATCTCGGATAAATTGTTTGTTATTATAAAACCACAAATTATATAAACAGACGAATTAAATGGATACGAATTATCCAGAGGTAAAATTTTAAGCATAATTAATTAACAAATTACGTGTTTATTAAAACGGATAATGCGCTGATAAAAATATGACGTTTCCGAAGTAAGCGTAGAATGAAATATGATAAATATATTTTAAATCTAAATTGAAAGAAACCGACTAAATTACTACATTATAGCTTCGAGATCTCGATTTGGGTTAAAATCGGCGAAGAAACTCTAGTTTCAAAATTTCTTATCGGCGAATGAATAAACTCGTATAACGTATCAATTTCCTATCACAATGAGTACGAATAAAAAGTTTGCCTTACATTCAGATACGTTAACTCGAATTAGAAATTGATATTTTTCGCAATTGGAAATATCCTAATTGACATTCACGATAGTCTTATTCACTAAACAATAGTTATACGAATTCCGAGCTCTAATCCGTAACGCAGGTGCTTAAATTTGCTGGATAGCCTAGACTCTGACGCCGCCGATTACACGCCGGCGCGCCGTTTAACATTGCTATATTTTTGACGCCACCGCCGATATCTAATATTTTCGGCGCGCCGCCGTTTTATTCTTGGCGCGCCATGATCCGTAAGACTCAAGAGTCGAGCGTGACTCTGCCAACATGGGTCAGCAGCTGTCGAATGGCTACTGCCACGCAGTGCAGGCACGGTGAGAGATCGTTGGTCCGTAGGAAACCACGAAAGTAAAAGTAAAAGTAAAATTTCTGCCCCAGGCTCGTTCACGGGAGAGCTGAAAGACGCGACATGACAGTCGGGAGCTGACCACGTGACGTCATACGCCGATAAACGCCGCCGTCGCCGATACGCTTATGGTTTACGCCGCCCCTAGGGAAAAAACTCGGCGCGCCGCGTCGCGCCGCCGCCGAAACTAAAAAAAAAATCCGTCACGCCGCCCCGATTTTTTTTACGCGGCGTCGGAGTCTAGGATAGCCGATAATTTCGTTTGGTCCACGCTAGTAATCGTTGAATTAAAGACAACGCAATATGTATCCGTTATTATTTGTACTTCTCGTGGACTTCAGACTTCTTCATACACGTTTAAAGTTTGAGTAAATCAGAGTAAATAATAATCACAATACCAACAAAATTTCAACAACGCAATTATTATTAATTTATGATTTCTGTCTCTTTTTATACCTTTCGCATATATCCAAAGGAACGTTTGTCCGGGAATTATTGTAGTGTACAAAAGCACACTCTTTAACTAGTTTTAGGTGATGTTGAGGCTGTGTTATTATTGCCAAGGCGTCATCACCCTTCGGTTTGTCCTGCGTACAAGTAAACAGTGAAATATTAAATATAAACACTAGATAATTTTTGTTTTTCTTAGCAAAATCATGTTGCAATTATAATTTATTTATATAATAATTTTTTCATGTGAAACTCTTGTAAGCATTAGGGACAATTCCTCTTCAACGCGGTCATTTATAATTTAATTGTGAAATCAGTGACGATAAACAAACCTTTGTTGCGAATTATAGGGCCACCGTCATTATAAATGTAGTTTCTTATGTTTTTATGTTGTAAAAAATAGCAGTCGTTTCAGTATTAATTGATATATAATTTGTTAAAAACAGATAATTATTAGATCCAAAATGAATTAAATTGAAAATAAATTTCGCGACTCCCTTTTTAATATTGGCAATCCCCTCTTTAAAAAAGCTCGCTTACAAAGGTGTATCATAGAGACTTTTAACATAGGGAGTGGAAACTCATGCCTTTGGCAAGGCAAAACGAGATGTCGCTCCCCAAGCAACCTTTGCCAATGCTAATAACTGGCCTGGCCAACTTCCGGTCACATGACATCACCCCGCATTAGAGGGAAGCTATACCGGAAATCGACCCGGCCTTTTACAACGGTTGTTTTGAGCTACATTTTCGCCTCTACTTTCCACTCCCTATGTTAAAAGTCTCTATGAGTGAATAGCGGACAACCCCAAAACTGCAGAATTTGAAAATATGATAAACTATTCCAGTCCCGCATCTGTACGTAGCATATGAGTAACATCACTTATGAGTAAAACTATATTAATAGTGGTCATTTTCTTTGAAATATCTTCTTTCTTAGGAAAAAAATACAAGATAACTCCCAAATCGTGAGTTTGAAAAAGGTTATAGAGTTTTGGTTTTATTAGTCTCGTTAACAATTCTCAATTTTTACGTTCGCCAGATATAGATGGCGGTAGTAATAGGTGAAGAAATTTGTACTTCTTGAGTTTAGCGATAGGGGACGCAGCGACATCATCAAGCTGATTTATTTTAATTTAATTGTAGCTTAATTAAGCGTAATATTTTAATGGGATGTTTTCAGCAAGACATTTAACTAGTTTCTAGACTAAAAACTTCTCATGACGGTGGTCCTTTAAAGATAATGAAACGTATGTTTTAAATCAGAACTAATAACAGCTTAAAGAGGATAGCACGTTTTTTTTTTAATAATGAAGCATATATTTTAAATAAATATTAATTACATGTTAAGAAGGCTGTCACGCTCTTTAATAAAGAGATGTTGAAGCGTAAGTTTTAAATGAACAAGGTTAAAGAGTATGAAACAATTTCAAATGTTATAATCAACTTTCCTACCATAGTTTTTAGAATGGGACAAATATTAATAAAATGTCTAATCTAAGGAGTAGAAGGAATTGTATTCGTGCCGTGAGTATTACTTTTTTAACAGTTGTAGCTACAACATGGAATGGCACAAATACAATTACTACTGGTGCTCGGAATTGGATAACCATTATCATCTGTTATTCATATTTTTAAGATATTTTATTTTCGGATTGATGTTTTTTAATCAAACAAGTGCGAGTCGTAAATTCGTATAAAAGTTAAATGGGATAGGGTTTATCCGAAGAGTTACTCGAATTAAAACGTATAGCAATGGATAAGAAAATTCACATTCTGCGAATTCGTGGAAAATAAAATAAATATATTTCAAATTTTCTTAAAAATTAAAAGAAAATAAATAAAATAAATAAAACCGAACTTTTAGGTTTAAAATTTTATTTTTTTATTTTTGGAGAAAATGTATTTTAGATTTAAATTTTATTTATTATTTTTGGAGAAATCAGATTTTTAAATTTTATTTATTATTTTTGGAGAAATCAGATTTTTAAATTTTATTTATTATTTTTGGAGAAATCAGATTTTTAAATTTTATTTATTATTTTTGGAGAAATCAGATTTTTAAATTTTATTTATTATTTTTGGAGAAAACAGATTTTTAAATTTTCTTATACGAACGAACAACTCGGATAATATTGTAGGATAAGTTGCCTTTTTCGGATAAAATTAGATACGGGGTGCTATTTTTATTTTATATTTCGATAAGTTAACTGGATTGACAAATAGTATATTTTTAACCAAACGGATATCTGAAATTAATTCAGTAGATCTATCCAGTTAATAAAAGTTATACAAATTCCGAGCTCTAATTGCAACTGAGAATATAAATTACAACTTGGAGTCATAGCAAACATTACAACTATGCATATATTATCGTTTGAAATCGTCAGTGCCATTCCTCCAAACCTTCCTCGAATAACTTTTCCAAAAATTATCGAGCTTTATATTTCATTTACTTAAAGGATTATTTAATCATGCTGGACAAAAGCCTTCCTAATTGTTAATTAAGTATTGGATATTTTCACCTTTTCATCTTGAGGTAGAATTGGTGGTCCTTTTATTTATCTTATTCTAAATATTGTATAATGCTCTATAACTAATTGTTTTTATCGTCATGTAAAATCTGCCTACTTGGTTTTTCACATGAACACAGCTTTAATACTGCGTTTCTTATGCCGCGTACGGATAACTTAAATGAAATTTATAAACTATTATATAACATAAATTTTGGAAGCATTATTCGTGGAAGGTTTGGAAGCATTATTCGTGGAAGGTTTGGAAGATTGGTACGGACGATTTAAAACGATAATATATGCCTATTGAAAGTTGTTATGTTGTTTATCGGAGTCATAACTATATATCTCCATCCCAATTAAGTTCTAATTCTTTTTGGGAACTCGAGGTTCTAATTATAGCTGTCCATTCCAAGTTGAAAAAGTAGTACCCACGACAAGAGTGCATAAAAAATTAGGGTTTTGATTATCTTGTTCATATATTGTTTTGATAAACGTCATGGGACTTATTCAATGTTCATTCTTTTCTAATGGCATGTAAAATCTTGAATCCAGTTAATTCGCCGATAAGAAAATTTGAAATTCGAGTTTCTTCGCGTATTTTAAACCAAATTGAGATCTTGAAGCTTGAATGTAGTGATTTAGTCGCTTCTTTTCAAATTAAATAAAAACATAATTTTTATATTTCATATTCTACCTGGATTTCAAGAAACGTCATATTTTTATCGTCGTATTATCCGTGTGAAGACACGCGTAATTTTTATTGTTTTTTAATTGAAGCTTCAAATTTTATATCCGGATAAGTCGTATCCATTTGATACGCGTCTGTTTCTATAATTTGTGGTTTTATATTAACAAACAATTTATCCGAGATTAAAATATCGTAAAAAAAGCCTAGTTATCAATGGATATCCCAAGTTTTTCGTTATCCGATTCAGAGCTCTAGTAATAAAATGCGATTATTACTCTTTAAACAAGTTGGGAAACCAAAATATAACCTCCCCGACCCCGTCGTTAAGGTAACCTAACCTAACCTAACCTTACCTAAAATAAAAGATGAAAAGAAGTGTAGAGTATTGGAAGAGTAGAAGAAACAACGTGCATTTCAATCACACTTCTCTATTTCCCACCTAGGTTACGGAGTATAAGTATTTTACCTTAAGCTCAAGGATTCAGAGAATGCAAAGAGTGTCCTGCGTTTCCCATAATTATATGCGGCAGGTCGTAGACTTCTTAATATACACACCAAATGAATTTCCTGCGTTACCCATAATTATATGCGGCAGGGCCTAGATTTCTTAATAGACACACCAAATGAAATGTTTATTTTCTAAGTAAATATGTAAAATACAAGTTCTTGTAATATAAATTAACACTTGAGTATAGGCTGTACTGTGTAATTATCTTTGATAATCCACTGATTTGATAAAGACGAAGAATTTAGTCTGGTATGGCAAGAAAGACAAGGAATGAAAACGACGATGTAGTAGCAAGTTACTTTTGGGCAAACCAAGAAATATTGTAGACTGAATGTTCCATTTACAACCCATTGTCGGTAGATGATTGGTAATTACTTCCGGTACAATTTTCGTCTGAAATTCTTGTTTTGATGTAGAGGACCATTACTGATATTTTCATCATACAAGTGATCCCAGTCATTGGAAGAATCCAAGGATGGAGATGGTCGAGAGGTTATTTTCCAAACCGGCTGACAAGACGTTAGCTTCCAATCCTATGATAAAAAATATATTAAAAGACTGAAAGTAGACTAATTTCCATACCGTTAGTACTTATATTTGAATAGCTGCTTTTATGTTTACAATTACGAGGCCGTATGAAGAACTGCCGAGCTTTAACTGACTGTAGGTATCTCATATGTCGAATTCGAAAACACTAACTGCTTGCACGTTTCAATTCTTCGTAGCCGGGCCGTCTCTTTCTGGTGATAAATGAAAGCCGTGTCGCTGCTCTGTTGACTTCAAATGGTGATAACATTCTGCGCTGGTTGATTATCTCCCTTAAGTCATTATAGCTCTCTTTCGTGTGGTCTGGCCTCGTCTCCTCTTGTCTGGTCTGGTCTCCTGGTCTCGAAGTTCACTGTACACGGCTGATTTCGATTATGAAAATAATCGGAAACGTTTCTTGGTTTTATAGTGGAGAAAACTGAAGCCTATTTTTTTCCAACATCAGATATAATTTTTTCTTCAAAATTTGTTTTTTAAACACGGGAAACCTACTGTACTTTTGTTCAAGGAGAGTTTTCACCACTATCATTTTTCTTAAGAGGTTTAACATTTTGTATCAATCCGCCTCAGCTTTAAATCTTATATCATTTCTATCTTGGATGCCCGTGTAAACGTACCTTTATTTAGATTCTTCAATCCACCCCAAGTTTGCAGCAAGCCTTACCCTATACTGCCCGTTATACCTTTACTTTTTGGACTAAATGATATATGGAAAACAGCTTAGCGCGTGTTGCCAACTCAAGCTGGTATTAAACGGTCAAATATTTGGAAAATTTCTTAAATATGTTCAAAACTATCGCCAATTTAAAATTTTATTTTCAGCTACATTATTAATAAGATTAAGAGAAATAAATATAATATTTTGAATTATATTTTAAATTAATATTATGTTTCAATTCACTAAAAGATATCACGCCATAATGCTACATTGTACTATACTTCCAAAAGGTGACTATATAAGCGGATCGAATACCTTTATATAGTATCTGACTGCGAAAAGATCTGGTGAAGATCTCACCTTATCGATGCTCAGACGTTTATCGTAACCCTGAGTGCTTACGTGTCGGCCAATTTACCCTTGGGGGGCGATGTTTGGAGAGTGGAGGGTCGATGTGGACCATATTAGTGAGGGACGCCTCGCTAGTATGGCCCGCTGACATCCGACACTAGTGGTTGGACCTTGGTGCGTGATGGTCGGAGGTGATTATAACAGTGGGAGACGTCCCATCGCCTTCAACTGTCCAGCATCGAAGTTCGACCATAATGTGGATGGTGGAAGGCGATAATATGTAATGGGAGACGTCCCGTTGCATGTGATTGCACGACACTTGAAGCAAATCAATGTGGAGGTAATTCCGTTGTACGGGATTGAAGGTTAAGCTGGCATGTAATGTCTCTAGACTTTTTGCTCTACGAGCTAGGTCACGTGATATCCGCGTACACACAGACACACAGATATGACCAGTGTAAAACTATAGTTCAGTCGGGGAGGTAAAAAAGTAAAAACAGAGAGAAAAAAACAATTTTAATAAGAATGCAATAAACCTAACCAAACCTAATCAGTTTACTCATCTCCAAATTAACCGAGTTTTCTATTACAACACAAAACCATCAATACTTAACTGTTTAATGTTTAGACTCTACTATTCTCTGTTTTAGCTTCTTTACCAAAATTGCTTTCTCCCCAAAGCTTTTGTAAACCTAGACTTTTTACCTCACCCGACTGAACTTTAGAGGTTTTACACTGGTCGTATATGTGTGTCTGTGTGTCACTTCCTGTGTAAGCGGATATCCCGTGTAAGCGGAAATCACGTGACCTAGCTCGTGGAGCTAAAAGTCTAGAGACGTAATCATACCAGCTTATCGTTCCTTTAAGCGTGGCTGCCACATTGAGTTTCAGGTATCGTGCAATTACATACAGCAGGACGTCTCCAATTGCAAATTTTCGCATTTCACCATCCACTTTACGGTCAAACCTCGATGCTGTACAGTTGAAGGCGATTTTAAGCAATGAGACGTCTGCCACTGTTATAATCACCTCCGACCATACCTACACCAAGGTCCAACCTCCAGTTTCCGATCTCAGCGGGCCATACTAGTCAGAATTATTGATAAATTATGTGAAGTAAGGTGCGTGAATTGGTTACAAAAGGGTGAAATCATAAGCTTAGCCGAGCTTTATTAATTGCTTCAAAATGATAAACAAAAATTTTATTTCTTAAACAGTTGAATGATAAGGAATATCCATTGAATTCGAGTTAATAGAGAGAAAGTATAGTTTATTGTTTACGACTGTTTCTCTTGGTTAAACAAAGATGTCAATAATGAAAGATTGATAAGGTATATGAAGTAATAGAGAGAAAGGTGGCTGAATGGGTTATTAAAAGGTTAAAACATAAACTTAGCCGAGCTTTATTAAGTTGTTCTAAATTGATGAACAAAAATTTTATACAGGATGGTAAAGATCAGACCAACACCTATCTTTGTGGACGTCCCCCAATAATGCCGTCGGATGACGTCACTATACTACAATGTAGACCTCGTATACAGGGAGTTAGTAAATACGTGTCATTGTAACCAATTGAGAATTTTCTATGGGTTTAATAGGGTAACTGCCTGATGGCTAGAAACATAGCAGTGGCACAGATCTAAGCCTCGTAATTCACTAGATGACTTAACTCCGAGAAAATTTTTTTAACAACTTTAATTATAAGATAATGATTGAATTGAATCGACGTGAGGCCAGAAACGCCAAAGTGGAATCCGTACGGTTAGCACATCAACGTAAATGTTCGATGTGTCTACCATCGTGGTGTAGGCACTCTTGGAGGCGACTTTCCAGGTCTTGCAATGCATTTGCCAGCATTTGAGTAGTGATTTCATTGATAGTCGCTGGAATCCGGACCTTTAAGTTTTTTGCTTCCATTGGCTCTGTTTCGTAAACGACGCCCTTAGGAAGAAATCAAGTGTTGATAAGGTCAGGAGACCATGCTAGCCACAGAATTGGTCCACCTCTACCTGTCCCGAAACAGCACATTTTGCAAAGTAATGGATCGGCTGTAATTAGGTCACGCATGGTAAGACAAAGGTCTTGCCGTCTTTGGTAATCGTCGTCTGTTAAGGCTTGATGGAGATGGTTATGATAGGGCCGGTAGTGGTGGCGATTAGTCCAACCTCGTATCTTACCATGCGTGACCTAATTGCAGCCGATCCACTATTTTTGCAAAAGGTGCTGTTTTCAGACGATGGTACATTTCACAGGGATGGTACGGTAAACCGTCATAACATGCACTACTGGACCCATTGCAATCCCTTTTGATTAGGACACCATTGCCATCAAATTCGATGGAAGGTAAATGTCTGGGTTGCCGTTTTTGGGAACCGAATTATCGGTTCCTTTTTCTTCGATGCGAACATTACTGGAGAACTGTACTTGGACTTCCTGCGTCACGAGTTTAGTGATGCGATAGACGCATTGTTATTAGCTCTTCAGCCCTTTAATTTTGACTATTATATTATATCATGAGTATCCCATTAAATTCACCCTAATTCACCGTAATTAAAAAGTATGCAAGATTTTCTTATCCTCTTAAGAAAAATTATGGTCGTGAAAACTCTCCTTGAACAGAAGTACAGTAGGTTTCCCGTGTTTAAAAAACAAAAAAATTGAATAAAAATGGACATCTGATGTTGAAAAAAAAATAGGCTTCAGTTTTCTACACTATGAAACATTTCCGATTATTTTCATAATCAAAAGCAGCCGTGTACAGTGAACTTCGTTAGTAGACCAGGAGACGTGACAAGACAAGACCAGACCAGACGAAAGAGAGGTATAATGACTTAAGTGAGAAAATCAACTAGCGCAGAATGTCATCACCATTTGAAGTCAACAGAGCAGCGACACGGCCTGGCTACGAATAATTGACACATGCAAGCAGTGAGTGTTTTCGGCCTCGACATATGAGACTCTTAAAGTCAGTAAAAGCTCGACAGTTCTTCATACGGCCTCGCTATTCTAAGCATAAAAGAAGCTATTCAAGTATAAATATATACAAAAAAGAGGTTGCTTCGCACCCTTAAAAAGGGCTCTTTATCTAACTCGAATCAAACCCGTGAAGGGACACAAATTAATTGTTAGAGAAAGAGCAATTTCATATCTTTAAAATTATAGTTAGTAGATTTAGTCTACTTCTTCAAAGATTTTATTATTATTATATATTTTCCAAAAAACGGATAAAGACGACCTAGGACTAATGATAAATATATATACATTAAAGGAACTCCATCTTTAGCTAATTTTATTAGTGATACTGATAGAATTTAAAATTAACATAAATGAGAGAGGAAGGTTACCTAGGTCGTCTTTATCCGTTTTTTGGAAAATATATAATAATAATAAAATCTTTGAAGTAGTAGACTAAATCTACTAACTATAATTTTAAAGATATGAAATTGCTCTTTCTCTAACAATTAATTTGTGTCCCTTCACCGGTTTGATTCGAGTTAGATAAAGAGCCCTTTTTAAGGGTGCGAAGCAACCTCTTTTTTGTATAATTTCTGTCCCTTTTTTCACCAGAAATATACACCTTTTCCTCATTTCACTATTTTGCTTTATAGGTATATTGAACCTTAATTATTACTAATGATGAAAAAATGTTATAGCGTTTAATTGAGGCTTCAATCTATTCGTAATTGAGACCCTAGAACAAATCTTGAAAGACAGAGATTAACTAACCTAACCTTACCTAAAGTAGTAAAAGAGGGATTAACTAACCTAACCAAATATTACCTAAAATATTACAAGTGGAAAGGGTTAGCCTGAGTTGGGATTACCTAGTCGGAGGGATGGGCAATTTCCAGGGATTAATTAACATAATTTAACCTTATCATAAAGATTACATAATGGAATGGGTAGCCCTAGGGATTAACTAGTTGGAAGGATGGGCTAATTCGAGGAATTAACTAACCTAACCTAACCTAAAATATTACAAATAGCCTGAGCTTAGGATAAACTAGTTGGAGGGATTGGTTAATTAAAGCAATTATCTATCCAAAACATTCCTTAAAGATTACCAGATGGACGGGGTAGCTCGAGGCTTTAACTAGTTTGAGGAAGGCGAAACAATTCAAGAGAACATAATTCAGAAGACCAGAATTATGTGGCCGTATATTTAATTCGCCGACATCAATTTCCGTTTCGCCTATCATATTTAACATTCTAAATCTTCATTTTTTAATATACTTAAGTTAGATTTGCTTTAGATCCAGGCTTTAATAATTGGCCAACTACTTAAAAGCAATGTCATTACGTAGTAGTAATGACGGTGCTTTTGTGTCTAAAGCACATCCTTGTCGCAAAACTCAAGTATTTAACCAAAAATAAAGTAGAGATTGAGAACGTTAAAATTTAAATTTCGTGTGTAGTTGAGCACTTCGCAGGATATGTAGTCCAACTCAAGTGATATTTAATCCTTAGACCTTTCATTGTGAAATGTTCTTACAGATTTAAATTCAATCGCCTCGGTTTATTCGAGTATTCTACCCAATAGATCTGGAGAAAGAGGTCTCTAATCACCTAAATATAGGTGAGAAACGATTGCCGAAATAATCGAAGACGACACCATCGCGCAAGCGCGAGGATTCGTAACAATTTTAAACGCTAACGTAAACCACCCTTGGTGCGGTGCATCTATGAGTACCGAATCTGTAAATCACGCTTATATTGGCCGAGAAGAGATATATTTTTAAAGTTAAAAATCAAATGATAAGAAAATCTTGCCAACTATTTAATCACGGTGAATTAGGGTAAATTTAATGGGATACTCATGATATAATATAATAGTCAAAATTAGACGGCTAAAGAGCGCTACCCTATAAGAAGAACCCAGTGGATGCAATTTTCAGTTAACGATAAAAAATGCCATTTAATAAATAAAATTTTTGTTTATATATTTAAAGCCAGTTAAAAAAGCTCGGCTAGTTATATGTTTTACCCTTTTCGTCACCCATACAGGCATCTGTCTCTCTATTAACTCGAATTCGATGGATATTCATTATCATTCTACTGTTTAAGAAATAAAATTTTGTTTACCATTTTGAAGCAATTAATAAAGCTCGGCTAAGCTTATGATTTCACCCTTTTGTAACCCATTCAGGCACCTTACTTTCTATTAACTCGAATTCGATGGATATTCCTTATCATTCTACTGTCTAAGAAATAAATTTTTTGTTTATCATTTTGAAGCAATTAGTAAAGCTCGGCTAAGCTTAAGATTTCACCCTTTTGTAACCCATTCAGGCACCTTACTTTCTATTACTTCATATACTTAATCAACATTTCATTATTGAAATCTGTGTTTAACTAGAGATACTCTTGTACCCGAACGAAGTCTTATCAAATTTTTTCAAAAGTACCTTTGTCTGTATTAATTCGAATTCAGTGGACGGTGGGAAGAGGGAAACGACGACGACGACGACGATTTCAGTTATCAAGTGCCGCTGATGAAATTCGAGTTTAGATAAAGGGATAAACACAAACGTGTTTATCCTAATTAACGGTATGGAATATAGTCTACTTTCAGTCTTTAAGATATTTTTTTTTATCGTAGGAGTGGAAACTAACGTCTGGTCAGCCGGTTTAGAAAATAACCTCTCGACCAGCTCCATCTTTGGATTCTTCCAATGACTGGGATCTCTCGTATGATGAAAATATCAGTAATGGTCGTCTATTAGCACGTCAAAACCAGAATTTCACACGAAAACTGTACCGGAAGTAATTGCCAATCATCTACGGACAATGGGTGGTAAATGGAACATTCAGTCTAGAATATTTTTTGGTTTGTCCAAGAGGAACTTGCTACCATATCGTCGTCGTTTTAATTCCTTGTCTTCCTTGCCATCCCAGACTAAATCCTTCGTCTTTATCAAATCAGTGGATAATCAAAGATAATCACACAGTACAGCCTATGCTCAAGTGTTAATTTATATTACAAGAATTTGTATTTTACATATTTACTTTGAAAATAAACAGTTCATTTGGTGTGTCTATTAAGAAAACAACGCCATGCCACTATTATTGCCGCATATAATTATGGATAACGCAGGACATTTCATTTGGTATCTATTAAGAAGTCTACAACCTGTCGCATATAATTATTGTTAACGCAGCACACTCTTTTGCATTTTCTGAATCCTTGAGGTTAA
Source organism: Odiellus spinosus (assembly GCA_963920705.1). Taxonomy (NCBI): domain Eukaryota; kingdom Metazoa; phylum Arthropoda; class Arachnida; order Opiliones; family Phalangiidae; genus Odiellus; species Odiellus spinosus. The sequence continues at coordinate 15,602,527 of OY987225.1, read as the reverse complement.
GGGAAAATACTTATAATCGGTAACGTGGATGTGAAATAGAGCAGTGTGAATCAAATGCACGCTGCTTCTTCTACTCTTCCAATTCTCTATATTTAGATTATGTTACCTTAACGTCGGGGTCGGGGAGGTTATATTTTGGTTTCTCAACTTGTTTTTATCTCCAGTGCCTTTTTTACCTTGACTTTCTTTACCGTGTTTTTTTTAATTGGCAAAAAATATTTTAGCACGTGACAAGCGCCATCGCGCGCAAGCTAGGCTATCAAAATTTAAGAGGCATGTCCTAGAGAGCAGCATCTTCTTTGCTAAGATCCGCCCATATTATAAAACCAGTATTAACAGGATGTTGTTAAGCGCGACATCATGCCAAAGTCAAAAACCTTTAAAAAGAGTCTGCCTGTATGCTAGATGTTTTTAAAAATTCTGTAAAAAATTAAGGTGCTTGTTCTTTGGGTTAATATGAGTGAAAAAGGCTGTTGAACCATGTGTCCAAATCCCACCGTTACGGAGTTATGCTCCCCCCCCCCCCCAAGTAGCCTTCAAATTACATAAATTGGGAAACTCGGATTATGGCTTTTACCAAATTGTTTTCAAAATTAAGAACGATTGCATAAACTTAAATTTTATCTTCAGAAGTTAGTTATTGAACTTCTTGCGATTAGAAGTGCGGTATCGCTAAAAATGAGGTTATTAGCTAATTCAACTGTCAACCGATTTAAAGTGCTTTCATCACTGAAAAATTGTTTATTTTCGATAAATTATTTACTCAATCACTACATAGCTCCGGAATTTACAAGAATTGTTCAAAGTGACCACCATCGACGTTCATGCGCACTAGCGCACGTCGTTCAAAGGATTCGCGAACACGGTAAAAGATACCCTGAGTGTGTGGATAGTATCCCAACTGTCAATTACGCGCTCTGGAGATCATGAACGTAAAGTGAGGTAAATAAAGTCTTTGAGATGTCCCCAAAGAAAAAAACGCACGGATTTAAATCGTGCGATCTGGCTAGTAACAGCTCCACCTCCCAGGGAACATGGCATCAAGAAGATAAAAATTAATTTGTCAAAAAAATTTAACCATGAGAACCTTCTTTTTAAACTTTTAAATTTGGATACAAAAATGTGTTGCAACTATTGAAACAATTTTTTATCGAAGTTAAAACCTTTAATAAGAAGGACCCCATTGTTAAAATTTATTGACAACTTCATTAAACATTTTTATCTACTTATTGATATTGGATAACTCTCGAATTAGTAAATAAATAAACGTGCTGTACTAATAAATCGCAATTAGAATATTTTAATGTATTGTGTACTTCACAAATTCTAAGTACTCGGACATGCATCTCATGTATGAACGGTCTCAGGGAAATGCATTGGAAGCTCCGTGCCTATATCAAGAGCACTTTCTTCAACGACAACTACCGAATCACCAAACGTTCACTGCTGTTGACAGACGCTTAAGAGAAACTGTTAATTACAACCCGCTGGATCTCAAGCACGAGGCGTTCCCGAGCATATCGAAAAACAAGTATTAACCATTTTTGAGGACGATCATTCAACATGCACCAGAAGGGTTGGAAGACAATTGAACCACAACCATGCCATTGTCTGGAACCATCTTAAAGGACACCAGTTCCATCCATATCATTTTCAAAAGGTTCAATCGTTAAACGAAGCGGACTATCCGAGACGGCTTGAGTTTTGTCATTGGTTTTTGCTAGGGGTGAACAACTTAGATTTTCCACGAATTCCGCTAGTTTCTGACGAGGCAAATGTTTCCCGTGACGGGATACTCAATTTACACAACCATCATGCGTGGAGGCAACAAAACCCCCACGCTACTAGCCTAAGGTCACAATTTAGTTTAAACGTCTGGTGCGGAATGGTAGGAGATAATTTGATTGGACCCGTCTTTCTACAACCCAGGCTAAATGGCGAGGTTTACTTGAACTTTCTGGAAAATGATTTACCAGAACTACTTAAGATTGCGACAAATAATGTGGTTCATGCCACGTTTCCTGGTGGATATGCCGAGGCTGAACTGTTGCTGGCCTGCCAGATTGCCCGATTTTTTCTTTGGGGACATCTCAAAGACTTGATTTACCGTGATATCCACGACCTTGGACATCGCGTAATGAAAACTATTTTTCATTTTTGAAAATACCTTATATCCTTTGATAGTTCAGTTATAAACACAATAAGTTCAATAACTTACTTTTCTTGATAAAATTTAAGTCTTTTTTACCTCCCCGACGGAACTTAAGTGCAGGGGGAGGTTTTACACTAGCGAAGTTGGAAACAGTGTAATGTTTTTAATTTCTCCGAATGTCTAAAATAAATGAGTGCGTGTAAAACCTGCTAAGCTTCAATTTTGCAAAGCATAATACCGTCATTTAAGCAAAGGAGGATAAGTGTATTTATGACACGCGTAAAATCGAGTTCGCCAGCACGCGAGTATGTGTAGCCTACTAAATTTGAAGTCGGAAATCACTTTACGCATGCAAAATATAAAGCAATTTTGATATTCTTAGGAGAATCAGCTTTATGTATGGGGAAATACTGTAATATTCTGGCAAAATTGCGAACAGTAGCATAAGAATAGATTTTTGATTAAGATTTTAGTATTCCTCGCTCGATTCGCAAATGTATTTCGCGCGAAATTATTGCGTGTGCGCATGCGCAGATCGAACCAGGTTATTCATACCAGCTTATCGTTCAAATCCTTTAAGCGTGGCTGCCACATTGAGTTTCAGGTATCGTGCAATTACATACAACAGGACATCTCCAATTGCAAATTTTCGCATTTCACCATCCACTTTACGGTCAAACCTCGATGCTGTACAGTTGAAGGCGATTATAAGCATTGAGACGTCTCCCACTGTTATTATCACCTCCGACCATACCTACACCAAAGTGCAACCTCCAGTTTCCGATCTCAGCGGGCCATACTAGCAAGGCGTCCCTCACTAATATGGTCCTCATCAATCTTCCACTCTCCAAACATCGCCCCACCAATGGGTAAATTAGCTTTGCGAACCAAGCGCCTAGAGATCAAGAATCAACAAGACATTGAAGGGAGGGGGTTTTCCTCCACATCACTCGATTAATAAAGGCTTTCGAAGGATTTATATACTACCTTTTTAGAATGAATGCAAATTAGGCTTATGGTGTGATATCGTTTACGGAAATGAAACGCAATATTAATTTATATTATAATTAAAATTATCAATATGGTTAAACTTAATCTAATTAATAATTCAGTTGAAAAATAAATTTAAAATTCGAGATAGTTTAAAAGATATTTAAGAAATTGTGCAAAAATTTAAAGAAATGTGACGGTTTAATACCAGCTTGAGTTGGCAGCACACGCTAAGCTATTTTCTATATATATCATTTAATCAAACAAGTTGGGAAACCAAAATATAACCTCCCCGACCCCGACGTTAAGGTAATCTAACCTAACCTTACCCTACCTAAAATAAAAGATGAAAAGAAATGTAGAGTATTGGATGAGTAGAGGAAACAGCGTGCATTTCAATCATTATTCTCTCTTTTGCGGAGTATAAGTATTTTCCCTTAACCTCAAGGATACCGAGAATGCAAAAGAGTGTCATGCGTTACCCATAATTACATGCGGCAGGTCGTAGACTTCTTAATATACACACCAAATGAAATGTCCTGCGTTACCCATAATTATATGCGGCATGGCGTAGATTTCTTAATAGACACACCAAATGAAATTTATTTTCTAAATAAATATGTAAAATACATGTTCTTAAAATAAAAATTAACACTAGAGCATAGGCTGTACTGTGTGATTATCTTTGAGATAATCCACTGATTTGATAAAGACGAAGGATTTACTCTGGGATGGCAAGGAAGACAAGTCTTAAAACGACGAAGATTTGGTAGCAAGTTCCTCTTAGACAAACCAAGAAATATTGTAGACTGAATGTTCCATTTACAACCCATTTTCGGTAGATGATTGGCAATTACTTCCGGTAAAGTTTTCGTCTATAGTTCTTGTTTTGATGTGCTAATAGAGGACCATTACTGATATTTTCATCATGCAAGTGATCCCAGTCATTGGAAGAATCAAAGGATTGAGCTGGACGAGAGGTTATTTTCCAAACCGGCTGACAAGACGTTAGTCTGGGATGGCAAGGAAGACTAGGAATAGAAAACGACGAAGATATGGTAGCAAATTCCTCTTGGACAAACCAAGAAATGTTCTAGACTGAATGTTCCATTTACAACCCATTGTCGATAGATGATTGGCAATTACTTCCGGTACAGTTCTCGTCTGAAATTGATGTTTTTATGTTTTAATAGAGGACCATTACTGATATTTTCATCATACGAGAGATCCCAGTCATTGGAAGAATCCAAGGATGGAGCTGGTCGAGAGGTAATTTTCCAAACCGGCTGACAAGACGTTAGTTTCTACTCCTACGATAAAAAAATATCTTAAAGACTGAAAGTAGACTAATTTCCATACCGTTAATATTTAAAATTGAATAGATCCTTTTATGTTTAGAATAACGAGGCCGTATGAAGAACTGTTGAGCTTTTACTGACTGTAAGAATCTCATATGTCGAGTCCGAAAACACTCACTGCTTGCATGTTTCAATTCTTCGTAGCCAGGCCGTCTCTTCCTGGTGATAAATGAAAGCCGTGTCGCTGCTCTGTTGACTTCAAATGGTGATGACATTCTGCGCTGGTTGACTTTCTCACTTAAGTCACTATAGCTCTCTTTCGTCTGGTCTCGTCTTGTCTTGTCTCGTCTCGTCTCCTGGTCTGCTAACGAAGTTCACTCTACACGGCTTCTTTTGATTATAGTTTTATAGTGGAGAAATCTGAAGCCTATTTTTTTTTTTTTTTTCCAACATCAGATAACCATTTTTTATTCAAAACTGTTGTTTTTTTAAACACGGGAAACCTACTGTACTTCTGTCCAAGGGGAGTTTTCACGACTATAATTTTTCTTAAGAGGTTTAACATTTTGTATCAATCCGCCTCAGCTTTAAATCTTATGTCGTTTCTATCTTGGATGCCCGTGTAAACGTACCTTTATTTAGATTCTTCAATCCACCCCAAGTTTGCAGCAAGCCTTAGCCTATACTGCCCGTTATACCTTTGCTTTTTGGACTAAATGATATATGGAAAACAGATTAGCGCGTGTTGCCAACTCAAGCTGGTATTAAACGCTCACATTTCATTAATTTTTGGGAAATTTCTTAAATATCTTCTAAACTATCTCGAATTTTTAATTGATTTTTCAGCTTCTTTATTAATTAGATTCAGTTTAACAATATTATTATATTAAATTAAAATTTAAATGCATTATACGCTTCAATTCACTAAAAGATATCGCGGCATAAGGCCAAAATAGTTAGGGCATGGAAAAGGGGTATATATATATATAGCTTTCGCTAACCTTTATTCACCGAGCGAGTAACCGAGAAGAGTTGGGGAAAACCCCCCCTTCTCAACGTCTAGACGTTTATCGTAACCCTAGGCATTCAGTAACTGCACCACAAAGACCCGTAGAAGGAGGAGATGACTGGAGTGGAAGGTTGATGTGGACTATATTAGTGAGGGACGCCTCGCTAATATGGCCCGCTGAGATCGGACACTAGAGGTTGGACCTTGGTGTGGGGATGGTCGGAGGTGATTATAACAGTGGGAGACGTCCCATTGCGTATAATCACCTTCAACTGTCCAGCATCGAGGCTTGACCGTAAAGTGGATGGTGAAAGGCGATAATATGCAATTGGAGATAATATGCAATTGGAGACGTCCTGTTGCATATAATTGCACGACACCTGAAACTCAAATGTGGCAGTTAAACGGAATTGAACGATAAGCTGGTATGATTACGTCTCTAGACTTTTTGCTCCACGAGCTAGGTCACGTGATTTGCGCTTACACAGGATATCCGCTTACACAGGAAGTGACACACACACAGACACGACCAGTGTAAAACCTCCCCCTGAAGTAAAGTACAGTCGGGGAGGTAAAAAGCAAAGGTATAACGGGCAGTATAGGTTTAGGCTTAATGCAAACTTGGGGTGGATTGAAGAATCTATATAAAGGTGCGTTTACGCGGGTACCCAAGATTGAAACGACATAATTTAGATAAGAGATAATATACTATATAATATAATAACTTCGATTATACTCGGTACAATTTTAACCAGTTCAAGGGGAATTGGTGTATAAGGCTTAAAGCTGAGGCGGATTGATACAAAATGTTAAACCTCTTAAGAAAAATAAAAGTCGTGAAAACTCTCCTTGAACAAAGTAGAGTAGGTGTTTAAAAAACAATAAAATACACCAATTAGAATAAAAAATGGACATCTGATGTTGGAAAAAAACAAAAATAGGCTTCAATTTTCTCCACTATAAAACCAAGAAACATTTCCGATAAATTTCATAATTAAAAGCAGCCGCATATAGTAAACTTCGTTAGCGGACCAGGAGACGAGACGAAAGAGAGCTGCAATGACTTAAGTGAGATGATCAAACAATGTCTTTGGTGAGATGATCAACCAGCGCGGAATGTCATCACCATTTAAAGTCAACAGAGCAACGACCCGGCTTTCATTTATCACCAGAAAATGACGGCCTGGCTACGAAGAATTGAAACATGCGAAGCAGTGAGTGTTTTCAGACTTGAAATATGAGATACCTACAGTCAGTAAAAGCTCGACAGTTCTTCTTACAAATACGTAATTCTCAACATAAAAGGAGCTTTTCAAGTATAAATACTAACGGTATGGAAATTAATCTATTTTTAGTCATTAAGATATTTTTTTATCATAAGAATGGAAACTGACGTCTTGTCAGCGGGTTTGTAAAATAACCTCTCTCGACCAGCTCCATCCTTGGATTCTTCCAATGACTGGGATCACTCGTATGATGAAAAATTCAGCAATGGCCCTCTATTAGCACGTCACAACAAGAATTTCAGACGAAAACGGTACCGGAAGTAATTGCCAATCATCTACCGACAATGGGTTGTAAATAGAACATTCAGTCTAGAATATTTCTTAGTTTTGTCCAAGAGGAGTTTGCTACCGTATCTTTGTCGTTGTAATTTCTTCTCTACTTTGCTATCCCAGAGTGAATCATTCGTCTTATCAAATCAGTGGATTATCATAGATAATGACACAGTACAGCCTATACTGATGTGTTAATTTATATTTCAAGAATTTGTATTTTTTATATTTACTTGGAAAATAAACAATTCATTTGGTGTGTCTAATAAAGAGGACTACGTCCTGCTGCACATAATTATGAGTAACGCAGGACAACCTTTTGGATTCTGATTCCTTGAGGTTAAGGGAAAGTACTTTACTCCGTAACGTAGATGGGAAATTGAAAAATGTGAATCAAAAGCACCCTGTTACTTCTACTCTTTCAATACACTACATTTGTTTTCATCTTTTATTTAAGGTAGGGTTAGGTTAGATTAAGTTAACGTCGGCGTCGGGGAGGTAATATTTTGGTTTCCCAACTTGTTTTATAAAAAATTGATTGTGGGGCAAAAGAGAGGCATCCCTTCTTCACTCAAAGCATTATCCCACAAAAAAAAACAAAAAAAAAAAACGTGTTTTAGAAGTTGGCTTATATATCAAAAATTTACTATACAGCTTTCTTTAGACTGAGTAGAACCAGAAAGCGAAATTGTACGTCACAGTCCTTAGTTTAGCGTGGTTTGCGGAAAGCTAACGCGTTAATTGTTTATTGAATATATGGACTAGCGGTTTCCTAATTCATTTTTCCTAATTCATTTTTCTCTGTACTCATTTTTTGTTTTCGTAAAAGTGTTATTTTACGTATTACCGATTGATTTTCTGATATATTTTGGTAACCGACTTCACGAGTTTTATACTTCGAAGATCTTAGTATTTCCTATTTTTTTTTTTTAGTATTTTTTGTGTGTTAAAAGTTATTTAACACAATCCTGAGATTGAATTTATTCAAAATTAATTTGGATTATTTATTATTGAGTTGGTTACATTGAAAATTTAAATCTTTTAAAAAATGGACGGAGACGTAGGTATAATTAAAGAGGAACTGAAAAAGCGTAAAGCTAGAGAGAAAATGAGAGAGCGCAGAGCTGATCCAGAGTATCGTAGGAGGGAAAATGAAAGAAGGAAAGCTTTAGCGGCCCAAAGGAAAGCAGTATGTCATCGAATGTGGTTAATACTCCTGTTACTAATATACCAGCTAGTTTAGGGTTGTGTTGGTATATACTGAAGCCATGCCTGTGATTCAAAATTCTGATATTATTTTAAAAGAACATTGACCTTGGTTATTTTACTCGATATGCATTTATAATAAATTTAATTCATTATGTAGCAAATTTTTGCTGACTCTTGTTTCTCAAAATTCGTACCTCGTTGGAATTTTGAATTAAGTGTGATTCTTTTGCATTCAACTTTATCTTGGTAAGAAGTATATTTTTGATATGAATTATTGGTTTAATATATTTAGTGTTTAATTGAGGTATTATTTCTTTTTGCTTGCGATCTTCGTCTTCCACCAATGCCATAAATATTAATATTTTAGGTAAGGTTAGGCTAGGTTACATCACGTGGGTGTCGGGCAGGTACTATTTTGGTTTCCCAACTTGTTCTCAATCGGTTGACTTATGATATTGTTTATAACAAGTTGGGAAAGCCGTAATCCGAGTTTCACAATTTTAGTTATTTGAAGGCTATTATATAACTGTGAAACGGTGGAATTTGAGCGCATGGTCCAATAGGCTTTTTCACTCATAGTAACCTACAGAACAAGCACCTTAATGTTTTATAGACTTTTCAAAAACACCCCGTATATATTTAGTCAAAACTATACTTACCATGGTTTCGCAATATTCCTTTGACCTTTGACACATAGTGTAATTTAGAACCCTTGAGTAAAAAAATAATTGCATCTTGAATATGAATTTATATCATATGATGCAATATAAAGAAGGGATATGAGGAAGGCAGTCGGACAAACTGCCCTGTTCCGGTTTCTGGGGCTCACTTATGTCATACAAATCACCTGACGTTACGAATGACGTCAATGCTTTTTGGGTCAGTAGTCGCCGCCACCGAAACCAGAACATACCCAATTTTTGGCACGATACGAATGAAGTCTTTCGATCTAGTCTTTCTGTTTATTGTCTGTTTTTATTTAGCCCAGCAGAATATCTCATACGCAAGGCGTTTCAGAAAGTTTTTCACAATCTCAGATGTGCAATATAACGGACTTTAAAATAGTGTTATCAAAAGTTAGCTTGTATATAAAAATGTATGTGTATTTTTTAAAGTGATACAGGGCACAATAAGTGATTGTCACTTTTTGATCACTCGTTTATCAAATTTTCTAGCAAAAAAACCCGTGAAAAATCAAGGGACATTCCGCTAGACGGCGAAAGCGGGCCCTCTAAATTCATCAGTGGCGTTGCTAGGATATTTTCACAGACAGGCTGATAAATTTGAAGCCCGTCCCGGATCTGAAATTTTAGCCCCCCCCCCCCCCCCCCCGGGTAATTTCTGTATTTTTACCGAATTCTGAGCTCATTCAATTTTTGCCCACCACAATTTAAAAATCCTTTTATTTAATTATTCCTCATTTAAAGAAATATTTTAATCATTTTTGAATTATGTACTATGCATAGCCGTTTCAAATATACAAATACCAATTACACAAAAAGATTTAGCCTTCTATTATTGTTTTTCCAAATTCATTTATTGCAAAATCAGGATTATCCTAAATTTGTTTGATAAATCTCTGTTTATCGCGATCAGAGCTAAGTTCGATAACCTTTCTTCCGACATCGTAGTTCGCAAATATGTTTCTAACCTATTTAGAGTGTTAAAACTTCGTTCACCCGTGGTATTGGCGACCTGCGTCATCATAATGATTTGAAAATATTTAAATAAATCTGGAAAACCAACCTCCAACGACGCTAAATATTTGAAACAATCTTCAATCTTTTCAAATCCCTCCGCTTTCAATAAATTATTTGCAACTTTAATTTGCCCACTAAGCGATTCTTTGTCAAATTTGAATCTATCATATTTAGTCTAGGGAAATAAGGGTTTGACCTAGAACAAATTAGAACTAAGCTAATTCCAACGGCTATGTAATGTACTTATAATGCTTATTAAGGGGAAAAAAGTTCCTTTACTTCCGGTGGGTGGAAGACCCCCAAAAATGGCCGCCATTTTGAAAATTTTCGTTTTTTACATTTTACGCGTAAACCGTGACCCGCAGAAGTAAACTGTAAAAATAGAAAAGAACGAGGTTTTGACATTCAATCTAACGGGACATCAATCAACTTTCTATGATTTACCGTTCTAAAGTTACAGCCATTTGGTTGAAGCGCCATTTTGCTAAAACTACTAGTAAAATCGATTAGGCTTGTGTGAGCATTTTTTCTGAGGTCTAGAAAGTAAATAGAAAGGAGCAAGTCGATGTATCTTGTCTTAGAAATTCCCGCTATAATAAATCGGAATGCGCATGACGGTTTACGTCTTTTCTTGCGTTCCAGTCGTATTAGGGACCAAAATGATCCAGATCTGTTTCGAAACTGGCTTGAAGACAATTCTCCATTTAATGAAGAACTTGGAGTGGACGAGTTGCTGAAACCGATATAAATTGCGACAAATCGAATAAGTTTGGCGCTGGATTGATGCAAAATTCGATACGGAAAAATTAAAGGATGTTAAGTTTCGTAGATTGGGTCGAGTTAAAACCCTTAACATAACCAACCAGAAGTTCCAAAAGATTAACAACGACGAAATATCTATAAGCCCTGCACAAAATTTTAACAGCTTGATACGCGTAAGTAATCTCCAGAATATCTTGAAAACTGTTTTAAGTTTGAATTGACATCATATCTGCCATCGCTTTTTGTAAAAGGCTCCTTAAGAGTAGGTATAAATCCAATCTCTTAAAGAAACTGGACAAAGTAGAAAAGCCCAATGGTACACTTCCAGAGAATGATGAAATCTACTAGGTTATAGAGGATGGCTATTTACTCTATAAAGTTGTATCGCAAAAGCCCTCAACATACGTGAAATCTACCAGTAATATATTAACTACGTGACATATCACTACGGCAATAAAAGTAGGGTTGTGTTTGACGGCTACGACGAATATACCCTCAGTACGAAATATCAAGAACAAACTCGAAGAGTCACTAAACAAGGGCCATTAATCATTCTTCAAGATGAAATGAGTAACTCTCTAATTCAATCAGATTTCCTTGGTAACATGCTTAATAAGAAAGCCTTTATTGCGAAGTTATATCCCTTAAGCTTAAATCAGCGAACATTTCGGTAGTTCATGCCGATGTCATAGTGTCAACATCACTTAAATGCGAAAAAAAAAAAAAAACGATAGTTGTAGTTGCTGATGACACGGATATATTGGTTCTTCTTGTATACCACACATCAGAGCACATTTTTATGATGAGACCATCGAAAACGTTACACCTGATAAAGTCACGGATATTCATCAGCTACGTTGCAAGCTTGGCGGACTAGGTGAAATACTCCCGTATATTCGCGCATTTTCCACTTGCGATACCACTTCGAGCATCTATAAAAAGTGAAATTTAGCAGCTCTAAACTTATTCAAAGGTAACGCGGATCAAGTCGAAAGATGTTCAGCATTCAACGATATGAACGCGATAAAAGAAACACTGCAAAAAAGAGGCGAAGACATCTTTCTGAAATTTTACGGCGCTAGAACTAAAACCAAGACCTTATAAATCACCACAGATATTTGTAATACAACAAAGTTATTGCCAAACTGATATTGAAAAAAACCTTCGAATTGGCGTCACTACCACCGACGACATCCGCGGTAAGGGATACACTAGCAAACTCAAGAGTGGTAGGGAAATACTTTGAGCTCCGAAGAATGGGAACTAGATAAATATAATAAACTTTTACCAATTTTTTCAGAGGAAGCCCCAGCACCTGATAGTATTTTGAAACAAATTTTGTGTGAGCGTAAATCATCCAACTGTGGGAAATGTTGCGTAATGTATGGGGAATGCAATGGGGTTTCTTGTACTAATGCTTATAAAGAAGCTCCTGAAGAGAAAAACGTTGACATTTTTGATATGTGATTAAAATATAATGATCTTGTTTTTTTTCTAAATTTACATTTTCTCAATTTTAATAAGCAAAATTTCGAACGAAAGTTCATAAATTCAAAATGGCGCTTCATCCAAATGGCTGTATCTTTAGAACGGTAAGTCATAGAAAGTTGATTTATGTACCGTTAGATTTGATGTTATAGCCTTGTTCTTTTCTACATTGACAGTTTACTTCCACGGGTTACGGTTTAAGCGTAAAATGCAAAAAACGCACATTTTCAAAATAGCGGCCATTTTTGGGGGTCTTCCACCCCCCGGAAATGATGGAACTTTTTTCCCATTAATAACCATTATTAAAAACAGGCCAGCTGGCCTGTTTTATTTATAGGTGTCTCAAAATTTCATTAGAAAAGTCTATGGAGATTTGTCTTATGAGGTGGAATCTTTTTTGTCAATGATAACTGAGGTTTTCTCCTTGTTCTTCTTCTTCTTCTTCTTCTTCTTCGTCCGACCGCGAGTCCGTTTCATTGAGTGTTTGCATTCGAGAGAGAAAAATGTGTTAGGCTCGTGGGGGTACTCTATATTTTTCTATACGTTTCGGATGAATACTAAGACTGAGATAACAAAAGCTGTAGATAAGGTTGAAACACCGTGAAAGACGGCGTTTCATTGGGAGTTTGCATTAGAAAGAGAGAAATGTGTTAGATTTACAAGGGTGTTCTATTATATTTTTATTATACTTTTATTATGTTGAATACTAAGACTGAATAACAGTAGCTTTGATTACGTTGGATAGGAAGACGGATAAAAAGATAACGTTGGTGTATGAAGTTGAATAAAAAACTTGTGTCTAATTAAATATAAATAATAAAGCAGAACGCGAGAGATACAAACGATATATAATTTGGTTTAAAAGATATAGGACGATGCCTAGAATTCTATGTATTGAGTCTAATGCAAAACAGTGTTTTTAACGTTTATAGTGCGTATTGAAATTTTTTTATCAATGATTATAAGCCGCAGGGTACATAAACTTGGGTATTATACATTAGCCCAAATGGTATATAACGGTGAGATTTTGAAATGTATTAGAAAATGGACTCTGAGACAGACGTACAATAAATTGATTTAGTTATAAAAGTTGGCGGGAAATTTAAATGATGCTGCAGAATTTAAAGGAGTCTAGAAAGGATACGGATATAAGAACAAAATTGGACACACGCGCGATAGGACACAATATCGATGGGATATAATCTCGATGGGACGCAATCTCGACAGAACATAATGTCGATGCAAGACAATCTTGATAGACCGTAATCTTCATGTACATAATCTCAAGTGGAATCTTTATCGATAGTTCACAACCTCGAATGGACATTTTGTTTCCTTGCCCTTCTTGTAATATTTTAGGTAAGGTTACGTTAGTTAATCACTCGAACTACGTCATCCCTCCAACTAGTTAAACACTTGCTCTAACCCATTCCTCTTATAATATTATAGGTAAGGTTACGTTAGTAGAGTGCAACAGTCTCAGTCTGATTTAGTTGCAGTCGACGCGAAGTCAGCCCCTTTTGAGTATTCGAACTTTCGGTACTATCACGTGTTCGACATAACGAACTTTCGGACTCGTCGTCCAATTCTTACAATGGGATGTAAATACGTTTTTCAGTTGGCCTATCGCCTGTAGGCCAAATCCGTTTTTTAAGGGAAGTCGACGTAGTTTTTCGAGAGATAAAAGTCATTTGCCTATGGATAGAACACATTCTCTCTCTGTCATTCATGCGTTCAACATCGTGTAAAAAAAAAAGTTAACGTCTCTAGCCTGCTGCAGACGTGGAAGTTCCGTGGTGACGCCTAGAATGTCTTAGCCTTCAAGGATTAGGATAGGCCAAGTAGAGGACAAGTAGTGGATAGATGCCTGGGGCCATCATCCTGTACATCTCTTGGACAGCAGAGTAAAGGAAGACTTACGTTTCTTTAGGAACAGTGCGGAGGACTTCGCATAGTTTTTTGCAAATATGTTCTTTAACGCGATGTTGTTTTTACGACTTCGTTTGCTTTTTTTTGCAGGGCTCTTTGAATTTATGAGAATTATACTTGTAATAATAAAGTTTAATGTTTATTCTGGTCTCGGTCGTCTCGTTAATTCTCGAGTAGATATTTTAGTATCTTAGTGGATGTTCATGGTAATCACTTTTCGTTATCTTTAAGTTAGCAGATTAAAACAACGCTAGTAAGGTCACGTCAGGCTAGTATATTTTATCACTCGAGTTAGCCAATATCCCTTTAGCTAGTAATCCCTTGGTATCACCCTTCTCTCTTATAATTGACGAGTTCGGAATTGAAGCGAATCTTCCAGAGCCATGGCGCGATTGAGGTATAACATCGTTATGCCGCTTTCGTCGTTCTTATTCTAAACTAAGCGTAGTGGATGAATACATGGATGGAAACAAAGAAAGAGTCATCATATTATATGTAACGGCAAATTCGGACTTTATTTATATTTTCTTATATAACCTTTAAAATCTTTGACTCCTACCCTTTAATTCGTAAATACTTTTATTTGTAAACGGCAGAGACTCCCCCCCAGAACAATTACAGTCGTAGGGTGTTTTTTCTTTTAGGTCTTCCGATACGCGTATCTAGCTAGCGCGAGGTCGGAGGTTAGAGTTGTAATGGTTTTTCTTGCACATGGACTTCCTTTTTTTTATAAATCGGTCCCATGTGTACTCAATTTTAAGAAAACTTTAAATTCCTTTTAGTTGCCATGCCCGCGTATGCCGCGGCATGGTACCAATTATATATTTTCCTACTTACTGGTATCCTGAGGTTGGACTGGAGACTTAAAAGCGAGAGGTCATAATTTTTAAATTGAGTTTAAATCTACGGAGTAAGAAAAAGGCTTGATCGCCATGTACAAAATAAAATCTAACCGGGCAATCAGATGATTCGAAATCACGCGATGACGAGACGTCAGCGACCAGTATTCTGTATACATTTCAATCTTTAATTGTGCGCGTCCGTCCACCATTATTTGTGCGCGTCGTGTAACGCGTCCTCACAGGAAAACGAGTGAGTTCAAAGCTATTTTAAAAGGGTACCAATTAATTAGGTCAAAACTATTAATCTAATAGCCCATGAGGTGCACCATGGCAGACCAGTATTTATTAAGTGTTGTTAATAATTTTCATTAACCGGCAAATAAACTGAATGGTTTCATTTTAAATCTAAGTGAAAAATGAAAATTAAACGGTATAAACCATCAAAATGAAAACAACGGCTTAAGCGATGTTAATATTCATCTAAATCGAAAGCACTTCTTAATTAAACTGTGTGAAATGAAATTTAAGAACAATAGTTTTATGCTGAGAGTATTGACGTGTTCGTTCTGCGGGAGCTCGAGGGAATATTTTTGAATATGGCAAAAACAAGAACTTAATCAATTTACTTTTAAAAGATCGAATAACGTGCTGCGATCGAGATTAAAAAAGATGTCGCGTGCACCATAGGATATTTAATCTTAAACCACAGTTATAGGGTCCCATAATTTAGAACAACAATAACCGATTATAAAGTTTGTACAATAGAAAATAATCATATATATTAAATCATTTCAATTTAAACTTGTAAATTTGCAATTTTAATTCCTACCACTAAATTTAAAAAAATGGGTTAATTGATTTACAAGTGTTTAATTTTTCCAAAAGCAAACACAAATTATACAAAAACGTTGTTTTGCTTCGCACTTCAAAAAAGTGCATTTATAGGTAAGAATTTCAAACCCGTGAAGGGACAGAAATTATAAATTCACAGTGAAAGAAATATGAAAGTCACAGTCTAAGAAATCATAAAGCTATAATTATAATACAAAAACGTTGTTTTGCTTTGCACTTCAAAAAAGTGCATTTAAAGGTAAGAATTTCAAACCCGTGAAGGGACAGAAATTATAAATTCACAGTGAAAGAAATATGAAAGTCACAGTCTAAGAAATCATAAAGCTATAATTATAATAATTAATATGAATAAAAAATTTACAAAAAAATGACGTATAAATTCGGCCTATCGAAACTTTTAATTATGCAGAAATCATTCTGTTGTAGAATTCACTCTTGGTAAGGGTAACTAAAAGCCATCTATGCGTGGAAAGGTAGAATAGCATAATACCAAATAGTTCCTGCCCGCGTTTTTAAAATGTTTAGTTGTTAGGATGGATGGTTGCAGTTTTCAGTTAGTAAAAGGAAACATTCGCCTCTTTATAAAGTTTCTAATCATTAAATCTACATAAGTAAAAGTTTCGATAGGCCGAATTTATACGTCATTTTTTTGTAAATTTTTTATTCATATTAATTATTATAATTATAGCTTTATGATTTCTTAGACTGTGACTTTCATATTTCTTTCACTGTGAATTTATAATTTCTGTCCCTTCACGGGTTTGAAATTATTACCTTTAAATGCACTTTTTTGAAGTGCGAAGCAAAACAACGTTTTTGTATTATAATTATAGCTTTATGATTTCTTAGACTGTGACTTTCATATTTCTTTCACTGTGAATTTATAATTTCTGTCCCTTCACGGGTTTGAAATTCTTACCTATAAATGCACTTTTTTGAAGTGCGAAGCAAAACAACGTTTTTGTATAATAAGTACATTATATAGCCGTTGGAATTAGCTTGTTACTAATTTGTTCTAGGTTTAAGCACTTTTTGGCCTAATTTCCCTGGGCAAATATTTTTGCAAAATCTTGGATATCTTTTATGTTTAAAAAATTTGGGGAAACTGGTTCAGCGGCTTAAAGTACCTTAAACAAGTCTACATTTTTAAAAAGCTTTTTTTCCATTTCCGATAAAACTCTATCATTATTTCGTTAACTGTTGACCTTAAGCTCCTCGCCTAAAGCTTTTCTATCCGTAGTAGTCTCAAGTAAAATAAATTTTTTTGTTGATCATTATTTTATGCTTGCTAGGTGCTACCGTTAAACTTTTTGCATCAGGAATAGTGATTTAAAAATGTTTCAGCTATTTCTGAAGTATTTTTCCATATTTTTTCAAAATATTCATCGCTCCTAATTTCTTCCAAGCTCTTTATGATAGATTTGCAAATATCAAGTGCTTGAGTTATAACTAATTTCGCACTTTGAAGATATTCCAACAAAGAGTTGGTAATTTCCAATATATCTAATACCACCAATATTACGAAAATTTGGAAATTATTCAATTGGGAAAGATACCCGCGACACTCGGCCGCTTCATCAGCCCTACCATTTTCAGTTAAATTTTCTAGAGACAATATAATAACATAGAATCTATTTCTTGCGTAACTCAGTCCTTTTTTTACTATACCACCTTGTATTACAAATTTGAGGCATTTTCAATATTGTTTGGTAACCTAGTTCTTTTGAGAGTTTTGAAAGTATTCGCTCCTTAATGCTGAATTGCTCTGAAAGCAGTATAGTGCT
The DNA here is from genome assembly GCA_963920705.1 of Odiellus spinosus. Classification (NCBI taxonomy): domain Eukaryota; kingdom Metazoa; phylum Arthropoda; class Arachnida; order Opiliones; family Phalangiidae; genus Odiellus; species Odiellus spinosus. Next base: position 15,584,956 of record OY987225.1, on the reverse strand, counting down.
TGGAGTAAGCCAAGCAATTCTCGAACTGGCTTTATTTTGCTGTAGCAATCGACTAGAACTAAGTACGGGTATTTTCCACCCACAGCCTCTTCGACTCGGAAATTAAAACCACTTTTGATACCAGCAGAAGCCGATGAAACCCTCCTTTGAAGTCTATTACTCCCGGGTCTTGTCTACCCCTCTCTGTATGGGTTATTCTCAAAAGGCGCGATCCGTACGCCTCCTAACGGTAGATGTTTTCGGAGCGGGAGTTCGTCGAGCGAATATCTCTAGCAGCCTTGGAGTTCGTCCAAAAAACGTCGTCGTTTGTGGAGAGAGAAAATTTCCAATTTTCCGTAGACAGGGGGGATGAAGTAGGACCCCTTCTAACTCGTAAAATTGGGAATTTTACCCATACAGAGAGGAACGCTATATGGAACATTAGAGTAGTAGACTTCAAAGGAGTGGTTCATCGGCTTCTGATACCAGACATATCGCTCGCCCCATCATAGGCTTGCGCAACACAGTTAAAAAGCTGAAGTCCACTATCTGTTAGAATTTGAAGTATGGAGGAAGTGATTGTTTTTGCGTCAAACTGATGCATATCAATGAAACCAAAAAATCTTTCCTTGATTTCCCCTATTTTTGAAGTATATCGCAAACACACACATAACTGTTCGACCCCCCTTCCATTATCTCGCGTTTCATCCGCAATTAAGGGGGAAGTGAGCGGTTGATTCAGAAATCCTGGTGTTTTTGTGAACTTGTTACGGAAAAACTAAAGCCCGTAAAAATAAACGGTAAACACTGTTCAAAAATACAATAATTGAACTATTTGATGAATTATTATTTAACCGAAATTTTAAACGGAAATTTAAATACTAATAGTTACAGGTTCGACTCTTTTTGTCGTTGTTACGCGATAACTCCTGGTCCGATTTCTATCGTTTGGGTTTTAATAGCGACGCGAATTAAGTACGTAATGAATGTTTATAAAAGATGACGGGCTAGTTGAACTATTTTATAATTAGAAGAAAACGGATTTTTCCGTAGTTACGAGGAAAAGTCAAAGATGTCGCTACCTATCGAAAATCCCGATTTCGCGAAATCGACGTCCTGTTTGTGATACGGGCAACGGAAAAAAGAAATAATTCGGCCGATTTTAGGTTTATTGACGTCATCTCGCGTGTTTTTTACTCCCTATCTTCCACTTTATATTGTTTAGCGAATAAAAATTGAAATTAAAATATATTTTAAGAGACCAAGTTCAACGCCATCTAGGATTTTTTTCTCAAAACACAAACCTTTTACTTCCCCCTTAAGGAATATACTCCACCCGAGTCGTTTATTTCCGCGACAATCATATGTCGTATTAAGTTTCCTCCAATATTATTAAGATCATTTTTAATTTCACGCGGAAACTTGTTTCCAGTGAAATTTATAACAAGATGGTCAAGCCCATGGCTAGACCCCTGACATTGTAAAAGAGGCTGAAAGGAATGATGCTATAGCAGGGGCGTGTTATGCAGGCATAAACGCTCTTTAAACAATTTGAATGGCGTCTCGAGATTACATTAAACACGAAGTTGCGGAAATGTCTCGAGCCGACTATATTATCGTGAGCGTTTTTTATGCGATATATTGGAAAAGACGTACATTCGAATATCCCCGCTTGTGAGCAAACTCGCAGTCATTGCAAACTCAAATAATGTTTTTCGAATCATATCTTTTCGAACCATTTTTTTCGAAAAATGTTTTTCGAATCATATGCTTCGAAACATGTTTTTCGAAACGCGTTTTGGAAATTCTCGAATACGTTTTATGGCATGTTGATTCCGAAGATAAATTCTAAAGCTGTTCCATTTTTATCTCCAAGCTTCCCTTTAAATCAAATAATATAAATATATCCTCGTAAGAATAGAAAATATAATTACTCATCATTCATGCAAACTACGATTGCCGGTAGCGAAGGATCTGGGTCGTCTATAACGTCCGCATCCACCGATGTATCGTAATTGATATAAAGCCTAATGAACAGGGCGAGTTGATAGGTGCAAATAAGGAAGCATACGAAACTCATCATAAACCGAGCCTTCCGTCGCATACCAAAAACACGCAAATAGTTAAATCCTACATAACTGCAACGTGTATATCTGCGATATTTTGAACCAACGTTTAATAAAGTAATTTGACGCTTAACTTTCGTACCGTTAAACGGCATAATACAACGATTGTGAAGTGAGATACTTCGTTTGAAAAGGTCTTCATCGTATGATCCTTTTTTCGCTAGAAATATAGATTCTTTTTTGCTCAACAACCTGTGGGAACTAGATCTATACGTTTACTAAAGAAAATCCATTAAAAACATCTGCTAATTCTCTTAAAGGGACCACGAAACATTTTTGTAAAATGACTATTCCTACTTAATTTGTAAAGCCAACATATGCTACTTAAAAAATCCATAAAATAACTCAAATGTATTATAATTAGAGCTCGGAATCGGATAATAACTTAGAATATCCATTGATAAACAGGCCTTTTTAGGATTTTCTAATCTCGGATAAATTGTTTAATATACAACCACCGATTATATGAACAGGCGCGTATCATATTGATACGAATGTCCGGAGGTGAAATGTTAAGCTTGATTAATATACAAATTACGCGTTTATCATATTTTTCGCACTAATTGTTTGAATAAACGCGTAATTTTTCATTAATCAAGCTTACAAATTTATCTTCGCATAATTCGAATCCATTTGATAGACGTATGTTTTTATAAATTGTGGTTTTATATTAACAAACAATTTATCCGAAATTAAAATTTCTGAAAAAAGTCTAGTTACCAATGGATATCATACGTTATTCATTTTCGATTCGAAGCAGTAGTTAAAAGTGAATAGTTTATCGGTGAACGCATGATTAATATCGCTTTCGATACGTTAAAAAATTGATTAATGACATAATAGAGATAAGTTCAAAAATATTAATATTCTTCTATAATATTCTGCTTCAACACAAGCCACTCAAATCAAAGCGAAATTTCTGAGAGTGCTTTGTGATTTTCTACTAGCCTTTGGAGTTTAAAGCTGTCTGTTTGAATTTTAAAATATACATTTTATACATTTATTGGGAATGTTTTGTTATTCAAAAATAAATATATTTTAAAATTCTGGAAACCAGGTCTAGTAGTCCCTTTCTTGTCCATATTTTATACGGTTCAATAGTATAAATAAATCATCACATTAGCGAAAGAGTTCGTTGGTTTGCACGAAGAGACTGGAGGTCGAAAGGAAAATAATAACAAGGTGGTGAAATACCAAAGGACAATTTGATTTGAGTTGGTGATATTCTTGAGATTTTGATATTTTACGGGATTTTTTTCTAATGTTTTGAGAGACTAGACCTCTTTTTTATATTCTGACAATTTTAAATTTTTTTCTTTTTTTTTTTTCATTTTTTAAGTTGATTTTGGAGTTTTTGGAACTTTTAAAGATTTGACAGTTTTTGTGAGATTAAACCTATTTTATCATTTTTAACAACAATAATCACTTTTAATTAACATGTCCGTACCTTTAAAATGTTCTAGAAGGTTCCCGAAAAGTCTTGATAGGTCTAGGAAATTCTGGAAAGTGCTTGAAAGTTCTAGAAAGGTTTGGAAAAATCTGGAAAATTATAGAAAAGACTAGCAAAATCTACAATAAAAAATAGTTTCCGTGATTTTTGCTATTATTCTAATAACAGTACTATCACTACTACTACTACAACCTCATAATATAGGAGCTTACACCCACCCCCGTGGTGGGGATGAATAGGGCTTTAAACTATGTTTTTTTTTTTATTCAAAAAGTAACTCTACCAGTCCCATTGCTATGTTCCCATTTCTCCGAATTATGATCGCTCCCAAAAGACATTTATTCCAAAAATTTGGATTCCCAGTTTATCCAAAAATTAGCTTTCATTTCTCCCAAGGTTATCAGTTCTCCCAAAAACATGGAGTCCCATTTTTCCCAATTCCATTTCTCCCGTAAATATGGACAAGGAGGATCAGAGAAGGAGAGGAAATGTGGGGACGGCGCGGTTCCTACTGCGTCGGCCTAAACTCCCACTCTGGGAGAACGGGGGTAGAGACGTTTCGTGGTAAAATGTTGTCGCGTGGGTAAAACGAATCCTTTATGAGACGCGCTAGCTAGCGACCACGTGACAACAGTTTACCTCGAGAATTTCCTATCCCCCCTTTCCACCCGAGTGGGAGGTTGGCTCTTCTCTCTCTAACTCAACGCAGCCCCACATTTCCTCTCCTTCTCTGATCCTCCTTGATATGGATTCCGAGTACTACCAAAAATATGTAATCTCAGTTCTCTCAAAAATATGGAATGACAGTTCTATCAATCCCATATCTCCCATTAAGTTATCTGCTTGGGCAAATAGTACTTTCTATCTATAAAGAGGAGGAGCTTACTTAGTACTCATTGCCGTCGCCGTCATCAGCTAAGTAATAGCTTGTAAAGCGCTCGTGAGCACCGAGCATTTCTTAAGCTTATTTTTTTATATCCGTGTCAGCTCTCAAGGTCGTGTCTCTCCCGAGTGACTTCTGAGCACTCTGGCCCCTAGCATTTTATGAAAACGGAAATAACTGCCCCGTATAACCTTAACGCCACGTGATTTCGTGACAAAGTTAGCAACATTCGAACAAGATGTCGCACCCACAAGCTCTTTTATAATATCAACTATTCGTATACAAAAATCAGTTAAAAAGAGATTGAATAGATAAATGTTTGGGTAAACAGTTTTTATCAGTTAACTTATTTGCGTATTATCTGATACGCAGAACGTATAACAGTTTGTTCTAAAAAGATAATAGCTGGGAGCACTAGGCTTATCAAACTATAACTTGTACTTACTTTCTGCAGAATTAATAGGTGACATAAATTTTAAGTTTTAGTAAGAATATATTTTTTATTTACAAACCATTTAAAAAATATACATACCCTGATGAAGTAGAAAATAAGGGTTATTTTCTACTAGACATGTTTTAGTGATTATGAAAAATATACTTACTACTACAGAATTAATAAATAATACAGGGTTGGGTGAAAATTAACTTTAAATTTTCAAACCAGAATCGGATCGATTGACAAAGTTTGAATTGTATAACTTGACCGTCTGCAGAGTTAAAAGACGATGCAATTAGAAAAAAAAAAAAAAAAATGCGAAGGTTATTTTTATTCTCAAACTGGAATGGTTCGAGTAATTATTAAGGCTTCAGTCCCATTGAGTAGAATCCCATTGGGTCGAATCTCTTTCAGCCGAATCCCATTGGACCGATTGTCCCAATGGACCGACTGTCCCATTGGACCGTTAAGCCCATTCGACCGCAAAACCCGCACTTCTCCTGGTTTATGATTCGGTCCAATGGGACAAGAATATTTGCTTAAATATACCCGATGGGATTAAAAAATTAAATTCCCGGGATCGCAAAGATCAAATCTTTGCAAGTAAATGATCTGATGGACTTATAATAATTTAATGGTCAACTCACTTGAGCACTAGACCCAAACATTCTGTAAAATATGAATGAAATATTAAGAAGAACGAAATATTTTTAAATAAACGAAATTCAACTTTATAAAGCGAACTGTTGATTTTATAAAATATGTTTAAGTCATATTCATTAGATTACAATATTTCCGCCGCTGTTTGAGGGTAATTTCTAGATACAATTTATAAAGAGATACCATCTAGAGACAAGTTATTTTTAAACAATATAGACTGTTAAGACATAACTATAAATATCAAAACTCGATAAAGTCTTATAATATATTGGTGGTTAATTATTAAATTTACGAAATTAGGGTCGAATAGAGTTCTGATTTTTTTTTCAAATGTCATTGAAATGGCGCGTGAACCTGCAGAGATGTTTGTTTAAGCCGGATGTACAGACTTACATGACGCGCCCATTTACTTATATGGGCGTACCAGCGGGAAACGCGTGAAAATAAGTCTGTGTGCATCGGGCTTTAGAAATAGCGCGGCTACATTAATATGGTTCACATGCCATTTTTCTATACTATTTCAGTATCATCAGAAACTAACTTTTCTAAGTTCTTTTAAAACGGATTTAGGCTTAGCGAGACTAATTTGCAACTTTAGCAATTAACTTAAAACTACCGCGAAACCTTTGGCGAGTTTAGATAAGCGTTTTATAACACTCAAAATCGTTCAAAAATAACTTGTTAAAATGATGATTTTTTAAATGTTTTTTCCTCATTATTCCATAATAATGAGGAAAAAACATTTAAAAAATCTACGACCAGCAGAAATTTAGTAAAATGTATTTGAAATTCTTAAATTTCCATATTAAAATCCAAGAGCTCCTAGCCAGCCCAACCCAACCCAATCTAACCCAACCTTACCCAACCTATGGGATTTTAACACGGTTATGAATTTTTACCTTTACATCTTTGGTTGGGTATAAATACATTTTTTAGAAGTACGAAGCAAAGCTTCGTTTTTGTATAATAATAATTATATTTTAATCTAAATTGAAAGGAACTGACAAAACTTGTATCATTCTTCGAGTTCTCAATTTAGGTTAAAATCTTCGAAGAAACTCGACTTTCAAATTTTCTTCTCGGCGAATGCATAACTCGTATAACGTACCAATTTACTATAACAACGAGTGCGAATAAAAACTTTGTCTTGCACTCAGGTATACGTTAACTCGAATAAGAAATGGATATTTTTGAATGGATAATGTCTAATCGACATTCACGATTGCTGAAAAAATTCCATTAAAATATTTTGGTTTTTTAAGCTACAATGAATTCCCAAATTTTCAATTTCACCCCCTCGATGATGCCTCATAAGGTTTTATCGAAATTGTGAGAGATGTATAAATAAACAACGCTAGCTAGACAAACACGATTATCTCGGGACGGTTTTAACCGGTTACAACCGTTTTGGGGAAAACTTGCAATCCTAGCCAAAATATTCGGGTGTTCTCAGTGAAAGCGCTTTCCAAAAGAGCGCAACCCTTTTTTTCAATAAGAGCTATTTCCCAAAAGAGAGCATCTCAAAAAGAGCACTTTCTAAAAAGAGTGCTTTCTCAAAACCATTGATGGGCGTGCTTCACGGAGTTTAGTACAGTGGAAGGCTGACGAAGCACTTCACGCGACGTGCTTCGCTAGCCTTCCATTGTATTACACCCCGCGAAGCATGCCCATCTATGCCCAAAACAGCGCCTTCCCAAAAGACCGCATCTCGAAAAGAGCGCTTTCCCAAATGAGCGCAGCCCTTTTTTCAATAAGAGCAATTACCCAAATGAATGTATCTCAAAAAGAGCGCCTTCCCAAAATAGCGCATCTCGAAAAGAGCGCTTTCCCAAAAGAGCGTATCTCGAAAAGAGCGCAGTCCTTTTTTTCAATAAGAGCGATTGTCAAAAGAGTGCATCTCGAAAAGAGAGGTTCCCAAAACAACGCTTTCCCAAAAGAGCGCTTCTCGAAAAGATCGCTTTCCCAAAATGGAGCTTTTTCTTAAAGAGCGCTTTCCCAAGAACCATATAATAAAATCGCCGCTTCATATAAAATTAAGGCACTATAGATCCTAATCTAACCTAAATTTTTTATATACATATTAAATTAAAAGCTTCCAAACTGTTTCAAGAATCAGGAATTCCTTATATTAAACTACCCCACTCAGATACACCCATTGAACGCTTTTCGTAAACGACGCTTTCCCAAAAGTGCGCTTTCCTTTCCCACAAGGGCGCTTTCCCACAAGAGCACTTTCCCAAAAGAGCACAAATTTTACACAAAAAAACGTGTTTTTTTGGGTAAAGTGCTCTTTTGGGAAGTGCTCTAATGAGGGTCACCCAAATATTCTACACAATAATCTCCAAGTACATAAACTCCTTCTGGGTATTTTTTAACAATTTATTGTGCCTGGTTATACCAAGAATAGATTCAACACAAGAATATGGAAGAGCTATACGTTTGTCCGCGCGCTAGTCTCAAGCGGATGGAGCCTACGGAGGTCTTACGCCGCGCCTCATGTCACGTGCACAGGAAGCGGTTGGCTGTTTTCTACGATAAGTGCGGGGGGGGGGGTATCAGGCTGCGGGGATAGGCTCTACCGGCAGAGCTAGCTCTCTGTCGCGGACCTCGATAGCTCGTGATAGGATGAAAATCATAACGCATATAACGTCAAATCTAGTAAGCTCCACCCGCTCGAAACTAGCGTTAAGGCCCGTTTACAAAAGAGCGGCAAGCTTAAGCGTAAGCCGATGCATGGAACAATAACAAGAGGAGGCATAGGTTCCAAAATCTCATTTTTAAACGATGTATGAACATATGCCTCCTGTTGTTATTGCTCCATGCATCAGATTACGCTTCAGCTTTCCACTCTTTTGTAAATGGGCCTTTATACCAGAGGTGTTGAATCTATTCTTGGTTATACATATCTATCTCATATACATATTTTCTTTCTCATCATGCATCTTCCTCTGTTTTAACTGTTCGTCAACTAAATGCAGATCATCTTCGATCCATGCTGGCAAATCTTTCATGTAATCTTCCATTTCCCAGTAATATTTAGGTGGGCCTTCAGTATAACAGTACTTGTCTCGCATAGTACTTCCTTCGTCGGTATAATAATTCAAATAGAAATTGCACATTTCCTGTATTGTATCGAAACTGAAAAAATATTAAATTCATTATTGTTTCCATAAGTTTAAAACTAATATTAAAATGGTAAGTTGCAAATTTTATAAATTAATGGGCTGATAAGCGTGTACTTATTTCATCTTATTTTACTACTACTCGTGACGAGTATAGTTAGTATAATAAATTAACTTGGAACCCACAAAAAGAGCCGTTAAAAAGAATCTGTTTCTATATTGAAAATGTATCCTTTTTTCACGCTTCGAACAAAGAATAGAAATATCTATACTTTTCCGAACCTTTGACGTACTTCGTCTTCTTGCACGACACCAACGCTAACGCCCATGCCAACGCCCACGCCGCAGTGAATACAGTAGCTAGACCCCACTAGGTTTGGGTCTAGCTAAAAACTTGAAACGAGCAGTAGTCATATCGTTTTCTATTCATTCACCCGTAAGTTACAAACGAGGGTCGTTTTAGAGTTTAGCTACAATACGACGCCACTTTGCTCCCAAAACGTAATAACTTTGCCAGTACAAAATTAATCCCAAAAAACAAGTCATCAAGGCACGGTGATAACTTAGCCGGTTTTTTTAGTAGACTTGGTAAAGTATTAATAGTAACCTTACCCCACGTATACGGTGTGGTTTCTTGAATTGTACATGAGACATCGTGCAGCCTATGGAATAAACATTTTTTTTATTATTACGAGAGAGTTCAACCTGGGTCTCGTCGCATTTAATTTAGGAAGATTCTTATTTTCTCCAAGAATAGTTGCAAATTTTTTATACATTTTAGCAATGATCTATGAGTTGTCACCCCATTCCACCCAAAAATGAGATGTCCCAATTTTATCTTCCACCCAAAAATTTCATTTCTCATTTCACCCAAAATGTGATTAGCCCAATTTCCTTTCACCTAAAGTCCCTTTCAACGATGAATTTTATTATTATATTATATCGAACTTTTGGCAATGAGATACTGCACTCAATTAGTAATTAAAAACTTATATACTCGCACGAATTTAGCCTAGAAACATTCTTAATGAAAAGAGTTCATTTTTTAAATGGGTATAAAAGAGGCTCTTTATTATTGAAGTTAAGCATAGTAAAATGGAAGCTACGTGTGTTAAGTCTGTGTATTCTGTTGCCAAAGTATAAGTACCGTATTTCTTGGAGTTATAAATTTTATTTTGTTGGGTTAGGTTAGGTTAGGTCACGTTGGTTTTGGTAGGTTTACAAGTTACAACATTTTACTAAAAATACGGCGCATACGTTAAATTTCAGATACATCATAAAGTTTTAGGGAAAAATTAAATATGGAGAATTGGAAATGGGGAAATTGGAATTAGGTAAAAAGGGATTGTGCGAAATGCTTGGGGGAAATGGGAATTGGGTTAAATTGGATTGGCGAAATGGTAATTGGGGGTAGTATTTTGGATAAAATGTAGGTAACCGTTTATGAGACTGAATTTTCTCAATCAAACGCAAAGAAAATTTATCTCATTCCTCTTCCACTCCTCGGAAAGTAGTTTTTCCCAATTATAAAAAAATCCATCCTCGAAATTTTTACGTACTCCGCCTAATCTTTGTCTTCCGAGAAATCCTGGCCTAAGCTTTACGACCTTACAACCATTAACGTTTAAATTGAAAACCTATCTCGCTTCTGATTGGCTTAAAAGTTGGCGCAGGCGCCTTGTAAACAGGGAGCCGTGAGTTTTTCAAACCTTGTTTTCCTCACCGCTTTTCGCCTTGAGCGTTATTAATTTTGAAAATGTTTATTGTAATTCATTACTAATTGGTACTTTTGAAGGTAAAATTTCGAAATAAACGCTAGATTTCAAAATTAACGCTACGCTACGTAAGTTTAGTTTTTGTGGGATAAAAAGCCTTCAGAATTTTTGGCGCGAAATTCTTAGCCTGTTTAAAAAAACAACATTGGAAATCGCCATCTATGATTAAAATTGCGCAAAAACAAGCATACCAAGTGCTCTTACTGTCACCCGGTTTGAAATGAGCATGCACAGGCCTTCTAAAAATTCCGTTGGCATTGTTCTGAGCGTTATCGTCCAAAGAGGCCGTAAAATAGAAAGCTAATATCGTCACACTCGCGCGAACGCCAATTTCTTCGGTTGACGCTTGGCGGATCAATAACATCGTGATTTGCTTACCAAGGCTAAGACTAGACCGGCCGTCTCGCCTCTACTCTTAGAAAATGCTTTCTTGAAAAAAGTTATTTTCAATCGATTTAGGTTGTTAAAATATGCCCAAAAATATATTTCAAGTGCCTTTTTTTCGATATTTTAGTGGCATCAGAGTAAAATTTCTTACAAAAGGATTCAGGCTTAACGAGGTCGGTTCGCAAATTTGACAATCAACTATAAAATTTTGATACTCTTTTTTCGCATATTTTAACAGACCAAATTGATTAAAGATAACTGGTTATCAGAGTCAAATATCTCTTTAAGACTCATGTTGTAACCAGCCAGCCAATAAAAACGATAATACTAATGTTTATAAAGTGCAAACGCGTTTCAGTAAATATAAAATAAAAAAAAATAAACTTACTATAATGTCACCCGCTTGTATAACTGGAGCCGTTTTGTTCACAAGTCCATGGTGCTTAAATTAACAAACATACGTAAATTTATTAACAAGAAACAATTTTTGATGGAATTTCTAAAAATAGCATTTATGTGTAATTTTAGAAATTAGATATGATAAGTAAAAAAAAAAAAAAAAAAAGAAAAAACTGAATATAATTTCAGTCCAATAACTTTATCTTTTAAAATTTAGCTTTTCAAGGATATTTAGTCTATCAGAAATGTTTTTCTTTTATTTTTTTGGCTAATTACATTTAATATAGATATAAAATATACATATCCCCAGGACAACAAACCACAACCATTAATTTAAACTAGCCAAAGCAAATAAAACTAAAAATAATCGTATGTGACCTTGCATGGTAGGTTTAACCTTTTTTCTTCGTCATACTGTATGCAAATTCTTTAGTTTAATATAATGTATTTTAAAATTTTAGTTGAATTTATTATATATCATATTTGAGTTCATTTTTCAAACAGTTCAACCTAATTAGAGCTCGGAATCGGATAATAAATAACTAATCCATTAATAACGAGGCTTTTTTCAGGTATTTTGATCTCGGATATATATTGTTGAGTTAATGTAGAATTTATACTTTTAAATTTGACATGGAAATAAACAAACTCGTTTATGCATAGTTAAGTTTTAATTAATAAATTAGTTAAATTTAATTTATTGTTATTTGCGACCTTTTCTTTGACTGTCAGGGAAACAACTCGTTTTTACAAGAATCATGGCGATCTTAAAAATATACCTCTGATGTCATATCCTTCTGTTAATATATATGTTATAAGTATACATCTAACACTTAATATAAAACCTCAAATTATATAGACAGTCACGTATCAAATGGATATGTTATCCGGAGATAAAACTTTAATTGATAAACAAATTACGCGTTTATTCAAACGGATAAAAATATGACGTTCATCGAAATCCGCGTAGAATTAAATATAATACTTTTATTTTAATCTAAATTATTAAATTACTACATTCTAGCTTCGAGATCTTAATTTGTGTAAAAATCCGCGAAGAAACTATATAGTTTCAAATTTTCTAATCGGCGAATGAATAATTCGTACCAATTTCGTATAACAACGAGTACGAGCTTGCCTTACATTCCTGTACGTTAACTCGAATAAGAAATGTATGTTTTTTCGCCAACTGATGATATCAGATTGGTATTCTTAAAGGGTCTTAAATAATTAACAAACGTTATAAGAATTCCGAGCTCTAAACCAAATTTAAATACGCATACCAGCATGTAACCTTGCTTAAGAGCATAGATAAAAAAGTTATAGAAAATTTTATTTTTCGTTACATTTTTACCCTTTGCACCAACTTATATCGCATATAGACGTGGGAGTACATATTTCCTTACTTGCGTTGTTACCGGTGGACTTATTCCAATACGGTACCACGTGCCGTTACTCTTCTTGAGGTATGCAGCCACTTGCAATCCTGTGAATATAATTCTACGTAAATTGTATTTACATGATTTCACCTGGTATTGAATTTTCATTACCTAGTCCATGGGTATGAGTACTGAAAGAAATAGGATGAATTGTCAGGTCTTCGTCTATTAAACAACTTGTTTCCATGCGAACTATAAAGAAAAAGTTAAGTTCGATCGTGAAGAAAAAATTCAATTTTGTAGTACTATACTTATAGAATTCGGAGGAAGCTCTCCTTCGGTTCCCAAAAAATATGTTCCAACAACTTTAACTGATCTACAAGGATTGAGGTAAAGACATTATCGCTGCAGTGCTTTAGTCTGCGAGATATTTGCAATGTATTAAATAAGGAAAAGAACAAAAGATCAGCTTTACCCTTTTTCCGACGGCAGATTGACTAAAACTTATTCAACAACGAACATAAAAACAACAATCCAAATAAATACAGTCATTGAGTTATGGAAACTCTAATTATCAATGATATTATTTTTGTTTCTTTTCTATCTTCTTAAAGCAAACTTTTTCGCTAGTAACTGTTTGATTTGTAAAACCTGAATTCGTCAGAACACTACATTTTAACGATGCCCTTCTTAACAGTAACAATTTGATATGCCAATTTTTCTCCTCTTTTTATTTATTCATACCTATTTGAGGTTAGTTGAAAATTTAATAAAATTAAAAAACTTACTCATTTGTTGAGCTTGTTAATGTCTTTAGAACCATCCCAGTTTCATAATTTTCAGTTTCTGCGTAAACAGAAAAACAACTGTTATGCTGATAGAGGTCTTCCCTCTTCGGGTAACCGAAAGAGTCAGTGAGTGCGAGTGTTTCTCTAGACTAGTGTTCTCAGTAACCAGTGACGGCGCCAGGATGTTTTTTCCACGTAGGCTGATAACTTTTTACATGCCCCCATTTTCGTCGTAGCTGAATTTTTGCTAGACGACAGCAATTAGGGAACCCTTTTGAGAGAATTTGGAGGTCCCTTTCGTATGTTTTCGAGGCTCAGGATTTTTATGAGTTTTGGGGCCCCTTGGAAATTTACACGTTGGCTATAGCCAATACAACCTACCCCAGGCTCTGCCATTGGATTTTGTTTATACATATTTTACAATCCAACTCGGTTGAAAAAGTTAATCTCTTGAATGTATTATCCCTTTTTAATACCTTAACGCTGACAAAATAATTTTAAAATGCGTCGGCCGAGATTCGAAAGACATGAAAATATATTGGTAAAGTTGGCAACGACTACGACTTCTACACGAATTCACTGCACAAATTCATTCTCCATGCCAGTAAGGTTCAGGTCGTAACGAGTATTTTATTGGTATGGAGTTCCATACACTGTTTTATCTTATAGTACAAGGCTTTACGCTTCCTCAGTGTTGGTCTCTAGTTTTATCAAGGACTATTATCACATGAACGCTAATCTCGAAAGGGAGGAAGAAACAACCAAAATTACAATTTAGTACTTCAATTATCTGAGAAAAACGATTGTTTGTATTCATATTACCAGAAACACCGCTATTTATGTTTTACAAAATATACAAATTAATTTGGCACAACCTCGTTTTGAAATAGTTTAAAAGAGCAATTATTTTATATATTTATCAGGTAAATGAACGATGAATTAATGCTGATTCATCCCGCGATTGGACGACTCCGATGGAGCAAGCTCAAACGCATCATAAAGACCATTTACATCTGAAAGTAAGCCCAGGGTTACCCACGAGCTCTAGTACTTTCCAAGGCATGTGTTGATTAGCGTTTATGAAGCTTTCACGTGAAGTGTGAATATTCCACACTTTTTCGTTATTTTGGATATAATAAACTCAAACAGCATTCATCTTAGACATGGAAACTGGTGAGTTTTTTTTTTTTTTATTTTCATGTTTTTCTTTTTGGGGGATATTAGTTTTATTGTGGTTATTTACATATATTGAATCTAAAAAAGTTAATACCCACGCGTAAACGTCTACTTTATGCTTAATAAATCCGAAGATATAATAATATTACCAGTGAAAATATTGTCCAGCATAGTGCATAATATCATGAATATGGTAAGCCTAACATAGACTTAATTAATTGGCTCAATAAAGCCATTTTGTTGAAAAATTAATCATTGGGGATTCAAGCGTTTGGGAGAAACGGTAATTCATATTTTTAAACAAAATGATATGGTTTTGCTAAGAGGATATATTGAAACTAAGAATATATTTCTAAGACAGATCTTTCAAGCCAGCTTTCATTTCCAACTTTCCGCTCCTTTAAATAAAACTACAAAACTAGCCAAACAACCGCGTATTCTGTTTAATCGGCAACTGTTGATTCATGTCAAATGAATAATATTTCGAATTTGTCATGCTTATGGGTATAAACAGGTATAGTATCTATAGAGCTCGGAATTCGTATAACTTTTGTTAATTGAATAAGACCATCGTGAACGTCAAACAGATATTATCCGTTTGCGAAAAATATCCATTTCTTATTCGAGTTAAAGTATCCGAATGTAATAGGCAAACTTTTTATTCGCACTCATTGCTATAGGAAATTGATACGTTATACGATAAAAATTTTGAAACTATAGTTTCTTCGCGAATTTTAACCCAAATTGAGATCTTGAAACTAGACTGAGTAATTTAGTCGGTTCCACTCAATTTAGATTAAAATATAATTATTATATTTTGTTCTACACGAGTTTCTAGTCTTATTTTTATCTTCGCATTATCCTTTTGAATAAACGCGTAATTTATTTATTTATTTATCTCCGGATAATACGCATACTATTGATACACATCTGTTGATATATTTTTTGGTTTTATATTAACGAACAATTTATACGGGATTAATTAAAATATCTGAAAAATGACAAGTTATCAATGGATATCCTAAGTTATTCATTATCCGATTCCGAGCTTTATCTACAGTATATAAATGTTTCTATAATATATGCATAGAACGAACAATCAGATATGAATAATGTTTATAATTCGTTTGTTCGTAAAAAAAAAATTTAAAGCGATGTAAATATTCTTAAATAATACATACGATACTCAGTTCGAACCTTGTAAATGGCCTTATTAATTATTTTTCCAATCATATCAGAACTTTCACTTACTATGTATGGCATTGACATTTCCAAAGTGAAGTTGTAGAACTAGATAGTTTAAATCGGTGCCAAAACCAGCCTTTAATGCGGTTTCTGTTAGAATGAAAATAATGATCAAGTTCAGCCCCATTGACAATCATATTAAAGTCAGGGTGTTGAATGAAAAAGAAGTAGACCCTTTTATATCACCTGGTGGTATTCCCTCGATATCTTTAAACCTCGAAACAATTTGGGTACCTTCCTGACACACATCGGCTTTTACTAATATTTCGGGGTCATCTCTATCACCGCAATTCCAAACAGAATCTGGGGAGTCTCTCTCCACATAACCCGGCACCTTACATCCGTATAGAAGAACATGATGAATTGCGTCTTTCTCCATTCCAGTAGACTTCGAATGTACAAAATCTACTACACCCATAAAAAACGTGAATATTAGCATTGTTACATAATAAGAAAGAAATAACTGTAAGATGAAATAGAACCTAGAGTTAAAAATGTATCAGCTTTGGAATTTATTTTCGAAATCACCATGCCAAAAAACGTATTGGAGATTTGTTTCATAATTATTAGACACGCTATCTAAAATTTTAAATAACGAGGCGTATACTTCGTGGAATAGCTTTTTTTAGTATTAATCAGTTGAAAATCTATAAAATTTTAAAAATCTTGCGAGCTTTCGGGCCATGACCCCTTTTCAAGCACTTAACAATCTATAAATTTAATTATCACAGTACCGTGGACACAATGATTTTTAAATTACAAGATTATATTAGACACATTTTTAGTGTATAACTTATTTTTTAAAGTTTGGTTAAGTTTGAAAGTACAGTTAGTATAAATTTGGGTCAATCATATTATTTCAGACTTCAGTAGCGCTTGTTATGTCATTACATTAAGAGAAAAGGCCGGCGTTTGATGTCCAAGATCTTGATGGTCAAACGCCGACCTAATGCTTGGACATTACAAGCGCTGTTCAAGGCTGAAATAATATGATTAGCCCTAATTTATATTTACATTCAAACTTTACCAAACTTTAGAAATTAATATATACACCTAAAACATGTATAAAGATTGATTGAAAATAAGTTTTTTTTTGGCACTGTGATTCCGAAAATAAATTCAAAAGCTTTTACATTTTTAGCTCCAATTTTTTTTTTAATGATAAATACCTATGTACATATATTCATTTTTGGGCATTTTGAACGCCGTACACAAGTAAGTTTGATTCTAGGTGAAATGACGCGTTACTTTTTTTTTGTTAATAAAATAACTAAACTATCAAGTATTAAACATTAACATACGTATCTGGGTTTAACTGGAGGCATTTTCAAAAAAATATCTTCGGTTATCAAAGCTTTAGCTGCGTACGCTATGAAAAAGAACAGCATTAATTTGTAAACCATCTTCGTGGAGTTCTACCCCGAGAGTTAGAGCGTTACGCTAAAAAGTGTAGCGTTTGCCGAAGCTACATTTACCCAAACACATGTTTCCTGTTCAGCTTTGAAGGATGTTCCCCTACGGTTGCTCGCTGTGCCATCTGAAACCTGAAAGCAGAACCTAGTTTTAAACTAACTCAGAGGACGTAGAATAAATATTGTATATCGTTCCATATAGCATTCCACCGGCGAGTTTTTAGCTAGATCCAGCCCTAGTGGGGTTTAGGTACTGTATTCACTGCGGTGTGGCGTTGGCGTCGTGTAAGAAGACGAAATACGTCATCGAATTGAAAAAACTTCATCTCTTACCCACCAGACATCACGTCGTGATGTCCGATACAAATTTAAAATATACACTTGTATTTAATATCTATGACTTTTAGGTAGCGCTCGACGCTGCACGCTATACGATCGAGTGCCGGACGCTGATCCACGTTACCACGGGTTCTTAGTACAATATGAGAGAAAAATCCCTTGTCTTCAGAGGTATATAATATAGAAAACAAATCGATACAGAAAACAATCGTCGTTATTAAGGATCGTTAAAAAGGTAGCTTATGAATGTTTTGGTTCTAGTCTGTCAGTAATGAAAACTAGAAAACACGAACAAGTAGTCGCGAACGATATAGTAATACCCTCTTCAGACGAGGCGTAATTAGCCATGGTTTAATCAGATTTAACCAAGCTTTACATAGCCTTTCCAGTTCAATAAACCTCGGTTTATTTTGTATTAACCATGGTTAAATCTGATTAAACAGGCCCATTCGACAGAAATGTAGCAAATGTAGAATAGTATTCTTTTAGCAAGAATCCATTCAGGTTCCATAAGAATATGGGAGCATAGCTTTAGCCTCTGTTACCATCCAACCAAACTTTGTAAACAAAAGTTTGTCTGCTTTTCGCAACACGCGTACACAACGCACTCTGGCGTTAGAATATGTCATTTTATTTTTCGTTAAAATAGCGAGTAGGGCGAGCATCAGCCCAAATGGTAATAAATTGGATGTCTTCTTTTCCTTGGCGGGTATTTGTGTAAATAATTTTATTAACGACCATGGATGGAAAGATCTTAATACTAGATTGGTTTTCAATAATAATTTCTCTTTAATAATTACGCGAATCGGACAAGTTTATTTTACCCTAGTTCAAGAACAAAGGCTTAACTCCTCCAGCTTAAATTCTGAAGGTAATGGATTAAAGCAAATTTTAAATTATCATTTTAAAATATATTTAGCTCTCGTAAAAAGTCTACCTCCTTAATATTGTTTAAATAAATAATATTTTCTTCAATAGTTGCTTTGGTCTTCGTAAATGTCATTTTCAACATTTGTACGCTTAGATCTTTTTTCGGTCGGCTCCATTTTTATACCCAAAATATTATGTCAAGTTCATTAGTGGCGCGGGTTAATAATAGATGGCAGGAGCGATTTACTTGAAAAATCGATTCGAAGCAGACAACATTTGCTTCCCCAAAGTTTGGGAGGATGGTTATTAAATCGCGACCCTCCCATATTCTTATGGAACCTGAATGGATTCTTGCTTTTTGGATATAAAGTAAGGTTTTTAAACCTAATATTCTTTAGATAAATAGGCATTCTAATAATATAAATTCATAAATAACCTGTGTTAAAGGAACTCTGTAACATGTCATAATCGCAATAAGCCATTAACTGCAGGCCTTCGAACGGTTTATATACTACCTTTTTAGAGTGAATGCAAATGAGCCTTTTGGTGTGATATCGTTTAGGGAAATGAAACGCAATATTAATTTATATTATAATTAAAAATATCAAAATGGTTAAACTTAATCTAATTAATAATGTAGTCGAAAAAGTATTTTAAAATTCGAGATAGTTTAGAAGATATTTAAGAAATTGTACAAAAATTTAAAGAAATGTGACCATTTAACACCAGTTTGAGTTGGCAGCACGCGCTAAGTTATTTTCCATATATATCATTTAGTCAAAAAAGCAACTTGGTATAACGGCGGTATTGGCTTAGGCTTGCTGCAAACTTGGGGTGGATTGAAGAACCTAAATAAAGATGCGTTTACACGGGTATCCAAGATTGAAACTGCATAATTTAGATAAAGGCAAGTACACAGGGATATATAGATGATTATATTGCGCGTAAACCTTGAAAATGTTTTTTTTTTCTTTTTTTTTCTCATTTCGGCTGAATATTGAGAGAATCAGCTTTATGTACCGGGATGAATTGTTACTTTCTAGCGAAGTTAAAACATTGGGATTTGGTTATAAAAGCAAGTTTCTAGCACGCGCTTTATGAGATACCTACAGTCAGTAAAAGCTCGAAATTTCTACGATTACGTTATTCTCAACATAAAAGGAGTTTCTCAAGTATAAATACTAACGGTATGAAAATTAATCTACTTTGAGTCTTTAAGATATTTTTTATACTAAAAGTGGACACCGCTACTATGATAGGACAAGCTTCTTCCAGCCTAACAAAAGAGTGACCGTTCAAGCGCTCCAGGGGGTGGTCAATCGGCTTGGAGGTAGAGAGGGGGGCTGAAATTCGCGGACGAAAATTTTTCTCTGGTCTCGGCCTTCAAAACCCAATTAAAATTCATTTTTTCATCATTTTTGATGTTAATACCTCCGGCAGCGGCAGTCGAGACACTGAAATCTTTACATTTTCCCCATTGCCCTTTAAACCCAATTAAAATTAATTTTTCATCATTTTTGGTGTTAATATCTCCGGCAGCCACAGTCGAGACACTGAAATCTTTACATTTTTCCCATTGCCCTTAAAACCCAATTAAAATTAAATTTTTCATCATTTTTGATGTTAACAATTTTTGATGTTTGACAAATCGATAATAAGCTTAGGTTTTGCATCAAATTATTAATAAATAAAGTCAGTTCTGAAATGAGCAAAATATTTCATAATTTAACAAAATATAATATCGTTAAAATTGGAACTTGCGTGATCGAAGAGTAACATGTTACGCGAAACTTGAAAATAATTTTCTTAAATTTCGTCCCTATGAACAGACAATCTTATCAATTTAAATATTTTAGGTAAGGTTAGGTAAAGTTTGATCACGTTGTTGTCGGGGTGGTAACATTTTGGTTTCCCAACTTGTTTCAGATATTTTAATCTCGGATAAATTGTTAGTTAATATAAAACCACACATTATATTAACACGTGTATCAAATGTATTCGAATTATATACAGATAAAGTTTTAAACTTGATTAATAAACAAATTACGGAATTGGCCTCTGTCGGTATAGTTTTTCTAATATTCGATAAATAATCAAGCCGTCAAGATGAGACAGGATTTTGCAGCTAGTGGTATCGGGTTAATATCTCTACAATTTCCGTGATTGTTTTTAATCCTTATTTCAGGAGCTATTATAAGCTACATAGACATTAATTTAATGGGAGAAAATTGCTACTTGGTTAATTATAGTCGTATATAAGCCGAACCATGTCCTATGACCTAGAAATATTTTATTCCTAACTGGGTGTTTATCAGTATCTAAAATAAGTCCTTTTCCGTTTAATATGAGCAACAAAAATAAAAGATTCACATTCTTAAACCAAAGTGGAAGGAATTAGCTTGGGACGGACTTACCCGCCACTATCCTAGGTAAGCAACATTCGGAGATATTTTGCGAAATCTTTCTTATTTAAGGATCTAACTTCCAATTTTATTGTCTAATTAATGAAAAAAAAAAAAGGATTTTTAAATACAAATGAACATAGTGGGAACCTTTTCACATTTTTTATTATATCACAATTTTGATTTCCTTGAGAAACATAAATAAACGTGTTCCAAGAACATTACTTAAAGCGATTAATCTTTAAGCTTATATTCTCTTGGAAATCCAAGAATATCTCCACTCCCGTAACGCTTGTGACAGTCTAAAACGTGTCGATAAACCGTTTTTATCCTTTCACTCAGTATTTTTAAATACCTATCCGGAATGTATGGCAACCAATCCCTTACTCGTGGAGATATTTTTTCGAACATTTCTTTTAAAAGATAAGAGACGTTACTCTTATTACGGAGAGTTTCTAGCGCGCGAACGGTAGAGTATTTAAAAACGCACAATGACTTTAATAGCGATAAGTGATAACTCTCGTACTTGTCCAAGAGTCGGTAACCGTGCAACAAACCCGACTCGTTATCGAGAAAAACAAGCAGTCCAGTGCTTTCGCTTTTCGCTAAATTATGTGCCGGGCTCGACATCATTTCAGAGTTCCATTGTTCGTTATACATGTTGTTCACAACGCGATCAAGATTAGCCGTTAAATAGTCGAACACGATCAAGTCGGACCACTGAACCAATTCGAGTATTTCAAGTTTCGTTTTTCCATATAGATCTCGAACGTAAGGATGTAAACGTCTAGACGAATTACGAAACACTCCCGGAATATACGAGGGAGTTAGTTTATCGACGAACTGAGTTAAAACAATAGGTCTATCGGCATTCCATCGGGCCATTTCGATGTAGGATCGAACGAATTCCCATTGCCATTCATTCCCTCGTACCATTCCCACAGTCATTGGAGGTAAGTTTTGAATTCCAAGCAGTCGCGCTAGGTAAAACGAAAATATTTCACCCTGTATTTGATCGTTATTCTGACGATATCGAGAACACGCTCTAACACCGTCGTCAAAGGTGACTCTCCTATTTTGCATGCGACCGCAGCCTTCCTCGACTTTCACGATAGCACTATGGTTCACAAAATATCTCCAATCACGCAAAGACTTTTCATCAAAACCGCACGGTAATTGTCGTTCGATTTCTGCCGACCAAAATATTCCGTTGTTGGGAACTATATTATTCGGTTTGTTGTTTAAAGCGTAGTTTGTCCGTTTCTTAACCAAAGTATCGAGGGAAGTTCCTTTGTACTCAATATCGTTTTTTTGGGGGAATTCTACCGAAAATATATAAGAAGTGTTAATAATAATATTAAGGGGCGACATTAACTTTGTGGGTTCTCCATCAGGCCTATTAGCTCGGTTTAAAATGATGAATCCACGGATATTGGTGTCGAAAGAAAGAGTGGTGCTTGTAAATAGGTATAAGGGTAAAAGGACTCCAAGGACGAATCCAAAAATAAACGCTAGTATTGTAGCGGCCAAACATTGTGACGTACAAGTCCTTCGATTTTTATAGTAATATATTTTTTTATAAAAGTTTAACAGCTTGATGGTCTTCGCAATTTGATTCATTATCTATGAAAAAATATAAAAGCATTGGATAACATTATAATTTTTTTACAAAAAGCTTTTTTGCTTTAAATATGAAATTTTCTACGTGTAATCAAAAACGAATATGATTATTATTTAAAGTACATTTATAAGAACCTAGCGTTCTCGGTAAGTTATACATAGATCTTATATTACCATCGTTAAGAAAAGAGAAACCACAAAACGAAATCGCTTATGAACCTATCCAAAAATAATCGTAGATTTCAGAATTATCAGTTGATGATATAAAAAATTTGCTATACTCTTGTTAATTTGGCAGTTTTATCGAGATTCAAGTGTATCCGAGTTAAGGGGTTAAAGCAGTCGTTTTCGCGTTAAACGTTTGTATTTCTTATCCCAGAAAAGGTCACTTAGAAATTTAGTCGTTTCCTTTCAATTTAGATTACAATTTCATTCTGCACGGATTTCTAAAAACATATTTTATCTTAGCATTATCCATTTGAATAAACGCGTAATTTTTTTACTAATCAAGCTTCAATCTTTATCTCCGGATAATTCATATCCATTCCATACGTCTGTTTATACTGCTTGTAGTTTTATATTAACAAACAATTTATCGGAGATTAAAATATCTGAAAAAAGCCAAGTTATCAATGGTTATCCAAAGTGAGCTCTACCTCGAGTAGTCAGAACACCCAAGGCTAAGCGAAAAGAAATATATAGAGGTAGAATCTCGTACAAGACATCAACAAACCAAAAGCATCGTGACCATACGTATAAGCCTTTTTGATGTTGATTTGAAGAAACTATCAAAGCAGACCGGGTGTAGTACGAGCCGATAAAAGAACCTGTTTTGTGTAATTTATCACCATGGGGATGGAACGCGTATCCCAGTTTAAGCACCGATGTGAAGCTGTTTGACCGCTAGTTTTGCGAAAAAATTAATAGGTGGTGATAACGTTATATCATACGATTACTTTCAATTCTCCTTCTATACCAGCTTTGATTCCGTCATTGATTCTTGATATCTCATTCGATCTGATTCTAGTTATAGTGATGACGTCACTTCTAACAAGTTACTCCATACAAAATAGGGAGCAGGACACACCGATTTGGTCTCGAGACAGTTTGGTCAATTATTTCTAGGGACGGGAGAGTTTGTAACATAATATATTAATTATAAACCTATACCAAAGAGATAATTCAGAGAATTAATTTTTATAACAATATTTTTACTGAATTTTCTAATGTATTTCCGATAGTGACGATGAAAAAACGGCATATGTTTGAGAAACAAAAGTCAAGGAGCGAGTACAATTGTTTCTTAGAGTTAACAAGCTTACGAAATTCTAAAATAGTCATAATTTATGTTCTTAAAAATCCTACATTAAAAAATAAGAAATTCTACAAGCTTAGCTTAAAAATTAAGCTACTTACAAACTCTAACTCTTATTTGATATTAATGTTAAAAATTTAATACAGAGAACATATTCTAGTTGCGGTTCTCACTGTTGGCAATAAACAAGGTGTTTGATTGGTTAGGTTAAGTTAGGTTAAGTTAAGCTGGTAGAGGTTAGATTGAGTCGGGATAGGCTAGATTGAGTCGGGAGAGGCTAGATTGAGTCGGGAGAGGCTAGATTGAGTCGGGAGAGGTTAGATTGAGTCGGGAGAGGTTAGATTGAGTCGGGAGAGGTTAGATTGAGTCGGGAGAGGTTAGATTGAGTCGGGAGAGGTTAGATTGAGTCGGGAGAGGTTAGATTTAGTCGGGAGAGGCAAGATTGAGTCGGGAGAGGTTAGATTAGGTCGGGAGTGGTTAGATTGAGTCGGGAGAAGTTAAATTGAGTCGGGAGAGGTTATATTGAGTCGGGATTGGTTAGATTGAGACGGGAGAGGTTAGATTGAGTCGGGAGAGGTTAGATTGAGTAGGGAGAGGTTAGATTGAGTAGGGAGAGGTTAGATTGAGTCAGGAGAGGTTAGATTGAGTCGGCAGAGGTTAGATTGAGTCGGGAGAGGTTAGATTGAGACGGGAGAGGTTAGATTGAGTCGGGAGAGGTTAGATTGAGTAGGGAGAGGTTAGATTGAGTCAGGAGAGGTTAGATTGAGTCGGCAGAGGTTAGATTGAGTCGGCAGATTTTTGATTGAGTCGGGAGAGGTTAGATTGAGTCGGGAGAGCTTAGATGAAGTCGGGAGAGCTTAGATGGAGTCGGGAGAGCTTAGATGGAGTCGGGAGAGCTTAGATGGAGTCGGGAGAGGTTAGATTGAGTCGGGAGACGTTAGATTGAGCCGGGAGAGGTTAGATTGAGCCGGGAGAGTTTTGATTGAGTCGGGAGAGGTTAGATTGAGTCGGGAGAGGTTAAATTGAGTCGGGAGAGGTTAGATTAGGTCGGGATAGGCTAGATTTAGTCGGGATAGGCTAGATTGAGACGGGAGAGGTTAGATTGAGTCGGGAGAGGTTAGATTGAGTCGGGAGAGGTTAGATTGAGTCGGGAGGTTAGATTGAGTCAGGAGAGGTTAGATTGAGTCGACAGAGGTTAGATTGAGTGGGCAGAGTTTTGATTGAGTCGGGAGAGGTTAGATTGAGTCGGGAGGGGTTAGATTTAGTCGGGAGAGGTTAGATTGAGTCGGGAGGGGTTAGATTGAGTCGGGGGAGATTATATTGAGTCGGCAGAGTTTTGATTGAGTCGGGAAAGGTTAGATTGAGTCGGCAAAGGTTAGATTGAGTCGGGGGAGGTTAGATTGAGACGGGAGAGGTTAGATTGAGTCGGGAGAGGTTATTTTGAGTTGGGAGAGGTAAGATTGAGTCGGCAGAGGTTAGAATGAGTCGGCAGAGGTTAGAATGAGTCGGGAGAGGCTAGAATGAGTCGGGAGAGGCTAGAATGAGTCGGAGAGGCTAGATTGAGTCGGCAGAGGTTAGAATGAGTCGGAGAGGCCAGATTGAGTCGGAGAGGCTAGATTGAGTCGGGAGAGGTTAGGTTGAGTCAGGGAGAGATTAGATTCAATTGGGAGAGGTTAGATTAAGTTGGGTTTGGTTTTGTGAGTTTGGTTGGTGTGTTTAGGTTAGGTTCAGTGAGTTTGGGCATTTTATTTTATCCTATTCCAAATAACTGGTTTTATACTTATAAATTATTTCAGATTAGTTAACTAGGTTAGCATAAATTAGATTTCAATACACCCAACCGTTCCACCACCAAAGTGTCCTGAAGCCAAATGTTCAAGGGCCAAACTTCGACTAGACCACACTGTCTGGAGACCAAATCGTCACGAGACGAAACTGTCGCGAGAATAAATTGTACCTAAACCAAATCGTCCCATGACTTAACCTATTTCTTAAGTATTTTTTAAAATAAAATATCTTACATAATATTTTTCAGCGATATCGTAAAATAGTTTACGTTATGTTAACTTGTTATTTTTAGTTATATTCTTAATTGAATATTACGTTTCAATTTAAAATTATCCCAAGGGGTTAGCTTTTCATTCGAATATCATTCGTTTCTTCTTCATTTTGGTATATTTTTGAAACCCTTCATTTCAATTTGTAGACATGTTCCGTAACCCTAGTTGATGTGCATGTTGCGCACTCGTCATTGACCAGTGACGGCTGGATGAGTTGCTGATGACCAATTGTAATTGGTAAATTTGACGGTTTGGAACAAAAGGATTGGCAAAAACGAAAAACCCAGTGGTTTCAACCACTGTGTCAATAGAATGTTGACAAAACGTCTGGGAAATATCAGGAAAATTAAAAATATTTGTCAGAAATCCGGGATATTTTTAAGAGTACGTGGGACTCAACTTATTGACATGGGAAATGACACTACGTAATACCCTCTTCAGACGAGGCGTAATTCGCCGTTGTTTAATAAGATTTAACCGTGGTTTACATAGCCTTTTCAGTTCAATAAACCTCAGTTAATTTTGAATAAACCGTGGTTAAATCTGCTTAAACCGGCTTGTTACGCCTCGTCTGAAAAGGCTATAAGGACGAAATCGGTAAGCTAAATCATAGTTTTTATTGTTTTTGTTGTTTTGCATCTGAACATTTCTAGAAATATCAGCGAAATATGTTGTATGAACCCTGAATATGTTATCATAGAGAATTATAAGTAGGGATACACTTTAACAGACAATGTTTCGATCACGGATAATAAGCCGTCATTTCTTTTGAGATTAGTTAAAAATAATTAACAAATATTTGAACCTGAAAGAAAAAAACCAGAGGTAGGAGACTGGTGTCCGAATTAAATTTGAATTCATAAATTCGTAATAAAAAAGTTTATTAAATTTATTAAAATAAAATATATTTACTTTAATTTATTAAAATAAAATATATTTACTTTAATTTATTAAAATAAAATATATTTACTTTAATTTATTAAAATAAAATATATTTACTTTAATTTATTAAAATAAAATATATTTACTTTAATTTATTAAAATAAAATATATTTACTTTAATTTATTAAAATAAAATAAATTTACTTTAATTTATTAAAATAAAATAAATTTACTTTAATTTATTAAAATAAAATAAATTTACTTTAATTTATTTAAATAAAATATATTTACTTTAATTTATTAAAATAAAATATATTTACTTTTATTTATTAAAATAAAATATATTTACTTTATTAAATTTATTAAAATAAAATATATTTACTTTATTAAATTTATTAAAATAAAATATGTTTCCTTTATTAAATTTATTAAAATAAAATATGTTTCCTTTATTAAATTAATCAAAATAAAAGATATATCCCTTTATTAAATTAATCAAAATAAAAGATCCCTTTATTAAATTAAAATAAAATATATTTCCCTTAATTAAATTAAAATAAAATATATTTCCCTTTATTAAATCATTCAAAATAAAAGCTGTTAGGTTACCAAAACTAATAAATTAAATTGTTCTTTAGATACATCAAGAAGTAATAATAATAATACAAATTTATTTAAATATTGGGGATTTACATTTTTAGAGGGGAAGGGCGAAGTCATATGATTGAAAGAGCCCAAGGAACCGATCAAGAGGATGTTGTTCGCGAAGGCATGTACCTTGAGAGTGGATTGGGCGAAATAAGAATTGGGCAAAATAATCGAAATGTTATTTGGCGAGATAAAAATTAGGGGAAATGGATAGTAGGCGAAATGGGATTGGGTCAAATGGGACTTGAGCGAAATGTGAATTGAGTTATATGGAATTGTGCGAAATGGGAATTAGGTGAAATGAGATTGGAGGAGATGAAATTGGGTCAAATGGGGATAGACTATTACTAGTACCTGGGGAGTTCAGAAAAAATAAATAAAAGAATCTACGACCATCAGAAATGGGAGCAAAACTTAAATGAAACTTTCAAATCTCCGTGTTAAAATCCCATAGGTTGGTTTTAGTTGGGTTGGGTGGGGTTAGGAACTCTTGTATTTTTTTAATATGGAGATTTGAAAATTTCATATACGTTTTACCAAATTTCTGCTAGCCGTAGATTTTTATAAGTATTTTTCTGAGCTCTCCTAATCCTAATTAGTCCATAACCATGTTAAAATCCCATAGGTTGGGCTGGGTTAGGCTAGGTTAGGTTGGGTCAATTTGGGTAAGGTTGGGTTAGGTTGGGCTGGGCTAGGAACTCTATAGAAATTTAAGAATTTCAAGTACGTTTTACTAAATTTGTGCGGTCGTAGATTTTTTTAAATATTTTTTCCTCATTATTTCATAACCATAGTTATTTTATAACAAGTTATTTTTCAACGATTTGGAGTGTTATAAAACGCG
Source organism: Odiellus spinosus (assembly GCA_963920705.1). Taxonomy (NCBI): domain Eukaryota; kingdom Metazoa; phylum Arthropoda; class Arachnida; order Opiliones; family Phalangiidae; genus Odiellus; species Odiellus spinosus. The sequence goes on along the minus strand of OY987225.1, from coordinate 15,556,759 downwards.
TAAAGCTTATCTAAACTCGCGCTTAGCCTTAATCCGCTTCAAAGAAACTTACAAAAGTTTGTTTCTGACGGCACTGAAATAGCATATAAGAATGGCATGTGAAGAAAACTAATGTTGGCGCGCTATTTATAAAGCCGGATGCACACAGATCTATTTTCACGCGTTTCCGTTGGCACACCCTTATAAGTCAATGGGCGTGCCCATGTTAGTCTGTACATCCGGCTAAAACAAACATCTCTGTAGGTTCAAGCGCCATTTCATTGACATTTGAAAAAAAATCAGAACTTCGAGCCTAATTTCGTAAATTTAAAAATTAACCACCAATATCTTATAAGACTTTATCGAGTTTTGATATTTCTAGTAGTGTCTTAACAGTCTATATTGTTTTAAAAAAACTTGTTTCCAGAAGAATCTCTTTATAAATTGTATCTAGAAGATACCCTAAAACAGCGGCGGAAATATTGTAATCTCATGAATATGACTTGAAAATATTAATTAAAATCAACAGTTCGCTTTATAAAGTTGAATTTCGTTGATTTAAAAATATTTTGTTTTTCTAAACAATAACATTTCATTAATATTTTACGAGATGTTTGGGTCTAGTGCTCAAGTTAATTGACCATAAAATTATTATAAAGGCCCGTTTACAAAAGAGCGGAAAGCTGAAGCGTAAGCCGATGCATGGAGCAATAACAACAGGAGGCATAGGTTCATACATCGTTTAAAAATGAGATTTTGGAAACTATGCCTCCTCTTGTTATTGTTCCATGCATCGGCTTACGCTTCAGCTTTCCGCTCTTTTGTAAACGGGCCTTAATTCCATCAAATCGTTTACTTGCAAAGATTTGATCTTTGCGCTCCCGGGAATTTAATTATGTAAATCCCATCGGGTATATTTAAGCAAAGATTCTTGTCCCATTGGACCTAATCATAAACCCGGAGAAGTGCGGTTATTGCGGTCGAATGGGATAGGCGGTCCAATGGGAATCTACCCAATGGTACTGAAGCTTTTTAAACTAATCAAAATAAAAAATATTTCAATTTAATAATTTAATTAAAATAAAAGATATTTCAATTTAATAATTTAATTAAAATAAAAGATATTTCAATTTAATAATTTAATTAAAATAAAAGATATTTCAATTTAATAATTTAATTAAAATAAAAGATATTTCAATTTAATAATTTAATTAAAATAAAAGATATTTCAATTTAATAATTTAATTAAAATAAAAGATATTTCAATTTAATTAAAATAAAAGATATTTCAATTTAATAATTTAATTAAAATAAAAGATATTTCAATTTAATAATTTAATTAAAATAAAAGATATTTCAATTTAATAATTTAATTAAAATAAAATATATTTCAATTTAATAATTTAATTAAAATAAAAGATATTTCAATTTAATAGTTTAATTAAAATAAAAGATATTTCAATTTAATAATTTAATTAAAATAAAAGATATTTCAATTTAATAATTTAATTAAAATAAAAGATATTTCAATTTAATAATTTAATTAAAATAAAAGATATTTCAATTTAATAATTTAATTAAAATAAAATATATTTCAATTTAATAATTTAATTAAAATAAAAGATATTTCCATTTATTAAATTAATTAAAATATAATATATTTCTCTTCATTAAATTAATCATAATAAAATATATTTTCTTTTAGTAAATTAATCAAAATAAAATATATTTTCTTAAAATTAGTAAATTAATCAAAATAAATATATTTCCCTTTATTAAACTAATTCAAATAAAAGATATTTCCTTTTAATAAATTAATTAAAATAAAAGATATTTACCTTTATTAAATTAATTAAATGAAAAGAAATTTATTTTAATAAATAATTAAAATCAAATATATTTACCTTTATTAAATTAATTGAAATAAAATTATTTCCCTTTATTAAATTAAAATAAAATAATTTCATCTTATTAAATCAATTAAAAAAATTAAAAATATTTTGATCTAGGGCTCTGCGTTTAGACAAAATTATTTGCTAGTTTTTGCGATTATTTACGATTAACCCGAAATGTTTTACATTTGAATACAATAGTCTAAAATATCACACAACGGCTAAACTTTTAAAAATATTGTAAGTTTTTTTTTTCACTGTTTATCCATTGGACAAAGGCTCAAAGATAGAATGAATTATATATTTCATAAAATTTCGCTTCGAAATATTTTGAGCAATACGATGACGGGCATCGATTATTCGGACTAAAGGTGAAAATATTACTTTCACGGATATCTTCAAAATTCTTGGAAATTAATATGGAAATACGTGTTACAAACAAAATGTATCGTATTTTTGGTTAATTGCACCATTAAAATATTTCAACAGTTCTTATATTTAATCGAAAACTCGCCTACGAGTTTGGTAAATTACCACGGATAAACCAGAATAAGCGGTTATTGTGGTTAATCGATTAATTTGTACTAAAATTATTTATAAACAAATTTTAAATGGCTAGATACTGTTATATTTATACAAATGTACTTCTTATATTGATAAATGTATCTCATTTTTCCGTGATTACAGTTATATTGATAATTTTAATTTTGTAATAATCGAAAATTGTTATTTTTTATCGTAATTGGGGTAGGATTTTCATCTCTTATTTTTTTTTTTTTTTTTTAATTTTTGCACAACTTTATCAAACGGTGAAATTTTATCCAATCGTCGAGCCCTAGTTTGAACCATGGCTTTTTCTCGATGATTAAAACCCATTAAACCGGTTGCTTAAAATGGATACGGCTAATTCTTCCCAACCGTGGTGGAAGTTAACTTAGGACCGATACTTAACACCACTGGATATCCATGTGGAATAGTCTTTGGTTTTTACAGTAAACTTTGTGCCAATGAAATTAATAAAGTTAACCAGCTTGGTGAAAGTTAACTGCTTAACTAATAAAAGTGTTCACGGTAATTTACACATAATTATAAAATTCTCAAATCGAATTCGCTGAGCCTAAATCCGTTTCGAAGATGCCAATAAAATTAGAGCTCGAAATTCGTATAACTTAAAACTTTTGTTAATTGAATAAGACCATCGTGAATGTCAATCAGAACTGATGTTATCCGTTCATGAAAAAATGTCAATTTCTTATTCGAGTTAACGTATCCGAATGTAAGGCAAACTTTTTATTCGTACTCATTGTTATAGGAAATTGATACGTCATACGAGTTATTCATTCACCGATAAGAAAATTTGAAACTCGAGTTTCTTCGCGATTTTAACCGAAATTGAGATCTCGAAGCTAGAATAAAGTGATTTAGTCGCTGTTCCTTTCAATTTAAATTAAAATAAAATGATTATGTTCCATTCTACACGGATTTCAAGAAACGTCATATCTTCGAATTATCCGTTTGAATAAACGCCAAATTTGATTATTAATCAAGCTTAAATTTTACCTCCGGATAATTCGTGTTAAATCTGATACGCGCCTGTTTATATAATTTGTGATATTGTATTAAATTATTTATCCGAGATTAAAATATCTAAAACAGCCTAGTTGTCTATGGATATTCTATGAAAATGATTGAATATTTATTTTGATTCAAGTACTGACATTTTAAAGACGAACTTTCATTGTCATCAGAAATCTGTTCGAGCCTTATTTGGAAACTTTGATAATTAACTGTAAATTAGCACAGGGTGACCAGACTTCCTATATTTCCAATTTTTTTCCTATTTTTCCAATGCCTTCATTAAAATTCTTATAATTGAAGAGTTTCTCCTATATTTTCCTATTTTTTCACTTTTTTCAGTTATCAGGTTATTCATTTTCAAATAAAAGTATAATTTCAAATTTCTCAAAAATAAATTACCACTCAGTCATCGATTCAAAAACAGAAGAGATTAAGATTTTAAAGAAAATCAAAAAGCGATAAATATGTGGTAAAAATGTTAAATCAACGGCGTATTAAAAGATATCCTATTTTTTCCTATAAATTCGCTGTTATTTATCCTATATTTTCGATATTATTATCCTATATTTGCGATATTATTATCGTATATTTCTCATAATTTTAAATTTTCAATCCAATTTCGTCCTATAATTCGCCTTTAAATTTCCAATTTTTCCAATAAAATTTCAAGTTTTTTCCCTGGTCACCCTGTTACCGTGAAACCTTTAGCGAGTTTTGATATATTTAAGGATATTTTAACAGTCGATTAAAAATAGAGCTTGTTTCCAGAGTCGTTATTTAACTAAATAGGAATGTATTCGTTTTTGATAACACGTTTTATTGATTAACATATTACATTTAAATCTAATAGAAATATTTACTTATTCGACCACAATCTTACCTTAAATTCCTCGCTTCAAATACGTGGTAAAGTTGACAAGCCTAGGCTCCCAAAATCGTCACGATGAACATTTTCTTCCCTATACACAATCGCGAATTTTAGCGTTCAATGGTATCACAATTTGGTTTAACTGTTTATACGCGAAAAAAATATTAGATATGAAGGTCTGCGACGAAGAATATTTCAGCATACCTGCTTTGCCAAGTACATATTTTATATATTTTTCATATACATTACATATACCGTGTAGTTTGAGAAGAATCTCGTTGGGTTTTTTCTTTCCCAGGGAGGAACATATTCCTTTAAGATAACGATAGTTTATAAAAATAAGCGGAAAAATTCTTTCGCCCTTCGAACTTAGAGGAGGAGCCTCTTACGGCGTACACTAAGATCTCCGGGCTACATAATGCAATTTCTTTCGGTAGAGATGGGGGAAATCTTAGCGTATACTAAAAAAAAACCTATTCAGAATTCAAGTCGCGTGCTTTTGCTGCGTGAGCAAGAGCCTTAATTCGACGTTTTGACTCTCTTACTCGCGTTCGGAGAGAAAAAATTCTTACGCAATAGTAACCTTTGTAAAAACAAAAAAATTCGAAAATGCTTCGCTGCCTCTCACTCGACAACCAAAAATTATTGAATTCCAAATCAGTTTCCAAAGATTTTCATGACTTGTCTGACTAAAAGGGTAAATGAAAACTGATGTACCACTTTCTTAGTATTATTTTTTTTCAATCTACGTTATCAAAAACAGAAGAAAAAAATATCAACTCTTATATTTACGCGTCTTCTAAATGTGGTAGAAAACGTTTTAAAGATAGGACTTAGTCGTTTGCTACGAAAAAGCATGGACCGCCTGTGTTTCAATGGACAAAAAAAGGCATCCGGCCAATTAGCTACGTTTAGACCATGTGACCCCTGAGAAATCATATATAATCAGCCTAGATACTTTTGATAGCGATCACAGCTGTTCAAAAATGTGTTTAATATCATTTTATTCACGAAACCAACTTTATTTAACTCGCAACGCTTCAAAACGTAGTAAAAACATAATCGTTCTTAAGATCGCTCAGCCTAAATCCAGCCTAAAAATAAATGAAATTTAAACTGGTGCTTTCATTCCATTAGAAATCGCTTTTAATATACTATACTATACATGATTACGGCGGATTTTTGGTAAAGCGGCTATTTCTCAATTATAACGCAAGTGGTACATTGTTTTTCATAGCAGACGACTAAGTTCCATCTTTTAAACGTTTTCTACTATATTTAGGAGATGCGTAAAAATAACAGTTGATATTTTTCTTACATTCTCGATATCGTACATTCAGAAAACTGTAAAACCAAGAAATAAGTGATACATCAGTTTTCGTTTGTCCTTTAATGCGACTATCTGTTTTTTAAATATCCTTAAAAGTTGCCTCTAGGGTCAGGGTCAATCCATGTGAATTCGACTTGAGGAAAAAGGGCCTAGTTTTAAATTCCAACCATTGTTTTTCGACGGAGATATAAGCGAAAGAAATTGATATTTACCAAGTTTCAGATTCCAAAAAAAAAAAAAATAAAAAAAAAAATTCTCAAGTTATAATTTTTTTGCATTTTGAATTTTAAATTTTCGAATTGGCTTTTCCATAATATCTTTAGAATTAATACACTAAAATTAATAAAAATTCAAATGATAGACGAAAAATAGGCATTGAATATGAATTTGATGACGAAAACACTGGGAAAAAATCATAGAACGAGATATTTTCAATTTTTGGGGGTCTCATAGGGGCCAAATTTGAGACTCGAGCGTCACCTTCAAAAATTCTGAAAATTTAATATTTTAGGCCCAACAGGCTTTCTACTTGGAATTATAAACGGGATCAATGAGAAACAATTTTAAACTGCAAAAATATTTATTTTTCAAAATTATTCTATTTTATTTATGTTGAATTTCTTAAATAAAAAACTTTCGTCATTGAAACATTTTTTTTTTTCTGAACTGGTACTGCTTCCCATTTGATGTTTTTGGGCAATTACTCTAAATTCGATATTAAGGCGTAGAAAAGGGGCTTAATTCTAATTTGAAGCCTAAAACCCTAGTTAAGAGACACTAAGACAGATAAATTAAATTTGGGAAGGAGATTGGGGTGGTTTTCATACGAAAAAATATTTTTTGGAAAATCCAGTCTCATTGATCCCATTTATAATTTGAAGTAGATAGACTCGGCCAAAAATATTAAGTTTTCAGAATTTTCGAAGTCTAAAATATGGCCCCTATGAGATCCCAAAGCCTTCCCAAATTTATTTATCTGTCTTGGTATTTCTTGACCAGGGTTTTAGACTTCAAATTAGGATTAAGCCCCTTTTCTACGACTTAATTACGAATTTGGACTAGATTGCCCAAAAACATCAAATGGGAAGCAGTACCAATTGAAAAAAAAAAAAAAAAAAAAAAAAAAAAAATCTTTGAAAGACGTGAAACTTCTTTTTTAAGAAATTCAAAATAAAGTAATATAATTTTGAAAAATAAAAAAGTACTTTTGCACTTTGAAATTGTTTCTCATTGATCCCATTTATAATTCTAAGTGGGATAGCCTGTTGGGCCAAAAATATTAAATTTTCAGAATTTTGGAAGGTGACGCTCGAGTCTCAAATTTGGCCCCTATGAGACCCCCAAAAAATGAAATTATCTCGTTCTGTAAATTTTTCCAGCGTTTTCGTCATCAAATTCGTATTCATCACCTCTTTCTCGTCTATAATATGAATTTTTGTTAATTAAGTCTATTAATTCTAAAGATATTATGGAAAACCCAATTTGAAAATTTAAAATCCAAATTTATGCAAAAAACATTTAAAAAATTATAACTTGAGATTTTTTTTTTTTTTTTTGGAATCTGAAATTTGGAAAATATCAGTTTCTTCCGCTTATACATCCGGAGAAATATAATGGTTGAATTATAAAACTAGGCCCTTTTTCCTCAAGTCGAATTCACATTGACCTTATTCTAACTTAGCAGATGACGTTGGCCATAGATAATTCTACAGTCAAAGCATTTTAAAGGGCAAATTTCTTTACTTGGCGCTGGGTTATATTCTATTAAAATGAGTTTATTCGGAGCTTCAATAAAGAGCAATATAAGGTATAGGGACGCAAACAACAATGACCAATATTATTATCAATATATGAAATTATCTGTCTCGGTCGGAACGCTTTTCGCGCAACGTTAGCATAGTGAGAAAAGTTCAAGCGAGTTAATCCACAATGTTAATCTTCATTGGTAGATTCCTATTACTTTTGTTATAAGACCAAAGTGAATGTCGATTAGATATTATCAGTTCGCGAAAATATCCATTTCTTATTCGAATTAACGTATCCGAATGTAATGGCAAACTTTTTATTCGTACTCATTGTTATAGGAAATTGATACGAGTTATTCATTCGCCGATAAGAAAATATGAAACTCGAGTTTCTTCGCGGATTTTAACCCAAATTGAGATCTCCAAGCTAGAATGTAATAATTGAGATGCGATTTATTTAAATAGGTTACACATAACAATTTTTTATCACGGAGATTGTAGAACTAGTTTTGACAAGTTTATATTTAACGGAAAAAGAACACGTGATATTAAAATTAAATAAAAATACTTTATTTAAGAAAAAAAAATTCGAGTCGTTTCGAACCGCGGTTTGTCGTTCAGTCTAGTGAATCAAAATGTAGATTCTTTCTAATATTCTAAGGTCTAAAAAACAAAAGGTGGAAGTATAACATTTAATTACCAGGGGTACATGTGAGATTTATTATTATATAGAAGTTAAGATTAGTTAAAATTAAAGGAAGGGTACTATGTTTAAGGGCATTTAATTAAAGTTAAATATATAATATGTCTCGCCGCCATTAGATAATTAATATAAAATATAAATAAAGGTTTTGTTAGTTAATAAATAATTTTAATAATGCACTAACAAAAATAATAACAATACTAGCACTACAAGTTTATAAACCCTCGCCGGTATACTTAAAATATAGTTCGTACGATTCTGTCTATGTTCTCCGATGAAAGATAACGTGATAAAACATGCACTAATATTAATTTACCCGGCGTAGAAGATTCTAAGTCCGGGTAAACAAGAAAAAGCGCGGGACCCCGAAGGCCCACGCGGGTTAGACCAACTTTGGAAATATCTTGGTCAGCGACCAACCAGGAACGTAAGAGAGTTTGCCACACGTGGCACGAGCTATTTAAGGAGTGACCAGGTGTGACGTCAATCGTAATATTCGGTACCAGCCAGGTGCAAAATAAAGGACTAGGCCCAATAATATAACAGTAAGAGGAGCGTCCATAAAATACTGTTACATAATTTGGTCGGTTCCTTTCAACTTAAATTAAAATATAATTATTATATTTCTTTATATAACGATTTTGAGAAACATGAATTTTTAGCTTTGAATTATCAGTTTGAATAATCGCGTAATTTTTTTATTAATAAACTTAAATTCGTATTTTGATAGGTCTGTTTATATAATTTGTGTTTTTATATTAACAAACAATTTATCCGATATTAATATAGCTTTAATATGTTGCTAATTATTAAAAAAGACTGCTACATCGTGGCTTGATAAACAATTTTGTTGCGGAACCTTTCTGATCATGGTCCTTCTTCAGTCGTAACGCGATTCGCTACTTTCTTGCCCAGAATAAGATGCTATAATTTTTAGTGTTTATGACAGATATTCAACACCTCTTTCTCCAAATTTCCCGATTCATTAAAACGTACGCCTTTGGTTTGACGGTTTTTACGAAAATTTAAATTAAAAAATACACAAATTCAAATCTCACTGCTTGATGTTGTAGAAAAATACGATAGATCACGGTTGAATAAAAACTGTAAATATATCGGGGCTTTCTGGATTCTTACGTATGTATGAAATAACGCGCAAGAATCCGCTATTGACTTCATATTTGGCACTCTACCATAATTATGTCTTAACATGTCGGCATTTTTCAGTTTCTAAAAACTTCGTTAACGACGATTATGATTTTTTTGTAAACACATGTATAATTTTCTTAAATTATTTACCGAAAACGCCACTTTTTTAAGAAAAGCGGTTTATTAGATAAACGTTTCTGGAGAGTTTTCGAATCTACTAGTCCCTTTTCAATTAATTTATAAACTAAGAAAAGAACCCTTTAGTATAACTATCACAGGTTTCTTAGTGCAACTGTTTTGTTTATTTATTTTCGTTAATAAATGGATGAAAATGGACTGGTCAGAACGAGGGATCCGACATTTACACGAAATCCCGTACGCTTCTCGCGAAATCGTGAAATCTTCCGCACAAAATCCCGAAATCTTTGAAGAAATCGCGAAATCCCGAAATCTCGGACGAAATCCCGAAAACTCCGTTGAAATCCCGAAATCTCGGACGAAATCCCGAAATCTCGGACGAAATCACGAAATCTCCGTTGAAATCCCGAAATCTCGGACGAAATCCCGAAATCTCGGATGAAATCCCGAAATCTCGGACGAAATCGCGAAATCTCCGACGAAATCGCGAAATCTCCGTCGAAATCGTGAAATCTCCGACGAACTCTCGAAATCTTTGGCGAAATCACGAAATCTTTGAAGCGAAATCGCGAAATCCCGAAATCTCCGACGACATCACGAATTCTCTGTTAGTGTCCTTCCTCAGTATAATGTTTGTTATTATTCTGACCCCTTCTTTTTTCTATCCCCCCCTTTCCTCACATAGTGGGAGTACAGCCGTTACGGGTAGGGAGAGGAAAAGATATTAGAAAAATTAGATGAGCCTGTTCCAAAATGGGTAGGGAAGGGTCGAGAACGGTCGAGAAGTGTGGGAACTGATGGAGAGAAGTGTGGGAACCAAGGAATATTTTTATTTCTTGGGGGAACGCGTTGAAGGTAAGTCGTTGTTCTGAAAAACGTGGCAAATAGACCTTAAATATATTTCCAAACAAAGAATCTCAAATACAAAACGAAATATCCAATGTTTAAATGTAACTCGTTTTTATTTTAATAATAACCCAAAGTAAAGGTAAAGTATTTGAGGTAATTTATAAGATTAATTTTGTTTACTTTGTGCGCTGAGAATCTTTTTTTTTTTCTATTACTTAAGCTTACCTTCAGTAACTCAAATGATGGATGAAATTGAGGTAAGCTTAGAGAAAACGGCCCAAGAACGTTTTGTGCTTTCTATGAAAGAAGAACTTCCTGCTCAAATATTTACATGCCTCATAAATACCGGTTATGATTCCTATGATTCTGTTAAGAAACTGGAGGAACTAGATTCAATCCAAAAACTTGAAGAGTTTATTAGCCAAAACTCAGAAGTTTTCGATGAAAAAGAAGCTGTAGTAATGTATGGGCCATATTATAACAACAAAACTAAATTTAGTTTTTTACCTGGTCATGTTCACAAGATAATGGCTTACGCTAAAAACGTAACTGATGTACCTAAAACAACCTTATCATCCAAGCTCCTCAGACGTGTTAGTAAATCCGATGTCAACTCTCATGTAACTAAAAACCTCGACAAAGCCGGCTACGAGTTTCACTAAATCAGGCTACGATAAAAAGAATGAAACTGACATTATTCAGGGACTTCGAGAACAAATTGAAAAACGTAAGGAATGTTCTGAATCGGCTATATGGTCTCGAATTTGAAAGAAGGCGTAAATTACCAAATATTGCCAGGGTCCATTTCCCCAGATGGAAATTTTCGTGTGGTTGCTTGGATTGCAGTGTCAGAATATCCTTGAGTAAAATTAAAGCCAGGTTGGGATACAGTGCGTCCAATTATTATAGGCATGTGGAAAAATGTTCCCAAGCCCCAACGTCAAGCAAAAAACAAAAATTGCTACAATAAAACTAACGGAGGAAAGTTTCCAAAAAAATGAGATGCAAACTAAAAAAAACAGCACCACAATCAGTTAAGTGCAATTGCAACCTACCTCGCAATCTACTGTGATAAATTTGGTTGAAATAGGTGATGTTAGCTATCCTGGAAATTTGGAGGACGATTATCTTGGATCGGCGGATTCTACTACAAAAGGGTCGGCAAGTAGCACAACCACAACATCCCAGGATTTTTAAACAGTCTCCCTTCCATAGAAGCCACTAGGAAGGGAGGTTTTGGAGAAACTCCAGAATTAAATTCAATTAATTCGTCAAATTTTAAAAGAAAAAATAACAATTATAATTATTCAAGAACGGAACGCAAGAGACGCAAGTTGATTGCTGCTTCATCAGATCCTTCACAAACCAAAATTGAAGCGTTCTTCCTAGTAATAAAGAAAATTGAAAGCCTTGGAAAGATAACGCAATTATATTCAATGACTTAGAATCAAATTTGAAGAGAAGCGATTCCTTACATCCAAACCAAAGAACCAAAATCGGCGGATTTCTTCAGAACCTGTGGGAGAACTGCCATGCAAAACAAGCAGACATTCTGATTCTGTTAAAAAATTCAGCACAGCATTTTTCATATTTTCTGGATCTCTGGCGTATAATTTTGTCGCCCAAAATACGCCAAAAGCTTTACCTTGCTTGCGTCAAGTACAACGGTATCTTTTTGAGGAAAGAAAGCCAGTCAAAGAAGGTGATATACGTACAATTCAATTAGTAGAACATATGATGCGTTACAAAGTACCTCACAAGTGTGTCTCCATCAGTGAAGACGGAACACGAATTTTAACGAGAAATGATTATGACCAAGGTACTAATACCTGTATAGGATTTGTGCGGCCGCTAAATAAACACGGATTTCCGGATGTGAATTCCATGACCTTTACGTCCTACGAAACAGTGGAGATGTATTTCGAAAATAATTCCAAAGCCAGTATTGCATATGTCTACATGGCTCAACCACTTCATCCAAACACGCCCCCGTTTTGTTTAAGCGTTATGGGATCCGACAACCGGTTTTCAAACATGGACGTGTCCCAAAGATGGAAACATATAACTGCTGAATGTTTAAAGGTTGGAATCAAAGTCTCGTCGTTTTCAAGTGACGGGGATCCAAGGCTACTTAAGGCTATGGTTAACGAAAGCCAAATTTTTAATAAGAATACAAGAAACTTGTCCATTCCTGATGCTTGGACATGGTTTTATAACGTTTGCTTGAATCCACCGTTTTACATCCAAGACCACGTCCATATAGGAACGAAATTAAGATGTAGGTTTCTGAAAGATTCTATCGTGTTACTAATGGGTAATGAAGTGTGCTCAATATCACATCTAAAAATGCTAGCGATAAAATTTTAGAAAGCGGTTCATGGACTAAAAGATAGTGATCTAAACCCAAAAGACAAGCAAAATTTTGCAGCCGTAGAACGTCTTTCTTCTCCTACCATCGAGAAGCTCATGCTGGATAAAATCCCTAACAGTAAAGGTACAGCATTATACTTGAAAATCATGAGAGTAATTACCACATCCTATTTGAATAAAGAAGAACCTCTAATCGAAAGAATAGAAGCAATATGGTGCGCCGTATTTGTTCTATGCTTTTGGAAGCTTTGGATAGAAAAGTCGGAGTTTTACACCCTTAAAGATAATTTTATTAATCTTAACTGTTATACTTGCATTGAAATTAATGCTCACAGCCTTATTGAACAGTCCATAACCACCGATGATTGCCAAAGTTATCTATACCCTCATTTAACTGGTTCACAGCAATGTGAAAAACTATTCAGATCTGCTCGTAACCTGACATCAGTATTTTCTACTGTTACAAATTTTTCTCTTCTTGAATTTTTAAACCCAATTCATCGACTTGACGTTCAAGCCCGGACAAAAGAAAGATGGTGATCGTTGCCCATCACAAGTTGATACCCATCGTTTAAACATACCCAGCGTTTCAGAAATAAGCCATGCCGTTCAAACAGCTAGGTCAAGGGCCATTGAAAGCATCTCGTCATTAGGAATGACTGACTTTGTTGAAGCGACGGATGAGGAAATTATGTGTAGCGTGTTGAAGAATAATGCGAAACCATCTAGTTTTAAACATCCAAAACTTCTGGAACATTCCGACGACGAGGAAGATAATTGTAATTACGAGGCCAATGCCACGTCAGAACAAGATGAAACGAGCACTCATAATATTTTTGGTCTTGTGGAGGATTTAGGAAATATTTCTAATTCATGCGTCAAAAATAATGTAAAATTAGTTAAAAAGTGTAATTCATTTGGCAGTGGCCTTCCACAATATATGATTCAAGACAAAAAATGGAAACAAACTGGGAAGTAACTGGAAGGTAATTCGCCATTCACTGAATATACCAAGACTGGTGAAGAAAGAAAACCGCATTGTGGCTACTAAACTCAAACGAGCCACTGTTTAATGATCGCCTAAACGAGTTAGGCATAACGCCATTCTAACCAAACTAAAAAACCCGACGAAAATTCTATTAAACCTTTCAAGTCTGATTCTGTGAACGTTGGTGACCTATGCGCCTTCAAATATCAAGAAAAATATCTCATCGGGAGAGTTTTACAATTTTCGTATTTGACTGGGAAGAGCGCCACTAGCCGAAGTTATTCTGGAACATATGCAAATATTAGAGATGCCAAAGAAATAGGTGGTCTTTGTAATTGGTATGAAACAGAGGTCACGAAAGGTGAAATCACCAAGGAAATCACCCACTTAAAATTGTGCAACGCTTTTAGCCATGGATATTGTGATTTGAAAAAGTATTTTTGTACTGTTCCGGAAAATTGCTTACGTTATGATAATGAAAGATTTTTTTTAAATGAAAATGTATCCAAAGATATTAAGACTGAATAAAAAAAAGGGATTTAACTGTATAACGCTGTATAAATTTCGGTATAAACGTTGCGTCTAGAAAAATGAACATCAATTTTTGTATTTTTAAACGAATTTTTGTAACAATAAACTAATTGCTCGAATAATTGCGTCTAATTAGTCTTACTGAAAGTTTAAAACTTCATCAGAAGTTTAACTCGTATATAGCTGTTAATTAGATGTTTTCAAATGACTGTTTTAACAATAGAAAATTTTCATATTTTAAGAGAAATTATGAGGCCTATCTTGAAGTTGGTGGTACTAGTCGTTCAATTTTACTCCCCAGCGTCATCTGATTCTCAGAGAGAGCTATTCTTGGAGCTAAGGCGTAGACTACTATAAGATAATTGCTCGTGTTTTCTGTAATCTTGTAGATCGTTCTAATTGAACTATTCAAACAAAAAATCACGAAATATGGACGAAATGACAAAATATTTGAGAGAACGACGAAGGCTAAAGGAAGGTTTTGAACATTTGAAAAAATTATGAAATACCAAATATTTGAAATCACGAAATCTTTGAAGCGAAATCGCGAAATCCCGAAATCTTTGAAGTGAAATCGTGAAATCCCGAAATCTTTGAAGCGAAATCGCGAAATCGCGAAATCTCGAAATCTTTGGCGAAATCCCGAAATCCCGAAATCTTTGGCGAAATCCCAAAATCCCGAAATCTTTGGTGAAATCACGAAATCCCGTACGCTTTTTTTTTGGGAATGTCGGACCCCTCGGGTCAGAAAGCTCATAGCGAAAACGTTTATTTAATAAACTGTTTATATCAACCATAAAGTAGCAGTTTCGTTAATTTAAGAAAATTTGTTAATCAACATACCAAGTATGTATATTTCCAATAGTTTTTGCCTATAATTTCAAAAATGCCACTCCACTATAATGATTGTTACTTTCTTTGTGTCTAGAAACGTGAATCCTGTTCCTTACTCTGGGAGCTTAAGCACTTCGTTCCATGTAACGGGGTTTACGGTGTCAGAGCGAAGATAAGCCACTATTTGGAATTGCATTATGCGGGATAACAGACGTGATTGTTTTCAAAATTCTAAAATTTTATAATGCCTATATTCCTTCAATCCTCAATATCTCAATAGTATATCATAATCCGATTACGAGTTTCTGTTTTTAGATTTTGGCTTATAAAATAGAGAATATACCACCAACGCGCCTGCTCATCAAATCATATAAAACCGATGCGAGATTTTCAATCTTTCACTAAAAGCTGCTTGAGCTCGCAGAGACCACGGTGCACAAACTCCATAGTTATAGTAAAACTTCTCATTATATTTCAGGAAATATTTCATAATTTCGATATACAAGTAAGTGTTTTTTTACTGAATAAAACGTAAAAATAACTGTAATTCTTTCAAGAATGCTAGAAATTTTCAGGGTTATAAACCTTTTTCTAAATCGAAAACCACTGTAGAAAATGCATTTGTCACCAGGAAACATTTTAGCTTACCGTCTTTATTCTGAAAACATCATTTATGGTTGACGTTGCTATCGTCATCCTGAGCTTAGTCACATACAGCCTAATATTGAGGTTTACGTATTTTGTTCTAAGTAATTCTCTCATGACAATAACATCCAATATGAGAAACTCACAAAAAAATCAATTTAAATTTTGGGTGAAATAACAGTATTTTAGAGCCAATATGGCCAAGGACAGAAGCCGATGAAACCCTCCTTTGAAGTCTATTACTCCCTGGTCTTATCTCCCCCTCTCTGTATGGATTAGTCTCAAAAATCGCAATTCGTACGCCTCCTAACTTTAGATATTTTCGGAGCGGGAGTTCTTCCAGCGAATACCTCTAGCAACCTTGGAGTTCGTCAACCAAAGTTGTCGTATGTGGAGAGAGAGAATTTCCAATTTTCCGTAAACAGAGGGTATGAAGTATTACCCCTCTGATCTCGTAAAATTGGAAATTTTACCCATACAGAGAGGAGCGCTATATGGAACATTAGAGTAGTAGACTTCAAAGG
Source organism: Odiellus spinosus (assembly GCA_963920705.1). NCBI lineage: Eukaryota > Metazoa > Arthropoda > Arachnida > Opiliones > Phalangiidae > Odiellus > Odiellus spinosus. Next base: position 15,540,636 of record OY987225.1, on the reverse strand, counting down.
AGGGTTTCATCGGCTTCTGCCAAGGATTATAATAATTTCAACATACGCATAAATATTTTAGTTGATGACTCTGTTGCTTCCAAAACAGAGTAAGTATTCTATATAACAAGAGTCGATCTTTTTATATATGGTAGCGATGGACCAAATTAAATTTTTGAAAGCGTTCCTATTGGCGATACTAACGAATCTTGTCGCGCCCTCTATGTGCCATATCGCGACACGTCACTCGAAATCCCTCTCAGCAAATATGATGGCCAAACCAAAGGAACGATTTGAAAGGGATATTGTCCTACCAAAGTTTCCCGAGGATACGCAAATTTCCTTGAAAGACATTTTCGACTGGAGCGGAGAATACAATCCCTTAATGACCATCGAATCAATCTGCAAAATAAATTCACTTCTACAAGTAAGATTCAATATCACTCAACCAGTAAGAGATAGTGGACCCCGTGACTGATGAATATAAAGCAGTTAACTTCAATAATCAGCCGTTTCAGATTTTTAAAGAATCGACCTTGACAAGGTCGATTCTTTAAAAATTATTTAATAGATAACAGTTATTAAATATTTTTTTAAAGAAGAAACGGCTGATTTTCGAAGTTGGTTGCAAATGTGCGTGTTCATGGGCTAGCTCGAGTTATTAACTAACTTAAAATTATCAATAATATTTCGATGGATTAACTTAACTAAGCTAAACTTATCTAAAATATTATGAGAGGGACGAACTAGCACGAGGAATAAACTATAGTTTGAGGGATGGGCTAGTTGGAGTGATTAACTAACCAAAACTAACCTTACCTAAAATATTTCAAAAGGAACTGGTCAAATTAATAAAATAGGCTCTTATAGTTAACTTGTAGATTCTTCACACCTAAAAAATCCTCCGCAGCAAAACTTCATCTTACTGTCTAAGTTTTTCTCATTTTACAAACTTCTCTTGAACTTGAAAGGCCCAGCCACCGTTTATTTACCGATAAAAAAGTCTTAGTATTCACTTTTGGGTTGACACCCCTTTTTCCCTCTCGTTTGAACCGCTAAAAGGCCTTTGAAAATGGACCTGACTCCAGAACTTCGGTTATGTTTCACTTACTGAAGAGATGTTCCTCTGATGTCTATTCTTAGTGTTAGCAAGAATAGATTTAACACAAGAATATGGAACCGTACGCTATAGGTCCAGTTTAACGATAGTCACAAACGGAAGGAGCTTGCTAAATTTGACGTTATATGCGTGATTTTCACCCTATCACGAGGTTCGCGACAGTCAGCGAGCTCTGCCGCCAGCGCCTCCATCCATGCAGCCTGGTATCCCCCGCACTTATCGTAGAAATGTTAACCGCTTTCTGTGCACGTGACAGGATATGCAGCGTAAGATCCCCATATGCTCCGCCCGATTGTGACTAACGCGCATAAAAAGGTATAGATCTTCCATATACATGTGTTAAATCTCTTCTTGGTGTCAGTTAATCCATGATTCAGTGAAATAATTGTACAACAAAATTTCTCAACGTAAATTAAAATAATATTGGTGAAACCTAGTCTTTTTGTCATTGGTACTCAAATATCCATAGACCAATTTATATCGTTTGCATTTTAATTATTAGCGACGCCTATGAACTACGTAATGGATGTTAATAAAAGATGAACCATAGACTTTTTCTTATAATTAGAATAAAGCGTGTTTTCGGTAGTTTACGGGGAAATATCAGAGATGTCGTTATAAAATCGCGATTATCGGAAAATGGACGTCACAGTACGTTATACTAATAAGGACAACAGTAAAAAACATTATACCGTATTTATTGTTATTGATGACATATCGCGTGTCTTTTACTTCCTACTTTCACATTCTATTTGTTTATAGGGAATAAAAATTGGAAATATTTTTAAGAGACGGGTGTTAACACAATCTTTTCACAGAAAACCTATTTTTTCCCTTTAGAGCTTTTATAAGGGAAATTCTCTTCTTTTTTTATACTTGCTGCTCAGCCACAACAACGATGTATTCTCACGTTTTGAATTCCAACAGGAATCTCGTATCGCGAGAAAAGGATTAATCAGCTTCGGTAACGAGTTTCAAGACGACAACATTGACACAAAGACGATTGAGGATAAATTCGGGCTAAAAAGCTTTTCCGATATGGGAAGTTCTACAGCTAAGAGAAACTCGGGAAGTCACAGCTTATCAATCGTGGCACCATTGGAAACCTTAAGAAGAGTCAAGGCGTACAGAGAGGCCGTTCAGAGGATCGCTCAGCAGCAGAGGCAGATTCGAGACAACGACCAAATACTTGCCGAGAAGGGAAAGAGAACCGAAACGTACGGCGAATAATTAATTGACACGAGGTTTCGGAGACAAGGGCTAGGATTAATATGAGTGAGCCTAACGAGCCTGATCAAATATCAATTTTTAACGCGAATACCATATGTTAAAAATATGTAAAAATAAGGGACTTCATAAATTTGTGACCAATAAAATAATTTAATCATGTAATAAAAATTGCGATATTGAAGATGAGATTTATTGATCAAAAAAATAAATATGTGATTCTCTATTTTTAAAGTGTGATATTCTAGAGAATTTTGAGGCATGCTCGTTTATGCACCTTCTAAGGCCAATATTATCCGCTGTTCAAGCGTTAAAGAAAGAGGTAATTTTGTTATAACTGTCACCTATGCATTGATATAACAATTGACATCTAGTCCGTGAGCCAGGAGCCAAAATGATTTTCGGTACCAAAATCTTCCACTATTTTCTCAAATATAGTGTCATAAAAATATTTAGTGGACGCTCGAGGGGGATGCCTTTTTTAATGAAGTTTTTAAATAGCGGGTATATCTGAAAATAATTGGCCTTATTCCTATCAGCGCCACCTCAGCCGAGCGAAAATTGGAACCATCGAGACCGGGCACCAATCAGATTCGCCATCCACAGAATATTTTCAATTTAAAAACATATTTCTGCTAGGTGCAAATTTCCCCGCTTCGGCCAAAAAATGTTTTCTTTAAAATATTATTTGAGAGGAGGGAATTTAATCGGCTTCAAACTTGATAAAAAAGCTTAGCTTTACACAATACGTATATTTTCAAAAGCTAAAAATAACATTTACATCATTTAGCAAATTAAAACTTATTTAGCTCGCTAAGCCTTGGTCCTTCATATAGAAGGTATTCATGCAGCTCATTCTTTTATACAAGACGAACTAAATGGGTTACTATTCTGGCCTAATTTTGATCATTTTTATTTATAGTAGGTTCGTTTATTGCTGGAGAATAAAGTTTCAATTACCCGCCGTAAGAGAAAAAAAGTTTGGTACACCCTCCAAATACGCTGCGGCCGCCGCCATCAATAGAGGAAAATCATTTTTAGTTAACGTTGTCGTCTGAAAAAGTTTGATTTTGTAAATCGATGATGATTAGTCTCAAGGATTAAACCGGAGAACCGGAAGGAGGCATAATGAGTATCCGTGGCCAGATAGGCCGAAGCTTCGGAACCGCCGTCCTTGTTCAATAAGGAATAAAAGCGGCTTGAGAAGGTAAATCAGGATTTAGTTGACTCTTTTTGAATTAATGGTAAGTACGTATTGATGATGTCCGGTGCGACAGGTTCGCTGTTTATGTGAAGCACATTTTTAATACTGTTGGGCACAGCCGTTATGATTGGGAGGAGATAGGGTTCGTGTTGAACGCCGAAGGGTTGGTGAGTTACTCGTATCTTGGTACGTGGAAATCGGGGACTTTTTGGGTAAGCTGGTCCCAATTCCGGGATAATTGCTGACGAGATGTCTTGGATAGTAGTTTTGTTCGTAGAAGAAGCGGGGGCATCTTCGGAATAAAAACATCTGTCACTGAAGTGATGTTAATGTGAACCTGTTTCTCGAAGTTTTCGCTGGAAGTATAAGGTTTTTAGCGTTCCGCCGATACAATATCTTGTAAGAGGTAAAACGGGGAATATCCCGTAACGCTGTGTCGAGATGTATTTTTGGCCCCAAGAAGCACTGTCCTACACGTTCCCAGGTGCGGCGAAACCCTACGTGGCCTGATGTGGCATCATCATGAAGGGCTTTCAAAATTAAAGAACGTATTTCCTTTGAAGCGGCCAGTACGAGGTGGAAAACGTCGTTAGTTTTTACTTTCCGATGTATATTTCCGAGCATTTGGTATGGTTTAGCAGCGTAGTTTAGAATTTGGCCATTCTCAAAGTGTAGGATAATAGGGCCGAGTAATGCATCCTTTCTCTGAAGTAGCGGGATATCGAAATGACGAAGCTGAATTATTGTATCGGCGCGATTGACGGTAGTCACTAATAGAGAAACCTCGTCGCGTGGAGCTTTGTCCAGGGGCGCTAGAGATATAGCGTCAGCAACCATATGTTTTTTGCCATCTTTGTGGGTTATGATAGCGTCAAATTCCTGCAATTGGATGGCCCACTGGGCTAAACGCCCGTTCGGGTTGCGAATAGATTTAACCCAGCATAATGCATGATGTTCCGTGACAAATTTGAAGGGCCGTCCATAAAGGTACGGTCGGAATTTTTGCGTACCGTATACTTTGGCAAGGCAATCGCTCTCGGTGGGACTAAAGTTTTGTTTGGCTTTGTTCAGGAGACGGCTCGCTTAGCCGACGACCTGTTCTCTTCCTAGGCGTTTTTGTTGAGGATCGCCCCTATCCCTTATGCGGTGGCGTCGGTGTGTATTTCAAAAGGTTCGTGGAATATCGGAAGAGCCAGGATGGGTGATGATGTTAATTTTTCACGAAGTGTATCGAATGCCATTCCGCATCTTGACTGTGAGATCTGAGAGGGGTTTTGCGATAGAAGAAAAGTTTTTTATATATCTGAAAACAGCTAAGTTATCAATGGATATCCTAAGTTATTCATTATCCGATTCCGAGTTTTACTTAAGACTGGTTATCAACATTAAATAAACTGTTTAGGTTTATCCTTTTTTCCTAACCAAGTTTGACCTTTTTTCAAGATTTTTTAATTGTCCGCTATGTTCCACGTCTTGCCATTTGAAAGGCAACCACTCGGATCTCTAAGATTTTGGATAATCAAAATTGGACGATGTTTGTTTTCTCTGGAGTCTAAATACATTGAATTTTCTGAATAAAAATACACTTATCTACAGTCTACAGTTAGTTGTTTTTTAGAGGGCGGGTGGGTTGGCACATCTTAATAAGGCAAGGGTTAAATTATCATTACGGAATAAAAATCATGGACCCCACGTAAAACGGCTCGAAAATATTTGTAATTAAGGAAAATAAATTCCACATTTTGTCATACCATTCGGCGATTAAATAGTAATTGCATTGGCAATGGTAATGCCAATGACAATGGCAACGGCAATGATAATAAAAGAAATATGTGCGTAGGGACACGCCAACTTACTCTGTAAAAAATGTAAAAGATAAAATGTAACTCAAGTTGATTCCCTTAAACTCCATTTTCTCAGTTAGCATATTCATTTTTATCCCTCCGAGTGAACTTTAGCGCAGCTAAGAAGGGACTGGGCGACTAGATTGGATTCCCTCTATCTATAATATATTTTAACCAAGGCAATTATAAAAGATAGATGGGTTTGTGGCGTCGTAAGTGCTGCAAAAGAAGGTTGAACAATCGTAAAATATATCGATATAATAGAGCGAAAGGTAAGAAATACACACGCACCATGTCATTGTTTAAAAAAGATAAGAGAGTACATAGCATTCTACGTTTTGGTAACCTAACCCAACCCAACCTAACCCAATCTATCTTAACCCAACACAATCTACCTTAACCCAACACAATCTACCTTAACCCAACACAATCTACCTTAACCCAACACAATCTACCTTAACCCAACACAATCTATATTAACCAAACACAATCTACCTTAACCCAACCTAACCCAAAAAAACTAACCCAAATAAACGTAACCTAACTCAAAAAACCTAACCCAAAAAAATATAACCCAAATAAACCTGACCCAAAAAACCTAGCCCAAATAAACCTAAACAACCTAACCTAAATACAATCTAACCCAACCCAACCTCATCCCATCCTAACCCAACCTGACCCAACCCAATCCAAAGAACAATTTACTTTGTTAGTTTTGGTAACCTAACCTTACCCAACCCAACCTAAACCTACTTTAACCTAACCCAACCTTACAATTTTAGGCGAAACGCGAATATAAATTTTTAGGTTGAACGAAATGGGAATAGATAATTCTGGACTAACTTATAAAACGATTGGGCGAAGTGGGACTGGGCGAATTGCGACAAGGAAAATTTGGTTTGGGCGAATTAGAAATTGATAATTTTGGGCCAAATGATAACACGGTTGGTTGAAGTGGGATTGGGCGAAATTGGAATAGATAATTTAGGGCGAAATATTTGGGCGAAATGGGGACAAACCGAATAGAGTATTTATTTAAGTTCACTTTATTAATAGTACCAGATTTTAATGATAATTTATAGCAATTTTATATTTTATTTAAGCCCGCCTGTGCATTTTGGAAAAGCGGATTTTAATATCACAATTCCACCAAAACTGTAAGTTTCAGATATTACCCAGTTCGGTTGAGTATTTTACAGCGGATGGGTAGGAAAAAGTGCTGTTTTTATTCTGGGTGCCGAAGCAACACAATGCAAAGCGACGAAAGTGTGAAATATTTTCCATTCCCAAAGCGTTAAAATGCGCCAAATGGCTGGAAATTTGGGAAAAACCTGTCCACCAAGTCAGTAAAGGAACACTGGTTTGTCTGTTCAAAGCAAGTAAAATACACACGTTCTATGCTATTTTTTAAAAAAGATCAGCGAATGCGTATCTTTCTACGAATGGTTTTAATATAAGACGGGAAATAAGTAAAGTGTTGGTTGAATATTTTTATCAATTTCTATGAAGCGTAAATAATCTCGGGTATTTGACTGGTTTGCAGCTTAAAAACTAAAGATTTTTACCTCCCCGACTGAACTTTAGTTCAGGGCATGGAATAATAAGCAAAGGAATAGAAATGGGAACGCAATACCGACCCTATCCGAGAGGCTCACCACCCACAGACGGGAGTGTTAGGGGGGGAACTGGGGTAAAATATTTGTGACGTACTTTGAGACACATCATTTGTCGCCCTCTTACCATAGCGGGAAACAATATTAGATTTTTTTTTTTCGCGCGTACCGAAGAATTTCTTTTCAATAGTTTCTTGAATAGTGAAAAACGTGGTCCAAAAAGGAGGTAGAAACGGGTTTGACGTCACTCTTAAACCCCTCATCCCACGTGGCTCTATGAAACCCCAAACTATCTCCCGCTAAGCGCACCTGGATCTTCAGTTTTCGCGCTTATTTTAGAAAAAGAGATATTTTACACACAAAAAACCCCAAAACTAAAATGTTCAAAAATAGTTTCCACAGTGATCATAATTATCACAAAACATGATTATTTGATTTAATATGATAATGTGTTAATATATCTTTTCGATTGATTGCTTCTATCGAGTATCCACAGCAAACATTTCTGAAGATTTTTAATTGGTTTTGGTACTGGATAATATTTTACTCCACGATTACACGATTTATTACATTTACTGTAGTTTTTACAATTACGATAAACACAATATTTTCCATTGTTATTGAATACTAAAATTTAAAACTGAAGACAGCCGTTGGTACGTTCCGAACCTTCAAATTCCAGATCGTAAAATTATTTTTAAAATCTGGATGGCGCGATAGTAGTTGATTTATCACGTGATGTTCTATACCCTACTGCGACCCCCTAAAATTTCTACCCACCCCTTTCCCCCGTTTGTGGGAGTTGGCATAGATACCCGCTTAGAGCTCGGCGCTTCATTTCTATTCCTTTGCTTATTATTCCATGTTCAGGGGGAGGTTTTACACAGGTCGTGTCTATTTGGGTGTGTTGTGCGGGTGGGTGTGTGTGTGTCACTTCCTGTGTAAGCGGATATCTTGTGTAACCGGAAATCATGTGACCTAGCTTGTGGAGCCCAAAGTATAGAGACGTTATCATGCCAGCTTATCGTTCAATTCGGTTAACGGGAATTACCTCCTTTAAGCATGGCTGCCGCATTGAGTTTCAGGTGTCGTGCAGTTATATATACAACAGGACGTCTCCCATTGGATATTATCGCCTTCCACCATCCACTTTACGGTCGAACTTCGATGCTGGACAGTTGAAGGCGATTATAAGCAATGGGACGTCTCCCACTGTTATAATCACCTCCGACCTTCCCACACCAAGGTCCAACCTCAAGACGACCTAGGTTTTTCCTAGGTCACCTTTTATCCGTTTTTTGGGAAATATTTAATAATAATAAAATCTTTGGAGTAGTAGACTAAATCTACTAACTATAATTTTAAACATATTTAATTGCTCTTTCTCTAACAACTAATTTCTTGTATAATTTCTGTCCCTTTTTTACCAAAAATATACATCTTTTCGCAATTTCACTATTTTGAATCTTAATTCTTACTAATGCTGAATAAAAATTATAGCGTTTAAATGAGCTTCAATCCATACGTAATTATACAAAAAAGAGGTTGCTTCGCACCCTTAAAAAAACTCTTTATCGTACTCGAATCAAACCCGTGAAGGGACAGAAATTATTTGTTAGAGAAAGAGCAATTTCATATCTTTAAAATTATAGTTAGTAGATTTAGTCTACTACTTCAAAGATTTTATTACTATTAGGATAAACACGTTCGTGTTTATCCCTTTATCTAAACTCGAATTTCATCAGAAACTGAAATCGTCGTCGTCGTCGTCGTTTCCCTCTTCCCACCGTCCACTGAATTCGAATTAATACAGACAAAGGTACTTTTGAAAAAATTTGATAAGACTTCGTTCGGGTACAAGAGTATCTCTAGTTAAACACAGATTTCAATAATGAAATGTTGATTAAGTATACGAAGTAATAGAAAGTAAGGTGCCTGAATGGGTTGCAAAAGGGTGAGATCTAAAGCTTAGCCGAGCTTTACTAATTGCTTCAAAATGATAAACAAAAATTTTATTTCTTAAACAGTAGATTGATAAGGAATATCCATCGAATTCGAGTTAATAGAAAGAAAGGTGCCTGGATGGGTTACAAAAGGGTGAAATCATAAGCTTAGCCGAGCTTTATTAATTGCTTCAAAATGGTAAACAATTTTTTTTTTCTTAAACAGTAGAATGATAATGAATATCCATCGAATTCGAGTTAATAGAGAGACAGATGGCTGTATGGGTGACGAAAAGGGTAAAACATATAAGTAGCCGAGCTTTATTAATTGGCTTTAAATTGATAAACAAAAATTGATTTTATTAAACAGTTGATAAGCTTTTTTTAATGGCATTTTTTATCGTTAACGGAAAATTGCATTTATTGGGTTCTTTTACTAGGGTAGCCCTCTTCAGCCGTCTAATTTTGACTATTATGTCATATCATGAGTATCCCATTATATTCACCCTAATTAAAAAGTTGGCATGATTTTCTTATCATTTGATTTTTTAACTTTAATAATACATCTCTTCTCGGCCTATATAAACGAGATTTGCAGATTCAGTACCCACAGATGCACCGTACCAATGGGGGGTTTAAGTTAGCGTTTAAAATTGTGGCGAACCCTCTCGTTTGTGCAATGGTGACGTCTTTGATTGTTTAGGCAATCGTTTCTTACCTATATTTCGGTGATAGGAGACCTATTTCTCACGATCTTTTGGGTAGAGTACTCGAATAAAGCGAGGCGATTGAATGTAAATCTCATTACCTAGAAATGTGGCCAATTTAATATTTAGTCACTGTAAAAACATTTCACAATGAGAGTTCTAGGGATTAAATTTCACTTGAGTTGGACTTCATATCCTGCCAAGTGCTCGATTACACATGAAATTTATAGTTTAACGTTCTCAATCTCTACTCTATTTTTTTAAAATACTTGAGTTTTGCGACTAGTATGTGCTTTAGATCCAATAGCTTCGTCATTACTACTACGTAATAACGTTGCTATTAAGTAGTTGGCCAATTATTGAAGTCTGTATCTAAAGCACGTCTAACTTAAGTATAATAAAAAATAAAGATTTAGAATGTTAAATAGGATGTACGAAACGGAAATTGATGTCGGCGAGTTAAATAAACAGCCACATACTTCTGGTCTCCTGAATTATGTTCTCTTGCTTTAAAGAATTGTTTCGCTTTCCATGCTCATATTTTGTCGATGCGATTCAATATTATAAATTTAATCTCTAGCTCGGTCTAGCCCGTCCCTCTTGTAATATTTTAGGTAAGGCTAGGTTAGTTAATCCCTCGACCTCCCCCGTCCATCTGGTAATCTTTAAGGTGAGGTTTGGTTAGTTAATCCCTCTAATTAGCCAATCCCTCCAACTAGTTAATCCTTAGCTCGGGCTATTTGTATTATTTTAGGTAAGGCTAGGTTAGGTTTATTAATTCCTCGAATTAGCCCATCGTTCCAACTAGTTAATCCCTCGGGTTACCCATTCCATCAAGTAATCTTTAAGGTTAAATTAGGTTAATTAAACCCTGGAAAAACCCATCCCTCCAACTAGGTAATCCCTATAACTCGGGCTAACCCGTTCCTCTTGTAGTATTTTAGGTAAGATTAGTTTAGGTTAGTTAATCAATTGAACTAGCCCATCCCTGTTTTACAACTTAGGTAAGGTTAGGTTAGTTAATCTCTGCCTTTCGAGATTTGTACCAGGGTCTCAATTACGAATAGATTGAAGCCTCAATTAAACGCTTTAATTTTTATTCAGCATTAGTAAGTATTAAGGTTCAATAAACCTATAAAGCAAAATAGTGAAATGTGGAAAAGGTGTATATTTTTGGTGAAAAAAGGACAGAAATTATACAAAAAAGAGGTTGCTTCGCACCCTTAAAAAAACTCTTTATCTAACTCGAATCAAACCCGTGAAGGGACAGAAATTATTTGTTAGAGAAAGAGCAATTTCATATCTTTAAAATTATAGTTAGTAGGTTTAGTCTACTACTTCAAAGATTTTATTACTATTATATATTTTCCAAAAAACGGATAAAGACGACCTAGGACTAATGATAAATATATATATACATTAAAGGAACTCCATCTTTAGCTAATTTTATTAGTGATACTGATATAATTTAAAATTAACATCAATGGGAGAGGAAGTTTAACTAGGTCGTCTTTATCCGTTTTTTGGAAAATATATAATAGTAATAAAATCTTTGAAGTAGTAGACTAAACCTACTAACTATAATTTTAAAGATATGAAATTGCTCTTTCTCTAACAAATAATTTCTGTCCCTTCACGGGTTTGATTCGAGTTAGATAAAGAGTTTTTTTAAGGGTGCGAAGCAACCTCTTTTTTGTATAATTTCTGTCCTTTTTTCACCAAAAATATACACCTTTTCCACATTTCACTATTTTGCTTTATAGGTTTATTGAACCTTAATACTTACTAATGCTGAATAAAAATTAAAGCGTTTAATTGAGGCTTCAATCTATTCGTAATTGAGACCCTGGTACAAATCTCGAAAGGCAGAGATTAACTAACCTAACCTTACCTAAGTTGTAAAACAGGGATGGGCTAGTTCAATTGATTAACTAACCTAAACTAATCTTACCTAAAATACTACAAGAGGAACGGGTTAGCCCGAGTTATAGGGATTACCTAGTTGGAGGGATGGGTTTTTCCAGGGTTTAATTAACCTAATTTAACCTTAAAGATTACTTGATGGAATGGGTAACCCGAGGGATTAACTAGTTGGAACGATGGGCTAATTCGAGGAATTAATAAACCTAACCTAGCCTTACCTAAAATAATACAAATAGCCCGAGCTAAGGATTAACTAGTTGGAGGGATTGGCTAATTAGAGGGATTAACTAACCAAACCTCACCTTAAAGATTACCAGATGGACGGGGGAGGTCGAGGGATTAACTAACCTAGCCTTACCTAAAATATTACAAGAGGGACGGGCTAGACCGAGCTAGAGATTAAATTTATAATATTGAATCGCATCGACAAAATATGAGCATGGAAAGCGAAACAATTCTTTAAAGCAAGAGAACATAATTCAGGAGACCAGAAGTATGTGGCTGTTTATTTAACTCGCCGACATCAATTTCCGTTTCGTACATCCTATTTAACATTCTAAATCTTTATTTTTTATTATACTTAAGTTAGACGTGCTTTAGATACAGACTTCAATAATTGGCCAACTACTTAATAGCAACGTTATTACGTAGTAGTAATGACGAAGCTATTGGATCTAAAGCACATACTAGTCGCAAAACTCAAGTATTTTAAAAAAATAGAGTAGAGATTGAGAACGTTAAACTATAAATTTCATGTGTAATCGAGCACTTGGCAGGATATGAAGTCCAACTCAAGTGAAATTTAATCCCTAGAACTCTCATTGTGAAATGTTTTTACAGTGACTAAATATTAAATTGGCCACATTTCTAGGTAATGAGATTTACATTCAATCGCCTCGCTTTATTCGAGTACTCTACCCAAAAGATCGTGAGAAATAGGTCTCCTATCACCGAAATATAGGTAAGAAACGATTGCCTAAACAATCAAAGACGTCACCATTGCACAAACGAGAGGGTTCGCCACAATTTTAAACGCTAACTTAAACCCCCCATTGGTACGGTGCATCTGTGGGTACTGAATCTGCAAATCTCGTTTATATAGGCCGAGAAGAGATGTATTATTAAAGTTAAAAAATCAAATGATAAGAAAATCATGCCAACTTTTTAATTAGGGTGAATATAATGGGATACTCATGATATGACATAATAGTCAAAATTAGACGGCTGAAGAGGGCTACCCTAGTAAAAGAACCCAATAAATGCAATTTTCCGTTAACGATAAAAAATGCCATTAAAAAAAGCTTATCAACTGTTTAATAAAATCAATTTTTGTTTATCAATTTAAAGCCAATTAATAAAGCTCGGCTACTTATATGTTTTACCCTTTTCGTCACCCATACAGCCATCTGTCTCTCTATTAACTCGAATTCGATGGATATTCATTATCATTCTACTGTTTAAGAAAAAAAAAATTGTTTACCATTTTGAAGCAATTAATAAAGCTCGGCTAAGCTTATGATTTCACCCTTTTGTAACCCATCCAGGCACCTTTCTTTCTATTAACTCGAATTCGATGGATATTCCTTATCAATCTACTGTTTAAGAAATAAAATTTTTGTTTATCATTTTGAAGCAATTAGTAAAGCTCGGCTAAGCTTTAGATCTCACCCTTTTGCAACCCATTCAGGCACCTTACTTTCTATTACTTCGTATACTTAATCAACATTTCATTATTGAAATCTGTGTTTAACTAGAGATACTCTTGTACCCGAACGAAGTCTTATCAAATTTTTTCAAAAGTACCTTTGTCTGTATTAATTCGAATTCAGTGGACGGTGGGAAGAGGGAAACGACGACGACGACGACGATTTCAGTTTCTGATGAAATTCGAGTTTAGATAAAGGGATAAACACGAACGTGTTTATCCTAATAGTAATAAAATCTTTGAAGTAGTAGACTAAATCTACTAACTATAATTTTAAAGATATGAAATTGCTCTTTCTCTAACAAATAATTTCTGTCCCTTCACGGGTTTGATTCGAGTCAGATAAAGAGTTTTTTTAAGGGTGCGAAGCAACCTCTTTTTTGTATAATTTATGTCCTTTTTTCTCCAAAAATATACACCTTTTCCACATTTCACTATTTTGCTTTATAGGTTTATTGAACTTTAATTCTTACTAATGCTGAATAAAAATTAAAGCGTTTAATTGAGGCTTCAATCTATTCGTAATTGAGACCCTGGTACAAATCTCGAAAGGCAGAGATTAACTAACCTAACCTTACCTAAGTTGTAAAACAGGGATGGGCTAGTTCAATTGATTAACTAACCTAAACTAATCTTACCTAAAATACTACAAGAGGAACGGGTTAGCCCGAGTTATAGGGATTACCTAGTTGGAGGGATGGGCTATTTCCAGTGTTTAATTAACCTAATTTAACCTTAAAGATTACTTGATGGAATGGATAACCCGAGGGATTAACTAGTTGGAACGATGGGCTAATTCGAGGAATTAACTAACCTAACCTAGCCTTACCTAAAATATTACAAATAGCCCGAGCTAAGGATTAACTAGTTGGAAGGATTGGCTAATTAGAGGGATTAACTAACCTAACCTCACCTTAAAGATTACCAGATGGACGGGGGAGGTCGAGGGATTAACTAACCTAGCCTTACCTAAAATATTACAAGAGGGACGGGCTAGACCGAGCTAGAGATTAAATTTATAATATTGAATCGCATCGACAAAAAATGAGCATGGAAAGCGAAACAATTCTTTAAAGCAGCATGAGAACATAATTCTGGAGACCAGAAGTATGTGGCCGTTTATTTAACTCGCCGACATCAATTTCCGTTTCGTATATCCTATTTAAAATTCTAAATCTTTATTTTTTATTATAATTGAGTTAGACGTGATTTAGATACAGACTTCAATAATTGGTCAACTACTTAATAGCAACGTTATTACGTAGTTGTAATGTGGATCTAAAGCACATCCTAGTCGCAAAACTCAAGTATTTTAAAAAATAAAGTAGAGATTGAAAACGTTAAACTATAAATTTCATGTGTAATCGAGCACTTGGCAGGATATGAAGTCCAACTCGAGTGATATTTAATCCCTAGAACTCTCATTGTGAAATGTTTTTACAGTGACTTACTATATTATATTGGCCACATTTCTAGGTAAGGCGATTTACATTCAATCGCTTCGGTTTATTCGAGTACTCTACCCAAAAGATCGTGAGAAATGAGTCTCTTTTCACCGAAATATAGGTGAGAAACGATTGCCTACACAATCGAAGACGTCACCATTGCACAAACGAGAGGGCTCGCCACAATTTTAAACGCTAACGTAAACCACGCATTGGTACAGTGCATCTGTGAGTACTGAATATGCAAATCTCGTTTATATAGGCCGAGAAGAGATATATTATTAAAGTTAAAAAATCAAATGATCATTCCAACTTTTTAATTACGGTGAATTAGGGTGAATATAATGGGATACTCATGATATGACATAATAGTCAAAATTAGACGGCTGAAGAGGGCTACCCTAGTAAAAGAACCCAATAAATGCAATATTCCGTTAACGATAAAAAATGCCATTAAAAAAAACTTATCAACTGTTTAATAAAATCAATTTTTGTTTATCAATTTAAAGCCAATTAATAAAGCTCGGCTAGTTATATGTTTTACCCTTTTCGTCACCCATACAGGCATCTGTCTCTCTATTAACTCGAATTCGATGGATATTCATTATCATTCTACTGTTTAAGAAATAAAATTTTGTTTACCATTTTGAAGCAATTAATAAAGCTCGGCTAAGCTTATGATTTCACCCTTTTGTAACCCATTCAGGCGCCTTACTTTCTATTAACTCGAATTCGATGGATATTCCTTATCATTCTACTGTTTAAGAAATAAAATTTTTGTTTATTCATTTTGAAGCAATTAGTAAAGCTCGGCTAAGCTTAAGATTTCACCCTTTTGTAACCCATTCAGGTGCCTTACTTTCTATTACTTCGTATACTTAATCAACATTTCATTATTGAAATCTGTGTTTAACTAGAGATACTCTTGTACCTGATCGAAGTCTTATCAAATTTTTTCAAAAGTACCTTTGTCTGTATTAATTCGAATTCAGTGGACGGTGGGAAGAGGGAAACGACGACGACGACGACGACGACGCTTTCAGTTATCAAGCGCCGCGGGTCCATTGGAAAAGACATTACGGTTTCTGATGAAATTCGAGTTCAGATAAAGGGATAAACACGAACGTGTTTATCCTAATTAAGAGCCTGGCAGCTTAGGAATTTTGGGAGAGTATTTAGAACCATAACACCTTTCAAAAGGAAATTTTCAACTAGAGCTCGGAATTCGGATAACGTTTGTTAATTGAATAAGACCATCATGAATGCCAATCAGATATTATCCGTTCGCGAAAAAATATCCATTTCTTATTCGAGTTAACGTATCCGAAGGAAAGCAAACTTTTTATTCCTATGGTGGTGGCGGGTAATTCTGGCCGCTTTTTATAAAAGCATTAAGAAAACTCTCCCAATGTTAACTGTGTCCAATTTAGGTAAATCTTTTTATAATTGAATTTTTGCGCGTATTTAAACCTACTTTGCTTTCTACAGCTTTAACTGGTCTAAAAGATACGATACGTGTTTCAAAGTCAGTAGACGCAGCTAATTCTGTCCTGAAGAGTGTAATTCCGTCCGGCCTGAGTCTAATTCCGACCAATGGCGGGTAATACCCGTCCACCCGTCACGGAATAAAGAGTAAAATGTTCTCTGTACCCAAAATATTTAACTATGTGTTCTATCTGAATAAAAACAACCATTGTAAAAGTTAAAAGCTACCAAAATTTAATTTCAAATTGCGCGTTTTTTATTACAAAAAAAAATTATAACAAAATTGAGCTTTAAATATTAAATTCTTAATATTTTATTCGGTTTCAAAGGCGACTAAAACACCCACACGAGCATTTTCCATTTTTACAGTCCAAAACCGCGCTATATTATGTTCTAAGCCTTTTTAAAGTATTGTTTTAAAACACTACCACCCTAAATACTGAATTCGCGTTATAAACATTTCCAGCCCTGAAAGACTGCGGAGAAAAGCGGGAAAAACAGGCTTTCTGCTTTGAAATTATGGAAATGTCAATCGTCAATGATTTTCAAGTCCGCAAATTCGAGTTTAATAAGGTATTTTGAATTTAATAAACTGTCAACTCGACGTTGTTTCGAGTGTATGTAATTCGACTCTGCCGGTAGCTTTTTCTAATATTCGATAAATAATTAAATACGGCGTCTAGATGAGACTGGAGACGCGTATTTTGTAGCTGTTGATCTGTTTTCGAGTGGTATCGGGTTCGTATTTGTGCAATTTCCGCGATTGGTATTAATCCTTATTTCCGGAGCCATAAAAACATTGAGTTGGGAATATATATATATCTTCTAGAGTTATCATTTGCCGTTCGGCAAGGGAGGTTTTGCGGGGCCTGCTCTGAAAACATAATACGGACGGACATCTTTATCATTAGTCGGTGGCGCCATCTACATTTAGCCGCAGGAAATTTATAGTTTCCACCGCTAGAGTCAGATGGCGCTTTCAGCAGCTTTAGAGTGTCATTTTTAGCGGGAAATTTGATTGATTCTTAAACAATATAATCTTTGCATTCAAAGCTTACGTGAACAAATGAGTCTCTCACACGGAATAAGTTTTAAGATTAGTTCTAATGTTTTAAATATTCTGAATTTTCCCTTACACATTAAAATTTTATTTTAAAACAATCCAAAAAGGAAAATTTCGTACCATTTTAACATTTTGAACAGAATCAATTGGGTAAGTTTCCTTCTCCAATAAAGCCTTTTATTATTATTATTTGATCGATAAATTAGTCCTACTTGTCACTCAATTATTTCGCTATTAGATTCTAATCATATTATCATTTACATTTTGTTCTTCCCCAGCAATTAAATCTGATTGTGATCAAAGTTAACTCGATTGAACATTTCCTGTAAATAATTAAATTTTAAATTTACCGATTGAAATATATACTTTAAGGTTTAAGGTTTGTGATAAAAGTAAAGTAGAAATCGCATTTCCCCATTGCAAATATATTTTCGCAACAGCCTGATTGTCCGAGTGATTAAAATGATTCCCCGCAAATTACGTAAAATTTTAAAATGGGAATCTTGATTAACATTTGTTTAGAAATACCTTAATTTATGCTTCACAATTGGTATTGTGGCCGTACTTATGGCACCAGGCGTTTTTGTTTCTACACGAATTTATGCAATTGCCCATTGTGCTTTCTATTTTTAAGTCGAATCAATATAAATAGCTAATTATGTTCATTTTCGATTCGCGTAAAAAAACAATTTTTCTCATAGTGTTACTTTATTTTCAGTTTACACACGACCTAACTTCAAAAAACCTGCCAATTCGAAACGTGTTTCACCAGGTTTCACATATTAGTTTGAGAATCAATCAAATTTCCCGCCTTAATTCCACCCGAAAATTACGGCTAGCGCCATCTACCTCTAGCGGCGGGAACTATCTAGTTCACGTCGCTAGAGGTAGATGGCGCCACCGCCCAATGATAAACTATTGTAATTGAAAAAAGTGGCCCCGCGATGCGCAGATTGGAACAAGAACTATAGAAGACATATATATATATATTCCCAACTCAATGCATAAAAAGCATTAATTGAATCGGAGAAAATGGTTACTTTTTTTAATTATGGTCGTGTCTTAGCCGAACCTTGTACAATGGCCTTGAGATATTTTTTTCTGACGGGGCGTTTATCAATGTCTAAAATAAATCCATTTTCGTTCAATTTGAGCCACCCAAACTAAAGATTCACATTTTTAAACCATAGTGAACGGAATTACCCGCCACCACCCTACTCATTGTTATAGGAGACTGAAACGTTATACGAGTTATTCATTCTCCGATAAGATAATTTGAAACTCGAATTTCTTCGCGGATTTTAACTCAAATCGAGATCTCGAAGCTAGAATGTAGTAATTTAGTCGCTGTTCCTTTTATTTGGGGTTAAAATATAATTATTTTAATTCTACACAGATTTCGAGAAATGTCATATTTTTATCTGTTTGAATAAACGCCTAATTTTGTTTATTAATGAAGCTTAAAATTTTATCTCCGGATAATACGCATGTTTTATATAATTTGTGGTTTTACATTAACAACAATTTATCTCAGATAGAAATATCTGAAAAAAGCCTACCTAGTTATCAATGAATATGTTTTATTATCCGATTCCGAACTATATCTTTCATATAGAAAATACCCAAAAGCGTTGCATATGTCCTTATATCGTGCGTATCTCGATGGAGTCGTGGTCTCTGACACTTTGCTCTTTTACTAAGTGGACTCTATAATGCTAACACACCGTCCTTTCCTCTTCTATTATATAATATTATCAAAGAACGGTTATGATCTGAACGAATAAAATGAAGATATCGCGTGCAAGGATCCTTTTTTATGACCGTAAACGAAAGACCTAAAGAGAGTCCTCCTTGAGGTATACGCCCATTTCCTATTTTCGGATTGTAAAATGTAAAGCGTGATCTATACTTACTATATCGAAAAGTATCGTTCGTTGTAGCTGTAGAATTTACTTTATATACTTATTAGTTCTTTAGTCGGTATCACCTCGGGTATCACGGACAGTCGTGAACTAACCGTCAGAAGACTCGGGTCCCTTTTTATTTAACTTAACACCAATGAGAGTTAAGTTTTCGAATCTATCTATATAATGTGTCGAACGCATTTTTCTTAAATTAGGGAAAATTGGTTATCCTTGAGAATTAGTGTCACTGGTCGTGCCTTCCTTATGGATTTGGAATAAAAATTCGGTTTTTTACATTTTTCATGGTAAGTTTAATGTTGATCTTTTAAATGTAAGTACAAGTTTTTATGTCGCCTTCCGCCATCATAATTAAAGGCAACCTATAAATTGAGAGAAAATATTTCTCTTGAAATTGCAGAAGCCAGCATCTGGCCCATCATGGTTGGCCTGATTTTAAGATTGCTATAATATCTTTATTCCAAAACCGTAACATTTTTAATTTTATAAAATGAAGTTAAGACCTCCGTGGCACAATGGTTTGGGCGTTCGGCTGTTAGCCGAAAGGTTGTTGGTTCGAGCTTGGATTAATAAAAGTATCTACCTGGATGTAGCACTCTATAGTAAAGCCTGCGTCTTCCCGCGACCTCCGATCTGCATTTAGGGGATCGACTACGCGACGACTTGTTTTCAGCGGAAGATCTACGATATACGTTTCCGTAATTTCCGCTCCCGGGAAAATGCCGCAGCTGCGCACAGCGCCAACAAATTCAAAAAGATCGTTGATTTTTAAAAAACGAACTGTGAATTGTTTTTAATCAAGATGGGTGTGAAACGGTGTGCTTATCCGCGTTGTTAGAGTGACTCAAGATGGTTTCAAAAAGAATAAATGATAGAGTTTAAATTTTTCCCATTTCCAAAACCCATTTCAAAACCTTTCAATCTTCCCATATTGTGACAATGATACTAAAAAGATTATATTTAATTATTTATAATTAGGTATAATAATCATTAAAAAAACCGGTAGATTTCATTCCACTGATGTTAAAGAAAACACATTACCCAAGAGCCCCGTCACCCGCGTGTTTAGGCCTAATATATTAATACACGTGTAGCCTGATAATAGAAACTACGGGAGTTTCACGATATTCCCGCTGAATGCCAAACGTTGTCAGTTTATTAATCCAAGGTTATACAGGGTGTTTCTGAAAGGTCTGGAAAAAATGAAGGGGGTTTTTCGTGGGGTCAGACTGAGTGAAAAAGGTTTATGACCCTTTAGTCTCACGCGCTGCGTTGCGTAGCTATGAGCCCTTGAAAATAATCTTCAAAAATACGAAAAACGACCGAAAGGTGTAGGTAAGATTGTGCCTTTGACCATTATTGTTTTCAATTTAATTGTGCATAAGCTAATTATCGAGAGATAAGTGAAACAAGGTGTTTATTAAAAAAAAGCGTATCAACATGTATAGGAGTGTGCAATCATTAACTTTGGTCTGAAGTACTTGAACTCAAAGTGTGGTTTATTACGTGTGTTTCGGGTGTTGAAAAGGGAATTTTACAAGAAACCATTATTAATTACCATAATTATCAATTAGTTAATAATCGGAATCAGAAGTAGTTACAAAAATTGTTCTCAAATGCATTCCGTCAGCGGTGATACACACTTGAGCCCGTCTAATAAATGATTGTCTAACTCGTTCGAAGATCCCTGGTGTGTTGCGTATGGTTTCACAGGCATCAATAATTCTTTGACGTAGATCTTCCACGTCACGCTCTTCACTAACATAAACTAAGTCCTTAAGGTGGCCCCAAAGAAAGAAATCACAAGGGTTTAGGTCCGGAGATCTGGCTGGCCACGCAACCGTTCCGCCACGACCAATCCACCTCAAAGGGAATGTTTCATTAAAGAAGGCCCTAACTAGGAGAGAAAAATGAGATGGTGCACCGTCGTGCGCATACCACGTGTCTCGTCTCAAGGCCAATGGTACGTCTTCAAGAAGCTCGAACAGATTGTCTTGAAGAAATCGGAGATATGCCTCACCATTAAGTCTTGGCTGCAAAATGAATGGTCCAATTGGTTACCAACAATTCCGCACCAGACGTTTAAGCTGAATTGAACTTGGTGAGCCCTAACACTTGTAGCGTGGGGGTTTTGTTGCGCCCACTGATGCCTGTTGTGCATGTTCAATATGCCATCACGGGAAAAATTGGCCTCATCCGTAACTAAAAGGTTTTGGGGTAAGTTGATGTCTTGTCAGTGGTTTATCGCTCAACATCAAGACATCAACTTACCCCAAAACCTTTTAGTTACAGATGAGGCCAATTTTTACCGTGATGGCATATTGAACATGCACAACAGGCATCAGTGGGCGCAACAAACCGCCCCCCCCCCCGCTACAAGTGTTAGGGCTCACCAAGTTCAATTATTCAGCTTAAAAGTCTGGTGCGGAATTGTTGGTGACCATTTAATTGGACCATTCTTTTTGCAGCCAAGGCTTAATGGTGAGGCATATCTCCGATTTCTTCAAGACAATCTGTTCGAGCTTCTTGAAGACGTACCATTGGCCTGGATACGAGACATGTGGTTTATGCCCGACGGTACACCACCTCATTTTTCTCTCCTAGTTAGGGCCTTCCTTAATGAAACATTCCCTTTGAGGTGGATTGGTCGTGGCGGAACAGTTGCGTGGCCGCCATATCTCCGGACCTAAAGCCTTGTAACTTCTTTCTTTGGGGCCACCTTAAGGACTTAGTTTATGTTAGTGAAGCGCGTAACGTGGAAGATCTACGTCAAAGGATTATTGATGCCTGCGAAACCATACGCAACACACCAGGGATCTTCGAACGAGTTAGACAATCATTTATTAGACGGGCTCAAGTGTGTATCAACGTTTTTTTAGTTAATAAACACATTGTTTCACTTATCTCTCGATAATTAGCTTATGCACAATTAAATTGAAAAACAATAATGGTCAAAGGCACAACCTTACCTACACCTTTCGGTCGTTTTTCGTATTTTTGAGGACTATTTTCAAGGGCTCATAACTACGCAACACAGCGCGTGAGACTAAATGTTCATAAACCTTTTTCACTCAGTCTGACCCCACGAAAAACCCCCTTCATTTTTTCCAGACCTTTCAGAAACACCCTGTATACAACAGGACTTCTCCCATTGGATATTATCTCCTTCCACCATCCACTTTACAGCCTCGATGCTGGACAGTTGAAGGCAATTGGATGTTTCCCATTGTTATAATCCCCTCCGAGCATCCTCACATCAAGGTCCAACCTCCAGTTTACGATCTCAGTGGGCCATACTAGTGAGGCGTCCCTCACTAATATGGTCACTAATATGCTCCACGACTGAACTTTAGTTCAGGGGGAGGTTTTACACTGGTCGTATCTGTGTGTCTGTGTCACTTCCTGTGACAGCGGATATCACGTGACCGAGCTCGTGGAGCCAAAAGTCTAGAGTCTTAATCATTCCAGCTTATCGTTCAATTCCGTTTAACGGGAACTACCTCCTTTAAGCATGGCTGCCACATTGAGTTTCAGGTGTCGTGCAAGTATACAACAGGACGAGACGTCTCCTATTGGATATTCTCGCCTTCCACCATCCAATTTACAGTCAAACTTCAATGCTGGACAGTTGAACGCAATGGGACGTCTCCCACTGTTACAATCATCTCCGACCATCCCCACACAGCGGGCCTTACTAGCGTGGCGTCCCTCACTAATATGGTCCACATAAATCGCCCCACGAATGGGTAAATTAGCGTTGCGAACCAAGCGCCTAGAGATCAAGAATCGTCTACACATTGAAGGGAGGGGGATTTCCTCCCAACTTCGTGGCCACATTGCTCGATGAATTAAGGCCTTCGAACGGTTTATATACTACTTTTTTGGAGTGAATGCAAATTAGCCTTTTGGTGTGATATCGTTTAGGGAAATGAAACGCAATGATAATTTATATTATAATTAAAAATATCAAAATGGTTCAACTTATATCTAATTAATAATGTAGCCGAAAAATCAATTTAAAATTCGAGATAGTTTAGAAGATATTTAAGAAATTGTGCAAAAATTTAAAGAAATGTGACCGTTTAATATCAGCTTGAGTTGGCTGCGTGCGCTAAGCTATTTTCCACGTATATCATATAGTCAAAAAAGTTAAGGTATAACGGGTAGTATTGGCTTAGGCTTGCTGAAAACTTGGGGTGGATTGAAGGATCTAAATAAAGATGCGTTTACACGGGTATCCAAGATAGAAACGACATAATTTAGATGAGAGATAAAGGCGCGTTCACAGGGATATAAAGATGATTATATTATTATTATTTGTTTTTTTCATTTCGGCTGAATACTGAGAGAATCCGCTATATGTACCGGGGTGAACTGTTACCTTCTAGCGAAGTTGGAAACAGAGTATTTTGACTTGTTTTTAATTTCTCCGAATATCTAAAATAAATTAGTAGGTGTGAAACCCGCTAAGCTTCAATTTTGCAAAGCTTTTAAGCTTAATAACGTCATTTAATCAAAGGAGGATAAGTGTATTTGTGACACGCATAAAATCGAGTTCGCCAGCACGCGAGTATGTGTAGCCTACTAAATTTGAAGTCGGAAATCACTTTACGTATGGAAAATATAATGCAATTTTGATATTCTTGTGAGAATCAGCTTTATGTACGGGGAAATACTGCAATCTTTTGGCAAACTTGCGAACAGTAGCGTAAGAATTGATTATAATAACTAGCAATGGCTTTCAAATAAGGATTTTAGAATTTTCGCTCGTTTCGCAAATGTATTTCGCGCGAAACTGTTGCGTGTGTGCATGCGCAGATCGAACCAGGTGCATGCCACAATTTACAGTTGACGAATTTTCTTAAACCGGATTGACATTGAAATTACTCGTGTTTTATTTGGTATGTATGATATGGTTGACCCTAGAGTGAAATGTAGACCGAGTAGGGGAAAAGAATCACGTGATTGGATCTCTTAATGACTGCTAGTTTTAGTTTCACACTTTTCCCCACATGAATTTAATGTTAATTCCAATCAAGTATAGAAGAACCAGTCTTTTAATGCCTACTGTTGTGTATTTTCGGTTACGTTTTAGTTAGTGTCGAGTCACGTGAAATGACGTTTGTTTCACAACTTTGTATATTTTTACTCAGGTCCACCCTGTCTGAAAAAAAATGTATAATAAATTGATTGTGGGGCCAAAAGAGAAACATCCTTTCTTCACTCACAGCATTATACCACAAAAAAAAAACGTGTTTTAGAAGTGGGCTTATATAACTAAAATTTACTATACAGCTTTCTAGGGTATCTGTTACATTTTACAGTGTTGTGCTAAGCGGTACGTTTGTACCATTTTGGTACAAATGAAAACTGTTTGGTACGAAAGTACCTTTTAGAATTTTTAATACGTATTTGGTACGATTCGAAATTTTTGAAGTAAAGTAGGTTTTTGAATTTTTCATGATAATTTTTGGTATGTTTTGAAATTTGAGGAATAAAATTCCTTAAAAAAATTTTCTCCTGTGGTTCTGAAAGTGACGTAAAAAAAATTGTTTGTGGTTTCCCCATAATTTGCAGCGTGTTCAAAGCTGCCAATCCATTTATCTTTATACATAGTTTTCACTAAAGGGGGTAAGTGCCGTTCTCCCCATGTTGCCAACCACTTGTGAGTGCAGAGGGAAAGGCTAGAGTTCAGTTTTGAAACTGATCTGCTCTGAACTGCACTCACAAGCTCCTGGCAACCTGGGAATGAAAGCAAAGCTGGGTAAGAGGGGTGGAATTATCTTTTGCCCCTTTACTGAAAACTATGTATGAATTGTTTACTTAGAGATATAGGGAGCTTTCCTTCGCTCATGCTGACAATTTAGAGCGGGAGGGGGGTTGCTAGGGAACGTATATGGTTAATATTTTTTATAATAGAAGATCGGTAATCCCAGGACGTCTTAAGGCTGGAGCAGTGGCGCTGAGTTAAAGGCTGTTTTAAGTGTTTTAGTGTTTTTCCTTATTACGAGTTCAACTGAACTATGTTTATGCTCATTTTAAATTTTTAAATAAGTGTTAGCCTGTTAGGTGTGCCCTGTTAGGCTGCTACACACTGTTTAATTATGCTCATTGTTCCGTATATGATGCGTTTAACGCACTTTACT
Organism: Odiellus spinosus; assembly: GCA_963920705.1. NCBI lineage: Eukaryota > Metazoa > Arthropoda > Arachnida > Opiliones > Phalangiidae > Odiellus > Odiellus spinosus. The sequence continues at coordinate 15,515,310 of OY987225.1, read as the reverse complement.
AATATTACTAATACATTAAAAATAAATATTTAATTAAATTAAATCTTCAAGTATGTAATTGTCCCATACTCCTAAACAATGACAATAAAACTATAAATTAGATTAATGAAAAAAATAATAGATGGCGTGAAACGCACTAAAAGATATTGAAGAAAAACCCTACACACTGAATAGAACTGAACTAATATGACGTCATAATCCTAATGGTACTTTTTACTTGTACCATTACTGGTACTTGCTGTCAATAGAACGACTAAATAATTTAAACTTTCCATAGGCCGAATTTATACGTCTTTTTTTTGTATAATTTTTATTCATATTAATATCGAAAAGTATAACTTCCTAATTTCTTAGACAGTGGCTTTCTTATTTCTGTAACCGTTAAGTTTTAATATGTGACCCTTCTCGATTTTGAATTTTTAATTTCTGTACCTTTACGGCATTGGTCGACCATCGTTGGGTATAAATGCACTTTTTTAGAATTGCGAAGCAAAGCTACGTTTTTGTATAATATAAATATATATTATAAAGTATATTATTGGGAGTTTTATTTAGCACCGTTTAATGTTTATTCAGACTTTTTAATGCTCTTAAATCTTAGAACACGGTTTAACTAGATATTCAAGAAACACATTTAGAAAGAGCATTCATTTTAAACTTGCACTTAACCTTTTTGTAGTGAAAATTTACTATCGATATGGGAGCCGTAGTCTGCTCACAACGAGGTAAACACCGTCACAATATAAGCCTGAAATTAGGCAAAAAATCCAAAATGGGAACGATGGAGTATGAAGAGGTACGAATCAAAGGACGATGTTTCTGGGAAGGTAAAGAAATAAGCAAAAGTTTAAAACCACAAAACATCAAGGAAATCCATAAGAGTGAGCTCTTGAGACATAGCCCAGGTTGCCATTGCAACGCTCACGAAGAGAAATCCTATAATCGCAACCAGAAAGACGGTTCGTCAGAAGTAACCATAGAAAATCGAGAAACGTTCGTTACAGATAGTTCTACCGATTACGGCATCGATAATGAGATGGTAAGTGTACAAATTATACTAATAGAATATTTCAGATATTTATATTTTAAAATCAGTACGCGACTTTTAGACGCCGGACATTTTTTCGCCAAATTCGTAAGTTCACTTAGGCGCTGTGAACTTTTGTGTGCTTTGTCATTTAGGCGCTCTGACTTTTCAGCTATGGATCATTTAGACGCCGTGAAAATTCGGCGCTGGGACGTTACGGTGCCAAAAAAACATTTGAGATCCAAAAATATTATTCTGAAAGTGGAGAGTAGTTTCCTTTCATGAAGCCTAACCTATTCTAGCTATCCTAACCTATTTTAAGAAAACCAATTAAAAATATTCTAGCCAAACCAAACCTATTCTAAAAAAACCAAACCTATTCTAACCAAACCGAACCAATTCTGTTTCATTTTTCGAACGAAACTTTTTCATTTTTCAAACAAAACTTTTTAATTTTTCAAATGAAACTTTTTAATTTTTCAAACGAAACTTTTTAATTTTTCAAACGAAACTTTTTCATTTTTCAAAGGAAACTTTTTAATTTTTCAAACGAAACTTTTTCATTTTTAATGGCATCCTTCATGTTTTTTTTTAAGTTTGGCGTCCTCCATGTTTTTATTTTATTTTATTTATTTTTTTTAAGTTTGGCATCCTCCATATTTTTAAAGTTTTATAGGAATTGCTTGGTTTAGTCATACGCGACTTCTTGTTTCTTGGCTTAAAAATAATTTAATATATATAGAACTTCTGGCAGTCCTTAGACGTAGTGCCGTGGCCGAGCGGTTAAAGCCGTCAAACGAGTACAATATACCATTATATTTCAGTTTCGAATCCTGGCCGGGGGCCAAAAAAATGTAATTGGTTGGATGGATAGAGAATATGCAGACGAAACAATTACATTACTTTATTTTTTAAATTAATGTATTTAACATTTAATTTTAAACTATTTATGCGTTATTTGTGGTTTAAACCTAAGCGATTATGCATTTTTTTACTCGATGATGTTTTTCGTCATTTCTGGGAACATCTGACAGCCCGGTACATAGTACCTAGGAGGATGAAGGGTAAGGATCGGCCGCCTCATGTTATAACTTGCGTCGTTCAAAGTCAGCTTATGCTTTCAATTCCCCCTTTGTTTCCCCCCTTTGCTGATACGTATTTTCTAATGCGCATCCTTTTTCGCGCACGCTACGTGTAGCACTCGTGGCTCCTTGCTAGAGAAGGAGCGAGCTATGGATTTTCTCAGCAGGGGTGCCAATTTACAATAAGGTTTCGATTCCACCACAGTTTGCACCGCGTAAATATTTACCTTATCCGTTATCCTTACGAATAGTTTATTTATTGGGATATTGAGCGCCTCGCTTTACGCGCGCTGATCATCACGTTTGGTGACCATTCGCCTGCAGCTGGTTCACTATCTGTGGTTCACCTTAATTTGGCAGCGCGTATAAACCTACTCTTTCCTTTATTTCTAAGAATTGTTTACTTAGAAATGTAAGGAGGGTTATTGAAAGAGGGTCCCCAACTTCATGTTGTACGAAATTTGTCACCCGCGAATAAAAGAATGACCTTGTACCATTAGAATCCGTGAGAGAGCGGACTAAAACACTCCCCAAGCCCACTCTTCCAGGGAAATCCGAAATTATTCAGGTGCAGCTAAGGCGCCTAGGATATAGCCTGCTGTAATTTGATGCGAGATGATGTAGGTATGTCACGTGAGTGCGCACCAAAAAAGCGCAGTTAGCTTCTTTGGACACAGAAGCGAGAGAGGAAAACTACGTCATCTTCAGACATGTCACGGACGGGTTGTGCTATACTAGTGGCTTTTCCTTACCCTTCATCTTCCTAGATAGTACGAGCCTGCACCTTTGGTGTGGCTAAAAACCTCCAGATTGATTTTACCAAAAACTCTTCTTTTCAACATAAACATTCAGCCCATAAAAGTATTGAAATCAAATTATGGGCAAGGTCTTTTTATTTTAAACAAATTTATGACATCATTTCCGTGAACAATTAAAGAAGATTCAAGAAGCGAAATTATATTAAAATTTTCAAAATTCCAACAAAAAAATGATACTGAATTTTCACAGAAAATTTGTATACCTCGTCAAGCGCAAGCATATTAAAAAGCTGGACAAAGTACAAATTTTCTATGAAAGTTCTGGATAATTTTTTTGTTGGAATTTTGAAAATTTTAATAGAATTTCGCTGCTTGAATATATATATTTTGTAAGCTAATACCCCGTCTAGATAGGTTCTAGGATAGATGGTCACTCTTTATTGAAAGACAAACTAATGAAATATACATTTTTTATTACATTATATCAAGTTGAACTCGGCATGACCGGCAAAACGGCAAATTCCAGGGTGGGGTCAACTCTTTAGTCAATTACTCAAAGTCTATTGTTCTTAGCATATTGCGGTTTATGAATGACACAACTAGAAGACCATACCAATATGTGTACAAAATTTGACCACAATACAACCAATAAATTTTGCACTAGAGTGGTCTGTGTAGAACTGTCTAGTAAAAGGATAAGAAGAAGACGAAAGTTTTCGCTATCTTTAGACATGTCAAATCAATACTCCTAATTATCGTATGGTCAAGGATTTGGTATATGTTTATCAACTCGCCAGGCGCTTTACAGTGATGTATGATTTGTGTTTGTAACCTTTACGGTTTCGGAGCTACGAGGGGGTGAAATCGGCCACAAGCTGTGTCGAGATAATATACAGCATCGGTTCGGGGACAAGTTTTCCCAGGACCTTGCTGCGCTCACTATCGTTCGCTGTAATCAATGATTAGTCATATCAGAATAGGGTAGATATATTCGGGTAATATATTCGAAAAAGCAATGAGGCTTTTATGCATTACCATAATACTTAGGAAAGGGCTCTAACCTTTAACCCCCGTTATATAATTTTTATATTGGAAATATTGTCCAATAAACTAAACATATTAGGATAAACACGTTCGTGTTTATCCCTTTATCTAAACTCGAATTTCATCAGAAAACGTAATGTCTTTTCCAATGGACCCGCGGCGCTTGATAACTGAAATCGTCGTCGTCGTTTCCCTCTTCCCACCGTCCACTGAATTCGAATTAATACAGACAAAGGTACTTTTGAAAAAATTTGATAAGACTTCGATCAGGTACAAGAGTATCTCTAGTTAAACACAGATTTCAATAATGAAATGTTGATTAAGTATATGAAGTAATAGAAAGTAAGGTGCCTGAATGGGTTACAAAAGGGTGAAATCATAAGCTTAGCCGAGCTTTATTAATTGCTTCAAAATGGTAAACAAAATTTTATTTCTTAAACAGTGGAATGATAATGAATATCCATCGAATTCGAGTTAATAGAGAGACAGATGCCTGTATGGGTGACGAAAAGGGTAAAACATATAACTAGCCGAGCTTTATTAATTGGCTTTAAATTGATAAACAAAAATTGATTTTATTAAACAGTTGATAAGTTTTTTTTAATAGCATTTTTTATCGTTAACGGAAAATTGCATTTATTGGGTTCTTTTACTGGGGTAGCCCTCTTCAGCCGTCTAATTTTGAATATTATGTCATATCATGAGTATCCCATTATATTCACCCTAATTCACCGTAATTAAAAAGTTGGCATGATTTTCTTATCATTTGATTTTTTAACTTTAATAATATATCTCTTCTCGGCCTATATAAACGAGATTTGCAGATTCTGTACTCTCAGATGCACAGTACCAATGCGTGGTTTGCGTTAGCGTTTAAAATTGTGGCGAGCCCTCTCGTTTGTGCAATGGTGACGTCTTCGATTGTTTAGGCAATCGTGTTCACCTATATTTCGGTGATAAGAGACTCATTTCTCACCATCTTTTGGGTAGAGTACTCGAATAAATCGAGGCGATTGAATGTAAATCGCCATAACTAGAAATGTGGCCAATATAATATAGTAAGTCACTGGAAGAACATTTCACAATGAGAGTTCTAGGGATTAAATATCACTCGAGTTGGACTTCATATCCTGCCAAGTGCTCGATTACACATGAAATTTATAGTTTAACGTTCTCAATCTCTACTTTATTTTTTAAAATACTTGAGTTTTGCGACTAGGATGTGCTTTAGATCCAATAACTTCGTCATTACAACTACGAAATAACGTTGCTATTAAGTAGTTGGCCAATTATTGAAGTCTGTATCTAAAGCACGTCTAACGTAATTATAATAAAAAATAAAGATTTAGAATGTTAAATAGGATATACGAAACGGAAATTGATGTCGGCGAGTTAAATAAACGGCCACATACTTCTGGTCTCCAGAATTATATTCTCATGCTGCTTGAAAGAATTGTTTCGCTTTCCATGGTCATTTTTTGTCGATGCGATTCAATATTATAAATTTAATCTCTAGCTCGGTCTAGCCCGTCCCTCTTGTAATATTTTAGGTAAGGCTAGGTTAGTTAATCCCTCGACCTCCCCTGTCCATCTGGTAATCTTTAAGGTGAGGTTAGGTTAGTTAATCCCTCTAATTAGCCAATCCCTCCAACTAGTTAATCCTTAGCTCGGGCTATTTGTAATATTTTAGGTAAGGCTAGGTTAGGTTAGTTAATTCCTCGGATTAGCCCATCGTTCCAACTAGTTAATCCCTCGGGTTACCCATTCCATCAAGTAATCTTTAAGGTTAAATTAGGTTAATTAAACACTGGAAATAGCCCATCCCTCCAACTAGGTAATCCCTATAACTCGGGCTAACCCGTTCCTCTTGTAGTATTTTAGGTAAGATTAGTTTAGGTTAGTTAATCAATTGAACTAGCCCATCCCTGTTTTTCCACTTAGGTAAGGTTAGGTTAGTTAATCTCTGTCTTTCGAGATTTGTACCAGGGTCTCAATTACGAATAGATTGAAGCCTCAATTAAACGCTTTAATTTTTATTCAGCATTAGTGTTGTAGAACTAAACTGAACTGTAATGATAAGAGAATGAACTTTGGACGCGAGATAAATTAGGTATAAAAGTAGAGGCCAAAATAACGAAAGGGCAGTTCGGAGAGCGTCGCGTTAGGATTAATGTTTACTTTACATTGACCAACTTATACTCTAAGTATGCTTTTAAACTACCCAATAAAGTGATTTAAATTAATGTACCTGCATTGGTTATTACCGGGAAAAGACAACACAACAATGGCGACGGAGCAAGATCACCACGTAGCACAGTAATTACGCCTACGAGAGAATCCACGCTAACTAACGCAGCAATGGCCACCTTCGGTAAAGTCGATGCATTCGACGACACGCATCACTCATGGCCAGTCTACTCCGAACGATTGGAACTGCTCTTCCTGGCTAACGGAATAACAAACGAAAACGAAGATAAGAAACGGGCAATGTTTTTGACGGCAATTGGCGGACCTACTTATTCCTTACTCAGAGGATTGATCGCTCCAGTTAAACCCACAGAGAAAACCACAACGGAACTCATGACTATATTACAAACTCATTTCAATCCGGAACCATCAGAAATCATGGAGTCATACAAGTTCTTGAAACGGAATCGCCTGCCGGGAGAGTCCACCACGACATATTTGTCGGAACTTCGTAAGATGGCAGAATATTGTAATTATGGTACATTCCTCAAGCGTATGCTCAGAGACAGATTCATCTGCGGCATTCACAACGACGTAATTCAAAGCCGACTATTAGCGGAAAAGAACATAACATTGGAGGAAGCGCTCCAACTCGCACAGACCATCGAAACGGCAACGCAACACGCCAAAGACATCAAAGGACAAACGGAATTCCCGACGGACCCAATCAACAAAATTTTCAAACCCAACACCCAACGACAAGACACAGGAAACCGGGGGCAATATCGACGACGGGCACATAGCTCAAATCAACGACGGCCTCATGCAAGTGGCCACCACAACACGTGCCATAGATGTTCATCAAGTGAACACCAACCTCAGCAATGCCCCTATTCTGACTATGTCTGCCATGGGTGCGGCATAAAAGGACATCTCCGCAAAGTCTGTCGGCAAGCAAATAGACACAAAAGCAACTTCGAAATTCATAGCATTGGTCCTCAGAATCCATGCCTACCAGGTCCACCAGAAGAATATACGTTGGCACACATACATGGAACTAAACAACAGGACGAGCGCCAGGCCTTGGAACCTATTGTGGTCGAATGCAGACTCAACGACGTAATGATCAGCATGGAAATCGACACGGGCTCAGCATACTCCCTGATGCCATACGACGAATTTAAACGACTGGGTCACATCAAAGGACTGACACCATTCGACAAGAAATTAAAGTCATTCTCGGGGCATGCAGTTCCAGTCCTGGGAATCATCACGGTCCACGTCCAATACAGGCACGAGCACGAGCACTTACCACTAGTAATATACGACGGTCATGGCCCATCACTCATTGGAAGACAATGGATTTTCTCCAAGCTAAATTTTCTAGAAAGAGGGCAGAAGAAGATCGAGCAAATTAAACATATTCAGTCATACCAAACACCACTGGCACAGATATTGGGTACACACCAAAAACACTTTATGCCAGGATGTCCGTCTACATATGAAGCCCGACGCCCAGCCAAAATTCTGCAAAGCAAGACCAGTCCCATACGCCATAAGGGAGCTATTAGATGACGAACTAATTCGCCTGGAGGCAGCCGGAGTAATCACGAGCATCCCATACTCAGAATACGCATCACCGATAGTCCCGCTCGTCAAGAAAACAAACAGCCTGCGTATATGTGGGGATTATAAACTCACAGCGAACCAAGCTATAGACATAGAACAATACCCACTGCCCAGGGCCGAAGACATATTCGCCGCAATGGCAGGTTGCAAGTACTTCGCAAAACTGGACCTTCGAGAAGCATATACCCAGCTATAGCTACACGAAGATTCAAAACAAATGGTGGTAATCAATACACACAGAGGACTTTACAAACCCAACCGATTGCCATACGGCGTGGCATCAGCCTCAGCATTATTTCAAAGACATATCGAGATGGTCGTGCAAGGGATACCTGGAATAGCGGTATATCAAGACGACATGCCAATAGGGGGACGGACCCCAGAGGAACTCATGGAACGGCTGGACCAGACCCTAGGAGCATTGTCGAAAGCAGGGCTAAAACTAAGACAAGAAAAATGTCAGTTCATGGAAAAATCGGTCGAGATATTGGGCCACAGAATCGACGAAGAGGGTCTCCACCCACTAATGGACAAAGTCAAGGCTGTGGAAGAAGCACCAGAACCCACAAATGTGGAGCAATTGAGATCATTTCTGGGGTTATTTGGATACTACCGCAAGTTTGTGCAAAACGCATCAACAATGCTCGCACCACTCAACCAACTTTTGGAGAAGGACAGATCATGGAACTGGGGCGAAGAACAGCGGGAAGCATTTGCCAAAGCCAAGACGGCGTTACATTCGTCAACCGTCCTGATACACTACGACCAAACAAAACCAGTGATACTGGCGTGTGATGCCTCTCCATATGGAATAGGGGCGGTCATATCCCATATAGATGAAAATCAACAGGAGCGCCCAATAGCCTTCGCGTCCAGAACACTGAGCAAAGCAGAAAGAAACTATCCGCACATAGAGCGTGAGGCCTTGGCGATAGTATTTGGAGTGGCAAAGTTTAAAATCTACCTAATGGGACGCAAGTTCACTCTCACAACGGACCATAAGCCATTAGTAACACTATTTTCAGAAAACAAAGGCATTCCAGTCATGGCGGCAGCAAGAATAAAGAGATGGGCGTTGGCACTAGCAACGTATCAGTATGAAATACGTTACAAGAAAGGATCCATGAACGCTAACGCAGACGCGCTAAGCCGGTTACCACTAACGACTCCGGAGGTTAATCCACACACACCGGAAGAACACATCTTCTTCATGGCGGCTTACGAAGAAACATCACATATAACTCTAGAAAGGATCCGAAAAGCCACTGCCGAGGACTCAATCTTGAGACAAGTCCTCAAATTCACAAGACATGGATGGCCCCGGCAAAATAAAACAGAGATGATCCAATTTCATCAGCGTAAAGACGAGATAGCGATCGAGAAAGATATCTTACTATGGAACGACAAAGTACTGATACCAGAGATATTTCGAGGAAAGATATTCACCAAGGCATGACCAGAATGAAAGCCCTAGCCAGATCTAAAGCATGGTGGCCAAGTATAGATAATCAAATCGAAGACTTGGTGCGGAGCTGTAGCATCTGCCAAATGGAAGCACCAATGCCGAGGCAAGAACAGACACCATGGCAGGAACCAGTACTACCATGGACGAGAATCCACGTCGATTTCGCGGGTTCCATAGAAGGAAAGTATCTCTTGATAATAGTGGATGCATATACAAAATGGATAGAGGTATCAGTATGTGCCACAACATCCACGACACTGGTAACATCGGCCCTCCGACAAGTTTTTGTAAGATTTGGACTACCATACACACTAGTATCAGACAATGCCACTTGTTTTACCAGCGAAGAGTTCCGGCAATTCATGAACAGCAACGCCATTCGCCACAGACTGACCGCGCCATACCACCCTCAATCGAACGGGTTAGCGGAGAGGAACGTAAGAACAGTTAAAGGAGCACTAAAGAAAATAACCAGTGACATCTCACAAACAGCGCAACTAGTAAACCAGGGCCTCCAAGAGTACCGATCGGGACAGCTGGAAACCAGATTAGCCACATTCTTGATCAACCATAGAAGGACGCCAACAAGCAACGGTCTCTCACCAGCAGAGTTGATGATGGGCAGACCAATAAGAACTAAGCTGGACACGTTTAACCCCAGGTTTCCAGGAGAACAAGAGTTCGAGATAAAGGAACAAGCCGGCAACAATAACACGGGAGACAAAGTATACGCCAGAAATTACGGACGAGGACCCAAGTGGGTGGCAGGCCAGATCGCAAAAAGAGTTGGAAACAGGATGTACGATATAAGGACGTAAGAAGGGGTCTTAAGAAGGCATCAAGATCAAATCAGGCCGAGATATCAAACCCATGATAGCGATTGGAGCAACGGAACAAACGAAGAACAACAAATGACCATAGGAAAACGTCACGAAGCCAATGATTTGTCGCGAGGGAAAAGTAAAAGCAAGACGACAGAATGGAGAAAGAGTCAAGACGTACGTCATTCAGCTCCGACCCACAGGGAAGAGTCGAATCGATCAAAGGCAGATCACGGGCAAATCATTATACAGCCAGGGCCAGAGGTCAGCCAAAAACTAATCATACAGCCAGGGCCAGATATCAGCCAAGAACTAATCGTACAGCCAGGGGCAGAGGTCAACCAAGAACCTGGCCAGGAGGCCAAGGAAGACGAGAGCCCGTCAGCAGTCACTAGTCATCAGCCGCTAGAACCAGGTCAACAAGCAAACGAGCCAGGATCAACGTTACCAAAAGAAACCACAAGGAAGTCGACAAGATACGCAAAAATGCCACAAAGATTGACGTACTATAAATGAATAAATGAATTAACACTGTTTTGGGAAAAGAAGTATTGTTGTAGAACTAAACTGAACTGTAATGATAAGAGAATGAACTTTGGACGCGAGATAAATTAGGTATAAAAGTAGAGGCCAACGTAACGAAAGGGCAGTTCGAAGAGCGTCGCGTTAGGATTAATGTTTACTTTACACTGACTAACTTATACTCTAAGTATGCTTTTAAACTACCCAATAAAGTGATTTAAATTAATGTACCTGCATTGGTTATTACCGGGAAAAGACAACACAACAATTAGTAAGAATTAAGGTTCAATAAACCTATAAAGCAAAATAGTGAAATGTGGAAAAGGTGTATATTTTTGGAGAAAAAAGGACAGAAATTATACAAAAAAGAGGTTGCTTCGCACCCTTAAAAAAACTCTTTATCTAACTCGAATCAAACCCGTGAAGGGACAGAAATTATTTGTTAGAGAAAGAGCAATTTCATATCTTTAAAATTATAGTTAGTAGATTTAGTCTACTACTTCAAAGATTTTATTACTATTATATATTTTCCAAAAAACGGATAAAGACGACCTAGTTAACCGTCCTCTCCCATTGATGTTTATTTTAAATTCTATCAGTATCAATAATAAAATTAGCTAAAGATGGAGTTCCTTTAATGTATATATATTTATCATTAGTCCTAGGTCGTCTTTATCCGTTTTTTGGAAAATATATAATAGTAATAAAATCTTTAAAGTAGTAGACTAAATCTACTAACTATAATTTTAAAGATATGAAATTGCTCTTTCTCTAACAAATAATTTCTGTCCCTTCACGGGTTTGATTCGAGTTAGATAAAGAGTTTTTTTAAGGGTGCGAAGCAACCTCTTTTTTGTATAACATGATCTTTTATGCTTTAAAATAACATAGCTTAGAGGCTCGAAAATGGAGGGCTTGACATGGTGTATGTGGTATCTTTGTAGAATATTCGAGAGAATGAAAATAAAACTAAAGTTACTTAGCGACGTACGTCACCCGCGGGACACTCCTCTTTCAAGTGTCGTTAGAATATGCCTAGTTTTTTAATACGATTTTTTTTTCGTATCAATTACGCTTATTACTCTTCTTCTATCATAATATCATATTTAAATTTAATTATATTTTGTAAATAAATACGATGTAAACGTTCTACCTCGAGCCCGAGCCTGAGGTGAGGTGAGATGTAGTAAAAAATTGATTTTTTTGGAACCCGAGCTGAGCCTGAGCTGAGACCTATCGTGAGATTTGCGTGAGCCCGAGCCCGAGGTGAGCTGTAGTAAAATGATAGATTTCTTGGAGCGCGAGCTTGAGTTATCAATTAAAAAAGCGATCACCCTGAGACTGAGGTGAGACTGTGCGTATAATATTGGAAGTGGCGAGCCCGAGGTGAGGTCCACGTAAAACGTAGTAAACTTTTGAGCCCGAGGTGAGCTCGATACTAATGTATATTAAGTAAGACGAGGTGAGCTCAGCTATGGTCACACTTTTGGGCGGCGTTCGGTCGAATGGGACAAAACAAAACCGCAATTTTGCGCTGCGTTCGGTTGAATGGGACACATCAAAAACCGCCGTTGGTCGAATGGGATTTCGGTCGAATGGTACTAAAGCATTTTAAATGGATTACTTATCGTTTAAATCTTTGTAATTCATCAGAAAAAACAATTACCAACAAATTTTAAATTAATTAGAAATAATTTTAAAATAAATTCTTAAATATCCTGAATTCCTCGCGTATAAATGCTAGCGACCAATGAGCTAAGCCCCATAGTTAGAGAGATCTCCACTAGACTTCCAATGGCAATCGTTGTGTTGGGAAAGCCTCTGTCACGGGAACACATTTGCCATCTAGTGAGGCGATTAAGAACATTGTATAGTAATAATATGTATGTATGACGTCAGAACAGCTGACGTCTCTTGTATGTAATAACCTAAGTTGAACATTACATTACGTTTTTGTTATGATTCTAAACGTATGTCGTAGCTTATTATTCCACCGACTTTTTACCTCCCCGACTGAACTTTAGTTCAGGGGGAGGTGTTACACTGATCGTGTCTGTGTGTCTGTGTGTGTGTCACTTCTCACTTCCTGTGTAAACGGAAGTCACGTGACCTGGCTCGTGGAGCCAAAAGTCGTTCAATTCCGGGGAATTACCTCCTTTAAGCGTGGCTGCCACATAGAGTTTCAGGTGTCGTGCAAAGACATACAACAGGACGTCTCCCATTGCACATCATCGCCTTCCACCATCCACTTTATGGTCGAACCTCGATGCTGAACAGGCGAAGGCGATTACAAGCAGTGGGACGTCTCCCACTGTCATAATCACCTCCGACCATCCCCACAACAAGGTCCAACCTCCAGTTTCCGATCTCAGCGTTCCACACTAGCGAGGCGTCCCCCACTAGTACAGTTCACATCAACCTTCCACTGACTCCAAACATCGCCCCACCAATGGGTAAATTGCGTCGCCAAGCGCCTAGAGATCAAGAATCAGCAAGACATTGAAAGGGGGGGGGGGTTTCCCCCTAACTTCATGGCCACCACGCACGGTTACTTCAATTAATATAAGCCTTCGAACGGTTTATATAGCATCTTTTTGGAACGAATGCAAATTAGCCTCATAGTGTGATATCGATAGGGAAATGAAACGCAATATTAATTTATATTATAAATAAAAATATCGGGATGGTTAAATTTAATCAAATTAATAAGAAAGTCGAAAAATTAATTTAAAATTCGAGATAGTTTAGAAGTTATTTGAGAATTTGTGCAAAAATTTAAAGAAATTTGACCGATTAATGGCAGTTTGAGTTGGCAGCATGCGCCTAAGCTATTTTCCATATATATCATTTACTCGAAAAAGCAAAGGTATAACGGGTAGTATAGGCTTATCTCTGGTGCAAACTTAGGGTGGATTGAAGAATATAAATAAAGGTGCGTTTACACGGGTATGGAAGATTGAAATGACATAATTTAGATAAGCGATAAAGGCGCATTCACAGGGATAAATTTATGATTATAAGGACATTGGAAATTGTTATTAATATATTTTTGGTTCATTTCGATTGAATTATAAGGGAATCAGCTTTATTTACCGGGATAAACTGTTTTCTTCTAGCGAAGTTGGAAACAGTATGTAGGAACTTGGCTATAAAAAGAAGTTTCTAGCTCGCATTTTCAATTAAAGTTTTTCAATTTCTCGCCCGTTTCCGATACTGCATAAAGCACTAAAACTTCGTTAATGAGTTCGATTTCTCGCTCATTTGCGAAAATGTCGCGTGTACGTGAGGGTATAATTCACGAGAAACGCTGGATTTGCAGTAAATTCTTCATTAATGTTTGTAATTTCTCGCCAGTAAATGTCTAAGTGACTTTCTTGCCTCTATCTGTTCATTAGTATGCGCAAAATAAAATCGCTTAATCTGATTGGATATGTCATAAATTCGCGCCAGACTTTTATTTTGACGTTTAATTTCGACCTTTAGAGTATACTTAAAAACGAGGCAAATGGTGAGACAGGGTTAAAATTCTAATTAATTGATTGGAACTTAATAAGAGCTTCGATTTTACTCGATTCAACTTTAACCAGTTCAAGGGGAATTGCAATACACCATGGTGTATAAGATTTAAAGGTGAGGCTGATTGATACAAAATGATAAACCACTTAAGAAAAATTATAGTCGTGAAACCCTTTTCCCAAGAATATCAAAATCGCTTTGATATTCTTGGGAGAATCAGCTTTATGTATGGGGAATTACTGTAATCTTTGGCAAACTTGCGAACAGTAGCGTAAGAATTGGTTTTAAGAACTAGCACGGTCTTTCAAATTATTTTGTAGAATTCTCGCGCGTGTGCAGATCGAACCAAGTAATTCGTGCCATAATTTACAGTTGACGAACTTTCTTAAACCGGATTGACATTGAAATTTCTCGTGTTTTATTTGGTATATCTGATATGGTTGACCATAGAGTGAAATGTAGAAAGAGTGGGGAAGAGAGTCATGTGATTGGATCTCTTAATAAGTTTTAACTAAATTTCATACATTTCTGCACATGAATTTAATGTTAATCTCAGTAGAACACGGCTTTTAAGGCCTACTGTCGTGTATTTCCGGGAACGTTTTAGCTAGTGTGGAGTCACGTAAAATGACATTTGTTTCACAACTTGGTATATTTTTACTCAGGTCCACCCTGTCAGAAAAAAATTATAAAAAATTGATGGTGGGGCCAAAAAAGAGACATCCCTTCCTCACTCAAAGCATTATACCTCAAAAACATGCGTTTTAAGACGTGGGCTTATAAGGTATCTGTAGGTCGTGTAGCACCAAAAAGCGAAATTGTACGTCACAGTCCGTAGTATAGCGTGTTATGCTGAAAGCTAATTCGTTAATTGTTTTTTATTGAATGTGTTTACTTATTGTTATTTAGGCGATACCGAGGTAAAACTTGATTTTGATCAAACATTTTGCCTAATAGCGTTACTTGGGCGACAAATACTCTAGTTTTCTAAACGGCGATATGTTTTTACTGGAAGACCTTGACCTTGCTTATCTAAATTTAAATTTATTGAACGTTAAATCGTTTCATTTTTTTTGAAATCTTCGACTAAGCTTGTTCTCTCGAGATTTTGCTGGTTGAAATTTTAAACTGAGTTTCATTGGTTTGAATACGATTTATTGGTAAGAAAAAATTTTGAATTTGAATTATTTGTTTGATGCGTTTATTGTTGGTTTGAAATATTGTTATTTGGACATTTTTGGTATATTTTCATTGACTCGAATTATAATTCTATTTTATTAATGAGTTGTGAAAGAAATATTTGTTTGAAAATCTAAAGGTTTTTACTGATTCGTTTCTCTGTAGTTATATTTTATTGAACTTAAATTTACTTCATTCTTTTGAAATCTTTGACGAAACTAGTTGTCTAGAAATTTGGCTCGATGATTTTAAATGAAGTTTGAATCGTTTGAATGCAATTTTATTGGTAAGGTAGTAATTTGGAATTTGAATTATTTGTTTGATGAGTTCATTATTTTTAGTTTAACCTGATATACGGAAAGCCAATGCGTTAGTTGTTTATTGATAGGTTTATTAGGGTTGTGTTGTATACTGAAGCCATGTATAGGTTCAATGTGATATAACATTTTGCCTTTTCACGTTACTTGGTCTACAAATACTCTACAACCGTCAAAATTCTGATATGGTTTTAAAAGAAGAACCTTGACCTTGTGTATTTAATCTCATATCGAGATTAAATGTTTTTCGCATCTAATTTTAATTGGTTTATCAATATGTTATTTGTATATATATTTTTTGAGATTAAAATAAATTTATTATTCAGGAAGATTTTGTAGAATCTAGGTCTCAGGATTACCGGTGTTGAAAAGTTATTTTGCTAATGTTATCTTGATGTCTGTGTTTTCTGCCCGCTATTTGGTAGTGGTAAGATTAATATTTTTCATTTTAATTAATTGACTTATTTGTCGTTTATTTGATAATTTGCTTTACTTAAATTGTTCGTGTAAGGGCTATTTTACATATTACCAAAGATTGCTAATTTCAGTTGTCTTAATTCTGATTTTTTTGTTTTAATACTGAATTATGGACTGGATTATTTATCTTGAAATCTATGTGGTTATATCTTATTTATTTTCCTTTTTTTCTCTAGTTAGGTTTGGTTTTAAGTAGAGAATTATTTAGGGTTTTGTTGGTATACTGAAGAAATGCATATAGGTTCAATGTGATATAATGTTTTGCCTATTGGCGTTACTTGGTCTGCAAATACTCTAGAGCCTTCAAAATTATTATATGGTTTTAAAAGAAGAACCTTGACCTTGCTTATTTTACTCGATACGCATTTATATTAAAATTAATTCATTATTCAGCAAAAATTTTTCTGACTCTGGTTCTCAAAATTTTATTTTGAATTAAGTTTGATTCTTTTGCATTCAAATTTATCTTGATAAGAAGTATATTTTTGACCTGAATTATTGGTTTAATATATTTAGTGTTTAATTGAGATATTATTTTTTTTTTTTTGCTTTCAATCTTCGTCTTCCACAAATGCCATAAATTTTAATATTTTAGGTAAGGTTAGGTTAGTTAACATCACGTGGTTGTCGGGGAGGTATTATTTTGGTTTCCCAACTTGTATATCTTAATCTCAATCATATTTTAGCTTCGACCATTTTCAACACGTTTGTTGCTCTCCCTTATACGAGTAGAGTTCAGGCCCTCCACGAATCCCTCTAAGCCTATTTTCATTAAATTTTTAATTAATTTCTAATTTAAATGGAAACTTGGAGCTAAGAATGGTTCACTTTATTTTCGGAATCAACATGCCAAAAAAGTATTCCAGAATCTTTTTCAGAATTTTTAGAAACGTTTTTGGCGTTTAAAAGTTTGGTAAAATTTTAATTTTAGTAAATAAAATTTCGGACCAATCCTATTATTTCAGCCCTTAAATGCGCTTGTAATGACGTATCATTAAAAAATAGGCCGGCGTTTGAAGCCAAGACCATAGACGTCAAACGCCGGCCTATTCTTTTAATGTAAGATCACTACAAGCGCAATTGAAGGCTGAAATAATTTGATTGGTTCGAATTTATACTTACTATAATTCAAATTTTACCAAACTTTAGAATTTAATTGAAACACCAAAAACTGTCTCAAATTCTGAAAAAGATTCTCGAATACTTTTTTGGCATCCGATGATTCTGAAAATAAATTCAAAATATGTACCATTTTAGCTCTAAAAATATTCGTTTGTAATTTTTATTAATGGATAAGGACTATTTAAACGATAAGGAATCTATAAAAATAACATGTTGTTAGAATGCATTCTCCTTTTAATAGCATTTTGAAATCAAACCAAAGTAAAAACTTAATACGATAGGTTATTTTTTGAATTCAAAAATTTATAAATACCCCATGTAAGTGAACCTAACCTGGAAACTAACCCAAACTAACCTAACCTGGAAACAAACCCAACCTAACCTGGAAACTAACCTAACCTAATTAACCTGGAAACTAACCCAACCTAACCTGAAGTAAACCACTGATTCGCTTTCAAAAGCAAAGTTTTCAAAAGGAGAATTGGCAATGAGCATTACTTAAATGGACTATTTATTCGGAGAACCCGGTAGGGTTCTTACGTTATGGGCTGATCATCATTTGTAATGCTATTTTGATTTCCTTAAAAAATTGGACCTTTAGCCAATCAGAACGCTCCATTTCCCCATTGAAATAACATTAAAATCGACTTTTTCGAGGACATGTCCTGAGCATCGCAGAACTAAAAGAGTAATTATTTGTTACGGTTAAAACCAATTTTAAATGGTAGAGCAAGGTTCGAATGTGTGCCTTTTCCAAGTTTCATTTAAAAATATTAAGTCTAAGTATTTTAAAATTAATTCTGAAGTTGACCCTTTTTTTGGTACTTCGCTGGTTTCGCTCATGGCCAAATTCGTAATGTTATTCTATGGGATTTGGTTTTTTGAAAGTGGCTTACCTTTCAGATTTATTTTCTGAAACTTCCAGATATTTTTCAGACTTGGATTTTCCGTGTGGTATGAATTAAGTTTCAAGCTTTATTTTAAGACTAATTTCATAATTTTACACCGATTAGTTGGCCCACAATCTATTCATGAAAACGGAGGGAACAACAAGGCGGAGAAATAGATTCGCCAAAAACCTAAGCCTAATTTGACAAATTAGGCTTAGGTTTTATATGACTTTTAAAATCACGTGCAGGAGGACTCGTGGAGGAGCGCGCTTGATTTGGAGGCTATGGGTATTGAACTCTAATGACTTAATTTCTCCTCCTTCATATTTTTGCCGTTTTTATAGATATATTGTGGCCAAACTAATCGGTGTAAAATTATAAAATTAGTCTTAAAATAAAGCCCGAAAAATATCTGGAATCATTAGAAAATAAATCTGAAAGGTAAGTCTCTTACAAAAAATCTAAATCCCATAGAATAACATTAAGTTTCAATTTCTCCGCCTTAAAAGTACTCTCCTTTTTAAAAATGAGTGAAATTCCGAACGACTTAATTGCCATTCCGAACGGCAATAAGAAAGGTATTAACATCAAAAATAATGAAAAAATTAATTGGAATTTAGTTTAAAGGGTAATGGAAAATTATAAAGATTTCACTGCGGCTGTCGGAGGTATTAACATCAAAATTGATGAAAAAATTAATTTAAATTTGGTTTAAAGGGCAATGTGGAAAATATAAAGATTTCGCTGCGGCTGTCGGAGGTATTAACATCAAAATTGATGAAAATATTAATTTAAATTTGGTTTAAAGGGCAATTGGGAAAATATAAAGATTTCACTGCGGCTGTCGGAGGTATTAACATCAAAATTGGTGAAAAAATTAATTTTAATTGGGTTTAAAGGGCAATGGTAAAGATGTAGAAATTTGACTAAATCAAGTGCGGCTGCCGCAGCTATTAACATCAAAAATTATGAAAAAATTAATTTTAATTGGGTTTAAAGGGCAATGTTAAAAATGTAGAAATTTGACTAAATCAAGTGCGGCTGCCGCAGCTATTAACATCAAAAATTATGAAAAAATTAATTTTAATTGGGTTTAAAGGGCGATGGTAAAAATGTAGAGATCTGACTGAATCAAGTGAGGCTGCCGCAGCTATTAACATAAAAAATTATGAAAAAATTAATTTTAATTGGGTTTAAAGGGCAATGGTAAAAATGTAAAAATTCTACTAAATCAAGTGCGGCTGCCGCAGCTATTAACATCAAAAATTATGAAAAAATTAATTTTAATTGGGTTTAAAGGGCGATGGTAAAAATGTAGAGATCTGACTGAAATAAGTGAGGCTGCCGCAGCTATTAACATCAAAAATTATGAAAAAAATAATTTTAATTGGGTTTAAAGGGCAATGGTAAACATGTAGAAATTTGACTAAATCAAGTGCGGCTGCCGCAGCTATTAACATCAAAAATTATGAAAAAATTAATTTTAATTGGGTTTAAAGGGCAATGTTAAAAATGTAGAAATTTGACTAAATCAAGTGCGGCTGCCGCAGCTATTAACATCAAAAATTATGAAAAAATTAATTTTAATTGGGTTTAAAGGGCGATGGTAAAAATGTAGAGATCTGACTGAAATAAGTGAGGCTGCCGCAGCTATTAACATAAAAAATTATGAAAAAATTAATTTTAATTGGGTTGAAAGGGCAATGGTAAAAATGTAAAAATTCTACTAAATCAAGTGCGGCTGCCGCAGCTATTAACATCAAAAATTATGAAAAAATTAATTTTAATTGGGTTTAAAGGGCGATGGTAAAAATGTAGAGATCTGACTGAAATAAGTGAGGCTGCCGCAGCTATTAACATCAAAAATTATGAAAAAAATAATTTTAATTGGGTTTAAAGGGCAATGGTAAAAATGTAGAGATCTGACTGAATCAAGTGAGGCTGCCCCAGCTATTAACATAAAAAATTATGAAAAAATTTAGTTTAATTGGGTTTAAAGGGCAATGGTAAAAATGTAGAAATTTGACTAAATCAAGTGCGGCTGCCGCAGCTATTAACATCAAAAATTGTGCAAAAAATAATTTTAATTGGGTTTAAAGGGCGATGGTAAAAATGTAGAGATCTGACTGAATCAAGTGCGACTGCCGCAGCTATTAACATCAAAAATTATGAAAAAAATAATTTTAATTGGGTTTAAAGGGCAATGTTAAAAATGTAGAAATTTGACTAAATCAAGTGTGACTGCCGCAGCTATTAACATCAAAAATTGTGAAAAAATTAATTTTAATTGGGTTTAAAGGGCAATGGTAAAAATGTAGAGATCTGACTGATTCAAGTGCGGCTGCCCCAGCTATTAACATAAAAAATTATGAAAAAATTTAGTTTAATTGGGTTTAAAGGGCAATGGTAAAAATGTAGAAATTTGACTAAATCAAGTGCGGCTGCCGCAGCTATTAACATCAAAAATTATGAAAAAAAAATTTTAATTGGGTTTAAAGGGCAATGTTAAAAATGTAGAAATTTGACTAAATCAAGTGCGGCTGCCGCAGCTATTAACATCAAAAATTATGAAAAAATTAATTTTAATTGGGTTTAAAGGGCAATGGTAAAAATGTAGAGATCTGACTGAATCAAGTGCGGCTGCCCCAGCTATTAACATAAAAAATTATGAAAAAATTTAGTTTAATTGGGTTTAAAGGGCAATGGTTAACATGTAGGAATTTGACTAAATCAAGTGCGGCTGCCGCAGCTATTAACATCAAAAATTATGAAAAAATTAATTTTAATTGGGTTTAAAGGGCAATGTTAAAAATGTAGAAATTCTACTAAATCAAGTGCGGCTGCCGCAGCTATTAACATCAAAAATTATGAAAAAATTAATTTTAATTGGGTTTAAAGGGCGATGGTAAAAAGTAGAGATCTGACTGAAATAAGTGAGGCTGCCGCAGCTATTAACATCAAAAATTATGAAAAAAATAATTTTAATAGGGTTTAAAGGGCAATGGTAAACATGTTGAAATTTGACTAAATCAAGTGCGGCTGCCGCAGCTATTAACATCAAAAAGTATGAAAAAATTAATTTTAATTGGGTTTAAAGGGCAATGTTAAAAATGTAGAAATTTGACTAAATCAAGTGCGGCTGCCGCAGCTATTAACATCAAAAATTATGAAAAAATTAATTTTAATTGGGTTTAAAGGGCAATGGTAAAAATGTAGAAATTTGACTAAATCAAGTGCGGCTGCCGCAGCTATTAACATCAAAAATTATGAAAAAATTAATTTTAATTGGGTTTAAAGGGCGATGGTAAAAAGTAGAGATCTGACTGAAATAAGTGAGGCTGCCGCAGCTATTAACATCAAAAATTATGAAAAAAATAATTTTAATTGGGTTTAAAGGGCAATGGTAAACATGTTGAAATTTGACTAAATCAAGTGCGGCTGCCGCAGCTATTAACATCAAAAAGTATGAAAAAATTAATTTTAATTGGGTTTAAAGGGCAATGTTAAAAATGTAGAAATTTGACTAAATCAAGTGCGGCTGCCGCAGCTATTAACATCAAAAATTATGAAAAAATTAATTTTAATTGGGTTTAAAGGGCAATGGTAAAAATGTAGAAATTTGACTAAATTAAGTGCGGCTGCCTCAGCTATTAACATCAAAAATTATGAAAAAATTAATTTTAATTGGGTTTAAAGGGCAACATTTGGTAAAAATGTAGAGATCTGACTAAATCAAGTGCGGCTGCCGCAGCTATTAACATCAAAAATTATGAAAAAATTGGGTTTAAAGGGCAATGGTAAAAATGTAGAAATTTGACTAAATTTAAATTTGGTTTAAAGGGCAATGGGGAAAATATAAAGATTTCACTGCGGCTGTCGGAGGTATTAACATCAAAATTGATGAAAAAATTAATTTTAATTGAGTTTAAAGGGCAATGGTAAAAATGTAGAGATCTGACTGAATCAAGTGAGGCTGCCCCAGCTATTAACATCAAAAATTATGAAAAAAATAATTTTAATTGGGTTTAAAGGGGAATGGTAAAAATGTAGAGATCTGACTGAATCAAGTGAGGCTGCCCCAGCTATTAACATCAAAAATTATGAAAAAATTTATTTTAATTGGGTTTAAAGGGGAATGGTAAAAATGTAGAAATTTGACTAAATCAAGTGCGGCTGCCGCAGCTATTAACATCAAAAATTATGAAAAAATTAATTTTAATTGAAGTTTACAATAAAATGTAAGACTGAAGGAACAGATATTATATCAAAAATGTCTTTGCGAACAAAGACCCAGAAGGACACGTTATGATTTCGGAAGGCTGAAGCGACAGATATTATATCAAAAATGTCTTTGTGAACAAAGACCCAGAAAGATCTGTTATGATTACGGATGGCTGATGTTAAATTTTATTTTAAAACGTAA
Source organism: Odiellus spinosus (assembly GCA_963920705.1). Taxonomy (NCBI): domain Eukaryota; kingdom Metazoa; phylum Arthropoda; class Arachnida; order Opiliones; family Phalangiidae; genus Odiellus; species Odiellus spinosus. The sequence goes on along the minus strand of OY987225.1, from coordinate 15,492,851 downwards.
AATTTAATTATAATCGCAATCTGACAGGATTTAGAGTCTAATTTCAAAACATCTGATTTTATTCACTCGCAAATATTTAAGAAAAAACATAACAGGCGATTTTCTCCCATTGACCCTTAACATTAAATTTGGCTTAATTATTTTTCAGGGATTACGTGTCAGCCAAAATAAAACTTTTCGTTCGATAGAAAAGGTTGGGTATAGTCCTGGTCGATTTCCAAAACCGGAAGTCTAGAGAACCTCGCGAAAATTTTGGCGGGGAAAACTTTTTGTCACGTGATCGTCCGCCATCTTTTTGTAGTGTGAAAATAGCAACAGACTAACCAACGCCTCCTATACTTTATCATATAGGAAGCGTTGGACTAACAACTTGAATTTGGTTTGTGGGAAATAAAATTAGAAATAGTCTGGCAACCTGTTACTACAAAAAGATGGCGACGCGGACAAGGGCCCATTTCCGGCTAATCGACCAGGACTATTCTAACTTTCGACTTAGTCGTAAATTCATTCACCGAGATTTAAGTATATTTCAGACACATTTTTTTATTCTTAGTTTGAATTACTATTCGTTAAAGACCACACGCTATCCCGAAACCAGGGATTACTCAACGTCGTTGTTTCAAAGGCCATATCTGCTCTAGAATGGGTACTATTAAAAAGCTCTTTATTTATGTCCTCGATATGTAAACAAACCAAGGTTGTGAGATATGTGGCTTTAAAGGGGCTATACGCTAATCAAGGATACTTTCTTTAACTATATGTATTTCGATAATTAATATTCTTAAATTTGTAATTGACGAATACTCGAATACCGACCTTGAAATTCCGTTAAAACTCGGTTAAAACTACTTAAATAAATGTTTTATTATAAGTCCTCGACTTTAGTCGAGGCAATTCCCAGCAAACACAAACTGATCCCATGAATATCTACTGGATATCACCCATGGATGTTTGATATGTCCTTGAGATATCTATATATCCATGGATTCTGTTCATTAGACATTTTTTAGACATCCAAATGTCAGCGTTTTAGTTGTGCAATGGATGTAGAAAATATTTTTTTTGGACATCGAAGAGATATTATTTGGACCAAAAATATTATTTATGGGGATGTTTATTTCACATGTCCTGGACATTTTTCTGGACTTTGAACATACTTAAGAGGATGTCCAGTGGACATTTGGAGTATAAGCTTGAATGTAACAGGGACCTCTAATGGATAAATAAGGAATTCTTACTGGATGTCTATTGGATATTTTATGGAAAATGTGTGAACGTTTATTGGACATTTTATGGAAAATGTGTGAACGTTTATTGGATTTTTTATGGAGATTGTATGAACGCCTATTGGATTTCTTATGGAGAATGATTGAACGTCCATTGGATTTTTTATGGAGAATTATTGAATGTCTATTGGATATTTTATGGAGATTTGTGAACATCTGTAGGATATTGTATGGAAATCGTTTGAACATCTATTGGAAAGCGATATGCACATAATTCTTTAATTCCAAATTTAATTAGAAATGAGACATAAGCATTCAAATTTTAGGAGTTTATTGCCAAACCTCTTTTTCAGTCATAACTCTTAAAATCTTGAATATCTCAATTCGATGTCAGTGATCTCATTTTTAATTAAAGTTCTTTATAATCATGATTAAATTTAAAAAAATTATGTTAACAATTTAAATAAAACCAAAAGAGGCAAGGCCATTTTATTTCACAATAAATCAGTCAACCAGTAATATTCTTTGTTCGCAAGCGCGTTGGAGAGTGACGAAACCAATATTTGATAAATTTTTCAATGTCCACATTTGTCGTAATCTCTTACACAGTTGGCTAGAAAATTGAACTTTTATTAGTTTAATAATAAATAATATAAGAATAAAATATCCATCAAGCTACAGAAACACACTATATTCAAAATAACAACCCAATTAAAAACACGAGCGAAAACGAGAAATTTATTAAGAAAAACCACGTTGCCGGTCACGCTGCCCAGCTTTCGCCAGGCAGGCTTTCCTAAGCCTAGGCCAAAAATGCATATTTCCTCTAAAGGAATAGGAGGCGGCTTATTGGGCTTAACCCGTTTTTTCGTAGGCTTATAATATATATAATACAGTTTAAAAATATTTTACCTTTTTAGAAGATCCAAAATCAGTTCAATACAAAGCTAAAATAAAAAATAAAACAATTAGAAAAAACGAAAATTCATAATATTTTAAGCTAACAACGATGTCTTACCTTCTCGCCTTAGGTTTCCCTAAAAAATGGCGAACTTAGTCGTCTTAGGTCGTCTTGTACAGAGTAAATTACGGCTATAGGAGCGTGGAGAATAAAGGAGAGGAGTAGAAGCTCCGTGCTTAAAAACAATGTTGCTCCCAAAAATTTGTTTCTGATTAGCTTAATAATTACACTTAGAATGGGAAGTTTCTCTTTACTGTTCTAATATATATGTAAGCTTTAATAAAGAGCAACAAGTTTTCCCACGCCCCACAGAAGATTTCTTTACTCTTTAATAAAGAATGCAAATTGACCAATCCGTTGCGTTCAGGGAGGCTTACCGAGGCGTCCGTTATGCTACCGCTTATAGTATTTTTCCTTGCTATTAATTAAGTGGCTGTAGTCCAGATGTAATTCAGCTAGATGATCTATATATCTGTTTAATAGCGTCCCAGAGCTCTGAGATACACAGTGCTCCGGCCGGGTACGTGTGGAGTTCTGGAAGACGATATTGATTTAGGATCCGTGGATATTTGGATAAAATGTGCACGTCTCTGAGCTACATTTATTTTGGATATATGGATGTTGTGACCCTTGTATATTGGGATAAAATGAGGATGTCCCTTACACTATATTTATTTTTAATACGTGGAATATTGTCAGCAGTGGATATTTGGATAGAATGTGTACGTCTCTGAGACTGCATTTGTTTTTGGATATGTGGATGTTTTCAGCCTTGGATATTTGGATAAAATGTGTACGTCTTTGAGACTACATTGGTTTTTGGATATATGGATGTTTTCAGCCTTGGATTAAATGTGTACGTCTCTGAGACTACATTTATTTTGGATATATGGATGTTTTCAGCCGTGGATATTTGGATGAAATGTGTACGTCTCTGAGACTACATTTATTTTGGATATGTGGATGTTGAAAGCCGTGGATATTTGGATACAATACGGATGTCTCTGAGACTACATTTATTTTGGATATGTGGATGTTTTCAGCCGTGGATATTTGGATGAAATGTGTACGTCTCTGAGACTACATTTAATTTGAATATGTGGATGTTGAAAGCCGTGGATATTTGGATACAATATGGATGTCTCTGAGACTACATTTATTTTGGATATGTGGATATTTTCAGCCGTGGATATTTGGATAAAATGTGTACGTCTCTGAGACTACATTTATTTTGGATATGTGGATGTTGAAAACCGTGGATATTTGGATACAATACGGATGTCTCTGAGACTACATTTATTTTGGATATGTGGATGTTTTCAGCCGTGGATATTTGGATGAAATGTGTACGTCTCTGAGACTACATTTATTTTGAATATGTGGATGTTGAAAGCCGTGGATATTTGGATGAAATGTGTACGTCTCTGAGACTGCATTTATTTTGGATATGTGGATGTTGAAAGCTGTGGATATTTGGATACCACATGGATGTCTCTGAGTCTACATTTATTTTGGATATGTGGATATTGAAAGCCGTGGATATTTGGATACAATATGGATGTCTCTGAGACTACATTTATTTTGGAAATGTGGATGTTTTCAGCCGTGGATATTTGGATACAATATGGATGTCTCTGAGCCGACAATTAGATTGGATATTTGGATATAGTGAGCCTTGGACATTTGGACATATGCTAGATATCCCCGCAACGTTTTATTTTTGGGATTTTTAGATATGACCAACCTGGGACAAATGGATCTAATTTGGATATCCATGGGATGATTTGTGTTTGCTGGGTTCGTTCATATTGCATTATGCGTGCTGAAATAAGGAGTTTATACAGAATAAAAATTCGCTGTATTTTAGTCCCAATTTAGGTTGCGGATTTCCAAAACCAAAATCCTTATGTATTTAGGTTTTAGCGCTAGAAAGTGATCTCTTTCAAGGGAATCATAAAATAAAATTATAAGGTTTTCCTCGAAGAAAAATAACTACGAATAATTTAAAAGGCCTATCTTTTCTGAAATTTGCCCCCTTTAATATCCTCATTTGACTGCTCAATTTGTTACGGTCAACGTCGTCTGCTAAGCTAGAAAACAAGGTGAGTACAAAGGGGCTTTAAAAAACGAAAATAGTCCTTATTAGATACTCATTCTTATAAGCCGGCGAGTATTTTTAACGATCTGTTGAAGTACGAGTCGTGACAATTTGGGGTTAAAAAAAAAAGTGAACTCACATTATACTAAAAAAAAAAAAAAAAAAAACAAAAAAAAACAATTCAATACACGTTTTCCCTGAAAAATAATTAAGCCAAATTTAATGTTAAGGGTCAATGGGAGAAAATCTTCTGTTATGTTTTTTCTTAAATATTTGCGAGTGAATAAAATCAGTTGTTTTGAAATTAGACTCTAAATCCTGTCAGATTGCGATTATAATTAAATTTTCCTTTTTAAAATAAAATTTAACATATCTGTCCCTTCAGCCATCCGTAATCATAACAGATCTTTCTGGGTCTTTGTTCACAAAGACATTTTTGATATATAATTTAGTAGTGTCCGTATCCCACACCACTTTTTGTCCTTTATTTTAGCAAATAAAATAGCTTGACCATTATTTAAATTAAATCTTTAATTAAAATTCACCTAAAATATGTAAAACTGACCCACAACACGGGAAAAAGCTAAACAGAAACACGCAAAATTGCCCCAAAACCTATTTTGATTTTTTTTTATTATTCTACGTTTTTCCTACATAATCCGAGACTGCTACCAACAATTTAAACTGAAATGAATATGTTTCATTAATATTCGTATAAATCAAATAGTTAAATTTTTATAACATACCGATTTCCGAAAGTAGGCTAGAACTCACGATCTTCTGCTTAACAGCCGTCTATGCAAACCATTGTGCTACCGTATCACGACGGCTGAATCAAAAAACCGTTACCTCTTTTAACCTAACTTTTTCTTTTTAATATTTTTTTTTACTGGGAGCATGCATTTTTTTCTTTTGATGGGGAATTTTCGTTTGACGGGGGATTTTACCCGATGCATAATTTTGGGGGATTTTGTCTAGGGGGATTTTAGCGCCTCCCATACTTTATATATGTGATATACTTGATCACATTCAACCCCTTATTTCGTACAGAATTACTTTCAATCAATAACGACCAATTGCGCCCCCGTCACAATTAATATCGATCCAAGAAAATTCGATCAAATTCGACAATTTTCGGTCACTCATTTTTCGCTCATTAAGTAATATAACATGTAATTCAATTTAATGAACTAATAGTTGACGCAAGGTTAGGCAGAAAAGGCTGTACCTACAACATTAATTATTAAAAATATATCTTTATATTTTTATAAAATAACTGTGATCGGGTACTTTGATTGAGCTTAATCTCTAGTTTAATAAATTGAAAAAATAATAATATTTCGTGTTAAAAAAAACCGAATTCTGAGGAAAACAGTTTTTAGCCACACCAAACACCCAAAGGGTGGTGGTGTAGGCTATTACTATGTACCGGGCTGTCTGATGTCAGAAGTCAGATGTCCCCAGAAATGACGAAAAACGTCATCGAGTAGAAAAATGAGTAATTGCGTAGGTTTAAACCACAAATAATGCAAATAGCTTTAAATTATTAAAAACAGGCCAGCTGGCCTGTTTTATTTATAGGTGTCTCAAAATTTCATTAGAAAAGTCTATGGAGATTAGTCTTATGAGGTGGAATCTTTTTTGTCAATGATAACTGAGGTTTCTCCTTCTTCTTCTTCTTCTTCTTCGTCCGACCGCGAGTCCGTTTCATTGAGAGTTTGCATTCGAGAGAGAAAAATGTGTTAGGCTCGTGGGGGTACTCTATATTTTTCTATACGTTTCGGATGAATACTAAGACTGAGATAACGGTTGAAACACCGTGAAAGACGGCGTTTCATTGGGAGTTTGCATTAGAAAGAGAGAAATGTGTTAGATTTACAAGGGTGTTCGATTATATTTTTATTATACTTTTATTATGTTGAATACTAAGACTGAATAACAGTAGCTTTGATTACGTTGGATAGGAAGACGGATAAAAAGATAACGTTGGTGTATGAAGTTGAATAAAAAACTCGTGTCTAATTAAATATAAATAATAAAGCAGAACGCGAGAGATACAAACGATATATGTTTTGGTTTAAAAGTTATAGGACGATGCCTAGAATTCTACGTATTGAGTCTAATGCAAAACAGTGTTTTTAACGTTTATAGTGCGTATTGAATTTTTTTTTATCAATGATTATAAGCCGCAGGGTACATAAACTTGGGTATTATACATTAGCCCAAATGGTATATAACGGTGAGATTTTGAAATGTCTTAGAAAATGGACTCTGAGACTGACGTACAATAAATTGATTTAGTTATAAAAGTTGGCGGGAAATTTAAATGATGCTGCAGAATTTAAAGGAGTCTAGAAAGGATACGGATATAAGAACAAAATAGGACACACACGCGATAGGACACAATAACGATGGGATATAATCTCGATGGGACGCAATCTCGACAGAACATAAGGTCGATGCGACACAATCTTGATAGACCGTAATCTTCATGTACATAATCTCAAGTGGAATCTTTATCGATAGTTCACAACCTCGAAAGGACATTTTGTTTCCTTTCCCTTCTTGTAATATTTTAGGTAAGGTTACGTTAGTTAATCACTCGAACTACGTCATCCCTCCAACTAGTTAAACACTTGCTCTAACCCATTCCTCTTATAATATTATAGGTAAGGTTACGTTAGTAGAGTGCAACAGTCTCAGTCTGATTTAGTTGCAGTCGACGCGAAGTCAGCCCCTTTTGAGTATTCGAACTTTCGGTACTATCACGTGTTCGACATAACGAACTTTCGGACTCGTCGTCCAATTCTTACAATGGGATGTAAATACGTTTTTCAGTTGGCCTATCGCCAGTAGGCCAAATCCGTTTTTTAAGGGACGTCGACGTATTTTTTCGAGAGATAAAAGTCATTTGCGCCTATGGATAGAACACATTCTCTCTCTGTCATTCATGCGTTCAACATCGTGTAAAAAAAAAGTTTACGTCTTTAGCCTGCTGCAGAGGTGGAAGTTCCGTGGTGACGCCTATAATGTCCTAGCCTTCAAGGATTAGGATAGGCCAAGTAGAGGACAAGTAGTGGATAGATGCCTGGGGCCATCATCCTGTACATCTCTTGGACAGCAGAGTAAAGGAAGACTTACGTTTCTTTAGGAACAGTGCGGAGGACTTGGCATAGTTTTTTGCAAATATGTTCTTTAACGCGATGTTGTTTTTACGACTTCGTTTGCTTTTTTTTTGCAGGGCTCTTTGAATTTATGAGAATTATACTTGTAATAATAAAGTTTAATGTTTATTCTGGTCTCGATCGTCTCGTTAATTCTCGAGTAGATATTTTAGTATCTAAGTGGATGTTCATGGTAATCACTTTTCGTTATCTTTAAGTTAGCAGATTAAAACAACGCTAGTAAGGTCACGTCAGTCTAGTATATTTTATCACTCGAATTAGCCAATATCCCTTTAGCTAGTAATCCCTTGGTATCACCCTTCTCTCTTATAATTGACGAGTTCGGAATTGAAGCGAATCTTCCAGACCCATGGCGAGATTGAGGTATAACTTCGTTATGCGCGGATTTGTTACGAGGTGCCGCTTTCGTCGTTCTTATTCTAACTAAGCGTAGTGGATGGAAACAAAGAAAGAGTCATCATATTATATGTAACGGCAAATTCGGACTTTATTTATTAGGATAAACACGTTCGTGTTTATCCCTTTATCTGAACTCGAATTTCATCAGAAACCGTAATGTCTTTTCCAATGGACCCGCGGCGCTTGATAACTGAAAGCGTCGTCGTCGTCGTCGTCGTCGTTTCCCTCTTCCCACCGTCCACTGAATTCGAATTAATACAGACAAAGGTACTTTTGAGAAAATTTGATAAGACTTCCATCAGGTACAAGAGTATCTCTAGTTAAACACAAATTTCAATAATGAAATGTTGATTAAGTATACGAAGTAATAGAAAGTAAGGTACCTGAATGGGTTACAAAAGGGTGAAATCTTAAGCTTAGCCGAGCTTTACTAATTGCTTCAAAATGAATAAACAAAAATTTTATTTCTTAAACAGTAGAATGATAAGGAATATCCATCGAATTCGAGTTAATAGAAAGTAAGGCGCCTGAATGGGTTACAAAAGGGTGAAATCATAAGCTTAGCCGAGCTTTATTAATTGCTTCAAAATTCAAAATGGTAAACAAAATTTTATTTCTTAAACAGTAGAATGATAATGAATATCCATCGAATTCGAGTTAATAGAGAGACAGATGCCTGTATGGGTGACGAAAAGGGTAAAACATATAACTAGCCGAGCTTTATTAATTGGCTTTAAATTGATAAACAAAAATTGATTTTATTAAACAGTTGATAAGTTTTTTTTAATGGCATTTTTTATCGTTAACGGAAAATTGCATTTATTGGGTTCTTTTACTAGGGTAGCCCTCTTCAGCCGTCTAATTTTGACTATTATGTCATATCATGAGTATCCCATTATATTCACCCTAATTCACCGTAATTAAAAAGTTGGAATGATTTTCTTATCATTTGATTTTTTAACTTTAATAATATATCTCTTCTCGGCCTATATAAACGAGATTTGCATATTCAGTACTCACAGATGCACTGTACCAATGCGTGGTTTACGTTAGCGTTTAAAATTGTGGGGAGCCCTCTCGTTTGTGCAATGGTGACGTCTTCGATTGTTTAGGCAATCGTTTCTCACCTATATTTCGGTGATAAGAGACTCATTTCTCACGATCTTTTGGGTAGAGTACTCGAATAAACCGAAGCGATTGAATGTAAGTCGCCTTACCTAGAAATGTGGCCAATATAATATAGTAAGTCACTGTAAAAACATTTCACTATGAGAGTTCTAGGGATTAAATATCACTCGAGTTGGACTTCATATCCTGCCAAGTGCTCGATTACACATGAAATTTATAGTTTAACGTTTTCAATCTCTACTTTATTTTTTAAAATACTTGAGTTTTGCGACTAGGATGTGCTTTAGATCCAATAGCTTCGTCATTACAACTACGTAATAACGTTGCTATTAAGTAGTTGACCAATTATTGAAGTCTGTATCTAAATCACGTCTAACTCAATTATAATAAAAAATAAAGATTTAGAATTTTAAATAGGATATACGAAACGGAAATTGATGTCGGCGAGTTAAATAAACGGCCACATACTTCTGGCCTCCAGAATTATGTTCTCATGCTGCTTTCAAGAATTGTTTCGCTTTCCATGCTCATTTTTTGTCGATGCGATTCAATATTATAAATTTAATCTCTAGCTCGGTCTAGCCCGTCCCTCTTGTAATATTTTAGGTAAGGCTAGGTTAGTTAATCCCTCGACCTCCCCCGTCCATCTGGTAATCTTTAAGGTGAGGTTAGGTTAGTTAATCCCTCTAATTAGCCAATCCTTCCAACTAGTTAATCCTTAGCTCGGGCTATTTGTAATATTTTAGGTAAGGCTAGGTTAGGTTAGTTAATTCCTCGAATTAGCCCATCGTTCCAACTAGTTAATCCCTCGGGTTACCCATTCCATCAAGTAATCTTTAAGGTTAAATTAGGTTAATTAAACACTGGAAATAGCCCATCCCTCCAACTAGGTAATCCCTACAACTCATGCTAACCCTTTCCTCTTGTAGTATTTTAGGTAAGATTAGTTTAGGTTAGTTAATCAATTGAACTAGCCCATCCCTGTTTTACAACTTAGGTAAGGTTAGGTTAGTTAATCTCTGCCTTTCGAGATTTGTACCAGGGTCTCAATTACGAATAGATTGAAGCCTCAATTAAACGCTTTAATTTTTATTCAGCATTAGTAAGAATTAAAGTTCAATAAACCTATAAAGCAAAATAGTGAAATGTGGAAAAGGTGTATATTTTTGGAGAAAAAAGGACAGAAATTATACAAAAAAGAGGTTGCTTCGCACCCTTAAAAAAACTCTTTATCTAACTCGAATCAAACCCGTGAAGGGACAGAAATTATTTGTTAGAGAAAGAGCAATTTCATATCTTTAAAATTATAGTTAGTAGATTTAGTCTACTACTTCAAAGATTTTATTACTATTATATATTTTCCAAAAAACGGATAAAGACGACCTAGTTAACCATCCTCTCCCATTGATGTTTATTTTAAATTCTATCAGTATCACTAATAAAATTAGCTAAAGATGGAGTTCCTTTAATGTATATATATTTATCATTAGTCCTAGGTCGTCTTTATCCGTTTTTTGGAAAATATATAATAGTAATAAAATCTTTGAAGTAGTAGACTAAATCTACTAACTATAATTTTAAAGATATGAAATTGCTCTTTCTCTAACAAATAATTTCTGTCCCTTCACGGGTTTGATTCGAGTTAGATAAAGAGTTTTTTTAAGGGTGCGAAGCAACCTCTTTTTTGTATAATATTTTCTTATATAACCTTTAAAATCTTTGACTCCTACCCTTTAATTCGTAAATACTTTTATTAGTAAACGGCAGAGACTCCCCCCCCCCCAGAACAATTACAGTCGTATGGTGTTTTTTCTTTTAGGTCTTCCGATACGCGTATCTAGCTAGCGCGAGGTCGGAGGTTAGAGTTGTAATGGTTTTTCTTGCACATGGACTTCCTTTTTTTATAAATCGGTCCCATGTGTACTCAATTTTAAGAAAACTTTAAATTCCTTTTAGTTGCCATGCCCGCGTATGCCGCGACATGGTACCAATTATATATTTTCCTACTTACTGTATCCTGAGGTTGGACTGGAGACTTAAAAGCGAGAGGTCATAATTTTTAAATTGAGTTTTAATTTACGGAGTAAGAAAAAGGCTTGATCGCCATGTACAAAATAAAATCTAACCGGGCAATCAGATGATTCGAAATCACGCGATGACGAGACGTCAGCGACCAGTATTCTGTATACATTTCAATCTTTAATTGTGCGCGTCCGTCCACCATTTTTTGTGCGCGTCGTGTAACGCGTCCTCACAGGAAAACGAGTGAGTTCAAAGCTATTTTAAAAGGGTACCAATTAATTAGGTCAAAACTATTAATCTAATAGCCCATGAGGTGCACCATGGCAGACCAGTATTTATTAAGTGTTGTTAATAATTTTCATTAACCGGCAAATAAACTAAATGGTTTCATTTTAAATCTAAGTGAAAAATGAAAATTAAACGGTATAAACCATCAAAATGAAAACAACGGCTTAAGCGATGTTAATATTCATCTAAATCGAAAGCACTTCTGAATTAAACTGTGTGAAATGAAATTTAAGAACTATAGTTTTATGCTGAGAGTATTGCCGTGTTCGTTCTGCGGGAGCTCGAGGGAATATTTTTGAATATGGCAAAAACAAGAACTTAATCAATTTACTTTTAAAAAGATCGAATAACGTGCTGCGATCGAGATTAAAAAAGATGTTGCGTTCACCATAAGATATTTAATCTTAAACCACAGTTATAGGGCCCCATAATTTAGAACAACAATAACCGATTTTAAAGTTTGTACAATATAAAATAATCATATATATTAAATCATTTCAATTTAAACTTGTAAATTTGCAATTTTAATTCCTACCACTAAATAAAAAAAATGGGTTAATTGATTTACAAGTGTTTAATTTTTCCAAAAGCAAACACAAATTATACAAAAACGTTGTTTTGCTTCGCACTTCAAAAAAGTGCATTTATAGGTAAGAATTTCAAACCCGTGAAGGGACAGAAATTATAAATTCACAGTGAAAGAAATATGAAAGTCACAGTCTAAGAAATCATAAATCTAATTATTATACAAAAACGTTGTTTTGCTTCGCACTTCAAAAAAGTGCATTTAAAGGTAAGAATTTCAAACCCGTGAAGGGACAGAAATTATAAATTCACAGTGAAAGAAATATGAAAGTCACAGTCTAAGAAATCATAAAGCTATAATTATAATAATTAATATGAATAAAAAATTTACAAAAAAATGACGTATAAATTCGGCCTATCGAAACTTTTAATTATGCAGAAATCATTCTGTTGTAGAATTCACTCTTGGTAAGGGTAACTAAAAGCCATCTATGCGTGGAAAGGTAGAATAGCATAATACCAAATAGTTCCTGCCCGGGTTTTTAAAATGTTTAGTTGTTAGGGTGGAGAATTATATTATCTTAAGAGGGGTTGCTGTTTAGATGAGACTTTTGATTTTTAAACATGTTTCACCACGGGGAATACACTAACAAACCTTTACTCGCGTGTTATCGTCATCTGACAGCTACTAAAGTTTAGTTGACTCTTACTTTTTCCCTTCTCCTAGACTCTAGAGTGGTGATATCGAATGGCGATGGTTGCAGTTTTCAGTTAGTAAAAGGAAACATTCGCCTCTTTATAAAGTTTCTAATCATTAAATCTACATAAGTAAAAGTTTCGATAGGCCGAATTTATACGTCATTTTTTTGTAAATTTTTTATTCATATTATTTATTATAATTATAGCTTTATGATTTCTTAGACTGTGACTTTCATATTTCTTTCACTGTGAATTTATAATTTCTGTCCCTTCACGGGTTTGAAATTCTTACCTTTAAATGCACTTTTTTGAAGTGCGAAGCAAAACAACGTTTTTGTATAATAATTATAGATTTATGATTTCTTAGACTGTGACTTTCATATTTCTTTCACTGTGAATTTATAATTTCTGTCCCTTCACGGGTTTGAAATTCTTACCTATAAATGCACTTTTTTGAAGTGCGAAGCAAAACAACGTTTTTGTATATATGTTAATTACATTAATACAATTAAGCAAAGTAATGAAAGTCCCTCGTATACTCATTTGCTATCCATCCAAACATTTACATTTATTTCGGCCCCCGCCAGGAATCGAACCTGGATTATTATATTTTAAAATAATGGTATATATTTGACGGCTTTAACCGCTCGGCCACGGCACTATGTCTCAATATTGCCAGAACTTCTATATATATTACATTTTTTAAAACCAAGAAACAAGAAGTCGCGTATGACTAAGCCAAGCAATTCCTAAAAAACTTTAAAAGCATGGAGGATTCCAAACATTAAAAAAAAACATGGAGGATGCCAAATATAAAAAAAAACATGGAGGATGCCAAACATAAAAAAGAAACATGTAGGATGCCAATCATAAAAAAACATGGAGGATGCCAAACATAAAAAAGACTAGAAATGAAAAAGTTTGATTTGAAAAATGAAAAAGTTTGATTTGAAAAATGAAAAAGTTTGATTTGAAAAATGAAAAATTTTCATTTGAAAAATGAAAAAGTTTGATTTGAAAAATGAAAAAGTTTCATTTGAAAAATGAAAAAGTTTGATTTGAAAAATGAAAAAGTTTCATTTGAAAAATGAAAAAGTTTGATTTGAAAAATGAAAAAGTTTGATTTGAAAAATGAAAAAGTTTGATTTGAAAAATGAAAAAGTTTGATTTGAAAAATGAAAAAGTTTCATTTGAAAAATGAAAAAGTTTCAATTGAAAAATGAAAAAGTTTCAATTGAAAAATGAAAAAGTTTCAATTGAAAAATGAAAAAGTTTCAATTGAAAAATGAAAAAGTTTCAATTGAAAAATGAAAAAGTTTCAATTGAAAAATGAAAAAGTTTCAATTGAAAAATGAAAAAGTTTCAATTGAAAAATGAAAAAGTTTCAATTGAAAAATGAAAAAGTTTCAATTGAAAAATGAAAAAGTTTCAATTGAAAAATGAAAAAGTTTCAATTGAAAAATGAAAAAGTTTCAATTGAAAAATGAAAAAGTTTCAATTGAAAAATGAAAAAGTTTCAATTGAAAAATGAAAAAGTTTCAATTGAAAAATGAAAAAGTTTCAATTGAAAAATGAAAAAGTTTCAATTGAAAAATGAAAAAAATTCAATTGAAAAATGAAAAAGTTTCAATTGAAAAATGAAAAAGTTTCAATTGAAAAATGAAAAAGTTTCAATTGAAAAATGAAAAAGTTTCAATTGAAAAATGAAAAAGTTTCAATTGAAAAATGAAAAAGTTTCAATTGAAAAATGAAAAAGTTTCAATTGAAAAATGAAAAAGTTTCAATTGAAAAATGAAAAAGTTTCAATTGAAAAATGAAAAAGTTTCAATTGAAAAATGAAAAAGTTTCAATTGAAAAATGAAAAAGTTTCAATTGAAAAATGAAAAAGTTTCAATTGAAAAATGAAAAAGTTTCAATTGAAAAATGAAAAAGTTTCAATTGAAAAATGAAAAAGTTTCAATTGAAAAATGAAAAAGTTTCAATTGAAAAATGAAAAAGTTTCAATTGAAAAATGAAAAAGTTTCAATTGAAAAATGAAAAAGTTTCAATTGAAAAATGAAAAAGTTTCAATTGAAAAATGAAAAAGTTTCAATTGAAAAATGAAAAAGTTTCAATTGAAAAATGAAAAAGTTTCAATTGAAAAATGAAAAAGTTTCAATTGAAAAATGAAAAAGTTTCAATTGAAAAATGAAAAAGTTTCAATTGAAAAATGAAAAAGTTTCAATTGAAAAATGAAAAAGTTTCAATTGAAAAATGAAAAAGTTTCAATTGAAAAATGAAAAAGTTTCAATTGAAAAATGAAAAAGTTTCAATTGAAAAATGAAAAAGTTTCAATTGAAAAATGAAAAAGTTTCAATTGAAAAATGAAAAAGTTTCAATTGAAAAATGAAAAAGTTTCAATTGAAAAATGAAAAAGTTTCAATTGAAAAATGAAAAAGTTTCAATTGAAAAATGAAAAAGTTTCAATTGAAAAATGAAAAAGTTTCAATTGAAAAATGAAAAAGTTTCAATTGAAAAATGAAAAAGTTTCAATTGAAAAATGAAAAAGTTTCAATTGAAAAATGAAAAAGTTTCAATTGAAAAATGAAAAAGTTTCAATTGAAAAATGAAAAAGTTTCAATTGAAAAATGAAAAAGTTTCAAGTGAAAAATGAAAAAGTTTCAATTGAAAAATGAAAAAGTTTCAATTGAAAAATGAAAAAGTTTCAATTGAAAAATGAAAAAGTTTCAATTGAAAAATGAAAAAGATTCAATTGAAAAATGAAAAAGTTTCATTTGAAAAATGAAAAAGTTTCAATTGAAAAATGAAAAAGTTTCAATTGAAAAATGAAAAAGTTTCAATTGAAAAATGAAAAAGATTCAATTGAAAAATGAAAAAGTTTCAATTGAAAAATGAAAAAGATTCAATTGAAAAATGAAAAAGTTTCATTTGAAAAATGAAAAAGTTTCAATTGAAAAATGAAAAAGTTTCAATTGAAAAATGAAAAAGTTTCAATTGAAAAATGAAAAAGTTTCAATTGAAAAATGAAAAAGTTTCAATTGAAAAATGAAAAAGTTTCAATTGAAAAATGAAAAAGTTTCAATTGAAAAATTAAAACATGGGTGCACAAAAAATCTAAATTTTCATAAAGGCAATTTCCTACGTTAGCGTAGTGGCTTTACTATGGGCTTGACCATCTTGTTATTTTTAGAATGATCATTCGCCATCATTCAGTCTCGTTGAAGAATTTCGTAATTTCGACGATGACCCAAGGATATTTTCTTCTCTCACAAGTTCTTCAGTGGCTTATGATTTTGAAAGTCAGCGATGTTCGCCTGGATACTGTTGCGCGCATACGATAGCTGAAAGCAACATTTACAATGTTAACATCCCAAATTTGCCCAACGTTTCCAAACATTGTTCGTGTTGTGAAAACAATGAACATTTCGAAGAGGTGTTTTCAGTAAACGGAACATCGCTCTCCATCGACTATCCGTGTAGTTTGTGCGATTTTTTTGCGAATCAAGGCGAGAAAACAGAATCTGTTTCTTCTACTCGGCTCGAGTCGTGGGCCAGATTAGACTGTGACGTTAAATATGTGTTAGAGAAAGTTAAGACTCTGACCTCATTATTGGAAGCGAGCAAAAGATCTAAGAAAGAAAAGCTCAGAGATAAATCAAAAAATAATTTTATTCCCGATGACGATTTTGGGCTAGCCATGCAGAAGTTAAGAGCAGGATTACAGCAAACTGTTGTGATAAAAGATGGCAAGACAATATATCATATTCAAAGTGAGTAATACTTTAATATTTCATGCACTTTATCTCTCTTTAAATCCTTTTCTTTAAACAACCACATTTTCAAAGGGAATACCATATTTTTAGCCATCAGTAAAATTATTATTATAATACCATTTTATAAAAAATGGATAGGTTGATCAAAGTAAACTTTGATCCACCTATTCATTATTAATAAAGGTCTACCTGTTCTAAGAAACATGTTAATATACAACCAAGGTTATTAGGATAAACACAACAGTGTTTATTATCCTCTTTATCTAAACTCGACACATCAGAAACCGTAATGTATTTTCCAATGGACCCGTGGCGCTTGTTAACTGAAATCGTCGTTTCTCTCTTCCCACCGTCCACAGAATTCGAATTAATACAGACAAAGGTAATTTTGAAACAAGTTGGGAAACCAAAATATAACCTCCCCGACCCCGACGTTAAGGTAACATAACCTAACCTAACCTAACATAACCTTATCTAAAATAAAAGATGAAAAGAAATGTAGAGTATTGGAAGAGTAGAAGAAACAGCGTCCATTTCAATCACACTTCTCTATTTCCCATTTATGTTACGGAGTATAAGTTTTTTCCCTTAACCTCAAGGATTCAGAGAATGCAAAAGTGTGTCCTGCGTTAACCATAATTGTATGCGGCAGGTCGTAGACTTCTTAATATACACACCAAATGAAATGTCCTGCGGTACCCATAATTATATGCGGCAGGCCTAGATTTCTTAATAGACACACCAAATGAAATGTTTATTTTCTAAATAAATATGTAAAATACAAGTTCTTGTAATATAAATTAACACTTGAGTATAGGCTGTACTGTGTGATTATCTTTGATAATCCACTGATTTGATAAAGATGAAGAATTTAGTCTGGGATGGCAAGGAAGACAAGGAATGAAAACGACGAAGATATGGTAGCAAGTTCCTCTTGGACAAACCAAGGAATATTGAAGACTGAATGTTCCATTTACAACCCATTGTCGGTAGATGATTGGTAATTACTTCCGGTACAATTTTCGTCTGAAATTCTTGATTTGACGTGCTAATAGAGGACCATTACTGATATTCTCATCATACAAGTGATCCCAGTCAATGGAAGAATCCAAGGATTGAGCTGGTTGAGAGGTTATTTTCCATACCGGTTACAAGACGTTAGCTTCCACTCCTATGATAAAAAATATCTTAAAAGACTGAAAGTAGACTAATTTCCATACCGTTAGTACTTATATTTGAATAGCTCCTTTTATGTTTACAATTACGAGGCCGTATGAAGAACTGCCGAGCTTTTACTGACTGTTAGTATCTCATATGTCGAGTCCGAAAACACTAACTGCTTGCACGTTTCAATTCTTCGTAGCCGGGCCGTCTCTTTCTGGTGATAAATGAAAGCCGTGTCGCTGCTCTGTTGACTTCAAATGGTGATAACATTCTATGCTGGTTGATTATCTCTCTTAAGTCATTATAGCTCTTTCGTCTGGTCTGGCCTCGTCTCCTCTCGTTCGTCTCGTCTCGTCTCCTGGTCTCCTGGTCTCCTGGTCTCCTGGTCTCCTGGTCTCCTGGTCTCCTGGTCTCGAAGTTCACAGTACATGGCTTATTTCGATTATGAAAATAATCGGAAATGTTTCTTGGTTTTATATTGGAGAAAACTGAAGCCTATTTTTTTTCCAACATCAGATATCCATTTTTTCTTCAAAATTGTTGTTTTTTAATCACGGGAAACCTACTGTACTTTTGTTCAAGGAGAGTTTTCACCACTATCATTTTTCTTAAGAGGTTTAACATTTTGTATCAATCCGCCTCAGCTTTCTATCTTGGATGCCCGTGTAAACGTACCTTTATTTAGATTCTTCAATCCACCCCAAGTTTGCAGAAAGCCTTAGCCTATACTGCCCGTTATACCTTTGCTTTTTGGAATAAATGATATATGGAAAACAGCTAAGCGCGTGTTGCCAACTCAAGCTGGTATTAAACGGTCAAATTTCACAAAATTTTTGGACAATTTCTTAAATATCTTCTAAACTATCTTGAATTTTAAATTGATTTTTCAACTGAATTATTAATTAGATTAAGTTTAACCATTTTGATATTTTTAATTATAAAATAAATTAATATTGCGTTTCATTTCCCTAAACGTTATTACACCATAAGGCTCATTTGCATTCACTCCAAAAAGGTAGTATATAAGATCCTTTATTAGTCGAGCGAAGTGGCCATGAAGTTGGGAGGAAAACCCCCTCCCTTCAATGTCTAGACGATTCTTGATCTCTAGGCGCTTGGTTCGCAATGTTAATTTACCCATTGGTGGGGCGATGTTTGGAGAGTGGAAGATCGATGTGAACCATATTAGTGAGGGACGCCTCGCTAGTATGGCCCGCTGAGATCGGACACTGGAGGTTGGACCTTGGTGTGGAGATGGTCGGAGGTGATTATAACAGTGGGAGACGTCCCATTGCGTATAATCGCCTTCAACTGTCCAGCATCGAGGTTTGACCGTAAAGTGGATGGTGGAAGGTGATAATATGCAATTGGAGACGTATATCATTGCATATCATTGCACGACACTTGAAACTTAATGTGGCAGCCACGCTTAAAGGAGGTAATTCCCGTTAAACGGAATTGAACGATAAGCGGGTATGATAATGTCTCTAGACTTTTGGCTCCACGAGCTCGGTCACGTGATATCCGCTTACACAGGAAGTGACACAGACACACACAGAGACGACCAGTGATAAGACTTCTTTCAGGTACAAGAGTATCTCTAGTTAAACACAGATTTCAATAATGAAATGTTGACAAAGTATATGAAGTAATAGAAAGTAAGGTGCCTGAATGGGTTACAAAAGGGTGAAATCTTAAGCTTAGCCGAGCTTTACTAATTGCTTCAAAATGGTAAACAAAACTTTTATTTATTAAACAGTAGAATGATAAGGAATATCCATCGAATTCGAGTTAATAGAAAGTAAGGTGCCTGAATGGGTTACAAAAGGGTGAAATCATAAGCTTAGTCGAGCTTTATTAATTGCTTCAAAATATCAAACAAAAATTATATTTCTTAAACCGTAGAACGATAATGGATATCCATCGAGTTCGAGTTAATAGAGAAAAAGGTGCTTGAATGGGTTACGAAAAGAGTAAAACATAAACCTAGCGGAGCTTTATTAATTGGTTTAAATTGATAAACAAAAATTTTATTTATTAAACAGTAGATAAGCTTTTTTAATGGCATTTTTTTATCGTTAACTGAAAATTGAATTCACTGGGTTCTTCTACTAGGGTAGCCCTCTTTAACCGTCTAATTTTTACTATTATATTATATCATGAGTATCCCATTAAATTTACCCTAATTCACCGTAATTAAAAAGTTGACAAGATTTTCTTATCATTTGGTTTTTTAACTTTAATAATATATCTCTTCTCGGCCTATATATATAATCGAGATTTACAGATTCCGTTCTCACAGATGCACCGTACCAATGGGTGGTTTACGTTAGCGTTTAAAATTAAGGCGAACCCTCTCGCTTGTGCAATGGTGACGTCTTCGATTGTTTCGGCAATCGTTTCTCCCCTATATTTAGGTGATAAGAGACCTCTTTCTTACGATATTTTTGGCAGATTACTGTAATAAACCGAGGCGATTGAATTTAAATCGCATTACCTAGAAATGTGGCTAATTTAATATATTATGTCTCTGTAAGAACATTTCACAATGAAAGCTCTTAGGATTAAATATCACTTGAGTTCGATTTCATATCCTGCCAAGTGCTCAATTACGCACTAAATTTAATGATTAACGTTCTCCATGTCTTCTTTATTTTAGATCCAAGAGCACCGTCATTACTACTAAGTAATGACGTTGCCAATTATTAAAGTCTGGATCTAAAGCACATCTAACTTAAGTATATTTAAAAATAAAGATTTAGAATGTTAAATAGGATAGGCGAAACGGAAATTGATGTCGGCCAGTTAAATAAACGGCCACATATTTTTGGTCTCCTGAATTATGTTCTCTTGCTTTAAAGAGTTGTTTCGCCTTCCCTGCCCATTTTTTGTCGATGCGATTCAATATTATAGCTCGGTCTAACCCGTCCCTCTTGTAATATTTAAGGTAAGGTTAGGTTAGTTAATCCCTCTAATTAGCCAATCCCTCCAACTAGTTAATCCTTAGTTCGGGCTATTTATAATATTTTGGGTTAGGTTAGGTTAGTATATTCCTCGAATTAACCCATCCTTCCAATTAGTTAATCCCTCGGGCTACCCATTCCATCATGTAATCTTTAAGGTAAGGTTAAATTAGGTGAATTAATTCCTGGAAATAAGCTCATATCTCCAACTAGGTAATCCGTAGCTCGGGCTAACCCGTTCCTCTTG
Source organism: Odiellus spinosus (assembly GCA_963920705.1). Classification (NCBI taxonomy): domain Eukaryota; kingdom Metazoa; phylum Arthropoda; class Arachnida; order Opiliones; family Phalangiidae; genus Odiellus; species Odiellus spinosus. The sequence goes on along the minus strand of OY987225.1, from coordinate 15,472,173 downwards.
TAATATTTTAGGTAAGATTAGGTTAGGTTAGTTAATCCCTCTTTTACTACTTTAGGTAAGGTTAGGTTAGTTAATCTCTGTCTATCTAGATTTGTACCAGGGTCTCAGTTACGAATAGATTGAAGCCTCAATTAAACGCAATAATTTTTATTCAGCATTAGTAAGAATTAAGGTTCAATAGACCTATAAAGCAAAATAGTGAAATGTGGAAAAGGTGTATATTTTTGGTGAAAAAAGGACAGAAATTATAAAAAAAAGAGGTTGCTTCGCACCCTTAAAAAAAGCTCTTTATCTAACTCGAATCAAACCCGTGAAGGGACACAGATTAATTGTTAGTGAAAGAGCAATTTCATATCTTTAAAATTATAGTTAGTAGATTTAGTCTACTCCTTCAAAGATTTTATTATTATTATTATCTAAGACTAATGATAAATATATATACATTAAAGGGACTCCATCTTTAGCTGATAGAATTTAAAAATAACATAAATAAGAGAGAAAGGTTTCCTAGGTCGTCTTTATCCGTTTTTTGGAAAATATATAATAATAATAAAATCTTTGAAGTATAGTCGCCCCAACGAAAGAAGAGCCCTGAGAAAAACGTCCGAAATGGGGTCGCCACCATCGACCCCATAGTTATTAATCATCTTGTTTTTCTCTTGCGATGTCTGTCTGCTATCGAGATTGAGTGGATAAGTTCGGTGTTATAGAACGTCGGCTTTTTGCAGTGTATATGCTGTTATATTTTGTTTATAATAACAACATTAGAAAGTACACCAGTACTAGTTTTTTGTTTATTACGATTAACCTCTGAATTTAAAAACATTGAATATTTAAGGAAAGACACCATTAGTGAAAAAATATAAATATAATCAAAAATTAATGTAATTGTCTTAAGGCTCGTTTACAAAAGAGCGGCAAGCTTAAGCGTAAGCCGATGCGTGGAGCAATAACAAGAGGAGGCATAGGTTCCAAAATCTCATTTTTAAACGATGTATGAACCTATGCCTCCTGTTGTTATTGCTCCATGCATCAGATTACGTTTCAGCTTTCCACTCTTTTGTAAATGGGCCTTTAGAATTCAAGCACTCTTTGCCCGTTTAGTTCGAATATTCATCGGAGTCTTCGCTGTCATCTTGCATGTTGATAATAAGAGGTTCAATCGCGGTTTCGATGATGGGATCTTTTTCCCAGTACTCTTCAAGTACCTTTTCCACATGCATAATCGCGTTGATCCAATTTTCCGGTGTAACACGTTCTATAGACCTTACTGTGGTATCTTTGATCGTCGATAGTTTGAAACCAGAATTCTCCTTGGCAACTTCGTTCTTCACTTGTGCCCATATCAACTTAATTGGGTTAAACTGGCAATGGTACGGTGGAAACCTCACCACTTTGTGACATCTACTTTCAGCTCTTGATTAAAATGTGAAATTCCATCCTCTTAACTAAAAAAACAAACGAAACCACGGGTAATTGAATATTTTTTAAATTGAATATTTTATCTAAAATAAATATTTAAAACGTTTGACAATTTTATCGCGCATGGTATTAATCAATGGGAGTGTGCAGCTCATAGTTAGTTAACCATGCCGAAATGTAGTAGAGGCTCAACTATCCACCGCCAGGCACGAATAATTATATCTAATGTGGCCAGTTATTTTGAACGAGAGCGCAACGAAAAGCGTATCTTGCATCCGGTTGAACAGGTTCAAGTTCGCACGGCAGAAGCAACTGGTGTAAGTTGTACAACGGTTAAAAGGATTCAGAAGGAAGTGAAAGATGCCGAACAGATAGGAAAGTCATACGCCGAGGTTTCCCAGAGTCCCGGGAAGTCTAGAAGCCGTTCATCCCCCGTAACTGAGGTAGATAGCTTTCAGCTTGAAGCCATTAGACGTCGAGTACATCAATTCTACTTAGACAAAGAGCTCCCCACTGTAGAGAAATTACTGGAATCCCTTCGACAAGTCGACGATGTGACGCAAGAAGCCATTTTCAGCGGTGGTCGTGAATCATAACGACAAGTACTTAAAAATCAACTTGGTTTCCAGTATAAAAAGGTCGATAGTCGCAAGCATCTTATGGAAAGAACCGACGTCGTGGCTCGCCGTCGGCAATTTCTAAAAACGGTAAAAGGTATGGATTTGAAGGACAACGTTATTTTTATTGACGAGACGTGGGTGAATGAAAACCATACGGTATCGCAATGTTGGCAGTCGGACGATATATCTGGTCCGAAAGTCCCTTCTGGAAAAGGAAAAAACTTATTGTACTTCACGCGGGTTCCTCGAAAGGTTTTGTGAAGAATGGACTCTTGATATTCCCATCTAAATCGGGCCTTGCAGACTATCATGCCGACATGAATGCCAAATGCTTCAATGAGTGGTTTATAAAACAAGTTCTGCCTAACATTGAAAATGCGACCATCTTCATGGACAACGCGTCATATCACTTGGTTATTGTAGACAAAGCACCTACCACAGCAACTCGTAAAGGCAGAAATGGCTCGACGACCACCACATTCCCTATGACAAAACCTCACTCAAAGCGGAACTCTATGAAATAATTAAACTTCACAAGTCAAGAACCCTGAGATAAGAAATTGACGAGATTGCTGAAAGTAGAGGTCACAAAGTGGTGAGCCTTCCACCGTACCATTGCCAGTTTAACCCAATTGAGTTGATATGGGCACAAGAGAAGAACGAAGTTGCCAAGGAGAATTCTGGTTTCAAACTATCGACGGTCAAAGATACCACAGTAAGGGCCATAGAACGTGTTACACCGGAAAACTGGATCAACGCGATTATGCATGTGGAAAAGGTACTTGAAGAGTACTGGGAAAAAGATCCCATCATCGAAACCGCGATTGAACCACTTATTATCAACATGCAAGATGACAGCGAAGACTCCGATGAATATTCGAACTAAACGGGCAAAGAGTGCTTGAATTCTAAGACAATTACATTAATTTTTGATTATATTTATGTTTTTTCACTAATGGTGTCTTTCCTTAAATATTCAATATTTTTAAATTCAGAGTTTAATCGTAATAAACAAAAAACTAGTACTGGTGTACTTTCTAATGTTGTTTCGTTATGTTATGAATTATACAGAATACTTGATCGCAATACACAAAATATAACAGCATATACACTGCAAAAAGCCGACGTTCTATAACACCGAACTTATCCACTCAATCTCGATAGCAGACGATATTGCAGACAGACATCGCAAGAGAAAAACAAGTTGATTAATAACTATGGGGTCGATGGTGGCGACCCCATTTCGGACGTTTTTCTCAGGGCTCTTCTTTCGTTGGGGCGACTATAGTAGACTAAATCTACTAACTATAATTTTAAAGATATGAAATTGCTCTTTCTCTAACAATTAATTTGTGTCCCTTCACGGGTTTGATTCGAGTTAGATAAAGAGCTTTTTTTTAAGGGTGCGAAGCAACCTCTTTTTTGTATAATATATCTTTATCGGAACACGAATTGCATCAGAAACCATTATGCTATTTCTCATATATGGCCGTGCAACGTTTTTGGAACTGAATTCGAGTTAATACAGTCAAAGGTAGTTTGAAAAAAAAGTTAAGATCTTGTTATTGGGTACATTGCTTCTCTAATTAAGCAAGTATTTAATTAATACAATAATGCAAAATAGAGCTTGTTTCGCGCTCTTAAAAAGGCTCGTTACCTGATTTAGGTCAAGCCCGTAAAGGAACCCAATTGTCAGAGAAAGAGCAATTTATTATCTTTAAAATTATAGTTTGGTGTTTTAGTCTGTCACTCCAAAGATTTTATTATAATTAAATATTTTCCAAAAAACGGATAAAGGTGACCTAGGAACCGTTCTCTTTTTTATGTTATTTTTAAATTCTTCCAGTATCATTAATGAAAATAGCAAAGATGGAGCTCCTTTGACGTATACATATTAACCAATAGTTATACACAAAGATATGTTTTTAAGATTTTAAAATTTCAGTGATTTTCGAATACATGCCGCCGTGAAACGCTAAATAAGGAAGGAAAATTGAATAGAATATTTTTTTTACAATATATCTAATCGGACTATAGCCTCGGACATGCAAATCTAAAATAATCATAGAAGAATCAGGAAGAGATAAATGAAGTTTTGTCTTATATAATAGTAATGTAAACTACTGTACATTTTATCAGAAGCCAATGAAACCATCCTTTGAAGTCTATTACTCCCGGGTCTTGTCTACCCCTCTCTGTATGGGTTAGTTTCAAAAAGCGCGATTCGTACGCCTCCTAACGGTAGATATTTTCGGAGTGGGAGTTCGTCGAGCAAATATCTCTAGCAGCCTTGGAGTTCGTCCACAAAAACGTCCTCGTTTGTGGAGAGAGAATTTCCAGTTTTCCGTAAACAGGGGGCGTGAAGTAGGACCCCTCCGATCTTGTAAAATCGTGAATTTTACCGATACAGAGAGGCGCGCTATATGGAACATTAGAGTAGTAGACTTCAAAGGAGTGTTTCATCGGCTTCTGATTTTATTAATGTTACTTAAATTTCGAATTTTGACAATGAATTTACTTGAACAATGTTTCCCTTGGTATTCTTTATCCGTTTTTTGGAAAATATTTTATCATAATAAAATCTTTGGAGTTGTAGCCTTAAACCACTATAATTTAAAAATATTAAAATGCTCTTTCTCTAACAATTAATTTGTGTCCCTTCACGGGTTTGATCCGAATCAGATAAAGAGCCATTTTTGTATAATATTATTTATTAGTGCCACGGCTTCTAAGGCACATATTTTTCTGTAACAGCTATAAAAGGTTATTGTCTCTGCAAATATATTTCCATGAAATATAATAGCCCTACTCCCCTGTCACTAAACCCGTTGAGTTGGGCCTTTGTGCCCTTTGTAAGCGGTAAAGTTTGTAAACAAGATCGAATATATGATGAACATAATCAAACTAACCAACATGCTTAATTTATATTCCCTATAAACTTGGAATAAATTTGTCAATACTCGGAAACTTTAATCATGTTCACTAAGGCCCTTCGTTTCGTGTAAAGCTTAGTTTCCACTAGCGCGCTCAAAAGAATATGCACGTCAAAAAGCGTCAAATTTACCTAGCTACTTTTTACGGCGATTTCCACTACAATTATTTTGACGCGACAACGTCATTTTGGCGCGAGCTTTTTAACGCCTGAAAATATTTCACTAAGCCTCTTTTACAAAAAAAAAATGGACGTAGAGACTCTCGAGAAAGTTTCTTCTCTGGCAATTGTGGGCGCTAATTTAGAACGTAATAACCTTGGGAAAAGTATTAATAGTATCGAGTAAACTCCGAAAAAAATTAAACAAGTACCGAAAATCTTTTTGGGTTAGGGTAATGTTTCAAAACCGAAATCAACACAAACTTGGTACAAGAAATACTCGAGAGCGACGATTAGAGCCGTTTAGGTTTGTAATTAAAATATTTTTGTGAAAACATGGTTACACCGGGTTTCCACTGAGCGAGTTTAGAGCCTTTTTCGCATAATTTTGCGGAATAGGAAAAATATTTTCCTATATTTTTTTTTTTTTTTGCGAAATAAGCGTTTTGGGCGTGGAAAGTTCTATTTCTATTTTTTCCGGTTTTCCTAATAAAACGATTTTTTCCCAACCAATCACAGGCGTTTTTTGAGTTTTACCACGTGATCATACGAGATTTATATTTTCTGTTCTTAAAGTTAAAACCAAGGCTTAAAATCTACGAGATATATCTAGTCAGACTTCACTTCAGGCTGCGTCGTCAAGAAACCTCGTGCATTTATAACTAAAATTAGAAAAATATCACGCACCCAGAATCTTCCAGTTACGTGTTTATTTCCGTTTTCGATACAATAAATAAACTTAAAGAGTTTTAATTGTTTCGAGCCCATCTTTAAACTATACAGTTCATTTCGGAAAGTTAAGATTCAAGCTTCTCTAGATGGCGTTTTTTTATTTATCTTTTCGCCTGGTAGAAATCACCCCGCAAAAAAGAAAAATATGAAAGCGGAATTTCCCCTTTCACGTTTTTTCGGAAAAATGTTATCCGCAAAGAAATTCACCTTGTGGAAACCGAGTATTAAAGTACAGATTTTTCAGAAATTTGCCGGGAAATTGGTGGGAATGCTTGGACTGGTATCGAGGTATCGATCAGATTATGCTTCTTCTATATTGTTTCATATCTCATTTCAATTTCCCGCTCATATACCATAGTGACTATTCTCACCCTAACATAGTAATCCTTGTAAGCAGACAACTGCGCACTTCCAAACATAAAGACAAACGTAAACAATGTACCGATGTAAAATCATATAACTTTAAGAATAAATCATTAAAGAACTCAATGAAACATGGTGCCAGAAGTAAACGTGCTTCTTCATTTACGGCGTTTCTTCCGTTTTTTACTTGCTCGTACGTACATTTTACGCTCTCTTCGGTCTCTCCGGGCACAGGCTTAGGCCTTTGTTTACGTTTTCCGCAGTCTCCGCTCTCGCGCGGCCTATAGTTTTTTACTATAACATGGCTACTGCTCCTACGCCTCCCTTCGCTCATATACCACCGCCTACTCCCGTTTCTCTTGATGGGGTGGTGTATGCTAACTGGAAATTGTTTAAAGCACAATGGGACAATTACCAAAAAGCAACAGGACTTGCAAACCAAAGTGTTGACATACAAAAAGCCACTTTCTTGACGGTAATGGGAACACCTTGCTTCCAAATTTACCAGGACTTATCACTTTCAGATGCGCAATCTGCCACAGTCGCGCTAATACAAGATGCTTTGGAACTATATTTTGCACCAAAAAAGAATGTCATATACGAAAGATACGTTTTTCATACAGCATTTCAACAGACAACGGAATCGGTAGAACAATACGTACAACGGCTAAAAAAGTTAGTCAAAACTTGTGAGTACCCAAGCACATCACCAACCGGTGCTCCGACAGGAACAGACTCTCTAGCGGAGGAATTTGTTCGCGATAGGCTCGTACTGGGAATGCTAGATGCACGATTTCGCCCGCAATTGTTGAACAAACCTAACTTAACCTTGACTAAGGCTGTAGAACTATGTCGCACTAATGAACTAACCTGCAAACAAGTAAAACATCTAGGCGATAAGAACACGCCTGACGAACAAAATACTGTTAATCTCCTAAACAAATCTTCTAATGCAACGACTAAAGGTACTCCTCGTAAACCACAAAGCATGCTACGAAGAAATTGTTTCTATTGTGGAACTATACACACACAAGATAGACAAGCGTGTCCAGCCTATGGGAAGACATGCAGCAAATGTAATCAGCAAATCCACTTTGCGAAAATCTGCAAATCGCAAAAACAGAATAACCCTTCAAAAAAGGTACAGAAAACAAAAGCTAAAAATAAACAAGTTCATACAGTTGACGAAGACGGGCCACCACTCAGACGACTCCTGTTACACGGTAGATTATGTAACAAGGCAACAAGCGAAAACTGGACATAAATATTATACCACTCTCAGTATTCACAATGGAGATGACAAGCTCTCCACGTCTGTACGGTTCCAGCTCGATAGTGGATCGACTTGTAATATCATCGGAAAGAAGCTCTAGGACTCATTACCGGTGGCTCAAAAAAGTATTGAATTGGACAATTCTAGACTAAACTGTTATAACGACTCAACTTTAGAAGTCATTGGTATTGCTAGCATCTGGTTCATACACAAAACCAGACGTTATAAACTTGAATTTCAAGTGGTAACAAGTGATAAAGTTCCGTTACTTTCTGGACACACCTGTGAACAATTGGGACTTATTAAATTTACCACTGAAAATAAGGATGCACTCTATGCGGTGTCATTTCCTTCTACCATTCAGACTCAACTTGACGAGCAAACATTAAAGAGTCCTCTAAGCAAGGAAAAAATTCTGAAGGAATACGCTGACGTTTTCGAAGGTCTCGGATGTCTACCAGGGTTCTGCCACCTTGTAGTTAACAAGGAAATAACTCCCGTTCAGCATCGGCCTCGTAAAGTACCCATTGCCTTGCGAGATGCTCTCAAAACTCGTATAGATGAATTGGTACAGATGCAAGTTCTAGAAAATGTCACAACACCTACTGATTGGATTTCGAGTATGGTTGTTGTTAGGAAGCCCAACCGCCCTATGCGTGTCTGCATTGACCCAATCGACCTTAATGGCGCTTTAAAACGCCCCAAATATCCTTTACCCACCATTGAGGAAGTGCTACCTCGTCTGGCCAAGGCCAAAGTCTTCTCCGTTCTCGATGCTAAGAATGGGTTTTGGCAGGTTCGGTTAGATGAGGAGAGCACCAACTATACGACTTTTTGGACTCCTTTTGGTAGGTACAAGTGGAAAAGGATGCCATTTGGATTATCAGTGTCACCAGAAGAGTATCAAAGACGACTAAACGAAGTACTAGAGGGTCTAACAGGCATAGAAAACATCACAGATGATATAATATGTATCGGTTGTGGCGATAGTCAAGACGATGCAATACGCGATCACGACAAGAATCTAATCGCTCTTTTGGAACGCGCAAGAACAAGTAACCTAAAGCTTAACAAATCCAAGATGCGACTCCGCATGACGGAAGTAAAGTACATTGGACACTTATTAACTGCACAAGGCGTTAGTCCCGATCCGGAAAAGGTACGCGCTATAAAGGACATGCCAGTTCCTACTAACGTACAAACCCTACAAAGTTTTATCGGCTTTGTAACATATTTGGCAAAATTTCTACCAAAGCTCTCCGATTTCACAGAGCCACTACGAAAATTAACTCGAAAGGGTTTCACTTGGTCGTGGACTCGCGAACATACTGAAGCTTTTGAAAAGATCAAAGTACTCACCTCTACTATCCCGGTACTACGCTACTATGATGTAGCTGATGAAGTTACCCTACAGTGTGACGCAAGCGCATTTGGATTAGGTGCCGTCCTTTTACAAAAGGGCCAGCCAGTTGCCTTTGCGTCAAAATCCTTAACTCCCACTGAGAGAAATTATGCACAGATAGAAAAGGAATGTTTGGCCTTTGTATTCGCCTGTAAACGATTTTACCAATACCTTTGTGGCAGAGATACAATAACCGTGGAAACAGACCATAAGCCACTAGAAAATATATGGAAAAAACCTCTATTGACTGCTCCGAAGCGACTTCAATGTATGTTGCTTAAGCTCCAAAACTTGCACTTAACTGTACAATACCGCAAAGGTTCGGAAATGTATATAGCGGATTGTTTGTCTCGTGTACCTCTACCATTAGAGGATCAATCTCAGATCGACGATACGTCTACAGTTTTCCAAATGTAATACTTCGAAGATATCGCTCATGAAGACTATCTCCGTGTCTCACACGATCGCTTGGAAAAAATCCGCGCGGCAACGCGACAAGATCTAACACTACAATCACTCTACACCACAATCGCACAAGGTTGGCCGGAATCAAAGGCGAAGACACCACCAGAGATACACAAGTACTGGAATTTCCGTGAGGAACTCACAGTTAGTGATGGCCTAATTTTTAAAGGAGTTCGCATCGTAATACCTACTAACATGCGGCAAGAAATGCTTCAGAAACTCCATTCTAGTCATTGTGGGATACAAGCGTGTCTTCGTAAAGCTCGAGAAGTAGTATATTGGCCGGGAATCACAGATCAAGTTAAACAAACAGTGGGATTATGCACCATCTGTAACGAGTTTAGCGCCTCACAAGCTAAAGAACCATTGATCTCAGTTCCCCTTGCTTCCTTACCATGGCAAAAGATTGCCCTGGATTTATTTACCATAAATACAGATACCCGAAAATACCTCATAATGGTCGATATCTACTCTGATTATTGGGAAGTTGATCCCTTACCTGACACTACCGGGGACACTGTGGTAGAGTGCTGTAAAAAACATTTTAGCCGATTTGGTATACCAGAGGTCGTCATTTCTGATAATGGACCCCCTTTTAGTGGAAGGGTCTTCCGGGAATTCGCGGACCTCTATGGTTTCCATCACGACACATCGTCACCATTTCATGCTCAAGGCAATGGCAAAGCGGAATCTGCCGTGAAAATTGCGAAAACCATGCTCCAAAAATATGAAAAAACTAAAGAGGATCTTCATATGGCGTTATTAGATTGGAGAAACACCCCTACCGAGGGCATCGACACCAGTCCCGCACAGCGCCTTATGTCTCGGCGTCTACGCTCAACATTACCGTTCTCGCATAAACAGCTCCGTCCTAAAGTCAGCACTAATGTTGTGAAGAAACAATTAATACGACGACAAATGAGCAAGGTTCGCTTTGACCACCACACAAAACCGTTACGGCCCCTAGACCCAGGAGAAACAGTTTGGGTAAAGCCAAACCCAAACCTACGGCAGAGTCTATGGAAAAAGGGAACCATTGTACGTGAAGTTGCGAAACGCTCCTACATCGTAAACATTGAAGGCACAAACTACAGACGAAATAGAGTAGTTCTCCGTCCTACAATCAGAATAACTCCTTGTCCCTTATACCAAAGCTCACAAAGGCAACCTGTACCAATAATAAATACATCGCGTTCCTCTCTATCACATCCCGAAATGAGCAGCCTACCAGATGGAACTCCCGAATCTCAAACTCCAAAGAAAATACAACCTCAAGAGTCTGCCATAACACTTCGAAATACCAAGAGTCCCACATCTGCTATACCAGAACAGAGTACAAGCAGAGAAACACACCAGGTTCCGGACAGTCCTACAACGAGTACCGCCGCGCCAGTCACCCCTCCCCGGGTCATGCGCACTCGCAGTGGCAGAGAGGTTCACCCACCAACAAAGTACAAAGACTATATTTAAAAAAATCAAAAAAACAGTTTACAGAAAGGATGTTTCATATCTCATTTCAATTTCCCGCTCATATACCATAGTGACTATTCTCACCCTAACATAGTAGTCCTTGTAAGCAGACAACTGCGCACTTCCAAACATAAAGACAAACGTAAACAATGTACCGATGTAAAATCATATAACTTTAAGAATAAATCATTAAAGAACTCAATTAATGAAACATATATCAGGAAAAATTACCTTAAGGCTGGTAGTTATTGATATAACTCACCAAATATTGCCTCTTAGCAAAATGGTGTACCCTGGTATCGCAAATGGGGACTCTCCAAATGCGACTGCATTTCAGATCCTACATATAGTTGACCCGGCTTGGAATATCGGTACCCTCATTACATTACATAGTATACATAGCTTCACTTATTACACATATTAGCACGGTAAGTGTTACCTAGATGGGCAGGGAATCGGGTATGAGAAGCTACTGGTCCCACGTAAGTGTGTTTTTCCTCAGAAACTCTGACAGTTCCATCAGCAGGAACTACTCTAACTCTAATTGGTCTCTACAAATATCATTCTCTCCTATAACGAGTACGACTACTACAATATCGCATACACCTCAAACGTGGCTCTCACAACAAGTCGACACAAATCTGATGTCAGTAATACCTCAAGAACAAGTCTCCTACGATATATCAAGCTCCGATGATGTTTATTATTTCGTATATATTTACCTGCGCCCCAGCAATATTTCGATGTAGTGCTCGGAGTTTGTATTACTTTTATTAATTGTAAATAACCAGTGGCGGTGTCAGGATTTTTTCCACGTAAGCTGATAACTTTAAGAGGCCCCCATTTTCGACGTAGCTGAAATTTTTGCTAGTCGACAGTAATTGGAAGCCCCTTTTGAGAGGATTATGAGGCTCCTTCCGTTTGTTTTCGAGGACCAGGGTTTGAATGGATTTTGGGGGCTCTTTGAAATTTTAACGTTGGCTATATTCACTCAACCTACCCCAGGCGCTCCCATTGGACTTGGAACACCTATTCTCAGAGTCCAAATCGATTTAAAAAGCTAATTTCTAGTATGTAGAATCCCCTTTTGATACCTTAACGCTGAACTAAGCCATTGTAGACAAATCAATTTTAAAATGGGTCGGCCGAGACTCGAAAAGACGCGAAAATATATTGGTAAAGTTGGGATTCACCTCGTAAATTCATTCACCATGCTAGTTAAGTTCAGATCGTGTTCAGTGACACATAAATGCTGTAGTGAGTCATGCGGATGATTTAGGAATGACACAAGGTACGGTAGTTGCTGCCCTTTTACGAGACACAGTAAAGGACTGTTGTTGGTAGCCTCCATTTGAGTTGTATTTTAATTTTAACTTTCTTAAACCTAATTACGAAGGTAAATTACATTATTTGTCAGGCGTAGGATAACGTAATGAGAATACAACTCTTATTTGTCCTTGGTACAAGATACAAATCCATAATGATGGCTACAAAGTCTCATTGTGGCGGAATGGTATATTTTCAGGATTGCGCTGTCAATTGTGACAATGATTCATTCTTCAAGTTTTAAAGGTATTTGTAAATATAATCCTTATAAATAATTCTAAAAGCATTTTTCGGGTGTGCTGTGTGAGAAAGACATTCGTGTGTTTTGTTTTTCACCAAGGCCTAATACAAATACAGTAGACATAAAACTTCGAAATGGAACCTAGTGATTTTTTTCGCGGGCGTAACGAGTATTTTATTGGTATGAAGTTCGGTAAACTTTTCTAAACAATTGTTTGGCTTCATATTACCAGAAATATGCCTATTTATGTTTTACTAAGTATAAAATTGAATTTAGCATGAACGGTGAAATAATCATGCTAAGTCATCCTTTGCCATCTACATAAAAAATCTCGCGATTGGCCGCCGTCGATGGAGCAATCTCAAACTTTTATGCGGGTAAAATTATTCAACCCCTACAATAATCTTAAATTATGGGAAATATTGCTAACGAGCTCTAGTAAATTCTACGGCCCGACCAGTGTGTTGATTTAATTTCTGCGCTTGCATTTGTTTTCCAGCGTGAAGTGTGAACTTCCATGACCTACGCGTTATTTTGGGTATTCTAAACGGTTTGTGTCCATTTCGCCCAAAATTATATATTCCAATTTCGCCCAATCCTACTTCACCCAAACGTATTCCCATTTTGCCCAAAATTATCGATTCCTAACTCGCCCAAACCAAAATATCCTCGTCTCAATTTGCCCAGTCCCACTTCGCCTAATCGTTTTTTCAGTTAGTACTTAGTCCAGAATTATCTATTCCCATTTCGCTCAACCTAAAAATTCCTTTTCCCGTTTCAAATAAAATTTGTTACGTTGGGTTAGGTTACCAAACTAATAAAGGGAATTGTTCTTTTGATTGGGTTGGGTTAGAGTTGGTTGGGTTAAGGTTGGTTGGGTTAGGTTACCAAAATTAATAAAGTAAATTGTTTAGTTACATAAAGAATTGCGTGCACAAATAATTAAACGGGATGAAGGAACCGATCAAGAGGAAATTGTTCGCGAAGGCATATGCCTTGGGATTGGATTGGGCGAAATAAAAATTGGGCAAAATTGAAATTAGGCGAAATGGGATTTGGCGAGATGGGAATTACGGGAAATGCATAGTAGCCGAAAGGGGAATTGGGTCATATGGGATTGGGTCAGTTTGGATTGGGGCAATTGAGATTGGGCGTAATGGGAATTGGGCCATCTCATTTGGGCGAATGCTGGCAGAACCTTATAAACTCAAACAGCATGAATTCATCCTAGAACTTTAAAATGGTAAGTTTTATATAAATTCCATGTTTGTTTGGTTTTTAAAGATGCTAGTTTTATCGTTGTTATTTACGATATTGACATTGAATAATTTTATACCAATGGTTGAAAATTGAGGGGATATGAAGTAATTTATGGGGTTAATTCCTTCTACCTTCGCGTAATATTGTCTCTTTTATAAATAAGCCGAACATTTAATATTACCAAGTGGAGTAACTTTTATTTGAAACGGAAATTTCTTCTAGTCTTATATCCCAATTATGATACTTACTTTGAAATACCGCTAAACCTTTGAAATACCGCTAAACCTTTGGCGGGTTTGACCTAGTGGCGGTGCCAGGACTTTTCACACGTATATAGGTTGAAAACTTTTATATCTCCCCATTTTCGTAGTAGAGGCCCTTATTTAGAGGACTTTGAGGGCACTTTCGTTTGTTTTTTAAGTGACCAGTGCTCTCAGTGTACCTATAATACATATAATTCTCATTTGATCCTATAAATACCTATAATTCCCAAGTGGTCCTATAAAAACCTAAAATTCGTAAATTTATGCCGTAATACCTATTTTGTAGTTATGTTCATTAAAATGAACCGAGAAAGTTAAAAAAATTCTCTGTATATTAAATTTGGTTCATGAAAGTTCGGTTAGAATATTAGTTTTGAAGTTTTCAATAAAACATCCCTCCGGATTTCTCAACAGGTAAGAGAGAGTCAACGAATTTTAATATTGTCCGAAATTTTAGCGAAACTGTTATTAGTCCGTTAGACACCGTTTTACGTGGTTGAAACCTTCGGAAAATGTACAGGTTTTTATTCTAAAATTGTCCATGAAGTTTAATCCGTCACGAAACCGGCTACAGAATTCTGGAAGTGTCGTCTGCTTGTTTATGTAAGTTCTTCACCCGCGGGGCCATGGTCCACGGATGTATAGTCCGAATATGAAAGTGTTTCTGGCGGTTTTACATTCTAGTTTTATGATAATCGTTAATATTTAGCGTAAGCCGCGTCTAATTATTACAATTTTTGTCATAATATTTGATGAACAATCGAGAAATGATCGAAATAGGTTTAAAGTGAATCTACACGTTTTTGATAAGTCATTGAACAGGCGGGATTTTAGTGTTATTAAGCTTTGGAAAACTACCTATGTCCCTAATCCTATATGTTAAGTGAATTTTAATTTAAACATTTTACTCTCGATTTTCGAATACCTAGCGTGCCTTATTATCAATTTCAATTGTTTAAATTAGTCTGAAACAATGATCCGTACAGATCGTATGATGATAGCTCGTCGTTATCTCCGGCCAACGGTTTTAAAATGTTGGAATACCTAATGCCATTTTTTCGACATGTTAGTTTTGTTTAGGGCTCAGTTTCAAGAAATTCTGGGCCCTTTTCCTCCAATTTTGGAGCCCCTTGTCACGGAATTAATTTTGAATATATAATATTTCGTTATTTTAAACATGTAAAACTAATATGACATATTTTTGGACCTATAAATATCCTATAATTTATTGCAATTTGGGCCTCTGATATCTATTATTTTTTGTGGTCTTTGGACTTGGAGCTCTGCAAGTCCTTTTGGGGGGATTTTGTGTTTCCTACGTACTTATTTCCAAGAAAAAAAGACAAATCATGCTGGTGGCTCTCGCAATCTTCGACCTTTATTTTCCTTCGTTAATATAATAGATCTGGGTGATAATCAGGCTTGGAAATAAGGATATTTTATTTAGTAGTCAGACTGACTAGTGAGCCCCCTATCTTAATTTAATTTAGTAGTCACTGACTACTGGGGGCAAAAATAGGGGTATGAAAACTTGCGTATAATCTCGATTTTCCCCTTTATGGGTTTGATGAACATTCAAATTTAAGTAAATGTTTTTCTAGTCAAATTGACTAGTTATCCCCCCCGATTTCTATTAATTTTAGTAGTTAGGACATTTATTTTAATAGTCAAATGCCATGACTAGGGCCTTATTTCCAAGCCTTGGGATAATAATGGTGGAGTTGGACCGTGGAACTACCCTTGTCTTAATGTGTGTAGAAATGTTCCTATAATAAAACACGAAAAGTTATCAATACTGCCATGGACCACTGTATTTAGCGGATTAAGATTTTTACACCGAATGACGATCTTCAGTATGCTTAAGCCTTTAAAGGGAGAATGCAACCTAACTTTATCGATTCCTTATCGTTTAAATATGCCTAATCCAACAGTAAAAAACTATACAACCGAATATTAAACTAAAATAAATCTAAAATTTACCATCAAAATAGGCTTAGCTGGATTCATGGAGATAACTCCCCGTATACTAGCGGCCAATTGATCATGCATTCCCCAATGTCATTGGTCGCTAGTCCTTATATAAGGAGTTCAGGTGATCTCCATGAATATGCATATTTTCAGGGTAAGTTTTAAATTTAAATCTAGTTTAATATTTTCTGGATTATCGATTAGGAATAGATAAAAATCACTTGTTTTTAGGTTACATTATCCCTTTCATAAGTACTCAAAGTTTGATTAACTCTGATATCCCAGATATTACATGTCAAAAATGACTGGCTTTTTAAAAAGGTTACAAAACATGCGGACCATTTTAGCTACACCTCCCGTTATGGTGGGGTGCAGGTATTGCATTTCTTTCAGCGTCGCCGGCACCGTTGTCGTTTTAAAAGATAAAAAACAAGTAGTCGCGTATGACTACTTTAAAAACGCGAAAAGCACTTAATTTTGAAAACTTGAATATGCGTTGTTTTAAATTAGTTTTAATTAGAAAACCAAAAACATTAAAAATTAAAAAATTGTGTTATTTACGAGGGTGTCACTTGGGAACTTTGGAACCCCATTAAAGAGTTTACAATTGTAAGAGGGGAAGCTACCATGGGCGTTACCATCTTGTTTTCTATTACGTACATAAGCATATATGTAATATATTAAAAAATAATTAAATTACCATTACTCACTTCTTTAAAACATTTCCTTTCAAATCTTTTCTTTAAAAGCTTGATACGCAAAAATCGTTATAACCTCTCTTAAAAGACGAATCTTAAATAATTAAGCCTAAATAAATAAATGGCATTCAAACTCGAGTGTTTCAAGTATAATTTAAACCCGAGTGTTAGTAATAACAAGTTGGGAAACAAAAATTGTACCTCCCCGACACCCATGTGATGTAACCTATTAACCTAACCTAAAATATTAAAATTTATGGCATTGATGGAAGACGAAGATTGGAAGCAAAAAGAAATAATATTTCAATTAAACACTAAATATACTAAACCAATAATTCAAATAAAAAATATACTTCTTTCTAAGATAAAGTTCAATGCAAAAGAATCACAATTCAAAATTCCAACGAGGGTACAAATTTTGAGAACCAGAGTCCTTGACTTGAATTCATTTTAATATAAATGCGTATCGCGTAAAATAAGCAAGGTCAAGGTTCTTCTTTTAAAACCATATGAGAATTTTGAATGTTCTAGAGTATTTGTAGACCAAGTAACGTGAAAAGGTAAAATGTTATATCACATTGAACCTATGCATGGCTTCAGTATACCAACACAACACTAAATAGCTGGTATATTAGTAACGGAAGTATTAACCACATTACTGGCTCTCCTTTGGACCGCTAAAACTTTCCTTCTTTCATTTTCCGTCCTACGATACTCTTGATCAGCTCTGCGCTCTCTCATTTTTCTCCAGCTTTACGTTTTTTCAGTTCCTCTTTATTTATACCTTCGTCTCCTTCCATTTTTTTTTTTTTAAATTTAAATTTTCAAAGTAAATAATACACCAACTCAATAATAAATAACCCAAATTAATTTTGATAAAATTCAACGCAGCAATCTCAGGATTGTGCTAAATAACTCCTAGCAAACAAAAAAAAAAAAAAAATAGGAAATACTTCGATCTTCAAAGTTAAAATAAAACTCGTGAAGTCGGTAACCAAAATATAGAAAATCAATCGGTAAATCGTAAAATAAAAATTTGATTTTCAAACAAATATTTCAAGTCACAACTCGGTAATAAAAACAAAGTAGAATTCAAGTCAATAAAAATGTACCAAAAATCTCCAAATAACAATACTTCAAACAAATAGTATATGCATCAAACATATAATTCAAATTCAAAATTACTCTCTTACCAATAAATTGTATTCAAACGAATCAAACTTAATTTAAAATTTCAACGAGCCTTTCTAGAGGAATAGCTTCGTCTAGGATTTCAAGATAATAAAGTGATATAAGTTCAATAAATTAAAACTAAGATAAGTAAGGTCAAGGTGCCTCAGTAAAAGCATATCGGCGTTTAGAAAGCTCCTGAGTATTTGTAGACCAAGTAACGCCATTAGGCAAAAAGTTTGATCAAAATCAACTTATGACTTCGATATGGCCTACACAACCGTAAGTAAACATATTCACTAAACAATTAACGCATAAGCTTTCCACATACCACGCTAAACTAACGTATGTGACGTACAATTTCGCTCTCTGGTCCTACTCAGTCTACAGATACCCAAGAACGCTGTACAGTACATATATAAGCCCACTTCTAAAACATTTTGTGGTATAATTTTGTGAGTGAAGAAGGGATGTCTCGCTTTTGGCCCCACAACCAATTTTTTTTAGACAGGGCGGACCTGAGTAAAAATATACCTAGTTGTGAAACAAACGTGATTTTACGTGACTCCACACTAGCTAAAACGCTACCGGAAATACACGACATAGTAGGCATTAAAAGCATGGTTCTACTAAACATAACAGGGATTAACATTAAATTCATGTCGGGAAAAGTGTGAAACTAAAACTAACAGTCATTAAGAGATCCAATCACGTGATTCTTTTCCCCACTCTGTCTTCATTTCACTCTAGGATGAACCATATCATATATACCAAATAAAACATGAGCAAATTCAAGGTCAATTAAGGAAATTCGTCAACTGTAAATTGTGATATTACTAACCTGGTTCGATCTGCGCATGCGCACACGCCACAATTTCGGGCAAAATACATTTGTGAAACGTGCGAGAATTATAAAAAAATTATTTGAAAGCCCGTGCTAGTTATGAAAACCAATTCTCACGCCACTGTTCGCAAGTTTGCCAGAAGATTACAATATTTCCCCATACATAAAGCTGATTCTCCCAAGAATATCAGAATCGCTTTGATATTTTGCCTGCGTAAAGTAGTTTCCGACTTGAAATTTAGTGGCTTCACATAAGCCTCGTTCATACATAGGCCTAAATGCGCTTCGTTCGGTTCGATTTCTATAACTGGTTATCAAACCAAAGTGAGAAATAAGTTCGTGTTGGTTCAGGAAGCAGCTTGGCCAAGTGGCTTCGGTTCAATCCACTTTGAAAATAACGAGGCGGGGAGACAAATTTGCTGATAAATCTTAAAATAACGCGATTAAAATTATACTTTTTGTCAAAAATTATTAACCAACGAGTTACAAACACGATTTACTAATTAGTTTGAGATAACTATTTAAAAATTTTAAATTCTGGGCATTTTTTAAAACGACGCTAAGCCTTGGCTTAGGTCGAACCGGGGCGAACGGCCGCGAACCGTCTTGTCAGCGTTGTCAGGTTGTGAACCAGGGAAAACGGAAAACGCTTCGAACTGGTTTTGGAACCGATTTTGCCTTCAAGTGTGAACGAGGGTATACTCGTGTGCTGGCGAACTCGATTTTACGCAAGTCACAAATACGCGTATTAAAAACAGGCCAGCTGGCCTGTTTTATTTATAGGTGTCTCAAAATTTCATTAGAAAAGTCTATGGAGATTTGTTTTATGAGGTGGAATCTTTTTTGTCAATGATAACTGAGGTTTTCTCCTTCTCCTTCTTCTTCTTCGTCCGACCGCTAGTCCGTTTCATTGAGTGTTTGCATTCGAGAGAGAAAAATTTGTTAGGCTCGTGGGGGTACTCTATATTTTTCTATACATTTCGGATGAATACTAAGACTGAGATAACAAAAGCTGTAGATAAGGTTGAAACACCGTGAAAGACGGCGTTTCATTGGGAGTTTGCATTAGAAAGAGAGAAATGTGTTAGATTTACAAGGGTGTTCTATTATATTTTTATTATTCTTTTATTATGTTGAATACTAAGACTGAATAACAGTAGCTTTGATTACTTTGGATAGGAAGACGGATAAAAAGATAACGTTGGTGTATGCAGTTGAATAAAAAACTTGTGTCTAATTAAATATAAATAATAAAGCAGAACGCGAGAGATACAAACGATATATGTTTTGGTTTAAAAGATATAGGACGATGCCTAGAATTCTACGTATTGAGTCAAATGCAAAACAGTGTTTTTAACGTTTATAGTGCGTATTGAATTTTTTTTTATCAATGATTATAAGCCGCAGGGTACATAAACTTGGGTATTATACATTAGCCCAAATGGTATATAACGGTGAGATTTTGAAATGTCTTAGAAAATGGACTCTGAGACAGACGTACAATAAATTGATTTAGTTATAAAAGTTGGCGGGAAATTTAAATGATGCTGCAGAATTTAAAGGAGTCTAGAAAGGATACGGATATAAGAACAAAATTGGACACACGCGCGATAGGACACAATATCGATGGGATATAATCTCGATGGGACGCAATCTCGACAGAACATAATGTCGATGCAACACAATCTTGATAGACCGTAATCTTCATGTACATAATCTCAAGTGGAATCTTTATCGATAGTTCACAACCTCGAAAGGACATTTTGTTTCCTTGCCCTTCTTGTAATATTTTAGGTAAGGTTACGTTAGTTAATCACTCGAACTACGTCATCCCTCCAACTAGTTAAACACTTGCTCTAACCCATTCCTCTTATAATATTATAGGTAAGGTTACGTTAGTAGAGTGCAACAGTCTCAGTCTGATTTAGTTGCAGTCGACGCGAAGTCAGCCCCTTTTGAGTATTCGAACTTTCGGTACTATCATGTGTTCGACATAACGAACTTTCGGACTCGTCGTCCAATTCTTACAATGGAATGTAAATACGTTTTTCAGTTGGCCTATCGCCAGTAGGCCAAATCCGTTTTTTAAGGGAAGTCGACGTAGTTTTTCGAGAGATAAAAGTCATTTGCGCCTATGGATAGAACACATTCTCTCTCTGTCATTCATGCGTTCAACATCGTGTAAAAAAAAAGTTAACGTCTCTAGCCTGCTGCAGAGGTGGAAGTTCCGTGGTGACGCCTAGAATGTCTTAGCCTTCAAGGATTAGGATAGGCCAAGTAGAGGACAAGTAGTGGATAGATGCCTGGGGCCATCATCCTGTACATCTCTTGGACAGCAGAGTAAAGGAAGACTTACGTTTCTTTAGGAACAGTGCGGAGGACTTGGCATAGTTTTTTGCAAATATGTTCTTTAACGCGATGTTGTTTTTACGACTTCGTTTGCTTTTTTTTTTTTTTTGCAGGGCTCTTTGAATTTATGAGAATTATACTTGTAATAATAAAGTTAATTGTTTATTCTGGTCTCGATCGTCTCGTTAATTCTCGAGTAGATATTTTAGTATCTTAGTGGATGTTCATGGTAATCACTTTTCGTTATCTTTAAGTTAGCAGATTAAAACAACGCTAGTAAGGTCACGTCAGGCTAGTATATTTTATCATTCGAATTAGCCAATATCCCTTTAGCTAGTAATCCCTTGGTATCACCCTTCTCTCTTATAAATGACGAGTTCGGAATTGAAGCGAATCTTCCAGAGCCATGGCGCGATTGAGGTATAACATTGTTATGCCGCTTTCGTCGTTCTTATTCTAAACTAAGCGTAGTGGATGAATCCATGGATGGAAACAAAGAAAGAGTCATCATATTATATGTAAAGGCAAATTCGGACTTTATTTATATTTTCTTATATAACCTTTAAAATCTTTGACTCCTACCCTTTAATTCTTAAATACTTTTATTTGAAAACGGCAGAGACACGCCCCCCCCCCCCCAGAACAATTACAGTCGTAGGGTGTTTTTTCTTTTAGGTCTTCCGATACACGTATCTAGCTAGCGCGAGGTCGGAGGTTAGAGTTGTAATGGTTTTTCTTGCACATGGATTCCTTTTTTTTTATAAATCGGTCCCATGTGTACTCAATTTTAAGAAAACTTTAAATTCCTTTTAGTTGCCATGCCCGCGTATGCCGCGTCATGGTACCAATTATAAATTTTCCTACTTACTGGTATCCTGAGGTTGGACTGGAGACTTAAAAGCGAGAGGTCATAATTTTTAAATTGAGTTTAAATATACGGAGTAAGAAAAAGGCTTGATCGCCATGTACAAAATAAAATCTAACCGGGCAATCAGATGATTCGAAATCACGCGATGACGAGACGTCAGCGACCAGTATTCTGTATACATTTCAATCTTTAATTGTGCGCGTCGTGTAACGCGTCCTCACAGGAAAACGAGTGAGTTCAAAGCTATTTTAAAAGGGTACCAATTAATTAGGTCACAACTATTAATCTAATAGCCCATGAGGTGCACCATGGCAGACCAGTATTTATTAAGTGTTGTTAATAATTTTCATTAACCGGCAAATAAACTGAATGGTTTCATTTTAAATCTAAGTGAAAAATGAAAATTAAACGGTATAAACCATCAAAATGAAAACAACGGCTTAAGCGATGTTAATATTCATCTAAATCGAAAGCACTTCCGAATTAAACTGTGTGAAATGAAATTTAAGAACTATAGTTTTATGCTGAGAGTATTGACGTGTTCGTTCTGCGGGAGCTCGAGGGAATATTTTTGAATATGGCAAAAACAAGAACTTAATCAATTTACTTTTAAAAAGATCGAATAACGTGCTGCGATCGAGATTAAAAAAGATGTCGCGTGCACCATAGGATATTTAATCTTAAACCACAGTTATAGGGCCCCATAATTTAGAACAACAATAACCGATTATAAAGTTTGTACAATATAAAATAATCATATATATTAAATCATTTCAATTTAAACTTGTAAATTTGCAATTTTAATTCCT
The DNA here is from genome assembly GCA_963920705.1 of Odiellus spinosus. Taxonomy (NCBI): domain Eukaryota; kingdom Metazoa; phylum Arthropoda; class Arachnida; order Opiliones; family Phalangiidae; genus Odiellus; species Odiellus spinosus. The sequence goes on along the minus strand of OY987225.1, from coordinate 15,449,539 downwards.
ACCACTAAATTAAAAAAAAAATGGGTTAATTGATTTACAAGTGTTTAATTTTTCCAAAAGCAAACACAAATTATACAAAAACGTTGTTTTGCTTCGCACTTCAAAAAAGTGCATTTATAGGTAAGAATTTCAAACCCGTGAAGGGACAGAAATTATAAATTCACAGTGAAAGAAATATGAAAGTCACAGTCTAAGAAATCATAAAGCTATAATTATAATAATTAATATGAATAAAAAATTTACAAAAAAATGACGTATAAATTCGGCCTATCGAAACTTTTAATTATGCAGAAATCATTCTGTTGTAGAATTCACTCTTGGTAAGGGTAACTAAAAGCCAACTATGCGTGGAAAGGTAGAATAGCATAATACCAAATAGTTCCTGCCCGCGTTTTTAAAATGTTTAGTTGTTAGGATGGATGGTTGCAGTTTTCAGTTAGTAAAAGGAAACATTCGCCTCTTTATAAAGTTTCTAATCATTAAATCTACATAAGTAAAAGTTTCGATAGGCCGAATTTATACGTCATTTTTTTGTAAATTTTTTATTCATATTAATTATTATAATTATAGCTTTATGATTTCTTAAACTGTGACTTTCATATTTCTTTCACTGTGAATTTATAATTTCTGTCCCTTCACGGGTTTGAAATTCTTACCTATAAATGCACTTTTTTGAAGTGCGAAGCAAATCAACGTTTTTGTATAATCTTCCTTTGCTTAAATGACGTTATTATGCTTAAAAGCTGTGCAAAATTGAAGCTTAGCGGGTTTTACACGCACTAATTTATTTTAGACATTCGGAGAAATTAAAAACAAGTCAAAATACACTGTTTCCAACTTCGCTAAAAGCATAGACCAAGAAAGGGTTTCACCCTGGACACGCGACGTGCAGCTCTCCTTGCCTTCCACTGTTGTTTGCCAGATCTTTCAAATTGTTTGAGATCTTGGTGGTGCAGTTCGCTGGCGCCTCTACCGGTCGTCAAGCGAATTATCGTAGCGCGTTAGTTGTAAAGATGGTGGGAAGGAAGAGCCACGGACCGTTTTCCCCTCCATCAAAGTAGTATACCACGTGATCAGCGTAATTTCTGAGTATTTTCGGAGATTTTCTCAGCAGGGGGTGCCAATTTTAAATAAGGTATTCCGTCCCGTCTTTCCACCACAGTTTGCAGCGCGTACAAAGCTACCCTATCCGTTATCCTTACGGATTGTTTATTTATAGGGATATTGAGGGCCTCGGTTTACGCACGCTCGGTGGTAACCATTGACCTGCAGCGGGTTCACTCCCTGTAGTTCACATTAATTTGGCAACGCCTATAAACCTACTCTATCCTTTATCTCTAAGAATTGTTCACTTCGAAATGTAGGGAGCGTTACTGAAAGAGAGTCCCCAACCTCATGTTGTTGCAAATGTATGAGATTTTGTCACCCGCGAGCAGGGACGGAAATAAGCACAAGTCACTGGTCATTTGTCCGATAAATTTTCCAAATGTCCGATAACTTTTTATTTTTAAGAGGGGGTCACTGGACAAATGTCCGATAAAAAAAAGTACTTTTCAATATAGGAAATGTAGCATTGTCCAATAATTTTGTTAAATGTCCGATAACTTTTGAATTTTAAAGGGGGTTACTGGACATTTGTTCAATAGGTAGGTTGCATGAGGTAGGGTCTTGCTCTCCCCTTGTTGAAGAAAAGGGGGTGAATGTTTTTTTACCCGCTAGATGTCTCGGACTTCCGGAAGTTACGCGTGGTTGTCGGCCATCACGGCGACTGACGCTATTAACGAGTTAAAGGATTCAAGGAATTTCTCGCCCATAAAATCGCTAATACTAAAATATTTTGTGAGTGTTATGCCGATGGACTTTCTATAATTGAAAAAAATTGATAGTTGAAGGATATGTTACATGCTTAGCCCATGAAATTTTAATTAAAAGTGATTTGCGTGAAGTTTAGTTCGTTTTGGCCAAGGCTTAGACGCTTTAACGTTAGAAATTAGAAGTGTAGAAGTTAGAACTGTAAGGATCAGTACCTGAACATAATAATATCTTCTTCAAATATCTATTTTTCTCTACAATAGAAAGTCCATCAACATAGCCCTCACAAAATATTTTACTTTTAGAGATTTTAGGAGGCATTTTGGCGTCTAAACTGGCGAATACTTATAAGCATGCTATAACTCGATAAAAATAAAGCGTCAGTCGCCGTGATGGCCGACAACTATGCGGAACTTCCGGAAGTCAGAGACATCTAACGGAAAAAAGAAATTCACCCCCATTTCTTCCACAAGGGGAAAGCAAGACCCTACCTCATGCAACCTAGCTATAAGAAAAATTTCTTATTTCCGTCCCTGCCCGCGAGTGAAAGGATGACCTTGTATCATTACAAAGTTGGCTCTATAGAGAATCGGAGGAAAAAAGAGGGCTTTTTTTTTGATGGAAGAGTGCACCACCGTTACCTACTAGTACCGCCTCTATCGGGGAAAACAGTTACTAATGATATAGGGAGTACGTCGCGTGTCATTTCCTGGTCTATGCTAGAAGGTTTCAGATCATCCCGGTACATATAGCGGATTCTCTCAGTATTCAGCCGAAATGAAAAAAAAAAAAAAAAAAAAAAAAAAAATTCCTATATCCATGTAATATAATCCCGGTGAACGCGCCTTTATCTAAATTATGTCGTTTCTATCTTGGATACCCGTGTAAACGCACCTTTATTTAGATTCTTCAATCCACCCCAAGTTAGCAGCAAGCCTAAGCCTATACTGCCCGTTATACCTTTTTGACTAAATGATATATATAGAAAATAGCTTGGCGCATGCTGCCAACTCAAACTGGTATTAAACGTTCACATTTCTTTAAATTTTTGGACACTTTCTTAAATATCTTCTAAACTATCTCGAATTTTAAATTGATTTTTCAACTGTATTATTAATTAGATTAAGTTTGACCATTTTGATATTTTTAATTGTAATATAAATTAATATTGCGTTTCATTTCCCTAAACGATATCACACCATTCTAAAAAGTTAGTATATAAACCGTTCGAAGGGCTTTGTTAATTGAGCGATGTGGCCATGAAGTTGGGAGTAAAACCCCCTCCCTTCAATGTATTGTTGATTCCTGATCTCTAGGCACTTGGCAGGCAACGCTAATTTAACCAGGTGGGGCAATGTTTGGAGAGTGGAAGGTTAATGTGGACCATATTAGTGGCCCACTGAGATCGGAAACTGGAGGCTGGACCTTAAGATTGGTGATGGTCGGAGGTGATTATAAAAGTGGGAGACGTCCCATTGCGAATAATCGCCTTCGAGGCTCGACCGTAAAGTGGATGGTGGAAGGCGATAATATCCAATGGGAGACGTCCACTTGTATATAATTGCACGATACCTGAAACTCAATGTGGCAGCCATGCTTAAAGGGGGTAATTCCCGTTAAACTGAATTGAACGATAACCTGGCTTGATTACATCTCTAGACTTTTTGCTACAGAAGCTAGGTCACGTGATTTCCGGTTACACATGATATCCGGTTAAACAGGAAGTGACACACACACAGACACACATATCAACCAGTGTAAAACCTCCCCTTGAACCAAAGTTCGGTCGGGGAGGTAAAAATCTTGCTTCTGTACTCGTGTTTTACGGAAGTCTGCAAGGATTACTTTTCAATGAAGTTTAACATTGAATTCCCTTAACTTTTCCCATTTTTCTAACGTCGTGTTAAGTTTAGCATAAGTGTCGGACAGACAGACACTGTTACAATCAGAATTGGTATTTTGATAATTTAATGTAAACTATGAAAGATTGCTCTTCAGAAACTAAACTCTCTAAACCGATCAATTGCTCTCTGCATTACTCTCTATACGTATTCCTCGCTTATGACCAAAAATGGTAGTTCATATCGTGACTCGATCTATATAATCCGCTACTAGTGCCCTCTCTCTAAGGGAAAGAGTGTGATCTTTATAAGATTTCCTACAATTTATTTTAATAAGCTTATATTTTACGAGCAAAAAATGTGCTATATAGATGACTTCAAACACGAAAATCTATATTTAGACTAATTATTACTTGGCCACTTACACGCGCTCCAGACAGAGGTTGTCCCATCGGATCGAAGTATACCGGCTTAAATAGTCGTTAGAAAAGAAGAAATGAAAATCCTAATGTTTAAAGGATTATTACTTTGACAGCCTATTTAAAAAATCGGTATCGTTACGGTTTAAAAAATTATATAAAAGCTAGTTTTGCTTCAAATTTTTAAAAAGTTCAATTATAGAGATTAACGTCGTATTAAACGGTCAGAAATAGTTTTAGTCGTCAGTAATTTTAGTATATTACAAATATGATTATGCCACAAATTATAATTAGTATAAAAAAGTCCGTCATGTGTTAGCATTTTTCCAAGCTCGTCATCTTTCTCGGGTAATAGCCAGAAATAGTTATTGGTCACTCCAACTTGACCAAAATAATTTAGATTCAAAGGTTGCCGGATTCGTAGAAAAACCAAGGAAATCTTTTCAGAAAGATTGGGGTCGATTTGATCGAATCCCAAATGATCGAACGCTGTCTCAAATGATCGAAGGTCATATGATCGAACGCTGTCTCAAATGATCGAAGGTCATATGATCGAAATTATTTGGTTTTAAAGGTAGTCTCAATTGATCGAATATCTTTTGATCGAAGTGTCATTTGTACGAATGCTTCCTGATCGAAATCAATTTTAGGAGGAAACTTCTAAGACTTGAAGCCCTGCCCGTTTACGCTTCCCTTCCATTGGACCTAACCTAACCTAACCTAACCTAACCCAACGTAACCCAACCAAACATAGCCAAGCTTAGGCTTAAGTATTTTTTTGTACAAAAAAAACTACTTAATTAGTTCGATCATTTTAGGTTCGATCTAATGAGAATAATCCCTAAAGGATTTAGTTCTACTACAATAGTATTTTAAATACTACTACTTCGATCAATTGTAATTCGATCCAATGGACATCGATCAAATGCCACAAAAGTTAAAACGAGAATAAAATAAATTTGATCGAATTCGATTCGATCATTTGAAACAAAATTTGATCGAATTCGATCAGACATTTTTCGATCTAATGGAAATAAACCTTTTAGGAATATTAACCGATAATACCACAGCATGTTAATAAATATTATAAACACAAATGTATCCACGTATAAATATTACAATAATTTCCGATCCGCGACATTTGGACGTCAAGCCAATTGGACGCTTGGCCATTTGGGGCTTAGTTCGACTCCCACGCGTTGTGTTTATCAAACGTGTTTAAATTTAAAAGAAGGGTGGCGGTTCGGTGGGCCAAAACTTGCACGAGACACATATAGTTTCTTCAGTAACAGTAATAATACCACAAGAATCTTCCTTTTAATAATAATTTAATTCATATCAATTTCAAGCCTCGATCTAGCTTGTGGTGAATTCCCTTTCTTATAAATAACATATAATTTAACGAACTTAAGGGATTTACACACTTGGGCTAATTGTTTTATTATTAAAAACTGTTAATGAAATGTGCAAGATTTTGCTAATATCAATATTTATTACGGACTGTACGGGTAGTGGTGTAACAATGACCGATCTATATTCATCGTAACAACAGATGTCGCCAGGGTATCTATAATTTGGTTAGTAAACACCGAGCGCGGTAATTTTAAATATAGATATTACACTCCTCCCGTGTTTCATAAAAAAAAACCCAAAGTAAAACTTATGGTGTGACATACGAAATTATTAGGATAAACACGTTTGTGTTTATCCCTTTATCTAAACTCGAATTTCATCAGAAACCGTAATGTCTTTTCCAATGGACCCGCGGCGCTTGATAACTGAAATCGTCGTCGTCGTTTCCCTCTTCCCACCGTCCACTGAATTCGAAATAATACAGACAAAGGTACTTTTTAAAAAATTTGATAAGACTTCGTTCGGGTACAAGAGTATCTCTAGTTAAACACAGATTTCAATAATGAAATGTTGATTAAGTATATGAAGTAATAGAAAGTAAGGTGCCTGAATGGGTTACAAAAGGGTGAAATCTTAAGCTTAGCCGAGCTTTACTAATTGCTTCAAAATGATAAACAAAAATTTTATTTCTTAAACAGTAGAATGATTAGGAATATCCATCGAATTCGAGTTAATAGAAAGTAAGGTGCCTGAATGGGTTACAAAAGGGTGAAATCATAAGCTTAGCCGAGCTTTATTAATTGCTTCAAAATGGTAAACAAAATTTTATTTCTTAAACAGTGGAATGATAATGAATATCCATCGAATTCGAGTTAATAGAGAGACAAATGCCTGTATGGGTGACGAAAAGGGTAAAACATATAACTAGCCGAGCTTTTTTAATTGGCTTTAAATTGATAAACAAAAATTGATTTTATTAAACAGTTGATAAGTTTTTTTTTAATAGCATTTTTTATCGTTAACGGAAAATTGCATTTATTGGGTTCTTTTACTGGGGTAGCCCTCTTCAGCCGTCTAATTTTGAATATTATGTCATATCATGAGTATCCCATTATATTCACCCTAATTCACCGTAATTAAAAAGTTGGCAAGATTTTCTTATCATTTGATTTTTAACTTTAAAAATATATCTCTTCTCGGCCTATATAAGCGTGATTTACAGATTCGGTACTCATAGATGCACCGCACCAATGGGTGGTTTACTTTAGCGTTTAAAATTGTTACGAATCCTCTCGCTTGCGCGATGGTGTCGTCTTTGATTGTTTCGGCAATCGTTACTCACCTATATTTAGGTGATAAGAGACCTCTTTCTCCAGATCTTTTGGGTAGAATACTCGAATAAACCGAGGCGATTGAATTTAAATTTGTACGAACATTTCACAATGAAAGGTCTAGGGATTAAATATCACTTGAGTTGGACTACATATCCTGCGAAGTGCTCAATTACACACGAAATTTAAATTTTAGCGTTCTCAATCTCTACTTTATTTTTTTTAAATACTTGAGTTTTGCGACAAGGATGTGCTTTAGATCCAAAAGCACCGTCATTAATACTACGTAATGACATTGCTTTTAAGTAGTTGGCCAATTATTAAAGTCTGGATCTAAAGCAAATCCAAATTAAGTATATAAAAAAATGAAGATTTAGAATGTTAAATATTTTAGGCGAAACGGAAATTGATATCGGCGAGTTAAATATACGGGCACATAATTCTGGTCTTCTGAAATATGTTCTCTTGAATTGTTCCGCATTCCATGCCCATTTTTTGTCGATGCGATTCCATATTATAAATTTAATCCCTAGCTCGGACTAACCCGTCTCTCTTGTAATATTTTAGGTAAGGCTAGGTTTGTTAATCCCTCGCCTATACCTCAAACTAGTTAAAGCCTCGAGCTACCCCGTCCATCTGGTAATCTTTAAGGAATGTTTTCGATAGATAATCGCTCTAATTAGCCAATCCCTCCAACTAGTTTATCCTTAGCTCAGGCTATTTGTAATATTTTAGGTAAGGCTAGGTTAGGTTAGTTAATTCCTCGAATTAGCCCATCCTTCCAACTAGTTAATCCCTCGGGCTACCCATTCCATCATCTAATCTTTATGATAAGGTTAAATTATGTTAATTAATCCCTGGAAATTGCCCATCCCTCCAACTAGGTAATCCCTAGCTCAGGCTAACCCGTTCCACTTGTAATATTTTAGGTAATATTTGGTTAGGTTAGTTAATCCCTTGAATTAGCCCATCCCTCTTTTACTACTTTAGGTAAGGTTTGGTTAGTTAATCTCTGTCTTTCAAGATTTGTTCTAGGGTTTCAATTACGAATAGATTGAAGCCACAATTAAACGCTATAATATTTATTCATCATTAGTAAAAATTAAGGTTCAATATACCTATAAAGCAAAATAGTGAAATGAGGAAAAGGTGTATATTTCTGGTGAAAAAAGGGACAGAAATTATACAAAAAAGAGGTTGCTTCGCAACCTTAACAAGTTGGGAAACCAAAATATAACCTCCCCGACCCCGACGTTAAGGTAATCTAACCTAACCCTACCTAAAATAAAAGATGAAAAGAAATGTAGAGTATTGGATGAGTAGAGGAAACAGCGTGCATTTCCATCATTATTCTCTATTTTACGGAGTATAAGTATTTTCCCTTAACCTCAAGGAGAATGCAAAAGAGTGTCATGCGTTACCCATAATTACATGTGGCAGGTCGTAGACTCTTTAATATACACACCAAATGAAATGTCCTGCGTTACCCATAATTATATGCGGCAGGTCGTAGACTCTTTAATATACACACCAAATGAAATGTCCTGCGTTACCCATAATTATATGCGGCATGGCGTAGATTTCTTAATAGACACACCAAATGAAATTTATTTTCTAAATAAATATGTAAAATACATGTTCTTATAATATAAATTATCACTAGAGCATAGGCTGTACTGTGTGATTTGATAAAGACGAAGGATTTAGTCTGGGATGCCAATGAAGACAAGGAATTAAAACGACGAAGATTTTGTAGCAAGTTCCTCTTAGACAAACCAAGAAATATTGTAGACTGAATGTTCCATTTACAACCCATTTTCGGTAGATGATCGGCAATTACTTCCGCTACAGTTTTCGTCTAAAATTCTTGTTTTGACATGCTAATAGAGGACCATTACTGATATTTTCATCATGCAAGTGATCCCAGTCATTGGAAGAATCAAAGGATTGAGCTGGTCGAGGTTATTTTCCAAACCGGCTGACAAGACGTTAGCTTCCACTCCTATGATAAAAAAAAATATCTCTAATACTGAAATAGACAATTTCCATACCGTTAATATTTATACTTGAATAGCTCCTTATATGTTTAGAATAACGAGGCCGTATGAAGAACTGTTGAGCTTTTACTGACTGTAAGAATCTCATATGTCGAGTCCGAAAACACTCACTGCTTGCATGTTTCAATTCTTCGTAGCCAGGCCGTCTCTCTCTGGTAATAAATGAAAGCCATGTCGCTGCTCTGTTGACTTCAAATGGTGATGACATTCTGCGCTGGTTGATTTTCTCACTTAAGTCACTATAGCTCTCTTTCGTCTGGTCTCGTCTCGTCTCGTCTCGTCTCGTCTCGTCTCGTCTCGTCTCGTCTCGTCTCGTCTCGTCTCGTCTCGTCTCGTCTCGTCTCGTCTCGTCTCGTCTCGTCTCGTCTCGTCTCGTCTCGTCTCGTCTCGTCTCGTCTCGTCTCGTCTCGTCTCGTCTCGTCTCGTCTCGTCTCGTCTCGTCTCGTCTCGTCTCGTCTCGTCTCGTCTCGTCTCGTCTCGTCTCGTCTCGTCTCGTCTCGTCTCGTCTCGTCTCGTCTCGTCTCCTGGTCTGCTAACGAAGATCACTCTACACGGCTTCTTTTGATTATGAAAATAATAGGAAATGTTTCTTGGTTTTATAGTGGAGAAATCTGAAGCCTATTTTTTTTTTCCAACATCAGATAACCATTTTTTATTCAAAACTGATGTTTTTTTAAACACGGGAAACCTACTGTACTTCTGTCCAAGGGGAGTTTTCACGACTATAATTTTTCTTAAGAGGTTTAACATTTTGTATCAATCCGCCTCAGCTTTAAATCTTATGTCGTTTCTATCTTGGATGCCCGTGTAAACGTACCTTTATTTAGATTCTTCAATCCACCCCAAGTTTGCAGCAAGCCTTAGCCTATACTGCCCGTTATACCTTTGCGTTTTGGACTAAATGATATATGGAAAACAGCTTAGCGCGTGTTGCCAACTCAAGCTGGTATTAAACGGTCACATTTCATTAAATTTTGGGAAATTTCTTAAATAGCTTATCTACAGTTTAATAAATTAAATTTTTGTTCATCAATTTAGAACCACTTAATAAAGATCGCTAGGTTTATGTTTTAACCTTTTCGTAACCCATTCAGCCACCTTTCTCTCTATTACTTCATATACCTTATCAATCTTTCATTATAGAAATCTTTGTTTAACCAAGAGAAGCACTCGTAAACAATAAACTATACTTTCTCTCTATTAGCTCGAATTCAATGGATATTCCTTATCATTCTACTGTTTAAGAAATAAAATTTTTGTTTATCATTTTGAAGCAATTAATAAAAATCGGCTAAGCTTATGATTTCACCCTTTTGTAACCAATTCAGGCACCTTACTCTCTATTACTTCATATACTTTATCAATATTTCATTATTTAAATCTGTGTTTAACTAGAGAAACTCTCGTACCGAAAGAAGTCTTATCAAATTTTGTCAAAGTACCTTTGTCTGTATTAATTCGAATTCAGTGGACGGTGGGATACCCGTGTAAACGCACTTTTATTTAGATTCTTCAAATCCAAGTTTGCCCGTTATACCTTTGCTTTTTGGACTAAATGATATATGGAAAACAGCTAAACGCGTGTTGCCAACTCAAGCTGGTATTAAACGGTCACATTTCATTAAATTTTTGGGAAATTTCTTAAATATCTTCTAAACTATCTAGAATTTTTAATTTATTTTTCAGCTTCTTTATTAATTAGATTCAGTTTAACAATATTATTATATTAAATTAAAATTTAAATGAATTATACGCTTCAATTCACTAAAAGATATCGCGGCATAAGGCCAAAATAGTTAGGGCATGGAAAAGGGGTATATATAGCTTTCGCTAACCTTTATTCACCGAGCGAGTAACCGAGAAGAGTTGGGGAAAACCCCCCCTTCTCAACGTCTAGACGTTTATCGTAACCCTAGGCATTCGGTAACTGCACAACAAACACCCGTAGAGGGAGGAGATGACTGGAGTGGAAGGTTGATGTGGACTAAATTAGTGAGGGACGCCTCGCTAATATGGCCCGCTGAGATCGGACACTAGAGGTTGGACCTTGGTGTGAGGATGGTCGGAGGTGATTATAACAGTGGGAGACGTCCCATTGCGTATAATATATATATATATATATATATATATATATATATATATATATATATATTTATATATATATATATATTTATATATATATATATTTATATATTTATATATATTTATTTATACATATATTTATTTATACATATATTTATTTATACATATATTTATTTATACATATATTTATTTATATATATATATATATTTATTTATATATTTATTTATACATATATTTATTTATACATATATTTATTGATACATATATTTATTTAAATATATATTTATTTATTTATATATTTATTTATTTATATATTTTTATATATTTATATATATATATATTTATTTATTTAATTATTTATTTATTATATATTTTCCAAAAAACGGATAAAGACGACCTAGGACTAATGATAAATATATATACATTATAGGAACTCCATCTTTAGCTAATTTTATTAGTGATACTGATAGAATTTAAAATTAACATCAATGAGAGAGGAAGGTTACCTAGGTCGTCTTTATCCGACCTAGGTCGTCTTTATCCGTTTTTTGGAAAATATATAATTATAAAATCTTTCAAGATATGAAATTGCTCTTTCTCTAACAATTAATTTGTGTCCCTTCACGGGTTTGATTCGAGTTAAATAAAGAGCCCTTTTTACCTCCCCGACTGAACTTTACACTGGTCGTGTCTGTGTGTGTGTGTCACTTCCTGTGTAAGCGGATATCCTGTGTAACCGGAAATCACGTGACCTAGTCTAGAGACATTATCATACCAGCCTATCGTTCAATTCCGTTTAACGGGAATTACCTCCTTTAAGCGTGGCTGCCACAATGAGTTTCAGGTGTCGTGCAATTATATACAACAGGACGTCTCCAATTGTATATTATCGCATTCCACCATCCACTTTACGGTCAAACCTCGATGCTGGACAGTTGAAGGCGATTATACGCAATGGGGCGTCTCCCACTGTTATAATCACCTCCGACCATCCTCACACCAAGGTCCAACCTCTAGTGTCCGATCTCAGCGGGCCATATTAGCGAGGCGTCCCTCACTAATATAGTCCACATCAACCTTCCACTCCAGTCATCTCCTCCCTCTACGGGTGTTTGTGGTGCAGTTACCGAATGCCTAGGGTAACGATAAGCGTCTAGACGTTGAGAAGGGGGGGTTTTCCCCAACTCTTCTCGGTTATTCGCTCGGTGAATAAAGGTTAGCGAAAGCTATATATACCCCTTTTCCATGCCCTAACTATTTTGGCCTTATGCCGCGATATCTTTTAGTGAATTGAAGCGTATAATTCATTTAAATTTTAATTTAATATAATAATATTGTTAAACTGAATCTAATTAATAAAGAAGCTGAAAAATCAATTAAAAATTCGAGATAGTTTAGAAGATATTTAAGAAATTTCCCAAAAATTTAATGAAATGTGACCGTTTAATACCAGCTTGAGTTGGCAACACGCGCTTAGCTGTTTTCCATATATCATTTAGTCCAAAAAGCAAAGGTATAACGGGCAGTATAGGCTTAGTCTTGCTGCAAACTTGGGGTGGATTGAAGAATCTAAATAAAAGTGCGTTTACACGGGTATCCCACCGTCCACTGAATTCGAATTAATACAGACAAAGGTACTTTGACAAAATTTGATAAGACTTCTTTCGGTACGAGAGTTTCTCTAGTTAAACACAGATTTAAATAATGAAATATTGATAAAGTATATGAAGTAATAGAGAGTAAGGTGCCTGAATTGGTTACAAAAGGGTGAAATCATAAGCTTAGCCGATTTTTATTAATTGCTTCAAAATGATAAACAAAAATTTTATTTCTTAAACAGTAGAATGATAAGGAATATCCATTGAATTCGAGCTAATAGAGAGAAAGTATAGTTTATTGTTTACGAGTGCTTCTCTTGGTTAAACAAAGATTTCTATAATGAAAGATTGATAAGGTATATGAAGTAATAGAGAGAAAGGTGGCTGAATGGGTTACGAAAAGGTTAAAACATAAACCTAGCGATCTTTATTAAGTGGTTCTAAATTGATGAACAAAAATTTAATTTATTAAACTGTAGATAAGCTATTTAAGAAATTTCCCAAAAATTTAATGAAATGTGACCGTTTAATACCAGCTTGAGTTGGCAACACGCGCTAAGCTGTTTTCCATATATCATTTAGTCCAAAAAGCAAAGGTATAACGGGCAGTATAGGCTAAGGCTTGCTGCAAACTTGGGGTGGATTGAAGAATCTAAATAAAGGTACGTTTACACGGGCATCCAAGATAGAAACGACATAAGATTTAAAGCTGAGGCGGATTGATACAAAATGTTAAACCTCTTAAGAAAAATTATAGTCGTGAAAACTCCCCTTGGACAGAAGTACAGTAGGTTTCCCGTGTTTAAAAAACATCAGTTTTGAATAAAAAATGGTTATCTGATGTTGGAAAAAAAAATAGGCTTCAGATTTCTCCACTATAAAACCAAGAAACATTTCCTATTATTTTCATAATCAAAAGAAGCCGTGTAGAGTGATCTTCGTTAGCAGACCAGGAGACCAGGAGACGAGACAAGACGAGACCAGACGAAAGAGAGCTATAGTGACTTAAGTGAGAAAATCAACCAGCGCAGAATGTCATCACCATTTGAAGTCAACAGAGCAGCGACGTGGCTTTCATTTATTACCAGAGAGAGACGGCCTGGCTACGAAGAATTGAAACATGCAAGCAGTGAGTGTTTTCGGACTCGACATATGAGATTCTTACAGTCAGTAAAAGCTCAACAGTTCTTCATACGGCTCACGACATCAGATGCTCCACTACGTCCGCATTTTCCAACGGGCCATATCAGAGAAACTCTGCAGCAAAGACAAGGGGCCATGCTAAGTAATCAAAGCAACAACAAGATACCAGACCCACTAAGATTAAAGATCGTCACAAAAGTCTATCATTACATCGGACCAAGACAATGGGGAAAGGCCATCGTCGAATCAGCAGCACAAACCCCCCATTCATACAACTTAAGAACGCCAGAAGATAAACTAATACGACGGACGCGACAGCAACTACGGGTAGATCACGAGCCCGAGATACGGACTGTACCATCGAGGACTTGTAAGAAATGGCCCACAGAACAAACGACGGAGGGACAGGAATCAAATCAGCCAGCAGCAACGACTATACGGCGTAGCGGTGGTGCGAAAGCCCCAACCGCGCAAGAAGCGGAACGACGAGCAGCATATGACAGAAATCAGAGCCACGAAGAAGAGCGCAGGCATACACCACGAAGAGATACCCCGGCACGAACAAGCGTAGCAGAGCGAATAAGCCGGACATCGCCAAAACTAAAACTTCCCCCAGCATTCCCCAGAGAAATACGACCGTCAACAATACCAGTAACCACACCGCCATTTAATGTCAGAGATTTCATACCGGGACGAAGCACTAGAACACGAAACAACATCAAGCCGCCTGCACGCTACCCAAATGACTACTAATGCCATGGAGGGAAGGATGGATGGAAAACAAAAATGAACATTACTATAGGGGAAAAGAAAGATGTTATATATGTAACTAGCTCTTGAATATAGACATGTAAATAGCACTTTAAATATGTAAATAGATCTTTAAACAAGACTTAAAATAGACTAAAAGATAAGTGGCGGTAAATAAAGAAGATAAAAAATATATTAGATTAAGTATAAAAACGGATAACAATCGAGAGGAGCAGCCACTCTCTCTCGCGCTAGATGTTTAACTGAAGTCAATAAACTTACCGTGATTTAATTTGCCTTGTGTCGTCATTGCTACTTATAACAATAGGTAAGAATTTCAAACCCGTGATGGGACAGAAATTATAAATTCACAGTGAAAGAAATATGAAAGTCACAGTCTAAGAAATCATAAAGCTATAATTATAATAATTAATATGAATAAAAAATTTACAAAAAAATGACGTATAAATTCGGCCTATCGAAACTTTTAATTATGCAGAAATCATTCTGTTGTAGAATTCACTCTTGGTAAGGGTAACTAAAAGCCATCTATGCGTGGAAAGGTAGAATAGCATAATACCAAATAGTTCCTGCCCGCGTTTTTAAAATGTTTAGTTGTTAGGGTGGAGAATTATATTATCTTAAGAGGTGTTGCTGTTTAGATGAGACTTTTGATTTTTAAACATGTTTCACCACGGGGAATACACTAACAAACCTTTACTCGCGTGTTATCGTCATCTGACAGCTACTAAAGTTTAGTTGACTCTTACTTTTTCCCTTCTCCTAGACTCTAGACTGGTGATATCGCATGGCGATGGTTGCAGTTTTCAGTTAGTAAAAGGAAACATTCGCCTCTTTATAAAGTTTCTAATCATTAAATCTACATAAGTAAAAGTTTCGACAGGCCGAATTTATACGTAATTTTTTTGTAAATTTTTTATTCATATTAATTATTATAATTATAGCTTTATGATTTCTTAGACTGTGACTTTCATATTTCTTTCACTGTGAATTTATAATTTCTGTCCCTTCACGGGTTTGAAATTCTTACCTATAAATGCACTTTTTTGAAGTGCGAAGCAAAACAACGTTTTTGTATATATATATAGCATATATATATATATATATATATAGCATATATATGTATATATATATATATATATATATATATATATATATATATATATATATATATATATATATATATATATATATATATATATATATATATATATATATATATATATATATATATATATATATATAGCATATATATGTATATATATATATATATATATATATATATATATATATATAGCATATATATGTATATATATATATATATATATATATATATATATATATATATATATAGCATATATATATATATATATATATATATATATATATATATATAGCATATATATATATATATATATATATATATATATATAGCATATATATATATATATATATATATATATATATAGCATATATATATATATATATATATATATATATATATATATATATATATATAGCATATATATATATAGCATATATATATATATATATATATATATATATATATATATATATATATATATATATATATATATATATATATATATATATATATGCTATATATATATATATATATATGCTATATATATATATATATATATATATATATATATATATATATATATATATATATATATATATATATATATATATATATATATATATATATATATAGCATATAGCATATAGCATATATATATATATATATATATATATATATATATATATATATATATATATATATAGATATATATATATAGATATATATATATAGATATATATATATAGATATATATATATAGATATATATATATAGATATATATATATAGATATATATATATAGATATATATATATAGCAAATATATATATATAGCATATATATATATATAGCATATATATATATATATATAGCATATATATATATATATATATAGCATATATATATATATATATATAGCATATATATATATATATATAGCATATATATATATATATATAGCATATATATATATATATATAGCATATATATATATATATATATATATATAGCATATATATATATATAGAAGCATATATATATATATACATATATAGAAGCATATATATATATATACATATATAGAAGCATATATATATATATATATATAGAAGCATATATATATATATATATATAGAAGCATATATATATATATATATAGAAGCATATATATATAGAAGCATATATATATATATATATATATAGAAGCATATATATATATATATATATAGAAGCATATATATATATATATATAGAAGTATATATATATATATATATATATAGGAGTATATATATATATATATATATATATAGAAGCATATATATACAGGGTGGAACAGATTACAAAACTCAATAGCTTCTATGGGAAAAAATTTCAATGGGATTTTATCATTGAGCGCGTGCTATCAAAATTAATTTTTCACGTCTGGCGCGTGTTTATATATATATATATGAGAAACACTGCAATTCGAAAGGAACTATGAAATATTATATAACATGTGTAACCTATTTATTGCGCCTATATCATTTATATTTAGTGTACGTTATTTTCTTAATTATTAATATAAAATTAACATTTATGATATAAATAGAAATTATTTTACTACACATTTTTAACGTCAAATGTTTGATTTTTCAATGAAAATGTTTCATATAAAGGGCAGAGTTATCTGCGAGAGGTTTGGCTTAATTGCAGTTATTTAAAAGGGAAATTTGTCCATTTCAGTTGTAATAAATTATTTCTGCCCATTCCGAGTTATAATAAATAATATCTGTCCATTCCGAATTGTAATAAATTATATTTGCCCATTCTGAGTTGCAATAAAAAATTATATCTGTCCATTGTGGGAAGTAATAAAAAATTATATCTGTCCATTCTGAATTGTAATATCTGTCACAGATAGCCTTCCATTCTAGATGGGCATCCGCCCAACTGTTTTTTTTATAATATATATAGCGTTATATTATAGAAAACACTGCATGCGTTTACACAGATACTAAAAAACTACGAAACAGAATCTTTAATATTAAAATTATTAACCATAGTGAAATATAAATTCAAATAACTTTTATTTAATAGAAAAATTATAAGTTAAAAGAAAAGGAGAAAGTTAGATCAAGAAAACCAAGGCTTCGCCGCTTTGTAAGGCTAACTATTTTTTGGATATCCAACAGAACCCCAGTAGGATGGCAACTACTTCATGGTAGGAAGAACATCAATTTTATAACTAAAATTGTGGTCTTAACTCCTAAACTGAGACGTCAGACTGATGCTAGGAATTCAATTTTATTTTACTTTTTAATATACATGTATAAATGTGTTTATATTCCAACAAATATTGCATACCTCCTTTCCAATTCCACAGTTTCGTATAAACGGCAGAGTTATCTGCGAGAGGTTTGGCTTAATTGCAGTTATTTAAAAGCGAAATTTGTCCATTTCAGTTGTAATAAATTATTTCTGCCCATTCCGAGTTATAATAAATAATATCTGTCCATTCCGAGTTGTAATAAATTATATTTGCCCATTCTGAGTTGCAATAAAAAATTATATCTGTCCATTGTGGGTAGTAATAAAAAAATATATCTGTCCATTCTGAATTGTAATATCTGTCACAGATAGCCTTCCATTCTAGATGGGCATCCGCCCAACTGTTTTTTTTTTATAATATATATAGCGTTATATTATAGAAAACACTGCATGCGTTTACACAGATACTAAAAAACTACGAAACAGAATCTTTAATATTAAAATTATTAACCATAGTGAAATATAAATTCAAATAACTTTTATTTAATAGAAAAATTATAAGTTAAAAGAAAAGGAGAAAGCTAGATCAAGAAAACCAAGGCTTCGCCGCTTTGTAAGGCTAACTATTTTTTGGATATCCAACAGAACCCCAGTAGGATGGCAACTACTTCATGGTAGGAAGAACATCAACTTTATAACTAAAATTGTGGTCTTAACTCCTAAACTGAGACGTCAGACTGATGCTAGGAATTCAATTTTATTTTACTTTTTAATATACATGTATAAAATCTGTGATAGCGTTCTGTAGATTTGTTCGCCTAACAATTGCACATTGCCAAGAGGGACTCTCTAAATACTCTCCTTTACATGCTTTTTTCTTCCACTTATCCAACAGACATTTCCACCAAGGTTACAAAACTCAGCAAAAACTTTCCTGTTTAAACAAATGTTTCAATTAGATGGGAATGACTTTACACAAAAGCAAACTCTTTTTGCCTTAGTTGAGCAGATTTCGAATGAAAGATAAAGCACGCCAGCTTTTTGTCATTTTCAGGCCCCCTCCACCCGGTAGGGTGTAGGCTACTATTTTAAACTTAGCTGTAGTATGTATGTAGCATGTATGCCTATGGAAAGACGAAGCGAAAATTACGATAGATTTTCGTCGTCGCGAACGAGATAATAAGCGAGCTCATGAGTGTAAAACGCTACAATCTAATGGAGCATAATGAGAGAAAAACCACGTATCTTTTAGAGGCGAAAAACCAGCAGTCAAAACTTAATTTTCAAAATCGTGAATATTAAATAAAAATGAGAAGATTGTATACTTAAAGGTAGAATGCAGTCCAGCAAATTTGGATTTTTTTTTTTCGTGAATGATTTGGATTATGCGTTTTTTGTTTGAATGGTTGGATTTGATTTTGGGGTATACTTAAAGGCAGAAGGCAGTCCGACAAATTTATAGTTTTTTGCACGAATGATTAGGATTATGGGTTATTGCGCGAATGACAGGATTAGACTTTGGGTTATACTTAAAGGCAGAATTCAGTCCGACAAATTATTATTATTATTATTTTTAGCCCGATGTAATGATGTGGTAATGAGCCTTATTTCACATTAAAAAACTTAAATAAATTAATATTCGATTTGAAATATATAAGCAAGAATTTGAAATAGTGACGAGATTGGTGGTAATGTGATAAAGAACCAGGCTCTTATCCCTTTTAAAAACTTAAAAACATTAAAAGTTGATGTTAAAGAAATAATGGTAATTTTAAAATAGTGAAGTCAAATTGTGGTCTTAACTCCTAAACTGAGACGTCAGACTGAAGCTAGGAATTCAATTTTATTTTACTTTTTAATATACATGTATAAAATCTGTGATAGCGTACTGTAGATTTGTTCGCCTAACAATTGCACATTTCCAAGAGGGACTCTCTAAATACTCTCCTTTGCATGCTTTTTTCTTCCACTTATCCAACAGACATTTCCACCAAGGTTACAAAACTCAGCAAAAACTTTCCTGTTTAAACAAATGTAAAGTGATAATGAACCTGATATATATGAGAACCTTACTTAGCGGCTAATATTGATAACGCATAGCGTCAGAATGGGCTCTCGGGGTGTGGCTTCCCTACGGACTTACCCATCTTGTTCTTACTAATACATATGATTTTCTGAGACGGAATAACCGGTGGTGACTAGTTTAAGTAGTGAAAACTAAATTCTTCATCGGGGCGAGGGAGCTACCGCAAGCAAAGAATACATCTCTTTTGGATTAAAATTTCTGTCTGATATCCATCCCACTCTAATACAGGGTGTTTCCGCGATAAGTCTGTCATAAATTATGGGGCGGGTAGTAAGGGCCAAATTGAGTAGAAATGGTCAAAGGACATGGTGTGTAAAAATTTCTGGAACAGAGATATGGAGCATCACAATTTGCCCCCCCAAAACAGTGAAAGTCCGCATTACGGTGCAAGGATTAATTACTATTTACCACCTTGTTTAAAATTATACCTCTTCTTATAATATCACCTCTTCTTCAGCAGAAGTGCATTAAGAGTAGATGTATGCTTACGATGGCAATGTAAACCAAATGCGACGTTTCATAATTATTAATTGTTAATTAATAATTAATTGTAATAAAGTTTCATTACAAGACTTACTCCATAAACATTTTTATTGTTGAAAAATTTAGAAAATGGATAAATTCGACCTATAAATAGACGTATTCTAAATTGAAGAAGAACTTGCAGGGGGTGTACACTCTTTACGAGCCGATCTGTTAGGTAGTAGTGTTCGTATTTCCTATTCTGATTGGCTAAGCTATGACGAGAGAAACAAACTAAGCGGTAACCCTTCCCCTCGCGCTTCGAGACTTGAAGCGTTTCCTATAGCAACGGGTGTAATGCGTGGATAGGTACGAAAGCGGGAAATAAGGTGAGTCGCAGGCGGCAGGCGCACCATCTTTTGTGATAATCTATTATTATACTTGTACCGCAATGGCTGTAGCCCCTGGAAGTTGGTTTTTGAGTATGGATATTTCGATTTCGTCCATTGTTCAGGGATATGCATTCTATTTGTTGATTAAAGTAGCTGATTTAAAATGTATGCATTACTTCACGCAATTATATTTAAGACTGAAAACTTCACTAGAGATTTTTTGTAGTACACGGGGATTCTCAAAAGATTTCGTGAAAATAGACTTCCCATATAAATCGAGGCTTGCAGACTATCGTGCCAGAATCGGATAATGAATAACTTAGGATATCCATTGATAACAAGGGTTTTTCAGATTTTTTTAATCTCGGATAAATTGTTTGTTAATATATAACAACAAACTATAAAAACAGAAGTATCTATGATACGAATTATACGGACATACAATTTTAAGCTTGATTAATAAAAATTACGCGTTTTTTCAATCTGATAACTGAGTGATATATAATAATTATATTTTAATCTAAATTGGAAGGAACCGACTAAATCACTACATATTCTAGCTTCGAGATCTCAATTCACGATGGTCTTACTCAATTAACAAAGGCTATACGAATTCAGAGCTCTACAATCGCAGGGGCGTTGCTAGGCCTTTTTTTGGGGGGCTATAGGCCCCAAGTTCAAAAACTAGCCCCCCAAAAATTTACCGAAAGCCCCCCAAAAATTTACCGAAGCCTCCCAAAAATTTACCGATAGCCCCCTTAAAACTAATCGAAAGCCCACAATAATTAACCGAAAGCCCCTAGCAAAACATTATTTGAGGACTTATTAAAATTTGCATGAAACGAGGTAACAAGAAATACATGAGCTCCAGACGCTACCTACGGTAGCTCGGCGCTATGATATGACTCAGGCGGATTCCTATTCGTAAGAAAATATTTAGCTCGGGATGTTGGCCGGAGAGGCACAGACGTTTTACCGGTAGTCTGACACCCTTATTTCTATCGTTTAGAGATAACAAAATACATTTGCATTCATGGTTTATACGTAGTAAACCGTTAATTTAATAGCGTTATTTTAAGATTAAAATATTTTAATAAAATATATATTCACAAAACCTTAAAATAGTTTGCCCCGATTAGCCCCCCCCCCCCCAATTTTGACGACGATTGTCGTCTTCTTGCACGACGCCAACGCCGCAGACGAAGTAGTAGCCACACTACTAGAAGGTGTAGCTAAAAATAACAAATTGGGAAACCAAAATATAACCTCCCCGACCCCGACGTTAAGGTAACATAACCTAACATAACCTTACCTAAAATAAAAGATGAAAAGAAATGTAGAGTATTGGAAGAGTAGAAGAAACAGCGTCCATTTCAAACACACTTCTCTATTTCCCATTTATGTTACGGAGTATAAGTTTTTTCCCTTAACCTCAAGGATTCAGAGAATACAAAAGAGTGTCCTGCGTTACCCATAATTGTATGCGGCAGGTCGTAGACTTCTTAATATACACACCAAATGAAATGTCCTGCGGTACCCATAATTATATGCGGCAGGCCTAGATTTCTTAATAGACACACCAAATGAAATGTTTATTTTCTAAATAAATATGTAAAATACAAGTTCTTGTAACATAAATTAACACTTGAGTATAGGCTGTACTGTGTGATTATCTTTGATAATCCACTGATTTGATAAAGATGAAGAATTTAGTCTGGGATGGCAAGGAAGACAAGGAATTAAAACGACGAAGATATGGTAGCAAGTTCCTCTTGGACAAACCAAGGAATATTGAAGACTGAATGTTCCATTTACAACCCATTGTCGGTAGATGATTGGTAATTACTTCCGGTACAATTTTCGTCTGAAATTCTTGATTTGACGTGCTAATAGAGGACCATTACTGATATTTTCATCATACAAGTGATCCCAGTCATTGGAAGAATCCAAGGATTGAGCTGGTCGAGAGGTTATTTTCCAAACCGGTTACAAGACGTTAGCTTCCACTCCTATGATAAAAAATATCTTAAAAGACTGAAAGTAGACTAATTTCCATACCGTTAGTACTTATATTTGAATAGCTCCTTTTATGTTTACAATTACGAGGCCGAATGAAGAACTGCCGAGCTTTTACTGACTGTAGGTATCTCATATGTCGAGTCCGAAAACACTAACTGCTTGCACGTTTCAATTCTTCGTAGCCGGGCCGTCTCTTTCTGGTGATAAATGAAAGCCGTGTCGCTGCTCTGTTGACTTCAAATGGTGATAACATTCTATGCTGGTTGATTATCTCTCTTAAGTCATTATAGCTCTCTTTCGTCTGGTCTGGCGATTAAGTTTAACCATTTTGATATTTTTAATTATAAAATAAATTAATATTGCGTTTCATTTCCCTAAACGATATCACACCATAAGGCTCATTTGCATTCACTCCAAAAAGGTAGTATATAAACCGATCGAAATCCTTTATTAGTCGAGCGAAGTGGCCATGAAGTTGGGAGGAAAACCCCCTCCCTTCAATGTCTAGACGATTCTTGATCTCTAGGCGCTTGGTTCGCAATGTTAATTTACCCATTGGTGGGGCGATGTTTGGAGAGTGGAAGATCGATGTGGACCATATTAGTGAGGGACGCCTCGCTAGTATGGCCCGCTGAGATCGGACACTGGAGGTTGGACCTTGGTGTGGAGGTGGTCGGAGGTGATTATAACAGTGGGAGACGTCCCATTGCGTATAATCGCCTTCAACTGTCCAGCATCGAGGTTTGACCGTAAAGTGGATGGTGGAAGGTGATAATATGCAATTGGAGACGTCCTGTTGCATATCAATGCACGACCCTTGAAACTTAATGTGGCAGCCACGCTTAAAGGAGGTAATTCCCGTTAAACGGAATTGAACGATAAGCTGGTATGATAATGTCTCTAGACTTTTGGCTCCGCGAGCTAGGTCACGTGATATCCGCTTACACAGGAAGTGACACACACACAGACACACAGACACACAGAAACGACCAGTGTAATACCTCCCCCTGAACTAAAGTTCAGTCGGGGAGGTAAAAAGATCGATCACTTCCCGTGAGGCTTCTAAGAACTGCCTCGGACTCTCTTAATCCCACCCACCATAGAAAAGGGTTAGCTGGACAGATGCACATTTACTAAAGCCTCTTGATCATTACGTCTATATTTAGGGAGTTTATTCTCTCCATCAAAATGAATGTAGTGAAATCAAATTATGGGCAAGTTATTGATGTGTCTTTCCACAAAAGTCGTGAAATCAAATCAAACCTGCAAAGGACATTAGTTTAAATAAAATATGCTAGAACTTGTGCAGCCTTTAAGTGAGGCTGTCGCCATTTTTTTTTTCGAATTGGATTATATTTTTAGCTTACTATTAAAACACCATATTAAAAGTTTTATACTTCTGGGTAGACACGTTCAAAGTGAAAATGTCGTGTATTTTCCCCCATTTTTGACGTAGCTTATTACTGAGACAAAAGGTATAAAGTACTTCTACGAAATTGAACCGCGCTAAAGTGACCTTATGGCGTGCCAGAACGCATGAAAATCGCTCTTGGCCCATTTGACCGAATTCCCTTCGACCGAATCCCATTCGACCGAATGTAGCCAAATTGGGCGGTAAGTTATTTAAATATTGTGGTCTAAAAGTCCGCTTTTTTATATTCCCATAAAAACGTTTATGCAACGAATGTTATTTTTTGAAATAATTTGTTTAATTTGTAAATGAAAAGTAAACGGACTTATTGCATTTATAACTTTTTGAGAAATTATTAATACTTAAAGAGAGACATGGCGCTAAAAATGGAATAAATTTTGAATTTATTTTCGGGGCAAAAAACGTCTTCAAGAACTTTCAAACAATAATAGAGACGTTTTTGCTGTTGGTAAAATTGTAATAATATTAAATATAAATTCGAACCAATCATATTATTTCAGCCTTCAATAACGCTTGTAATATCCTAACATTAAAATAATAGGCTGGCGTTTAATGCCAATATCTTATGTGTCAAACGCCGGCCTATGCTTTTAATGCTAGGACATTACAAGCATCGTTGATTACTGAAATAAAATGATTGCTCCAAATTTATATTTACTTCTATTCGAATTTTACCTAACTTAAGAAATTAATTTTAACAACAATAACGCGTCTAAACATTATGAAGAAATTTTCAGACACGTTTTTGACATGGTGATTCCGAAAATAAATTCAAAAGCTGTTCGATTTTTCGCTTCAAGTTTCCCTTTAAACAAAATAAAATAATTCTTCCCTCTCGCCATAAAAGCTGATAATTACGAAAACCTGGCATAACCGAGGGGTCGGACATTTGAAGAAATCCCGTACACTTCTGACGAAATCCGAAACAAAATCCGAAATCTAGCAAGAAATCCGACATATGGATTTTGGATTTTTTTTATAAATTCAAAGAATTTCTTCAAAATCACGAAATCCGGAAAAAATCGCGAAATCCGGGAAGAAATCAAGAAATCCGACAGGAAATGAAGAAATCAGAAAATCCATCAAGAAATCCAAAATCCGTGAAGAATTTGAAATCACGCAAATAACAAAATCCGGCATGAAATCCAGAAATCCGATGAGAAATAACGAAATCCGGCAAAAAAAATCAAGAAATCCGAATATAAAATCAAGAAATCCGAAATCCGGGAAGATTTGGAAATCCGAGAGAAAATCAAGAAATCCGGCAAGAAATCTCGAAATCCGGCAATAAATCAAGAAATCCGGTGAGAAATCAAGAAATCCGAAAATAAAATGAAGAATTCCGAAAATAAAATGAAGAAATCCGCCAAGAAATCCAAAATCCGGCAAGATTTTGAAATCCGAGACAAAATCTCGAAATCCGGCAAGAAATCATGAAATTCAACGCAAATTCCAAGATTTCAAAATCCCGTACAAATTTTTAGTAAATGTCCGACCCCTCGACACTAGCCCTGCCCAATCTAACCTAACCCAGCCTAACTTAAACAACCCTTATATAACCTAACGTAAGTTTTACTAATCCGATCTAAATATTTGGATTTCCCAAAGAAAAACTTCACTAAATTTCTCATCCTCTTGAATAAATTCTTGCCCACCCAAACCCATATTATTAACTGTAGTCCTGCTTAGAGAAACAAAAAAGTAATCCGAAATAATATAACTCGCTTAAACCCAACCCAAACCAAACATAACAGACCTAACCTTACCCAAACAAACCCAACCAAAACCCAATAACCCAACCCAACCTAACTTAAACAACCCTTATTTAACCTAACTTAAGTTTTTCTAATCCGATCTAAATATTTGGATTTCCCAAAGGAAAACTTAGCTAAATTTCTCATCCATTTGAAAAAAGTCGAGCCGACCAAACTGTTGTCCTGCTTAGAGAAACAAAAAAGTAATCCAAAATAATACAACTCAATTAAAACCAACCCAAACCCAAACCTGACCTAACCTAACCCAAACAAACCCATCCAAAACTCAATCAACCCAAACCCAAACCTGACCTAACATAACCCAAACAAACCCAACCAAAACCCAATCAACCCTTATTTAACCTAACTTAAGTTTTTCTAATCCGATCTAAATATTTGGATTTCCCAAAGGAAAACTTAGCTAAATTTCTCATCCATTTGAAAAAAGTCGAGCCGACCAAACTGTTGTCCTGCTTAGAGAAACAAAAAAGTAATCCAAAATAATACAACTCAATTAAAACCAACCCAAACCCAAACCTGACCTAACCTAACCCAAACAAACCCAACCAAAACTCAATCAACCCAAACCCAAACCTGACCTAACCTAACCCAAACAAACCCAACCAACCCAACCCAACTAAGCCCAAGTTTTTCTATTCCGATCTAAATATTTGGATTTCCCAAAGAAAAACTTCCCTAAATATCTCATCCAGTTGAACAAATTCTTTCAAATTCAAAACCCATATTATTAAGGATTTGGGTCGATTTGATCGAATCCCAAATGATTGAACCATGTCTCAAATGATCGAATATCATATGATCGAACCATGTCTCAAATGATCGAATATAATATGATCGAACCATGTCTCAAATGAT
Source organism: Odiellus spinosus (assembly GCA_963920705.1). Taxonomy (NCBI): domain Eukaryota; kingdom Metazoa; phylum Arthropoda; class Arachnida; order Opiliones; family Phalangiidae; genus Odiellus; species Odiellus spinosus. The sequence goes on along the minus strand of OY987225.1, from coordinate 15,422,758 downwards.
CGAATATCATATGATCGAACCATGTCTCAAATGATCGAATATCATATGATCGAACCATGTCTCAAATGATCGAATATCATATGATCGAACCATGTCTCAAATGATCGAATATCATATCATCGAACCATGTCTCAAATGATCGAATATCATATGATCGAACCATGTCTCAAATGATCGAATATCATATGATCGAAATTATTTGGTTTTTAAGGTAGTCTCATTTGATCGACTATCATTTGATCGAATGGTTCCTGATCGAAATCACTTTTAGGAGGAAACTACTAAGAGTTAGCCCTGCCCATATTACGCTTCGCTACCTCACGTTGTATTTAAAAACTATTATATATAAAAATTTGCTGTACATAAAATATCGGGGCTCGTTAAAAGTTTTGGTTCGTGCATTTGAACCATAAAGTGTAATTGTTTCCCAACTCTAATTTAAGCCCTTGACAATCAGATTTAACTACGTTGAATACCATTGCTGTTTCAATCAAATGAGCAATGAAAAGCTTTACGGCGGTGTTCTTCCCTTTCTTGTAGAAAGATGACGTAGTGTCACAACCCGAAAAGGCGTGGATAAAAGACTATATTTTAACCCGATCCCTTTTTTCTTCAAACAAGAAATATCTTTTATTTTGTCATACGAAGAACCTTTCCAGGGTCAAACCATGGAGATGCCTTCTTGTTTACACAAGAATCCATTCAGGTTCCATAAGAATATGGGAGCATAGCTTTAGCCTCTGGTACCATCCTCCCAAACTTTGCAACAAAAGTTCGTCTGCAATTTTCGCAACATTTGTACGCTTAGATCGGCTCCATTTTTATTACCCAAAATATTATGTCAAGGTCGTTAGTGGCGCGGGTTAATAATAGATGTCAGGAGCGATTTACTTGAAAAATCGATTCGAAGCAGACGAACAAAGTTTGGGAGGATGGTTATTGAATCGCGGCCCTCCCATATTCTTATGGAACCTGAATGAATTGTTGGTTTACAATGGTAAATTAGCAAAACAATTGTCGGTGTCATCAGCAACGACAAATATGAAGATTTTTTCCTCCGCTTAATTTTTAAACTTGTGCTCACTACCGTCAGAGGGCGCATGGGCAACACGTATACAGGCCATCTTCAATACTTCAGAGAGTTCCTTCACGAGTGACCTTTTTTTTTCTTTTTTTAAGTTAGATAGAAAATTGCTTTGAGGAACCGAGCAGAATAATCCTGGTTGTACAACTATATCTGGAATATTTTTAGCTCTCTTAAAATGCTCTTCCGACTTAGTACTTGTGTTGTCCAATACAACAATGATGATGATGGTATTCAATCCATAGTGATATTTCAAGTGTTGAACATATTGATAAAAAAGATTTGAGTAAGTGGAAGGTCGGTGCCACCTAACTTTGTACAATAAATGTCCACCATCAATTACGAATTCGTTCTTTGAAGTTCACGGTAACTTTGTTAATTGGTGATTCAATTTTGTCCAGTTCCTTTGACTTAACTGTTTTACGCAAGAATCCATTTGAGAATATCGATTGAGGGTATGAAGTCAGCTCGTATTCAAAACATTATTTTAGTTCATCTGTAGATGTGTTGCTAAAAATTATCCGATTAAAAAGTTGCGCTGAATTTCAATTTTCCGTCCTGACGACCTATGGTGCAAGTATGCACGCCAGGCGTCGCCGAAGTCATTCTAATATATGATACATCAAATGAGAGGATATCGTTTGCTTAATAACTCATCCAAAGATAGTATAGAATGCCGTATTAACGAAATTTGCAAAAACGAGAAAATATACAAAACGCGGCCATTTTTAGACATGTTGCCCTTCGTAAACAGTGGCAAACCTTTTTTTGGCCATTCAGTACCCCTAACAGAATCCCAAAACCGTTGAGATTTGCTTGTACCTAATTAGTTCCGGGTTCGGCTCACTTTATTTTAATTTGACTGGAGTAGAGACTGCTACCAGCAATTTAAACTGAAATGAACAAGTATCATTAAAATTCGTATATATCAAAGAATTCAATAATTACAACATACCATTTTCGAACTCACTTCATTATCTTCTGGTTAACAGCTGTCTATGCTTCCCATTCTGCTACCGGATCACGGAGGGTAACTCAAAAACCTTTAATTTAACCCATATCTTTTAAATTTTTTTACTGGCGGCGCCAATTTTTTCTTTTGATGTTTTTTTTTTTGATGGGGGATTTTTTCTTTTGACTGGGGATTTTTTCTTTTGACTGGGGATTTTTTTTTTTTTTTTTTTTTTTTTTAATTGAGGATTTCATCCGACAAATACTTTTGGGGGAATATGTCTACAATTTTTTTTTGGGACCCAACCTTTTTAAACAGCGTTCGATCATTTTAGGTTCGATCAAATAGAATAAACCTTAAAGATTGTAATTCTACTACAATAATATTTTAAATACTATAACTTCGATCAATTGAAATTCGATCCAATGGACATCGATCAAATGGACCAAAAGTTAAAACGAGTAAAAAATAAATTTGATCGAATTCGATTCGATCATTTCAAACAAAATTTGATCGAATTCGATCACATTTTTTTCGATCTAATGGAAATAAACCATTATTAAGTGTGGCTCTGCTTAGAAAAAAAATAAAAAAAAATTATCCAAAGTAATATACCCCACCTAAAACCTAACCAATTTCTAGCCATGGCCCGTTTAGATTTTTAACCTCAACCTAATACCTCTTTCTGTGTTCTGCAGTATTACTGTATTATAAAATCCTCTTCTAAATTCAGCACTTGCAACGAAATTAATTTTCAACTTTGATTATTAGCGATTATTCCCAATATCTATAATTCAATTTTAGTAAACTTACCTTCCCAAGACGAGACTTGAACCAAGATTATCTGCTCGACAATCCAACCTTTTGCCACTAGAGCATGGTGAGACGAACACCCCATCGAAATCTAATATATTTCAGCTTTTTTGACACTATTTGATTTTATAATACTAGCTTGAAACTTTCGGTCGAATGGAATTCGATAAAATAGAATTCGATTGAATGGAAAAATATCCCCATTTAACAGAAACCGGCCGTTGGGCTAGATTGCAAAATACTGGCTAGAAATTTTCGGGCGAATATGATGCTTTCCAACGGTATTCGGTTGAATGGGTAGACTCCTGAAAATCAACTATAGGCTCTCCAATAGTTGCTATTATAAAAGAGGAGGAGCTTGCTTAGGGAATGTTGCCGTCGACGTCATCAGCTACGTCATAGCTTATAAAAGTCATAGAGCTCGTGAGCACAGACTATTTCTTAAGCTTATTTTTTCTATATCCGTGTCGGCTCTCAAGGCCAACTCCCCTCTATAACTTTAACGCCACATGATTTCGTGAACAGGGACGGAAATAAGCACAAGTCACTGGTCATTTGTCCGATAAATTTTCCAAATGTCCGATAACTTTTTATTTTTAAGAGGGGGTCACTGGACAAATGTCCGATAAAAAAAAGTAGTTTTCAATATAGGAAATGTAGCATTGTCCGGTAATTTTGTTAAATGTCCGATAACTTTTGAATTTTAAAGGGGGGTTACTGGACATTTGTCCAATAAGAAAAATTTCTTATTTCCGTCCCTGTAACGTTAAGTATTTTTCAACATTCGAACAAGATGCGAGGGGTCGGACATTTACTAAAAATTTGTACGGGATTTTGAAATCTTGGAATTTGCGTTGAATTTCGTGATTTCTTGCCGGATTTCGGGATTTTGTCTCGGACTTCAAAATCTTGCCGGATTTTGGATTTCTTGATTTTATGTTCGGATTTCTTGATTTTTTTGCCGGATTTCTTGATTTCTCATCGGATTTCTGGATTTCTTGTGGATTTCGTGATTTCAAATTCTTCACGAATTTTGGATTTCTTGATGGATTTCCTGATTTCTTGTCGGATTTCTTGATTTCTTGTCGGATTTCTTGATTTCTTGTAGGATTTCTTGATTTCTTCCCGGATTTCGCGATTTTTTCCGGATTTCGTGATTTTGAAGAAATTCTTTGAATTTATAAAAAAATCCAAAATCCATGTCGGATTTCTTGCTAGATTTCGGATTTCGTCAGAAGTGTACGGGATTTCTTCAAATGTCCGACCCCTCGACAAGATGTCGCACCCACAAGTCCTTCTATAATATTAACTATAGCCACACGACCTAAGAACGATATGTTATGTATTGCGAGAAGTTTATATTTTAAAAATTTCAAAAAGAATGAGTATTTTTACTGTTGCGGTAATTTTTTCAATGACATAGGCCAAGGGGCAAACCACTCATGAAAATAGGGAACAAACTAAATGGAATCGATTCGGAATCACGCGAATAAATGTGAATCACGCGAATCAATCACGTGAATCGATTCGGAATCACGCGAATAAATGTGAATCACGTGAATAAATGTGAATCACGCGAATCAATCACGTGAATCGATTCGGAATCACGCGAATAAATGTGAATCACGTGAATAAATGTGAATCACGCGAATCAATTCGGAGTCACGAGAATCGATTCGGAATCACGCGAATCAGCGAATCAATTCGGAATCACGCGAATCAATATGGAATCAATGTGAATCAATATAGAATCACGCGAATCAATATGGAATCAATGTGAGTAAATGTGAATTACGAATCAATATAGAATCACGCGAATCAATGTGAATTACGAATCAATATAGAATCACGCGAATCAATGTGAATTACGATTCAATTCGGATCACGCGAATCGATTCGGAATCTCGAGAATCAATTTGGAATAAATGTGAATCAATATAGAATCACGCGACTTAATATAGAACCACGCGAATCAATATAGAATCACGCGAATTAATATAGAACCACGCGAATCAACATAGAATTACGCGAATCAATGTGAAATACGAATCAATTCGGAATCACGAGAATCAGTATAGAATCAATGCGAATCAATATAGAATCAATGCGAATTAATATAGAATCAATGCGAATCAATATAGAATCACGCGAATCAATATAGAATCAAGCGAATCAATGTGAATCACGAATCAATTCGGAATCACGCGAATCGATTCAAAATGTCGCGAATCGATTCGGACTCACGCAAATCAATGTTAATCACGTGAATCAATGAGAATCACGCGAGTCAATTCGGAATCACTGAGAATCAAATTAATCTGGAATCAGGTGTACAAATTTTCCTGAAGTATTTTGCCCCTCTACATAGGCCTATGTATATAATTGGAATGTTTTTTCAATGAACTTTCCGAAAAATCTACTCAATTTCCATTTGGAGTTCACGAAAAATCCATGACTGCCTCATTTATTTTTTTGACACCGAGCAGGCAAGTGATGTGATATGAAGGATTAATTTTATTTTACGACCTTAACCGGACCATAATTTGAATTAAGGGCTGTTTCTTGCAAGAAAGAAAATATTTTGTTTATTTAACAAAATGGTTTTTGTCTTATTTCATTTTTTATCATAATTTCTATATATAGTTTACTATAAAAACAAACAAATAGTTATTAAATAATATATTTTAAACTTGGATCTAATTGACGAATTCGAAATTTCCATACTCATAAACCAACTTCCAGGGGCTACGGCCATTGGGGTACACATATAATGATGAGTTATCACAATAGATGGCGCGACTGCGCCTCACTCTTATCTCTTGCTATGGGAAACGCGTCAAGTCTCGAAGCGCGAGGGGAAGGGCTACCGCCTAGTTTGTCTCTCTCGTCATAGCTTAGCCAATCAGAGTAGGATCAGAATGGGATCTACGATAGCGACATCTCTTAAAAGATCGTCACGTAAAGACTGTACCCCAATGGTGCGCTTCCCCTGCAAGTTTCTCTTCAATTTCGAATTCGTCGATTAAAAAAAAAGCGCGAGCTACTAGCGTGATTCGCTTTGATTCCCAATGAGGTGAATGTCCTTTATTATGGATGCGCAACGGCCTCTTTATGGTATAATAATACAGCTGGCAAAAAATTACGCTTTTTAGGCCCTTTATATTCATATCAATACATTTTTTCAATGCTGTAGTTGAATTTTCTTCCCGGGATTAACTTATTAATTTCAATTGGATTGTGTCGAATAAGCATATTCAATTTCGTTTTCCATTACACTATAAATGGTAGGGCTCGGCGATTTTAGAAAATTATCTGCTAATTTTGAGATTATTTTGTTAATTTAATAAGCGGTTATTGTGGAAAATCAATTAATTTGGTCTAAAGTTCTTTATAAACAAACTTTAAGTGAGAAGATTGAGATATATTAAGACAAATATACTCCTCTTAGATAAATGTATTTGCTTTTTTCGTGATAACTGTTATAATTGACTACTTTTATTTGAAAAGAATCGAAAATGGTCATTTTTCGTCGCAACCGGAGTACGATTATAATCTCTTAATGATGCTGTATTTTAATTTTTTCACTACCTTATCCAACGATAAAATTCTTTATAAACACCGAGCCCTAATAGATGGTGATGTCTTTTCTTTTTTACATAGTTTCAGATGCGGTAGAAATAATCTTAAGAGACGAGCCTTCGTTAAAACTTTTCGAAGAGCAAATTCTTTTCATTTCGAGTTGATTTTCCTGACCACCCAACCAACCCCTAGTGTCTTTCCTTTTAGTCACGCTCCATCCATTTTACTCGCTATGACCTCTGCAATGTAGTTGTAGAGATTCGACTCCGGCATTTTCCGACCTACATTCACGCTTCAGAGGGAATTTTTGGTATCGTGTAAAAAAGAGATGCAAAGCTCCTTCACTACCCCACAAAAAATGCGAGATGAGTTTATAGGGCTACTTTCGGTTTCAGATGAATTTCTATAAAACTTCATTAATAGACAAAAATATTAATATTTTGTAAATACATATACTTCATAAATTCGTGGAATGCAATAGACAACAACGAAAGTGATCACCAAAATGTCGCGAGAAAAAATATTCAGTCTAAAGAGCCATTAGCCTATTTTTACCTCCAACTAGTTGTGACAACTCAAGTTGCCTCAACTAGAGCTCGGAATCGGACATCCATTATCTTCCGTATTTTGTATATTTTTAGATATAGCTTTTAGATTTCAGATAAATGGTTTGTAACTAAAAAAATTAAACTTGTATATTCGTATAATTGTTAAATGTACAAGGTTTACCCGAAGATAAGCATTTGGCGCTTTATATACGAACAAATTACTCGCATTGAAACGTATAACGATGGATAAGAAAATTTACAATTCCAGAATTAGACTAAAATATAAGAAAAATATTTCAAATTTTCTTTGAATAGAAATAAAACAATGAAACTAAGATTTTAAAACACCTATTTTACTCATTATTTTACACGAAAATAAATTTTGAATTTTTTTATCCGAACGTATAACGCGGATAATATTCTAAGGCCATTTTTGGATAAAAACTTATATGGATTATGTTTTTTACTTTATCTTCGAGTAAGTTAACTCGAATGTAAAATAGTCTATTTTTAATCAAACAGATAAAATACTTCAGAATTTAGTAGATTTTATCCAATTAATAAAAACTATACGAATTCCGAGCTCTAGCCTCAACATTAGTACGTCCGTCTGAAAAAAAAAAAAAAAAAAAAAAAAAAAAATGGTCCAATTGGTGAAATTAAATTAGTCAACGAAAAATTGGGTTCCTGATAGTGCTGATCCAATTTCTAGCCAACTTATAGCGCCAACATCGAGAATTTCACTGAATAGATACATTTTATGACGTATACCCCACGTGCTAGGGAATATTTTACGGTCAATCTGGATAGTCAAAAATTATTCACGTGCTCTGGTAGCCATTTTATTTTCTATTGTGGTTTATGCTGGTTTAAACAGTTTATTTCGGATAGCGACTGAAGATGTAAAACTATTTTTGAAGAGCAACTTAAAAGATGACCAGTGCTTCTGAAAGCGATATAAATTAACCAGCCAAGGCTCCCACCAGGTCCCTAAAATACCTAAAAGCCCCTACTTTTTTGATTCCCTACTAATTTGACTCTCATTTCATGGTACGAAAAAAACTTATGGTACAAGTTATCTCTACCTTTTATTTTTTTTATTTTTTTTTTTTTTTTGAAATCTTAGATTAGGCTGATCATTAAGGTTAATGTAAAATGTCTTTTATTTTTTATAATTCATCAAACGTGCTTAGAGTATTAGATTTAAAAAGCATAATTATAATGAACTAAATAAAAATTATAAATTTACACCTTTTGACCCATCATGTCACAAAACGCCACCAGTGTACTGTGGAATTAAAATTTGGATGACTAATCCTACGCAATAAAACATGAATTAAAAGAGAGAACCACTTGTTGTGTAGTAACATTTAAAAGTATTTTGTAAAATACAGAGCACGACAAGTTTCGAAAACCATTCGGTTTCATCATAAGGTGTGATTTGAAGAGACAGTTATAAATCATTAAATTTGGTAAACTTATCACTAATGGGCGTTACATCTAAATTTTGGGTCCAAGCACTCCTTAATTCTCCGTTCGACATACCGTTTTGGAAACAGTACGTCGACGATATTTTATCCCTATGGCAGCATGGGCTCGAGAATTTAACCAAATTTATGTCTTTTCTTAATTCGCTAGACAAATCTATACAATCGTGAATTTTAAAAATCCTTGTGTCCACGGAAATTTACTACAAATTTTAAATAAATAGAGACGGATACTTCTTGGGTAATTTTATTTAAGAATGTTAATATTTTTAAAAGCTTAAACGATTTTAAAAATTTTTTACATTGCAAGCTTTCGGGCCGAAGCCCCTTCTCAAGCGATACTAGTGACCAATTCCGAAAAGCATTCTACAATTCACCTCGGTGGGCGTTAACAAAAATGACAGCGTTTTACCGATTAAAAATTATATATTTTTTAACAAAGCTTACCCCAATTTTTTACGCTGTCATCTTTGTTAACGCCCACCGAGGTGAATTGTAGAATGCTTTTAGGAATTGGTCACTAGTATCGCTTGAGAAGGGGCTTCGGCCCGAAAGCTTGCAATGTAAAAATTTTTTAAAATCGTTTAAGCTTTTAAAAATATTAACATTCTTAAATAAAATTACCCACGAAGTATCCGTCTCTATTTATTTAAAATCTATACAAATCACATACGAAATTGAATCTAATAACTCTCTCCCCTTTCGGAAGGGGTTCTAGTGGGCTGGAAACCAAAGTCTATAGAAAACCTTTTTTAGTCTCGATGCCCCCACACGCAAATCCTAACCACCCCCAATTCTAAAAACGAGTGCATACCACTCCCACATCTACCAGGCATTTAACGTTTGCTTCGATGAGACATCCTTAACAATGAATTAACCTTTATTAAAATGCTAGCAAATGATAGAGGTTTCGAAAAAATTTTTACAAAAAATTATTATCTAAGGTCCAAAGTAGACATTTAATCCGTGAAAACTCAAATCTCCACCTTAATGAAGAACAAGATGGTCAAGCCCATAGGAATAGCTTGAGGCTGAAAAGAATGATGCTATAGCAGGGGCTTGTTATGCATGCATAAACGCTCTTTGAACAATTTGAATGTCGTTTCGAGACTCATTTAAACACGTTGTTAAAGTTGCGTAAAAGTTTTCAAATCGTGTTTTTCAAATCGTGTTTTTCAAATCGTGTTTTTCAAATCGTGTTTTTCAAATCGTGTTATTCAAATTAGATCCACAATGAATTAAATAAAAAGTAAATTTCGCGACCCCTTTTTAATATTGGCAAACCACTCTTCAAACAAGCTCACCTACTTACAGCGCCAAAGGTGTATAGCTGACCACTCTAGAACTACAGAATTTGAAAATATGGTAAACTATTCGAGCCCCGCGTGTGTAAGTAACATTACATCACATATAAGTTAAACTTTACAATGATCAATTTCTTTGATATTATGATATTTTTATTAGTAAGATGAGGGAAAATAGCGTTGATATTGAAAGAATTGACGAATTTGAAATATCCATACTCATAAACCAACCTCCAGAGGCTACGGCCATTGGGGTACAAATATAATGATGAATTTTCACAATAGATGGCGTGCCTACGCCTTACTCTATCTCTCGCTCTCGTTCCTATCCACGTATTACACTCGTTGCTTTGGGAAACGCGTCAAGTCTCGAAGCGCGAGGGGAGGGGTTACCGCCTAGTTTGTCTCTCTCGTCGTAGCTTAGCCAATCAGAATAGGATCAGAATGGGCACTACGATAGCGACATCTCCTAACAGATCGGCGCGTAAAAAGTGTAACCCTACCCATTTTTAAAAATATTAAATGGTTCCCTTTTATAAATAATTTCTGGTCCTTAATGGTGTTGGACCCGAAACTGATAAAGGAACTGTATAAGGGTGCGAAGCGGCCCCCTTCGGTATGATTATTTTAACTCGTTTAACGATCTTGGTTGAAACACGATTTGGTTGCCCATAAAGCCGCCGTGCTTTGAGGGAGGCACATCAACGTAAATGTAATCGAAGAGGAAAGTGTATTATTCAAATAAACCAGCCATATGTTTAAAGTTTTTCAAGGGTGGTCTTTCCTTTTTATTGAAGAGTTTCGATTATAAGGACGAAGGTAAAATGCTAGAATTGGGAGAGAACGAAACGGAAGGTCGGGGTCGCCACCATCTCTGTTCCCATAGTGACGGGAACGTTGAAGTGCCCGAGCTCCAGAAAACGGGAGTCTTGTTGAGTCATTAGTTTATAGGGAACATTTATCGACTATAATTTTCTTCAGGCTACACTGATTAGGAACGTCGACCACCACGCGTTGTCGCCTTAAAGGGAAACTTGGAGCTAAAAATGGAACCTCTTTTGAATTTTTTTTTTTCCGAATCACCGTGCCTAAAAACGTATTCGCAATTTTTAGACATATTTTTGGTGTTTAAATAATTTCTAAAGTGTGGTAAAGTTTGAATAATAGTAATTTTGGGCCAGTCATATTATGTCAGCCGAACATTAAAAGAATAGGCCGGCTTTGGCGGCCAAGGTCTTGGACATCACAAACCTGCTGTTGATGGTGCGCTGAAATAATGTTTGACCCGAATTTATCTTTACTTGTATTGAAACTTTATTAAATTAATTTGAACACCAAAAACGTGTCTAAAAATTGTGAAAAAAAATTGATACTTTTTTGGCATAAGGTGATTCCGAAAATAAATTCAAAAGCTGTTTCATTTTTAGTTCCAAGTTTCCCTTTAAACTCAACTTGTACATTAGCTATAAGTACGGCATTAAGCCGTGACTAAATATTCCGCCAAGCCCCGGATTCCCTGAGAATTAGAGTGTTAATCCTCGGCGTGGAAGTAGAGAAAGGAGATTTACACCCTAACGACAGAATTAAGTACCGTTATCAGTTTTTTTGGGAACGCCACGGCGTTTTCTACACGATAGCGAGATATGTTCGGAAAATAACATTACGCTTTCTTCTAAGTTAATACTTTTTTGGTTTTCTTTTGATTTATTCATTTGTACGTGAGAAACTCAACAATTCTAACTAAAACGGATTATAATTATTATTTTTCTGTGATTTTATAGGTTTTAGAAATGATTTAAATTAGTTTCGTGTTTTTTTCTTTACACGCTCAAAAATTCCTACCTTTTAGGCTCATGTAAAGATTTTACTCTCTCTTCGCACGTTAACAGAAACTAAGCTTAATACTCTATAGCTGCATTCACACTTGAGGTTTTTAATCACTTTTGAAATGCCAAATTCTAATATTTTGGACTCACCTCTGTAGATATTTGATCCATTAATACAAATAATATAAAAAAAAAATAGTCGACTTCATCTTCGATAAATTCCAGAGTTTTCCCACTGAAGCAAAAGCACAAAACGATTTTTATTATCCTTCTATAGGGAAAAATCGGTAACAAAGCAAAATGGATTAATGATCATGCGTTACAAATGTTGCAAGGGTAATCGCCAGAATGACGATCATATAATTTCGTTGTATCGTGTAAAAACGCATCGTTTGGGGACGGGATTCGGGAATAACCGTCACTTCTATGTTTTATTTAATTTGGCCACAACCACCCGCAGGGCTCTGCTATGAGTCCCATGTTAAATTTTGACTCTATTGCCATTTGTCAACCGATATTACTCTAGTATGACGTAGCCTGAGAGAATAACGTCAGAAATTATTTATAAACCGATGCTCCGAAACGGTATGTAGCCATAAGCGCAGTTGCCAAAAGAGCAGTTTCCGTTTGCGCACTCCCATAAGAGCGGTTTCTCAAAAGCGCAGTTTTGCCAAAAGAGCAGTTTCCCAAAAGCGCGGTTGCCAAAAGAGCAGTTCTCATTTGCGCATTTCCAAAAGGGTTTTTTCGTATAAACTCATTTTCTTATAATTGCGGGCTCAGTTTTTGGCCGTCTAATGCTAAAAATTTACAAAAATATTTTAGGTTAGGTTAAATAGCATAGGTAAGGTTAGGTTAGATTACGGTAGTGTAGGTTAGGCTATTTAATCTGTCATTCGTATAAACTCATTTTTTTATAATTGCGGGCTCAGTTTTGGACGTCTAATGCTGAAAATTTACAAAAATATTTTAGGTAAGGTTAAATAGCATAGGTAAGGTTAGGTTAGATTACGGTAGTGTAGGTTAGGCTATTTAGTCTGTCATTCGTATAAACTCATTTTCTTATAATTGCGGGCTCAGTTTTTGGATGTCTAATGCTGAAAATTTACAAAAATATTTTAGGTAAGGTTAAATAGCATAGGTAAGGTTAGGTTAGATTACGGTAGTGTAGGCTAGGCTATTTAATCTGTCATTCGTATAAACTCATTTTTTTTATAATTGCGGGCTCAGTTTTTGGACGTCTAATGCTGAAAATTTACAATGAAAGATTTTGTCTTATGTTCAAGGTATTAGGGTCAAGTATACGAGTATTTCGTGGACGTCTCTGGTGGAGAAATGATTTGGAGAACTGCGCTTTTGGGAACTGCGCTTTTGGGAACTGCGCTATTGGGAACTGCGCTTTTGGGAAACTGCGCTTTTGAAATTGCGCTTTTAGGAACTGTGCTTTTGGGAACTGCGCTTTTGGGAAATGCGCTTTCGGGAAACTGCGCTACTGGCTATAAACCTTTGAAACTTTCAACCCGTCATCGGTGGTGGCTAGAGCTTGGGATTCATTTAACTTTTGTTAATTGAAGACAATTGTGAATGTCAATCAGCTATTATCCATTCCCGAAAAAATATCCAATTCTTATTAGAGTTAACGTATCCGAATGCAAGGCAAATTTTTATTCGTACTCATTGTTATAGAAAATTGATACGTTGGGATAAGAAAATTTGAAACTCGAGCTAAAATGTAGTAATTTAGTCGGTTCCATTCAATTTAGATTAAAATATAATTATTATATTTCATTCTACACGTATTTCGAGAGACATCATATTTTTATCTTCGTGTAATTTGATAATCAATCAAGTTTATAATCTCCGGATAATTCGTATCCTTTTGATACGTATAATTTTATAGCTTGTGGCTTTATAACTACAAACAATTTGTCCGAGTTTAAAATATCTTAAAAAAAGCCTAGTTATCAATGGATATCCTAATTTATTCATTATCCGATTCTAGGCTACGCTAGCAATGTGAACCGTTTTTTCGTGCAAGGTCGTCGAGTCCCATCCGTTTCGTTGAGCACTTTTCTCCAATAGAGGATTTTGCTGAAAATGCTAATTCTATGACTTTGGGAAATACATGTAGAAAATTAATCCAAGATTTGTTCGTCGAAAACTGTTTCTAAACAAATTCAAAATGTGAATGTACCTACACAAACCCTTCATGGTACCGGTTCACGAATCATGCCCATTAGCGCAGTTCCTATTTGCGCAGTTCCCATTAGCGCCATTCCCATTTGCGCCGTTCCTCTTAGCGCAGTTTCCCATTAGCGCAGTTTCCCATTAGCGCAGTTTCCCATTAGCGCGGTTCCCATTAGCGCCGTCCCCATTTACGCAGTTTCCCATTTGCGCAATTTTCCATTAGCGCAATTCCTATAAGCGCCGTCTCCCATTAGCGCCGTTTCCCATTAGCGGCGTTTCCAATTAGCGCCCTTTCCTATTAGCGCCGTTTCCCATTAGCGCAGTTTCCCATTAGCGCCGTTTCCCATTAGCGCAGTGTCCTAGACGCGCAATCACTCTTTCCTAAAATTTTTTTTATCCCTACCTTCACAAGGGTTTCCTGTTTCAGCATTTATTGTCTCAGAAGAACTAACTTAACCTAACCTAAACCACTGAATCGCGTTACAAAACGATGTTTTCTTAAAGAGAATTAACAAATGAGCATTACCTAAATGTAAAATTTGTAATTTAGTAATACCACTTTGTCCTTTATTTTAGCATAAAAATTAGTTGACCCCTATTAAAGCTAAATCTGTAATTAAACCCGACGTAAAATTTACAAAACTACCTGTCACAACACGGAAAACAGCAAAATCATTCAAAACTGAACAGAAACACGTACTTAAAAATGACCCCAAAAACCTATTTCTTTTTTTTTTTTCAAATTTTCCTCCATTATCTAAAACTCCTAACAACAATTAAAACTGAAATGAACAACAATTATTATTAAAATTTACATGAACCAAATAAATCGGAAACTATAACATATCACCTTCCGAAATTAGGCTCGAACTCACTATCTCCTGGCTAGGAGCCGTCTATGCTAACTACTGCGCTACTGAATCACGGCATCTCAATTAAATAAAAGGTTATTTCCATATCGCAAACGGCGCTTTGGGAAACTGTGCCAATGGGAAACGGCGCAAATAGGAAAGGCGCTTATGGGAATTGTGCTAATAGGAAATTGCGCTAATGGGAAATTGCGCAAATGGGAAACGGCGCTACTGGGAAACGGTGCTAATGGGAAACGGCGCTAATGGGAAACGACGCTAATGGGAAACGACGCTAATGGGAAACGGCGCTAATGGGAAAGGTGCTTATGGGAAATTGCGCTAATGGGAACTGCGCAAATGGGAACCGCGCTAATGGGAAACTACGCTTATGGGAAATTGCGCTAATGGGAAACTGCGCTAATGGGAAACTGCGCAAATGGGAAACTGCGCAAATGGGAAACTGCGCTAATAGGAACTGCGCTAATAGGAACTGCGCTAATGGGAACTGCGCTATTAGGCACATACCCCGGTTCACACTCCTCCATCCATTAGCTAGCATAAAGCTACTGCTTTAACACTTAAAGGCGCGTTTACAAAGGCGCGAGAAGTATACGCTGAAGTTAAAAGTGGAAGCGGAGCGACGAGCTGATTTCTTGCGTAAAAACCAGCGCGTCGACAAAGCCTACTCTCATCGCTCCTCCACCGGCCTGTTTCGTTCACAAACGAGCCGAGAGGTGGTGATCGTCTGCGAGCAAGCCGAAAACGACTAGTAAAGAAACAACATAAATGGCGTCGTCCGTAAAAATTAGGTTGCTAGTTTTAAAAAAGAAATTATTGCTTTTGAGAAAGAAAAGACATTATAAATTGAGCAAAATAAACCGTAGGACGGACCGCCGTTGGTGGATACATCCAATATGGCGAAATAGGGATAATGAAGGATATTTTCACACACTGGTAACTAGTTAATATATTATGTGGTTTGACAAAGGCTTAATTAAATATTGTTATATAAACCTGTAATTTGTATATTTTGTAGGTTCAAAAGATGAGAACATTTGATCACGCATACTTTAAAAATTTCACTCGTATGTCGCCGCAATTATTTGATGAATTGGTTGAATTATTGACTAAACAGATCAAAAAGTATCCAGTTTCTCGAGAGCCTCTTTCACCAGCTCACCGTTTAGCTATCACTCTACGGTAATGTTTTATTTTCACTTGGAAGGTTTAAATTGAAATATTTCTGTCGAACAGATTCTTGGCAACTGGTGACAGTCTGATTAGTATCGCGTACGGGTTTCGCATAGGAAAATCTACTGCACATGTAGTAATTAAGGAGACATGCGATGCTTTATGGGATACACTGCAGCCACTTTTTCTGAAAGTAAGTTCAGTTGACTTTTAGTGATGGTAACGAAATTAACTCGGAAATTCCACGCTCCTACAAATAAAATTTGGAAAGACTCTGCCTATGAATATGGCCGTCAGTGGCAATACCCGAACTGCTGCGGAGCCGTAGATGGGAAGCACGTGGTAATTCAACAACAAGCAAACAGTGGTTCTATGTACTACAATTACAAGGTAGGTCATTTTATACACAAACTATGTAGATTATTTGCCAAGATATTAAAACGTTTTGGATAGGGCACGAATTCTGTTGTACTTATGGCCGTTGTTGATGCCGAATACAAATTCCTTGCTGTCGACATTGGTGGTTTTGGATCAAGCTCCGATGGCGGTATTTTTAAAGCATCAGCAATTGGTGCTGCACTTGAAAATAAAACTCTGGATTTGCCACTACCATCTGAATTACCCAGGAGTTCTATTATTGCACCTTATATATTTGTTGGTGATGAAGCGTTCCAACTGCAAGAAAATTTCCTGAGGCCCTATTCGTCGAAAGAATTAAACTCCAGATCCAGAGTTTTTAATTATCGTTTGAGTAGATCCAGGTAAATATTTTAATGTATTTATATCAGTTCACGTGTTTAAGGGAGCAATACCTGTATAATTATATTTATAGAAGATGCAGTGAAAATGCTTTTGGGATTTTGGGTGCAAGATGGAGGATTTATCACCGAACAATCACTCTGGCGCCTGAGAATGTTGATAGGATAAGAAAAGCTACAGTGGTCCTACACAACTATCTTATTTCTAAAGAAAACAATATGAGAAAATCCCAAAAAATATATTGTCCACCAGGCTACGCAGATTTTACCGATAGTTTGGGAAACTATCGATTTGGGAATTGGAATGAAGAACCTGCCAGTGGCCTATTTAATTTGGAAGGCACAAGATTGAGAAATTCGACGGAAGTAGCTAAACGGTGCAGAACAATCTACACAGATTATTTTTGGTCAGAAGAGGGTTCAGTTCCATGGCAATGGGACATGCCAGGGGTGACTCGTTAAAGGGACCATCTGAAATTATTTAATCACCTTTAAACTGTTTTAATCTTAGTGTAAGTAGACATTGAAATGTTTTCCTAAAATGCTGGTTTGCTTATGTGTATTTTAGAAAGTGGTGTTATAATTAAACAGTAAAATATCTGTCATTGGTGTCAAAACATTATTTTATTACGTTTGATTGAAACATTGCTAATTTGTGTTTGATACAAACAATACTAAGCATTAAAAAAAGTATGCATTTCTATTCAGCATTGGCTTCGAAATTGGGATTTGCCCTCTGTTTGGATACTTCAATGTACTTATCGACCACTTTTAAAATTTCAGCTTCACAAGGCCTTTGAATATCAACATCAACCAGCTTCATTACTTCCGCTAAATACTGGCAGAATTTTCCAGTTCTGCCTGAAACGTTTTTCTCGCATTCGTGAGCGATGGAAGCGGCTAGGAATCTGCGATTATTAATTTGTGTTATAAACGTTTTCTCTTAAGCCCTTTAAACAATAGATTCACTGAGTTTTACACACCTATCGATTTTGTTAATTTCTTTATCAATTTCTTCGTCGATAGCATCAATTTCGTCGGTACCACGTTTCCTTTTCTTTGACACTTTCACTGTAGACGCCCTGGTGGGGTGTCTTTCAGACTGAGTCGCATCTTGGTGGTTTGATGGCCCCTTTGACGATGCTGTATCTTTCGAAGTTGATGGAGTTGCGTGTCGACGGTCTGATTCCTTTTCTCCATTGACATTTTCAGGCATTTCAAACTCATTCTCGTCTTGGTCTTCTGGAATTATTTCTTCGTCAAAAGGCACATCTTCTATGTCTTTCCCGATTCCCTTCAATAGCTACAACGTTTAATAATATTTAAAATTTATTTCCACCAATAATAACTATGAATTTACAGTGTCTGCTTCATCAGGGGTTCCATCATCTTGGGATTTTATATTTTCCGGAAATTGAATGTTGGAAGATGTGCTAATTTAAACAAATTTACATAATTAGTTATTAGTAAAATAATGAGATAATCACGTAAAACGTACTCCCTCCTCGTGACAACATCTTTCAAAAACATCAACTGACGGAAAAAAGGCCATTTGACTAGATTTATATCTTGGTCTTCTACATACTCCTGTCCTGATTTTTTAGAGCAAATTGCGTGAAAATTAACACGAAATTGATCTTTCAAATATTTCCACATGCTTTTCACATTGTTTACTAGAAAAATACATTATTTCTTAAATGTCTCGAATAATAATTAAAATCATCTTAACTCACGTTACCTGACATATTCATCAAATCTGCAATTTCGGTCCATTTTACACTTTGTAAGTTACGATCCCTATAATCCGAATGGGATTTATCCCACAGCATTGGAAAGTTTATAATTAGATTTATTAAAGTTTCCTTTTTTTCTATATCCTTTTGTCTCATAGAGGCTTTTAAAAGCTTGTCCTTATCTTTCTTTTCTTTCAATGTCGTTGACATGGTAGAAAATAGCCAAGGCCTACTAAACGCGTGCTACAGCCTACAGAAAATTTGAGGAGGCAATGTGTTTTTTAACGATAGCGGCCAACCATTGGTTGGATTAATCACGTGCAACTTCGCGATAGTCAAACTTGCGCGAGAAAATCTGCCACGGCAGATCGGAAGCTCATTCCGAAGGTCAGCTTCATCTATAAGCAATACGCTCGACATCGTAGTTCTCGCGTGCATGTGAACGCCCAGACGAGGAAACGAAAAACCAAATGAGCTTCATCTCTCCGCTTTCAGCTTCGGCTTTTTTGATTTCTCGCGCCTTTGTAAACGCGCCTTTAGAACTAAATTAATCTAGTTTAAGGATTGACTATCGATAACATTGGAAGATTAACATTATTCAATATAAAATTCAAATATCTTTTGAATTTGATACCAAAGATGTTATACCTAGTTTTATTTTATTTTTTTAGAAGGAACACTGCACTTAAACAATAAATTTAAACTTACAAAAACGAGCTTCGCTATACTTCATTATCAGGTTATTTAAATATTAATAATAGTATACCTGTAGCAACAATATGTAGTTTTAAATAACCCATAGATATAAATATTTCCTACAACGGTGAATCATTCCACATAAAGGTCCATTCTGAAAAACTTAATAAATTAATATAAATTAGGCTCTATGCTTTCTTTTTGGTTAACGGATCATCGATGCACAACATGTTGAAACGTTTTTACAGACGTCTATAATTGTTCTAATTATCTTTATGGATTAATGGCCTGCTGAACTTTTCCATTCTTAATTGCTAGGTTCCGCGCTGTTCACACCATTGTAAAACTATCGAACTGGATGATTGAAGCTAGAAACCGAGACATTTACTGTCTGAACGATTATATCTCGGAATTCGTATAATTTTTATTTATTGGATAAAATCTACTAAATTCCGATGTATATTATCTGTTTGATTAACAATAGACTATTTTTCATTTGAGTTAACTTACTCGAAGATAAAGTAAAAAACATAATCCATATAAGTTTTTATCCAAAAATGGCCTTAGAATATTATCCGCTCTATACGTTCGGATAAAAAAATTCTAAATTTATTTTCGTGAAAAATAATGAATAATAAATATGATTTAAAATCTTAGTTTCGTTGTTTTATTTCTATTCTTCAAACTAAAAGACAATTTGAAATATTTTTCTTATATTTTAGACTAATTCTGGGATTGTAAATTTTCTTATCCATCGTTATACGTTTAATATGAGTCATTTCTTCGTAGATAAAGCGCCAAATGCTTATCTTAGGGTAAACTATTATACACTTAACAATTATACGAATATACTTTTTTCAGTTACAAAAATATATCCGAAAATAAAATATCTGAAAATATACGAATAACAGAAGATAATGGTCGTCCGATTCCGAGCTCTTTGAAGATAAGAGATAATTCATAGATTCGGTAAAATGATGCATTTTGACAATATTGATATTTTATATTTGGGAAATTTCAGACAGATTTTATAGCTTACATAGACATAATTAACGTTGAATTTTCTAAAATTAGAATCCATTATAAAGTAATATTTAAAAAATGTATATATTTAAAAGGAAGAAACGCCTGGAGTAGATGAGAGTTAAGTTTTTATTTTTCAAAACTGTATCCTTATGAGGGCGAAAGCTTTCTCCAGGAAGTTACAGTTTTGAAAAATAAAAAACACCACGAATAACGAATATTAACGGATATAAACCTAACCACTATAAAAACGGACGTGTCATTTGGTTCTAAAGCTTGCTAGTATTTTCATGCATCGTTATCAAAACTGAAATGGCTTTTGAGTCTCTGTAGGCTATAATGCATATTTCCTTCATAATTTAGTCAAGTGTGAAGGATTATCCGTCTTTATTGGAAAGATATAACCACCCATAAAATTTTAACTGTTATAATTGTTATAATACCTCAAGAGTAACCCATTAAATTGACACTAAACCCTAGATAAAGTTTTATTGGTTTACGATTTTGTTCCGATACATGATTGGCTTGGAAAATTTGACTTTAATTAATTTAAAGGAAGAATAAAAAGGGATTTTACCATTTCATTGTAGTTTTTTCGTATGAACTGAACTATTATTACAATATTTATAGATAGCGCGTTAATTATGGAATATCTCCATAAAAGTGGTGTAATAATTATCATGAAATCTATAATTGATGATTTGTAACCGGGGTCGCGACATTTGTTTAATTACTCAGACGTTCAGGATTTTTTCCACGTTGGCTGATAACTTTTAGGGGCCCCGTTTTCGTCCTAGCTGAATTTTTTGTTGGTCAACAGTAATTAGAGGCCCCTTTTGTGAGGATTTGGAGGTTTCTTTTGTTTGTTTTCGAGATCCATTCGAGTGGATTTTGGAGCTCCATAAGCAGCTCTAACACTGATCCTTGTTGACAATTGTCAACAGCCTTCGAAGAGGTCGAGTGACAGTCCTTTGCAAGTTTGAATCCCCGATTGAACTCTAAAACTAAGAGTCCCGGGGTAAGCAAAGAAGTAGTAATTAAATTGAGAAAAGGTTTATATACTTTATAAAGATAACGTAATTAAGTATTAAATCGCAAAATTATTTATAAAATTAAGGGTGCGTAATATAAAATTTATAAAAAGGTGGGTTTAAGCGATGTAGATATTTGTATAAAAACATTTTTATTTTATTATATATTCAAAATCAGAATCCATTAATAAAATAGCAAAATTATATACCATAAGTAAAAAAAATCTAGGGATAATTATACTGTAAGTACCATAACAGCTGTATCCCATAAACCACAATAAGTAAGACAATTCGTTAAAAAGAAAATAGATTTCTTATCTTGAAAAGTAAGTATTGGCGTCGAATGGAATAGTGTCGAATCGTAGTAGCGTCGATTTTTTTTTTGTTCCTGGAATAGAGTCGAAATGAATTGAATCGAAAATTTTAGCATCGAAAAGAATAGTACCGAACGTACAAGCGTCGAACAACAGTGGGAATAACGTCGAAATCTTTTGGAATAACGTCGAAATCTTTTGGATTAGTGTCGAACTACGTTTGAGTTAGTGTCAAACGATGTTTGTAGTAGTGTCGAAACAGGTTTGTGATAATATTGCTCGTGGAACCGAATTGTGACTAAATTAGTAGATATTTTTTGTTCCCTGCTTAAATCAAAAAGATAACAGTCAATTATCTAGACCCATTTGTTTCTTTCGTTCGAAATTATACTTTTTCTGTAAAATATTTTATCTTATGAAAATCTTTGGAATCTTGCTGTTTTTTCTATAGATATCCATGTTAAAATCCCTTATTCTTGTGTCATATATGTATGCATAAGACTTGGGGTTTGGATACTATTTTCTTCTTAATTTTGCAATTATTTACGATTAACCGTAAATGGTTTGCTAATTTTACCGTTTCATAATTTAATGCTATATCGTAAGAAAAAATATCTAATGAATCACACCGTTTTCACTAACGGAAACGTATAAAAACTTTTAAAAATCGGAGTTCCCAAACTACCAAATTGCCTAATTTTTAAATGTATGCTAATTAAACTTTCACTTTATTTTCCTGTACATCGTACCTTTAACGAGAAAGTGAATTAGCTTGAGATAATTGTTCAGTTAGTATATGTTCTTCGGTTGGAGTGTCCAAACGTAAATTGCAAAAACAATTTGTCTTTAAAGATTATAAAATTTTATCTGTCAAAGTTAGCTATAAGAGAGTTTTGGAAAGAGATCGTGTTTATATCGCGAATGTAACAATATTCGGGACTTTCGGGTCGAAAACGTGGTTTTTCTTCAATTTGCGTTCATTAGGACTTATAAAGATTTCTTTACAAAATTATTAAATTATAAAATTCACAATAAATAAATCTCAATTAACTATAAATTTGAAAAACAATATATGCCGCCTTTAGACACAACTCTATTATAGATACGCATAAAATCAAAGCTACATACAACGCAACAGTTGGTTTTTGTTTGCATAAAGGCAGCCGAAAAAAAAATTACGTAGTTTTGTGTCTTTCAGCAGCTAGACTCATTTTAAACATAACGCGCTTGCGTCGAATTCATTTTACGTCATAGAAAACGACACCATACGTCGGTATAAGCGTAGACCCACATCTCTAGGAGCAATCGAAGTCGCTCGAAAGATCTCGGGCAAGAATGCCGGCCGCGTGTAAAGCTCGCCTTGCTGAATAATTCCTAAAAGAGTAGTACGCGCTAGGATGAAACGGTGTCTTCAATCGGCGAGCGGCTTACGTTTGAATTAGTCGTACACTAGCTACTGACTCGCGTCTTCTTTACGAATATAAGGAGAAGCGTATTATTATTAATATTATCTCTTTGGTCTCGACCTATTATTGAACGCGACGCTGCGGTTTATCTTCTGAATGTGACAAGGTTCATCCTAGGATAGAGGAACGTTTTTTTTTTTTCCTTTTTAGTATTTTGGTTGAACGTGTTTCTGAAGGTCTTCTCAAACAGCTGCCCGCCTTGGGAAACCTTTTCGGAGCAATAACGTACTTGAATACCCAAGAATGCTCTTCGTAAGGCGCGCTCGTACTTCGTATTTCAAAGTTTAAATAATAAGAGTGACTGTAACACGAATGTGAAATGGTCTGTTTAGTGTTTGGTGTTAATTCCCAGTTTCATTAACCAAATAAACACATTCCATATTTTATGTGATCAACTCTGTTTACATTGAATGGTAGTAAATTGGAAATTTGTCGCACCATGCTTGGTAAAGCCCATTAAATCAATATCACCGTTGAAGCTTGAAAACAGTGACTATTATCCCCTAGAAAAAGTAAAAATATATTTTCCGGCTATTGAAAATTGAGCGAACGTTTATCTCAACCTTAAAACATTAATAAAACTCGGCTAGATGGCGCAACGAAAAGATCCGAAACAATTTAAAAAGTGCAAAAGCGCCACTTTTCAGTTGGATGGATGTTCTTACACCATTGGTAAGCGATTATATTTCTTAATTGACACCTTTTTGGAAGGGTTGTCAGTGGTAGTTCGTCGCCCCTTATACAACACTGAGTATAGCTAATGATGTTTTCAAAAGTATCGAATATCCTCTCTAGCAAAACTTTCTTACTTGAACAGAAAATAATTACTATACCGATAATTTAAATTGTTTAAAGTGAAACTTGGAGCTAAGAATAGAACAGCTTTTTGAATTTATTTTCGGAATCACAATACCAAAAAACGTATTCGAGAATTTTCAAAAAAATATTTTTACACACGTTTTTGGTGTTTAAATGAATTTCTAACATTTAGGTAAAGTTTGAATAAAAGTAATTATAAATTAGCACCAATCATATTTCAGCTTTTAATAAGCGCTTGTAAAGTCCTAAAATTAAGAGAAATAGCTGGCGTTTGATGCCTTAGACCATGGCCGTCAAACGCCGGCCTATTCTTTTAATGTTAGGGCTGATGTTGAATTCTGAAATATGATTGGCCTGAATTTATATTTACTTTTAAAGAAATTTTATCAAACATTAGAAATTAATTTAAACACAAAAAACGTGTCTAAAAATGGTTTGAAAATTCTCAAATACGTTTTTTTGGCATGGTGATTCCAAAAATAAATTCAAAAGCTGTGCGATTTTCAGCTCCAAGTTTCCTTTTAAAATGAAAATTTCAGAAAAGCCAACGATTTATAGTCAATTCCAATTGATTAAGTGACCAATTAACTCTCATTTGATAAAGGAAGCTAATGGGTGAGTTGGAGGCTCCTTTTCCAAGAATTCGCAACCCGAAGTTGAATTGTCATAGACAACAGACGGAAAAACTTCAAAATCGTTTAACCCGAATTTAACCCATTGGCAGCAATTAACAAGCCGTATTGTGACATTTTACTGTCGCATTGTACTTCGGCAAACTGCTTACTTAATATATGTTGTTTATCATCATACACATATTAAATACACTATGTTGACAAGTATGTAGACAAAATCGAGATAATATAATTATTTTTCGTAAACGTTAAATACAACAAAACCATTTTTAGTAACTTTTGTATTTAAATAATTATTACATGAAAAATCAAACCAAGTTCTCAGAATGGTATCAATTTTGTCCCAATGTTGATTTTTCGTGGATAATTGATCCGTAATGCCGTAACCAAGGAGTGAATTTTTGGTGTTTAAATCTGTCTCCTCCAAAATGCGAATATTCTACGTCTTTCCCCTCTTAATCAACTTTCAACCTTCAGGTTGTCACGAAGAATTGGAAACTTTTGAAGTGGCATATCATTTTTGATAAAATGTGAAAATTTTATCATTACGAAAAACCATTTTCAAATGTGGGGATCTCGGCTCTATGCATATAAGAAGTTTTTTTCCTCTCCTTAGAGCTCAGAATCGAATCTATTCATTGATAACTAGGCTTTTTTCAGATATTTTAATCGCAGATAAATTGTTTGTTAATATAAAACAACAAATTTTGTAAACAGACACGTATCCGGAGATAAAATTCTAAGCCGGATTAATAAAGAATGGATTTTGCGTAGATAAAAATATCACGTTTCTCGAAATCAGTCAAGAATGAAAAATAATAATTATATTTTAATCTAAATTGGAAGGAACCGACTAAATCACAACATTCTAGGTTCCAGATCTATTTGGGTTAAAATCCGTGAAGAAATTCTAGTTTCAAATTTTCTTATCGGCAAATGAATAACTCGTACAACGTATTAATTTCCTATAACAATGAGTACGAATAAAAAGGTTTGCGTTACACTCGGATACATTAACTCGAATAAGAAATGGATATTTTTTCGCGAACGCATAATATCTGATTGACATTCACGATGGTCTTATTCAATTAGCAAAAGTTATACGAATTCCGAGGATAATCATTTGGTCAATTACCCCAGAAGATACACATTAAATTAAATTTGTGAAACTGATGTCGCAGATAATTATGTTATTCAAGTTCGGTAATTAATTTTTCCTTTATAAAACTAACCAAATATTTATTAGTAACAAACTCATGAACCAAATGAACCGATAGTATTAAAAACAGGCCAGCTGGCCTGTTTTATTTATAGGTGTCTCAAAATTTCATTAGAAAAGTCTATGGAGATTTGTCTTATGAGGTGGAATCTTTTTTGTCAATGATAACTGAGGTTTTCTCCTTCTTCTTCTTCTTCTTCGTCCGACCGCGAGTCCGTTTCATTGAGTGTTTGCATTTGAGAGAGAAAAATGTGTTAGGCTCGTGGGGGTACTCTATATTTTTCTATACGTTTCGGATGAATACTAAGACTGAGATAACAAAAGCTGTAGATAAGGTTGAAACACCGTGAAAGACGGCGTTTCATTGGGAGTTTGCATTAGAAAGAGAGAAATGTGTTAGATTTACAAGGGTGTTCATTATATTTTTATTATACTTTTATTATGTTGAATACTAAGACTGAATAACAGTAGCTTTGATTACGTTGGATAGGAAGACGGATAAAAAGATAACGTTGGTGTATGAAGTTGAATAAAAAACCTGTGTCTAATTAAATATAAATAATAAAGCAGAACGCGAGAGATACAAACGATATATGTTTTGGTTTAAAAGATATAGGACGATGCCTAGAATTCTACGTATTGAGTCTAATGCAAAACAGTGTTTTTAACGTTTATAGTGCGTGTTGAATTTTTTTTATCAATGATTATAAGCCGCAGGGTACATAAACTTGGGTATTATACATTAGCCCAAATGGTATATAACGGTGAGATTTTGAAATGTCTTAGAAAATGGACTCTGAGACAGACGTACAATAAATTGATTTAGTTATAAAAGTTGGCGGGAAATTTAAATGATGCTGCAGAATTTAAAGGAGTCTAGAAAGGATACGGATATAAGAACAAAATTGGACACACGCGCGATAGGACACAATATCGATGGGATATAATCTCGATGGGACGCAATCTCGACAGAACATAATGTCGATGCAAGACAATCTTGATAGACCGTGATCTTCATGTACATAATCTCAAGTGGAATCTTTATCGATAGTTCACAACCTCGAATGGACATTTTGTTTCCTTGCCCTTCTTGTAATATTTTAGGTAAGGTTACGTTAGTTAATCACTCGAACTACGTCATCCATCCAACTAGTTAAACACTTGCTCTAACCCATTCCTCTTATAATATTATAGGTAAGGTTACGTTAGTAGAGTGCAACAGTCTCAGTCTGATTTAGTTGCAGTCGACGCGAAGTCAGCCCCTTTTGAGTATTCGAACTTTCGGTACTATCACGTGTTCGACATAACGAACTTTCGGACTCGTCGTCCAATTCTTACAATGGGATGTAAATACGTTTTTCAGTTGGCCTATCGCCAGTAGGCCAAATCCGTTTTTTAAGGGAAGTCGACATAGTTTTTCGAGAGATAAAAGTCATTTGCGCCTATGGATAGAACATATTCTCTCTCTGTCATTCATGCGTTCAACATCGTGTAAAAAAAAAGTTAACGTCTCTAGCCTGCTGCAGAGGTGGAAGTTCCATGGTGACGCCTAGAATGTCTTAGCCTTCAAGGATTAGGATAGGCCAAGTAGAGGACAAGTAGTGGATAGATGCCTGGGGCCATCATCCTGTACATCTCTTGGAACAGTGCGGAGGACTTGGCATAGTTTTTTGCAAATATGTTTTTTAACGCGATGATGTTTTTACGACTTCGTTTGCTTTTTTTTGCAGGGCTCTTTGAATTTATGAGAATTATACTTGTAATAATAAAGTTTAATGTTTATTCTGGTCTCGGTCGTCTCGTTAATTCTCGAGTAGATATTTTAGTATCTTAGTGGATGTTCATGGTAATCACTTTTCGTTATCTTTAAGTTAGCAGATTAAAACAACGCTAGTAAGGTCACGTCAGGCTAGTATATTTTATGACTCGAATTAGCCAATATCCCTTTAGCTAGTAATCCCTTGGTATCACCCTTCTCTCTTATAATTGACGAGTTCGGAATTGAAGCGAATTTTCCAGAGCCATGGCGCGATTGAGGTATAACATCGTTATGCCGCTTTCGTCGTTCTTATTCTAAACTAAGCGTAATGGATGAATACATGGATGGAAACAAAGAAAGAGTCATCATATTATATGTAACGGCAAATTCGGACTTTATTTATATTTTCTTATATAACCTTTAAAATCTTTGACTCCTACCCTATAATTCGTAAATACTTTTATTTGTAAACGGCAGAGACTCCCCCCCCCAGAACAATTACAGTCGTAGGGTGTTTTTTCTTTTAGGTCTTCCGATGCGCGTATCTAGCTAGCGCGAGGTCGGAGGTTAGAGTTGTAATGGTTTTTCTTGCACATGGACTTCCTTTTTTTTATAAATCGGTCCCATGTGTACTCAATTTTAAGAAAACTTTAAATTCCTTTTAGTTGCCATGCCCGCGTATGCCGCGGCATGGTACCAATTATATATTTTCCTACTTACTGGTATCCTGAGGTTGGACTGGAGACTTAAAAGCGAGAGGTCATAATTTTTAAATTGAGTTTAAATCTACGGAGTAAGAAAAAGGCTTGATCGCCATGTACAAAATAAAATCTAACCGGGCAATCAGATGATTCGAAATCACGCGATGACGAGACGTCAGCGACCAGTATTCTGTATACATTTCAATCTTTAATTGTGCGCGTCCGTCCACCATTATTTGTGCGCGTCGTGTAACGCGTCCTCACAGGAAAACGAGTGAGTTCAAAGCTATTTTAAAAGGGTACCAATTAATTAGGTCAAAACTATTAATCTAATAGCCCATGAGGTGCACCATGGCAGACCAGTATTTATTAGTGTTGTTAATAATTTTCATTAACCGGCAAATAAACTGAATGGTTTCATTTTAAATCTAAGTGAAAAATGAAAATTAAACGGTATAAACCATCAAAATGAAAACAACGGCTTAAGCGATGCTAATATTCATCTAAATCGAAAGCACATCTGAATTAAACTGTGTGAAATGAAATTTAAGAACTATAGTTTTATGCTGAGAGTATTGACGTGTTCGTTCTGCGGGAGCTCGAGGGAATATTTTTGAATATGGCAAAAACAAGAACTTAATCAATTTACTTTTAAAAAGATCGAATAACGTGCTGCGATCGAGATTAAAAAAGATGTCGCGTGCACCATAGGATATTTAATCTTAAACCACAGTTATAGGGCCCCATAATTTAGAACAACAATAACCGATTATAAAGTTTGTACAATATAAAATAATCATATATATTAAATCATTTCAATTTAAACTTGTAAATTTGCAATTTTAATTCCTACCACTAAATTAAAAAAAATGGGTTAATTGATTTACAAGTGGTTAATTTTTCCAAAAGCAAACACAAATTATACAAAAACGTTGTTTTGCTTCGCACTTCAAAAAAGTGCATTTATAGGTAAGAATTTCAAACCCGTGAAGGGACAGAAATTATAAATTCACGGTGAAAGAAATATGAAAGTCACAGTCTAAGAAATCATGAAGCTATAATTATTATACAAAAACGTTGTTTTGCTTCGCACTTCAAAAAAGTGCATTTAAAGGTAAGAATTTCAAACCCGTGAAGGGACAGAAATTATAAATTCACAGTGAAAGAAATATGAAAGTCACAGTCTAAGAAATCATAAAGCTATAATTATAATAATTAATATGAATAAAAAATTTACAAAAAAATGACGTATAAATTCGGCCTATCGAAACTTTTAATTATGCAGAAATCATTCTGTTGTAGAATTCACTCTTGGTAAAGGTAACTAAAAGCCATCTATGCGTGTAAAGGTAGAATAGCATAATACCAAATAGTTCCTGCCCGCGTTTTTAAAATGTTTAGTTGTTAGGATGGATGGTTGCAGTTTTCAGTTAGTAAAAGGAAACATTCGCCTCTTTATAAAGTTTCTAATCATTAAATCTACATAAGTAAAAGTTTCGATAGGCCGAATTTATACGTCATTTTTTTGTAAATTTTTTATTCATATTAATTATTATAATTATAGCTTTATGATTTCTTAGACTGTGACTTTCATATTTCTTTCACTGTGAATTTATAATTTCTGTCCCTTCACGGGTTTGAAATTCTTACCTTTAAATGCACTTTTTTGAAGTGCGAAGCAAAACAACGTTTTTGTATAATAATTATAGCTTCATGATTTCTTAGACTGTGACTTTCATATTTCTTTCACCGTGAATTTATAATTTCTGTCCCTTCACGGGTTTTAAATTCTTACCTATAAATGCACTTTTTTGAAGTGCGAAGCAAAACAACGTTTTTGTATAATATACCAATATAAGTACATTATCAAACTTACCTGTTAGTTTGTCAAACGCAAAAAACTCTTCATGAAAAAGGTTCAGTATTTTCAATTGTTGGCAAAAAAAACACCCACAATTAATAAGCTTATTAAAGAGGTATTTAGCCTCTACTATTTAGCGGCTACTATTTTGAATTGGCGGTCGGATGAAGTATGTATGTGGAGAAAAACGAAGCGAAAATGACTAGATTTTTGTTTCCACCAGACGTCACCACAACCTAAAAATAAACTCGTTTTTGGCTATAAGCAGTCGTCGTGAACGAGATAATTAGGGAGCTTTTAAGTGTTCTTGGTTCTAGACTGTAGTAATGAAAACTCGAAAACAATTAACATGTCGTCTAGAACGATATAAATGGGAGCGTATGAGTATTGGGTTTGAAAAACATGTTTCCCAAAAGCGTGACTTTCGTAAAGCATCGGTCTTCCAAAACACTCTTATAATTTCTACTTAAATGGCAAGTGTCATGAAAAACAGGAGTTTTAGCGCAACTGCTTTATCTACTAATAGCAGAAATTAATAATTATAACAAGAAGTGTATTGCTTTGAATTTTCCCGCTCCATCAAATTTTCATTGCTCTCCCCCCCTAGGCGCGGAGGCGAATATTAATGTAACGCGGTTTTGAAGCCCACGTGATTTGGACGGCCGCTTCACTTGGTACATAGAGAAAGAGTGGCACTGCGCCAAAAAACCAGTTCCTCTAAAACTTGTTTTATTGAGATTATGGAGGATGTCAAATCTAAACTAGGCATAGGCATAATATTTTCGATAAATTTAATTAAGTAGATTATTTTTGCAAAAATTAAATCCGTAGATGAATCATTAGTGTCAATTATATTTTTAATGATTACCGCATTTGTTTGAGTCGATGCGTTAAACATAAAATCACAGTTGTCACGCTGAATTTGTTTTGTTACTAAAGGTTTTAAATAAAGATCACACTGTTGTTTTGGCAGAGACAGAAGGTGAGCCGCATTTTAAAATTGAGCTCGGTTTATTTAAGTAACCGTTAATGGATCAAGTTGCGAGCGATATAGACTCAGACGCCGTGAAAAAAAAAAAAAAAAAAAAAAAAAAAAAAAAAAAAAAAACCCCGGCAGCGGCATGACCATGTTTCGGCCGCGGCTCGCCGAGTTTTTTCCATACCGGCGGCAGCGGCTCGCCGAGTTTTTTCCATACCGGCGGCAGCGGCTCGCCGAGTTTTTTCCATACCGGCGGCAGCGGCTCGCCGAGTTTTTTCCATACCGGCGGCCGCGGCTCGCCGATTTTTTTCCATACCGGCGGCCGCGGCTCGCCGAGTTTTTTCCATACCGGCGGCCGCATCTCGCCGAGATTTTTCCATACCGGCGGCCGCGCCAAAAATATTGTTGAACGTAGCGCCGGGCTGGGAGCCGGGCGTAATGGGCGGCGTCGGAGTCTAGAGCGGTAGTTTAATATCCAAGTTTCCACCAACTGAACTAACCAAGGCTTAGATCAATTCGAGTTTAAAGACTTTGGACTAACAAATACGTGGTATTAAATAGAAATTAAAACTTATAATGTGAAACTGAGAAAGGTTAAAATGCAATTTGCGACTAAAATTCGATTATTTATGTAGGATTACAAAAATATAATGGTTTATATCCAGTAATCGTAAAACCTTCAGTCTCGGGCGCCGTGCGGGCGCCATTTTACTTGTTTACTATGGCATCTGTGAGACTGTGACGCGCGACTATGACGGGCGCCCCACGTGATCTTAAAGAACTATTTTCAACATTTCCTCTCTCTCATTGGTCAATGCAAAAAGTGCTTTCGTCTGCTCAAGAAATTTGATGGAATACATGGTGAAAGTTTAAAATTCAATGAAGTAGTACACTTCTTGTTATAATTATTAATTTCTGCTAATAGTGGTATCAGAGCGTCACAATAGCCTTTCTACTATGAAATTCCGCATCTTGTATAACATATATTTTCTTAAATTTTCGGCCGATTAATTGCATCACTCAATGGAGTGCTGCCCCTGCAATTCCTCTTCAATTTCGAATTCGTCTATATCGATTTGAAAATACATGGTAAATGTGAAATTATATCTCCCAAACGACACATTAAAATTGTTCAAAACTTTGCGCCGGTTCCTTTCTTGATATAATTTTATCAAAATCATTAAGAGGGGTTCCCATGTTTATCTGCCCTTCTCCTTTCGGTTTGAAACTCGAAACCATGCCAATGGCGTTAATAATTGAAAGGGAACAGCATTCCCCTTTTTATCCAAAATTATTTAGTCTAATATGGGGATTGAGGGTGTCTCGGCTCTAAGTAGAAGCGGCCTTCTTTTGCTGTCCTTCCTTTTTACTCCATGATTATATATTACGGACTGTTATCGTCATTGTAGATTTGTGTGGTATTATTTAGATATGAGAGGCATTATA
Organism: Odiellus spinosus; assembly: GCA_963920705.1. Lineage (NCBI taxonomy): Eukaryota > Metazoa > Arthropoda > Arachnida > Opiliones > Phalangiidae > Odiellus > Odiellus spinosus. The sequence continues at coordinate 15,390,502 of OY987225.1, read as the reverse complement.
TAACTATGAGCGGAATTATATAAACCGCCTAATGAACGGTGTCTGAGTAGGTCAAGCTTCTTTTAGTCCTTTTTTTTTTCGCGGACGACCTTCGTTGTTGGGATGAGGATCGATAATCTTTAAGTAAAAAGTCTATGTAAAACATAAAATAGGGTAGTCACCTATAGCGGTGGTTCATCAGCGCCGTCGCCGCCGTTGGAAATGACGAAAATCAAGTAGTCGCGTAAAAGCTTGATAAACCCGAATACCCCTTAATGAACTGTAGTGTTCGCAATTACGTCATAGGAGGAATACGTCATCGGCAGAAAACGTCATGACCCTCGGCGTTTGAATTTCCAATGAAATTTGTTTTAGTAATTAGCTTTTTCTTGCTTTATAAGTTTACCCACTACGGTTCATTGTACAGCAGCTACCGTTACTCGTTTGTTATTTAATAATGCTCCACGAACGCCTTATATAGTATCTTTTGGTTGAGAGTCTATTTTAGCCTTCTGAGGTTATAACTATTAATGAATTGAAACGTAATATTCATTAAAATTAAAAGTTGAAAATAAATAAATATTAGATGTAAAGACGCGTTCAAAAGATAAATTAATAAAGATATGATATAAAGGCGCGTTCACACGGATCTATAAGTTGAAAATAAACAAATATTAGATATAAAGCCGCGTTCACAAGATAAATCAATAAAGATTAGATATAAAGCCGCGTTCACAAGATAAATTAATAAAAATTAGATATAAAGGCGCGTTCACACGGGTTTATAAGTTGAAAATAAATAAGTAGATATAAAGGTGCGTTCACACGGGTTTATAAGTTGAAAATAAATAAATATTAGATATAAAGGTGCGTTCACACGGGTTTATAAGTTGAAAATAAATATTAGATATAAGGCCGCGTTCACAAGATAAATTAATAATGATTAGATATAAAAATGAAAAGTGGAAAAATGAAAAGTGGAAAAGTGGAAAAGTGGAAAAATGAAAAGTGGAAAAGTGGAAAAATGAAGTGTCATTGGTTTCAAGTGTCATTGGTGTAGCTACTCTAAGGGGCTTGACCATCTTGTTTATTGTTCTCTCTGATAACCATAAATAATTCTTATAATCAGGATCGTCAAATAGAGCTCGAAATTCAGTTAATAGAGTAAGACCATTGTGGATGTCAATCAGATATTATTCGTTCGCAAAAAATATTCATTTCTTATAGTTAACGTTTCCGAAAGTAAGGAAAATTTATATTCGAACTCATTGTTATAGGAAATTGATACGTTATACGACAAGAAAATTAATTGAAAAACTAGTTGGGCTGCCCAACTAGAAAGGAAAAGGTATTTCTGCCAGATATTACAACTCTGAATGGACAAATTTTGAATAGGCAGATAAAAGTTTTTATTATGACTCAGAATGGTCAGATATTAAATTTGGAAATAGTGCAATTCAGCCAAACCTTTCACAATAACTCTGCCTCTTACAAGATCTATACTTTAATGCATAACGTAGTATGTCACAAGATGACTTAAAATTTAACTTCGAAGTTAATTTAAGGAAAAATAATGAATTTTAACAAAGAAAATATTATGATTAGAAAATTAATCAGTTGAATAGCACAGTTATTTGTGGAAGGTTTGGCTGAATTGCACTATTTCCAAATTTAATATCTGTCATTCTGAGTTGTAATAAAAACTTCTATCTGCCCTTTTAGAGTTGTAATATCTGGCAGAAATAGCCAGCGATTTCAAATTTTAACTTACGCCGGCTGCCAGCGGTAGAGAAAACGAAAATTTTGAGGCCTGTGACAATCGAATTGTGCTGAAGACGTTAAATTTAATAATGATACAATTGTTTCAAGACTGAATAGTTTAAACGCTTAATTTATTTTGATTATAAGAATTTAATTATAATCACGAATAAAACGAATTGTTGACGTTTATCTTAACTTTAAAATTAATTTTTATCACAATTTTACCAATAAAACCGTGATTTAAATTGATTTAAATTTAAGCTATATATGACCGATTTAAACTTATTCTTGATAGAATCAATTTAACTATGATTTGACAAACTCGAATTATTTAATAATTCGTATTTACATTATTTAATAATTCGTATTTACACTATTTAATAATTCGTATTTACATTATTTAATAATTCGTATTTACATTATTTAATAATTCGTATTTATATTATTTAATAATTCGTATATATTTTAATAATTCGTTTATATTTTATTTAATAATTTGTATTTATAATTAGTAATTATAATATTTAACAATTAGTATTTATAATGTTTAACAATTATTTTTTATAATATCTAACAATTAGTATTTATAATGTTTAACAATTATTTTTTATAATATCTAACAATTAGTATTTATAATATTTAACAATTAGTATTTATAATATTTAATAATTTTAGCTCCAAGTCCCTTTATTTAATTAAAGTTAAAATGTTATCCCCGGATAATTCGTATCACTTTGATACGCGTCTGTTTATATAATTTACTACATAATAAATTACTATTAGTAAACTAATACTATCAAACAATTTATACGAGATTAAAATATCTGAAAAAGCCTAGTTTTCAATGGATATTCAAAGTTATTATCTGATTACGAGTGCTATCAGTATAAAATTGAGAGCGAAAACAGATAAAATGATTTGATAGTTTTTTTCAATTAATTTAGATAAAATGCAATACAAAATAATTAATGTTTTCGAAATTCATATAAACGAACACTCTAGGCGGTTCGCATTGGATAGTATCAAGGTGGTTTTCAAACGAAACTTCTAGGGCTGATATGATGGAAAGGGATGGACTTATTAACTATATGCTCGTCTCAAAACTATAGCATTTAAAAATTAGGCCCATTAAAAGGTGGTACAATATCAATTTACAAATTGCGCAATATGCTTCGTTTTAATTGTCGGGATGTCCTGTTCTATGCATCAATACATAAAAAGCTATATATTTTATGTAGGCTATATAATAAGCGGCGGAACGTTTCTTTTGTCCACGGCTGCGGTTTTCCTTCACGAAACTCAACTTATTTATTTTAAACCCCTTGTCGTCTTTAGTGGTGACTCTGGGGCCCCAAGTTGAAGCATAATTCAACAAGGACACCCTAAAACCACAATACTTAAAAAAGTACCAGGACACAAGATAATAAGCGATTGAATTATTTAGCATCTTTAATTAATATTAATTTTTGAGGTCCTTTGTTCTATATTTTACTTCAAGTGTACTACTGGTACAACTCTAGAACATTTCCGAATGGTTCAATACGCGAACAAGTGTTATATTTAATAGTACATTCTATAAAATATACTCTTAATTCTCTCTTTAATCCTTCACTGTTTTTTCAAGAGCTTTATCTTTCAATAATTGCGAGTAATAATCGATTGCGGAGACAAGTAATTGCTTCTTTGTTGCCTAAGGGTTCGCGCCACTTTAAGCCCAAAATCTATTAGCTTTTATAAAGGAAACGATGGTTATAAAACTGGAAAGAGCTTTTCGAAACATCGCTTTTGTGTAATAACAACCGCTTTAAAACACCCTTTTAGAATAATCGCCAAAAGCATACTCGTGTGTGTATATATAGAGATATATATATATATATATATACACTTAAAACCGAAATAGGAATTCGAGGGCTGGGAAGGATTTCTCATATTATTAGAAAAGTTTTTACAGCTTTAAATATTGCATTCTATGCTTTTGCAAGGTAAATATTATGTACGAATTTAGATTCAATCCATGATATTAATGAAAGGATTATGGGAACAGATGATTAACTCTTGGTTTATTAAAGATTGCAGCAATGCAATAAACTTGAGGAAAAATGAGAGTACCTTTATCTAGCTTAATTTATACTTTTTATTGATGCATTAATGTAAAATATTAGGCGCGGGTCTATTGACGGAATACACATAAAAACAATACGAATAATAATTACGCCATAAAAAAGTTTCGGAGAGATTAGATACAATAGATCAATCGTTTATGAACGTTATTTTTCAAATATAAAAGTCTATTATAAAAACATTTTCATAATCGGAAGTTACTAAGTTACTTCTTAATTTAAATGTTATAATGGATAATGCGAAGATAAAACACGATGTTTCTCGAAATACGTGTATAATGAAATATAATAATTAAATTTTAGTCTAAATTGAAAGGAACCAATTAAATTACTACATTCTATAGCTTCAAGATATCAATATCGAGATCCCCAAGAAATCTGAGTTTTTCTGATCCGAATGACTCGTATAACGTATCAATTTCCTGTAACAATGAGTACGAATAAAAAGTTGCCCTTCCATTCAAATACGTTAATTCGTATAAGAAATGGATATGTTTTCTAATAATATCTGATTGACATTCACGATGGTCTTATACTTTAATTCAATTATCCAAAGTTAATATAAGCGAGCTTTACAGATTCGGTACTCATAGATGCACCGCACGAATGGGTGGTTTACGTTAGCGTTTAAAATTGTTACAAACCCTCTCGCTTGCGCGATGGTGTCGTCTTCGTTTGTTTCGGCAATCGTTTCTCACCTATACTTAGGTGATAAGAGACCTCTTTCTCACGATCTTTTTAGTAGAGTACTCCAATAAACCGAGGCGATTGAATTTAAATCATATTACCTAGAAATGTGGTTAATTTAATATGTTATGTCTCTGTAAGAACATATTTCACAATGAAAGGTCTAGGGATTAAATATCACTTGAGTAGGACTTCATATCCTGCCAAGTGCTCAATTACACATGAAATTTAATGTTAACGTTCTCAATCTCTACTTTATTTTTTAATATACTTGAGTTTTGTGACTAGGATGCGATTCAATATTATAAATTTAATCGCTAGGTCGGTCAACCCGTCCCTTTTGTAATATTTTAGGTAAGGCTAGATTAGTTAATCCCTCGTATTAGCCCATACCTCCAACTAGTTAATCCCTCGAGCTACCCCGCCCATCTAGTAGCCTTTAAAGTAAGGTTAGCTTAGTTAATCCCTCGTATTAGCCCATACCTCCCACTAGTTAATCCCTCGAGCTACCCCGTGCATCTGGTATTCTTTAAGGTAAGGTTAGGTTAGTTAATCCCTCAAATTAGCCGATCCTTCCAACTAGTTAATCCTTAGTTCGGGATATTTGTAATATTTTAGGTAAGGCCATAAGTCTATTATTATCTCTAAGTAGCCAAATAAGGCCTCTCGATTGGGCATCTATGTCTACGAAACGTTTCGTCAGGGCTAGCTCGCGATTTTGAAAATATTCTCGAACCCAGCGCCACTGGTTGAGTATGAAGGAAAATAAACCAGTTTATTTTATTTTTTCTATCGCCGAAATGGCTTTACAGAACAGGTTTTCTATTCTTCAACAACTCCCCATTTATTGTATCAATAAAGAAGACGAAGCTACCTCTTCTATCAGACCCCAGTCCCTGATTTCTGAACATCTAATGCTTAATATACACCTGCACCTCCGTAAGTCGCTTTCTATGAGATAGACGTCGGAATAGATTCGTAAGGAATGAAAGGCTAGTCTAAAAAATTAAATATTTCTTGGAATAGGAAAAGTTTCGGGATTTAGCCCCTTGTTTGGGGGACGCATTTTTGAACTGACAACCAGATATCCCTCTTTGTTGGTGTTCAGGCTTGCTTGGTACTATACGAGATAAGAGAAATGTTGGTATCGGCGTTCAGGTTTACGTTAAAGTTAACATGATATGTGGTATAGGTCTTACTGAGACAGGGATACCTCGCATAGATAGCGTTGTTAGCTGGCTACTTAGAGATAATAATAGGCTTATGGTAAGGCTAGGTTAGGTTAGTTATTTCCTCGAGTTAGCCCATCCTTCCAGCTATTTAATCCCTCGGGCTACCCATTCCATCATGTTATCTTTAAGGTAAGGTTAAATTAGGTTAATTAATCCCTGGAAATAGCCCATCCCTTCAACTAGGTAATCCCTAGCTCGGGCTAACAAGTGCCTCTTGTAATATTTTAGGTAAAATTTGGTTATGTTAGTTAATCCCTTGAATTAGCCCGTTCCTCTTTTACTATTTAGGTAGGGTTAGGTTAGTTAATTTCTGTCATTCGAGATTTGTACCAGGGTCTCAATTACGAATAGATTAAGCCTCAAATAAACGCTATAATGTCTATTAAGCAATAGTAAGAATTAAGGTTCATTAGACCTATAAAGCAAAATAGTGAAATGTGGAAAAAGGATACATTTTTGGTGAGAAAGGGACTGAAATTATACAAAAAAGAGGCTGCTTCGTACCCTTAAAAAGAGCTCTTTATCTAACTCGAAACAAACCCGTAAAGGGTCAAAAATTAATTCTTAGAGAAAGAGCAATTTCATATCTTTAAATTATAGTTAGTAGATTTAGTCTACTACTTCAAATATTTTATTATTATTATATATTTTCCAAAAAACGGATAACGGCGACCTAGGAAACATTCCTCTGTTATGTTATTTTTATATTCTATCATTATCACTAATAAAATTAGCAAAAGATGGAGTTCCTTTAATGTATATGTATTTACCAATAGTCCTAGGTCGTCTTTATCCGTTTTTTGTAAGATATATAATAATGATAAAATATTTGAAGTAGTAGACTAAATCTACTATAGTTTTAAAGATATGAAATTGCTCTTTCTCTAACAATTAATTTGTGTCCCTTTAAGGGTTTGATTCGAGTTAGATAAAGAGCCCTTTTTAAGGGTGCGAAGCAACCTCTTTTTTGTATATGTTATATTTACCTCTTACTTTTGACAAAGGTTAATCTCTATCGAAAAGCGCCAAGTGACACTCGTAACTAGAGCTCGGAATTCGTATAATTTTTATTAATTAACTAAAATCTACTAAATTATGATGTATATTATCCGTTTGATTAAAAATAGCTAGTCTGTTTTCCATTCGGGTTAACTTATTCGAAGATAAAGTAAAAAACATAATCTATATCCGTTTTTATCCTAAAATGGCCTTAGAATATTATCCGTGTTATACGTTTGGATAAAAAAAATTTTAATTTATTTTCTTGAAAAATAATAAATAAAAAGAGGATTTAAAATCTTATTTTCTTTGTTTTATTTATATTCTTCAAATTAAAAGCAAATTTGAAATATTTTTCTTATATTTTAGACTGATTCTTTAAAGGTGGATTTTCTTATCCATTGTTATACGTTTGAATACGAATAATTTGTTGGTAGATAAAGTGCCAAACGCTTATCTTCAGGTAAACCTTATACATTTAACAATTATACGAATATACAAATTTCATTTTTTATTTACAAACAATTTATCCGAATAATAAAATATCTGAAAATATACGTATAACAGAAGATTATGGATATCCGATTCCGAGCTCTATTCGTAACACACTATACTACGCAATTAATAATATATTTAGAGGAACTGCTTGTTTAGGAACCGCTGAACTGACTATCCGTCGCATACGGAAAACCCCATTTGGGAACTGCGGTTTTTGCGAACGCTATTTTGGGATTTGCTCTTTTACATACACTCCCAACTGGGAAACGGCTGAAGTAAAAAACTGCTTAACTGAAAAATCGTCGTATTAAGAAAAGCCCAATCGGGAATGGCGTTTATGCGAAATAGCGGTTTTGGGTCACCACTAAATTGACAAACGCAATTTTGAGGATTGCTCTATTACATACACATCGAATTTGGAACCGCTGAAGTAAAAAACTGCTTAACTGATAATCCGCCGTATTAGGAAAAGACCAATTGGGAGTTGCTCTTATGCCAAACTGCGGTTTTGGTCACCGCTGAATTGACAACCGCTATTTTGAGGATTGCTCTTTTACATACACTCCGAATAAGATTACGTTGGGTTGGGTTAGGGTAGATTGGGTTGAGTTAAGGTAGGGTATGGTTGGGTTAGATTATCAAAACTAATAAAGTAAATTTGTTGGGTTGGGTTGGGTTAAGGTCGGTTGGGTTGGGTTAGATTATCAAAACTAATAAAGTAAATTTGTTGTGGTGAGTTAAGGTAGGTTGGGTTGGGTGTGGTTAGGTTATCAAAACAAAGTAAATTGTTCTTTTGATTGGGTTGGGATAGGCTGGGTTGGGTTACCAAAACTAATAAAGTAAATTGTTCTTTAGATACATCAGGAAGTACGTGCAGAAATATTTAAATGGACTGAAGGAACGGATCAAGAGGGAATTGTTCGCGAAGGCATTTGGCTTGCATGGGGTGGATTGGGCGAAATTGGGCAAAATTGGAATTAATCGAAATGTGTTTTGGCGAGATGGATAGTAGAGGAAATAGATAGTAGGCGAAATAGTATTGGGCCAAACGGGAATTGGACGAGATGGGAATTGGGTGATATGAGATTGGGCAAATAGGACTGGGCGATATGGGAATTGGGCGAAATGGGACTAGGGCGAAATGGTAATTAGACGAAATGAGATTGGTGGAGATGAAATTGTGTCAAATGGGGGTAAACCCTAATTAAGACCTGGAATTCAGAAAAATAATTAAAAGACTACAATCATCAGAAATTGGAGAAAAACTTTATTGAAACTTTCAAATCTGCGTGATAAAATCGTATAAGTTGGTTTGGGTTGGGTTGGGTTGGGTTAGGAACTCTTGTATTTTAATATGGGTATTTGAAAATTTCAAATACGTTTTACCAAATTTCTGCTGGTCGTAGATTTTTATAGGTATTTTTCTGAGCTCACTTGATCCTAATTAGTCCATAACCGTGTTAAAATCCCATGGGTTGGGTGAGGAACTCTTGGATTTTAATATGGAAATTTAAGAATTTCAAATATGTTTTACTAAATTTCTGCTGGTCGTGGATTCTTATTTTACGGAATGTTTGGGTCTAGTGCTCAAGTTACTTGACCATTAAATTATTATAAGTCCATCAGATCGTTTGCTTGCGAAGGTTTAATCTTTGCGCTCCCGGGAATTTAATTATGCAAATCCCATCGAGTATATTTAAGCAAAGATTCTTGTCCCATTGGACCGAATCATAAA